>CM030188.1:11417486-11483074 GCA_017639675.1 Aplochiton taeniatus | reverse complement strand
ATCTGAAGAACAACAATGCCATGCTTAAGGTTTAAGGTAAGAAAATAATTACCACCGAAATCGACTTTGGACCATGGCCAATAGCTGGAAATATTACATCTCGAGTGTTGTCCTGAAGAACAAACATTTGTAAATAAGACCATGCTGGTACAGATAACGAAGTCCTACATTACATAATTTTCTAGCTTATAAAGTATATGCAAGTAAAAACATACCAGCCTTTTCTTCTTTTTGTGGACAATTCCGTTCCACATAATGTATGAATGCGCCTACGACGGGGGTCAACTGTAGCAAAGAACCTTGCTGCCGTACAATTACTTTGTCGGGTCCACCTGTTAAGATGTTTCACATCGATTTGTTTACGGAGGAGATAAATACTTTGGCAACTAAGTTGGCAGGGGTGGAGTCCACATACAAGCAGCAATTAAGATCGTCCGAGGTAGCCTATAATTTAGGCTTGATCAAATTAACCAGTATTAAAAAAAAAGTTGTTGCAAGTGCCACATATATCTTCAATTGCGTTATCCATTAAATGTGGGTATTTTCTTGTACTATTGAAGCTATTGCCATGGGAACAAAACATGTATGAACAAACCTGATCGGAATTCTTGGGTATGGCAATGCACAAAAATTGACTTGTTACGCACCTAGAACACGAAATACATTAAACAGAGGTAGTACAGCTAGTTTCCAGACAGAGAAAAAAATTCAGTTACAAAAGCACAACTCTACGGTTATTTTCTACAAACGTTTATTTAAAAAACATGTTTATTTGGCTATCGTTTCTTGGTTTATGGACAACGGCAGATTATTTTAGAAAAGTTGTCAACAGTATTATATTACGATACGACGACGTCAATGTGAGTATTGGGGAATCTACTGACCATACTATAAAGCATTAGTTCGAGTTATGAGACAACTCATTACTTACCGATGTGGACAGCATAATAAAAATGACATGTCACCTTGACAATGAAAGTCCTCAGAACGAATCAAATGTGGAAATGTTGGTGCTGCATGGTATAGGTTGTCCTTAACTAAAAATATGGTTTGAACATGTCAAGATGAATTGATAAAATTCAGCCTTGACGTGGAAATGTTGATCTGTTCAAGAACATGGAAAATGAGCAGTTCTGCCAAGATCAACTACACCATGGCGCTTTTGGGAATTTGTTTTACATTGAAACGTAAAAATATAACATTTTGAATACACCGCAACCACTCTCTCATAGTGACCTAATTTGATATATGCAATCAGTATAAAGAGTTTTCATTGTACTCTCAATCTACATAGTTGCATGTTGAGTTGTGGTTCTCACAGCAACACCCCCACCCTTCAAAACAAAACAAAACAAAAATACAGAAATACCCCAGCCATGTTTGGCTCTTAAAACAGCACACTGCCAAGTCCATAAAATTCAGATGCAGACTGATGAATCTAGCTAGTTGTCTGTGCCTTAACACTTCTGGTAGAAAGGAAAGCCGCACAGGGCTGCCTGATAGTGTTCAACATAATGAACTCTGTCTTCCCCTGGGGTGTGGAAGCGTCAATCTTGAGTGAGAGGTCTCGGGGGATCGACTTGGAGGAGGCTACACAGCAGCGGTGCAGCAGGTGGCCTGAATGGTCAGGCGAGCTCGATGCTCTTCCCTCAATATTATCAGTATTACATCCAGCATCCGCCCCTTCAACCTCTGTGAAGCTCCTAGTCTTCTTCTTTTCCTCCTGTTTTGCTTAACTGAAGAAGCGGAGGAAGATACAACAATTACAAGCCGGAATATTTATTGAATTGCTTTCAAGAATGTTAAAAATGATATATATATATGATACATTTTATCATTATCATTTTAAGCATAAAATTAAGGTTTTACTTACATGCTGTAAAAAGGGTTTATTTGCCAACCCGCAAGAGAGTGAGAAAAACATGTCAGAATTGTTCCACTACAGTTGAGAGTACTAATATCTTTGTGCTAACCAGACCAGATTTGTATTTGGTGATCAAGTGTGCCAACTTGTGGAAGTAGAAGAAACTTCACATAAGATGACATACCTTGACAACGTCAACCCAGTCCCAGCCTCTTGGAAGCTCCCCCTTATTATCTGTTGTGGGAAGAGAGATACTGTCATGGATGGCATCTTTTACTGCCCGGATCCTTTGTATTTAAGAATGAATCACAAATCCACATACCAGTTTTGCAGGTTATTCTCCTCTTTTGAGCTTTTGTGAGTTGTTCTTTCTTATCTTTCTTCTTGGCAACAGGCGTGCTACTTCTGTTGTCGCTGTTTGAAGTTAATGTCTGTCAAAAGGCAAAAATCCCTCCGGTTTAAGATAAGCACACTGGCCCAGGTGTTTTTAGGGGCTAAAGTTCTCACGTGGCTGCCACAAGAAATTATGTGACAGGTGGGTGGCAACAACTCACACTCACCACAGTATTGACTACAGGCTGGTGGTTCTCCATCAGCTCCATCTGGTTCTCTTTGGCCCACTCAAACAAGGTGTACATCATAGCTGTGCCCAGGTTGGCCTCCACCTGCTCCTCCAGCTTAGAGATGATCAGTTGCTTTGTTTCTGGAGAGCTGGGAGACCAGGCAGAGAACAACATAAGATGTGGATGTTTAGTAAGCAGTGCTTTACCTACCTAGTGAAAGTAGAAGAACGGCATTAACAGTAGTAGTGTTTCAAACTTTTCACGACTTACATCCTATTGTTAAAAAAGGAATCTAAAGTGATGGAAGGTGCCGTTTCAGGGTAGGTCTCTGGCCACGAGAAGTCCACAAGAAAAGCTTTTGAGTCTTCATGGTCTCCTATCTGTAACACGTTCAAAGATCAAATTGAATATTTTAAAACAATACGTACAAAACTAAGATTCGTATAAAGGGTGTAAAGACGGGGCATATTTGAAGGTTGTGGTTCCTTGTCCCATTCAACAGTTGTATCAGACCTACCCTGTACTGGAAGGACACAGAACTGACTTCTTTGAAGCAGTCGTCTCCCTCATAGATGGAGCGAAGTGCTTCCAACTCCATCTATGAATTAAAAGCAAGACAAAATCATTAACTTTGTGAATCGATAGCTTAGCTTCAGTCTGTCTAGAATGAGTTAACTTAGCATCATCAACGTTTGCTGACATCAGGGATTTATCCTTCCTTTTTAGATGTTTACTTGTAAGAGGATGGGCAAACTACACATAGAGCACGCATATGCGAGTTAGTCGCTAAAGTAAGTTCCGATTACGATGGCTAGCTATCAAACGCTACTACCCATGCTCAAAAGCGAACCAACACAACGTGCTAGCAGCCCCTGCTAGTCACCCAATGACGTTATCATCCGTGCAAAAAATCTACTTACCTCTTGATCCTCATTGGCTGTCATGGTTGTATGCTTCCCAGATGTTGAAAAGCTTGCTATGTTAGTGTATAGAAAAAAGCGTTTACAATCATCTCCACATTTTTACTGCTAAATAGTTAGAAAACAGTTCCGCCACGACTTGGTTTGAGTCCTCTTGCCTTGCCCAGCTGATCAACTGTGTTATACGCATGCGCATAGTTCTTAAACTTTGAACCCAAAAAGAAATACTCAAACAAGCACCAATACAAAGACGCCACCAGAGGACGTAATAGATTAAACTTCCAACCTTGTCTCATTCAGCTACTTACGACTGCAACTGCTCCAATGATGTTAAAACACCTGCAAGATCAATTATTATTCCTTTTCTGTAAAGCGTCTTTGGGTCTTCAAAAAGCGCTTTATAAATTAAATGAATTATTATTATTATTAATTAAAACCAGACCAACGTTAGGGTGCAACATTTTTTTTTTTCGTGAATACTTGCAAAGAAACAGAGCAGACTGTGGGCTCTATGAGCTACAGGACATCTCAGACCTCGGTGTGTGTGTGTGTGTGTGTGTGTGTGTGTGTGTGTGTGTGTGTGTGTGTGTGTGTGTGTGTGTGTGTGTGTGTCTGTGTCTGTGTGTGTGTGCGTTTTATTTCTACTCCCAGAATACTTGTTCATTGTGTCCGTCACAATCACTGTCACATATCATTAATGACAGTCTATTGAATCAAGCGATTTTCCATTTCTCTACAGCTATCCAAGGGTCAACAAGACACACTCATCCTTTGGCCAAGAGCCAGAGAGATAAGCCAGTCATTCGTTGTCTTGAAAGTAGAATGCTATCTTCTCTCTTTTTTGGCTTTGTCCTCGCAGCAGCATAGCAAATAAGATGAAGATTATGCGGCACCGGGTATATTCTTTTAATGGGATATGAATGATCCCTACTGACTTTTCACTCTGCAATTTAATTTACCATGGATCCTATTGGACAGAATACCATTACCCTGAGAGTCCAATCAGGGCCTTAATCACCCCTGCTGGGATCGATTGGAATGGTCAGACTGATCTAGCCTAGAGACTGTGATGCAGCCTTGAGTGCTTTGCTTTTAATACTCCAAACATTAATGTTAATACAGAAGAGATGTGCAGCACGCTCTTTTGTCAATTTGAGTCAGATTGGATTCACAGGGACAAGTAATTAATCAGAAAACTACTTTTGCCACAAAGCTGACCCTAAAATGTAAAGGTTGTTTCTGTCTTTGCTCCATACAAATGGATTGTTATTGCCAATGAAAATATATTGTACATGACTGGAAAGTTTTAGGTTTCCGGTTATATATATATATATTTTTTTATCTGCCTTTTATTCGAAAGAGATGTCTGATGAAGTCACCCACTCACTCAAATGCAGAATAAGGTTAAGAGATAGCATGCCAGACAAAGAGCGATGTAGAGAAAGAAAGAGGGATGACAGTGAATTAAACTTATAACCACAGCTGCAGTCCTTTTAACAGATCCTACAGGTACAACAGGGCATTGACATGATTCCCGTTCTAATTTCTAAGCAATAGGCAATGGCCCTAGGAGAGTAACTAATTGAATACATTGTCAATGTGCTCTGCATGCATTCACATAAACACACGCACGCACACACACACACTGTTTTAGTAATTTTCCAGTACATTTTTTTCTGGGTCATTTTGACCTGTTAGCTACAGTAATTAGGTGTCTTATCTTCTTTGTCAGTGGTACCCAGATGCACAATGACCCAACACAGGGTTTGAAGCTCAATTACTGTACAATAAGATCCGGACACAAAGCTCAGATAATTCTCTAACTATTCTCAATTAACTTATCCTCTCTACAAATGATTTCTGGCCTGTAGTGCAAACTCTAAATTGGCTCTGGGAGAGATTCTTGCTCTCGAGACGTAATGCTCTGAATAAACATATTTCTCTGTCAAAGAGAGCACAGCAACCAAAGAGATTTGCAAAGTAAGCAGATGAGAGCCTAGCCTCCACTTTAGGCAGACACTCTGTTGTTTGGGGAGCAAGCACCGATTGAGTAAACTGGGCCAGTTGTTTGAAAAGTGTGTCAGACTCCCCTGACAGATCAGTTATTGCCATTTTGAGGAAGTGTTTGACTTCCCTTTTCTCAGACAGGATGCCACATTTTACACATTCGGTTCCGAGTGCATGCCAAAAAACATGGAGAGCATATGAACATATGGCTTACGCATTGGTGCGCAGGCATTGGCACGGGGCAACAGGCCAGCAGCTTATTGTACAGCATGTCTGTGGTTTTGATCTGGAAACCGTGCAATCATAACCTCACATAGGTCATCTGTTCCCATTCTGAGATGTAGTCAGAATCCACCACTCCAGTGTCAAAAGTGAAATAGCTTGATCCTGGAAAATTTGGTTGAAATGTTGTCTAGACCTTTGGGGAGATTAGAGAATCGGCACCCACAAACTCCTCTCTTTGCTCTTCTCCTTCACTCACCAGCCGGAGAAAAGGGTTCTGAGTTAGCGTAGTGATTCAGTTGTCCTCCTTGTAAACAGCTTGAGGACCCCATGCAAACCAGCTGCTGCTTATCTTGTGTCAGGCAAACCAGCTTGGAGCAGCATTGTTCAACAGATAGAGTTTGTCTTTACCCTTTGGGGCGACTGGGGGCTATTCTCTTTTACCCCACAATGCTTAATAACGAACTGAACATTATCCTAGCTTCCTGCATTCTGTTACAGCATCTTGGGTTTTGATCATATGAACACAAAAACCAGCTGCCTGTTTTTCCGATTTCATTTATGTGCGTTTTTCCGCTGTTGTTGACTTGTTGTTGTTGTTGTTTTTGAGACAGTGTACAATTTCCGCTTCCTTACCTTCTGCATGCAGCTATTAAAGATGCCTCAGGCATTTGCTTGACACTTTGTTCTCCCCCCCCCCAAGAAAAAAAAAGAAATACATTTGAAAAGCTGAACCCAAGATCTAAAGAAAACAATAACTTCAAAGAATATATGAAGAAAACAGACCCCCAGTTCTATAGAAACGTGGTGGCCATGTTATTTGCAAAGCTTTGTGAATAAATTAGGCCAGGACACAGTTTTCTTAACTTTTTTTCTCTAAATGAAATCTCCTCCTATTTCAATTAGTCAGGGAAGGCAGAGTGTGTCTGAGTCTGATAACTTGATTAACTGCAGGCCTATGTATTGTTTTGGAATACAGGTATCCATGTTCTGTGCCTTTATGATTGTATAATGATTTTGGAGGTGAATGTTGTGGTGCCAGTTTACTCCAAATGGTTACACTGTGTGAGCATGATGCTACCTAGGCAAAACAATGACTATACTTTAATACACTGGTACAAGGCTATGCATTAGAAAATTATTTCCCATAAGATGGAGTCTTAAATGGAGATCCTGTAGGCCATATACCCAATATCTCACATTGAAAATGTACAAGCGACATAAAAGAGACTTATAAATTCGCAGGTTACACTTTCCACACAGGGTTTCCTTGTATCAGGCCCCGTCAAAACCTCTGTTTGTTTGGATTATTTGAGTGGGAACGTGTATTTTTTGCTGATTACAATGAAATATGGAAACTAGAATCAATTAGATATCCTGGCAAAGTGTAAGCCTGTATTAACAAATTCACTTGCTCTGATATTTCAGGGACTACGATATTTTACAGTAGGGAGAAAACTGCTGGTTATTTTTGGCCCCTCGTCTCCCTTATTTGTGTGCAACCACAAGTCATGTAAAGGAGTCATGATGCTGGGGGGGATTGGCTCTCTCTGTGGTCCTGATATTAAAAATTGAATGGCGTTGGGAGGGAACCTCGGGCGCCCGATGACTGATCGATCTCGCCCGTCTCATAATTATAGAAACCTAATGAGAGCTACCCAGTGAGCAGCGATGAGTCAATGTTTAATGCCAGTCCTCGAACAAAGAAAAACAACAACATGGGCAGGAAAATGAAAACTTGTGTGATAACACCCTATTGCCAATGAAAAAAAGGACACTTAAGAATGCATCGTTATTCATTTCAGCCTTTCGGCAAGAACACTTTATCACTCTCGGCTCTGTGGAGATTATCTGTTCAAATGAAGATTAAGTAATAATCATGGCAGATTAGCTGTAATATCTTTGTAAAATATCTGTAGTGAGACCTTTTTTTAATCATCTTCTTCTTTTTGGACTTCACCCATTTACGGTACAAATTAGTGCCAGGTCAATCAATTAAAGCAATTATATTGTGTGATGGGTAATTTCTTGTGACATTTGGGGTAATGAAGGATTAATGAGAGAGTACTTGAAGTTAAGCTTTCCTTTTTAGTTTCCTTTTATTATTTTAACTTTCCTTAAACAGATGCATTGGATCATGACCACTATTGCACTACACCTCAAAGGTGTCGGCTTGCATACGGACGGTAGGGACATGTCCCTACCAATATTTTGGGAGGACAGAACTATCCCTACCAATAGATGAGCAGATGAGCAGGGAAGTCTGTAAGGCAAGGCATTAACAAACTCCGCTATTCTCCATCTTCTTGCCCATCTTCTTGCTCTTGACCTTTCAGTGTAACAAGTGGTGGCAATGATGTCCTCAAAAAGAAGCCAAGAGTAACGACAAAGAGGCAAGTCACCCGTGCTATGCATTGTTCAGTTTCCCAGAAGAAAGATAAAGGATTACTAGGCTGGCGATATGGCAAAAGAGACATTTTCTAGATGAGGGGAATTAAATCCATCTTATCCCCCCTCAGAGTTTATGGTCAAAAATCAAAACGAAATTCCAATGTCAGAGCGCATGAATGTGTCATCCCCGCGTTTGTCTGTTAGTACGGCCAGAGAGGAACGATGCTTTTGGCCACCTTCCTGGTCTGCTGACATGCTTTGAGGGCTTGAAGAGATGGGCATAATAGAGTTTAGAAGCAGGCTGGCGTGAGCTTAATGCTCAGGAGAAACAGATAGCCTTTGGGAGTGGATTTAGCAGAGCACTTCATTTTGTCTCACATAGATATGGTGGATGGTAAAAAAAAAATGAAGGAATTTGTTGATGTTCTGAGGGCTGTCGCAATTCAATTCAATGGTCTTTTGATTTATCACAGAAAGAAAGACATGGCTGCAACACAAAAGAGCGAGTGCTATGGAGAAGAAGAAATGTTTTGTTTGTACAAAAACAAAACAAAAAAGATGTTACTAGAAATGTTTGAATGCATGCATGCAAAGTAAATATTTCCCAGATATAACATAGCATGTCCTTCAATACTGTGGATCATTCCTTATAACTTATTTTTGACTGAGACATAGGACTATGTTTGAAGGGCTGTGTTAACTGATATAACTACTTGAAGGAGTTTTCTTAATCCTGTATTTTAAATGAAAACTTTTGCCGTTCTAAGCAAATCTTGTTTTACTCTACTCAGCCAATCGATCAAGTCCAATATTTTCACATCAGGTTCTTCCACCTCAACGACTTGAATATTTAATCGGATCTTTGAGGGCTTGAAAATGGCAATCAGATTGGATAAGGCACCCATTCACAAATGGCAGCTGCATTATTCATTTCAATCATATTTGACAAAATGTATGCAAATTGATCTCAAATTATTCGTACATTATTTAACATAATAGGTTAAGACAGGCCTCCACCACCCATACTGTAGATCAACTTTGTAATTGTGCCATCTCCCATCAACACCAAAATAGGACTGAATCTGTCAGTGTGTTGTTCTTTTCTTTCTGTGGTAAAACAGAAGTATTGGGATGGCTTGTTCATAAAAAGTAAATGATATAGGCCTGGGCTAATCTTGATCCTATGTACATTTATTTGGTATTGGCATTTCAAAATACACAGGATACGGTGTTATAATACCCGTTATGCCTTAAATCCACGTTTAGCACTCTAAAAACCAATATTTAGAAAATATTTGGGTTGAGAGCAGATAAGTCTTTGGGGTTTTCAAGTGGGCACCTTACATCCGGGATGCTTCATTAATTTGAGACCATGACACCTCCAGAAGACCTAACGGTGAGCGATGACGTCTCAGAGCCACCCCCCTCTATATCTGCTCTGGGCAGGCCAGATAACAAATATTATAATAAAAACGATTTATTAAGCTGTGTGATATCCCTATCTCTATCCTTATCACTGCAGGCGTTCATGCAAATGATTAAGTTGAAGCAATAAGCAATGGTGTAGGGACGTCTATAGTGTAACTGTAGACAGTATGCTGTCTTCAGAGTATGACTCTTCTTTCTCCTTAGACTTAACCATCCAGCCCACTAACCGCTCAACATGATGGATTATAATCATTTGTGTTCTCTCAACAATACACAAATTTGGGTTTCATAAAAATGCATGCATATTGACAGAACAGACACGATTTGGAGAATGACTGCTTTTAAGTAACTATAGGCCAACTTTCTAAACTTTCACAAATTAATCCTTAGCTTATATAGTTCTACATTTGGACTATGTATGAATTTAACTGAGTAGCGCCCTTCTAGAAACGATATATTTATAAGGACGGTCATCAAATGATTGGCCACATTAGCATTTCACTTGATCGGTTTGTTGAGCAGGGGCATTCGCAGAGGAAAAGGCGTCGGTTATGCTAGAAGTAATAATCAGATCCATTCCTTGTTTTCGCGAGCACCGCATCCAACAGCACACAGAGAGAAATAATCAGTGCGAGCGCGAGGCAACGGAGGACGGTTAACGGTACCGTGGGTTACAGGGATGTACAGTAAACATAGGCAGAAAAATGCCCAAATATCACCGGCACAATGTGGACGTTTGCTTATTATGCTGTCTTTTCTCCTACTGAATGGCATTCTGGACAGCGCAAGTGGAGACACCCGAGAACGAGGTAAAGAAAAGAGACAAGCAATCGCCCTCTGTAAAACTTATTCCCTCTTCTCAGTACCCTGTTGCTCGCAACCACATTTTAATGTTGTTCATAGAATGTTCGTCCAAACTGTATCACATAATATTTCAGTTTAAGATCCCTTTTGGAAAATGTGCGTGTGTTACGTGAGCACTCAAAGTTTTCTTGGAGTAGCCTGCCTTGGTGATGTCCATAAAAGGACAGAATTTGTGAATTGAGATACAGTAAGCTGCAGTCTAGGTGGCATTATTTGATAAAACCATAATACCATGAAACATAATACATAAAAACAAAAAAACAACAACAGCTGAACATAATGTTATTTAGTTTATTTACTGTTTGACAGGGTTAATGATATTCACCTATACATATAATAAAAATGTGATAATATATAATATACATATACTTTTGTAAATTCATATATTACTTAAGATTAAACTACTGGGGATTAGTTTATATGTATACACTTCCAAAATTAGGCTATACATGTTTTGTTGAAAGTTCACAAATTCAAATGACAAGATCTGAGGATTTCTATAGAAATTACAATAAAAATGTAAACCATGCCATCAATCTAAACTCATATCAGAGAGTGTGATGCGCTTTGAACTGCTCGATAGAGAGTACACAATTTACCATTTCAGTCAAAGGTAATGTCAGGGAGGAGCCATACAGTTTAGCATCAATCAAAAATAACATGAATCTAACCAAAGTTAATATTTTTGAATACTTGGTCCAAACATTCATGTGTTGATTTGTATAAGATGTAGCCTGGCCAATAGAGAAAAAGAGGATAATGGTCAAACAAACAAACCTAGACTTCAGTGATTGCTGTCCTTATTCAAGGTTTGGCTCAGTGTCACACAGGAGAGAACAATGGGCATTTCAGTCCGGCCCCATTTTTATTTCTGCTAGTGAGATAATTACAGACTTAGGAAATAGGGGATGCATGTATATTTAGTCTATATTTCATTACGTATTTGCTTTGTATATGTGTGTAAGAGAGAGCAGAGGGAGATGGAGAGATGGAGAGCATGAGAAATGGGTGTGTGTGGGTTTGTGTGTGAGAGAAAGTGGCAAGTCTTGAGTGTGTTTGTGTGTGTATATGTGTCTCTAACTTGAAGGAATCAATTCAGTGTGACTCTGGAGGAGTATGGTTCATGAAGTTTCAAGATTTATTTGAAATGACGAGAGAAAAGGCAGAGATGTTACAACTTTGTTGGCATTGGCTTCTTGGCGGGCAAAAACAATCTTGTCCGGCATAAAAGCTAATACAAGTCATGTCCAAGAATTCTGGGCAGAAATGACGGTGTGCGATCTAATCGTACAAAACAAACAGAGCCCCCCTCTATTACATACTGATAGATGTCTCAAAGTGGGATTTAGCAAGGGACCTGCACAAACACGATTCAATTTCTGTCTCTTCTTCACTCAGACCACAACTCATGCATTTGAAACAGGAACCTTTAGATAGCATCCCTGCTCTGCAGAACGCTGAGGTAGTATTCATTATCCCTTCTCATTTTTGTCCACATAGTCTTTTTATTGACTACGCTCATAAAGCCCCCAGTTTTTTTGGCGTCAGGATTATTTTGAAATCATACCAAAGGGCTTACTTTCACGTGCCCTGTATTACCTGAGTTAGGTTGTTTTTTTCGGTGCAAAATACCTTGGGTCAAGTTGTCTTCCACTACTTTGATGGTTACAACCCAGAATGCCAAATGGATGGGGTTTTGAATCATTACATTTCTACGCTTGCAGTTACAGACAATGACAGAAAACTGAAGAGTCTCTAATAGGCTGCTATTTTGACATTTTTATAAAAGTTGAATGTGTCAAATATGGGCAATATTACTTAACTATTAAACATTTAAACCTGAAGTATGAATGGGCAAGGTTTTTTCAATCGGCCCAAAATAGTGTGCAGTCTCTGTCAGGTAACTTTCAGTTGCCCTGGAGGTCTAACAATCTGAAGTGGGAGATACATATTGTTTTGGCCATGGAATTTTCAGTTGCCTCACGTGGCTCTTTGTAGAGCTCAGGAGTTAGTTGTTACTGAAGTGCATATTGGTTTGGACACTATGATGCTGCTCAAGTTCTTTAACCATGTGCCGAAATCCCAATTCAACTGAATCGGCCTGAAAATCTTCTGCAATGAAAACCCCCATAGCTTTGTTCATTTATTTGTGTCTGCCTTTACTGGGACTGAAACCTTGATGAAATGCAGCGGGTTGAAATTGTTGTACCAACAATACTTTCATCGTTCCTGTCAGGGATATGACTGGGTCACATCAGCGTTTTTGCAAAATCATGTTCGCCGTCTTTCAATATATCCCACTCAAGCTATGCTTTCAGAAATCACACAATTTTAGTGAACGCCTATTCCAAAATGTTCACAGATGGCAGAATTGTATTGAGCTGAAGCAGATTGACTCCCCAAATAGATCATCTTTTTCTTTTCTTTTTTGGAACTGAACTACCTGCGGTTCACATGTCCGAACTGAACCGTTGGGTGGTGAACCGAACGGTTCAGTTTATTACTGTGACAGCCCTAATGTCTCTCTCTCTCTCTATATATATATATTATATACCTATATATATATATATATATATAGAATATATCTACACACACATACATACATTCATACACATACACATATACACATGTATAAATACTTTATTTCTTCTCCTCTGCAAAACATCTGTCCCCACTATTTGCAGATACTCAGTAACATGTACCAAGTCCGGTCTGCAAAGCTTGCTATCCAAACGCTTTATCGTGCACGGCCCGTAGTCTTTGGGCTAGATGAATGCGTAATGGGACGATGTGAGAGCTCCCAGAAGCGTGGGTTGGCATTTCCACGGGGGAAGAGAGGGCAGATGCAGTATGCAGACTATTATGTTCACCCTCCGAGCAGTCAGCCTACCATAAGCAACCTGCCCCCAAACGCAACAAATCTATCCTCTTAGCACCCTGTGCTCTTTTCCAAATCAGGTCGGTTCGCACCCAAAGGTCGCACCCGTCTACGGTTTGATAAATGCAACATAGGAAGCGTATATGCTAGTTGTAGGCGGCCCACTAGGAGACAGACAGAGAGAGAGAGAGAGAGGCCTTTCTAGCTCGCTGTGTGGGCTTCTTTTCCTAGTGTGATTATTCCTTTCCCCGGCGTTACGTATATGGTTTGCGTGACCACGGTGTGTAGGTGGAGGGTTCAGGAAAGGGCTCTATTTCGGAGAGCTTTATGTTACAGTTCGCAGCTCTCACTCACTCCATTCCTGCATCTGGAGCAGTCCTCCATGTTCGCTATGCATGGGCTTGAAAGTTTCGTAACCCCTGCAGAGATGAACCGAGTTTAAACCATTTCTTACACAACGCAGAATTACCCAGCCTTTTAAAGAGTGTCAGTTGCTATTTAATTGATTACCGATTTGCGTGACCAAAAGGGTCTTCTAGCAGTATGATTTTTGAACATTTCGAATAAAGCCAGGCGCTTAAAACTCTCCACCAATCGTCTATTTAAAATTGCTTCAATAATTTGTTTCATTACAGTGAAATCTCAATGTTGCATTGAACCTGTTTCTCACACCCACTTCATTCGTCACATAATCCTCCTTCACTGGGAAATACAAAGGAATTCTACCAACACGCACTTCATTTGCTCGCTCACACCCCTCAGGTGTGTACCTCAGGTTACTTTGACTAAAGAGACTGAAGAAAGCCTGATGCTCCTTATAAAGATGGAGGGAAAGCCATGTCCTGTTTTACCTCCGTGTGTGCCGTGACACCTCTGGTCGGTAAAGGAACGACACCCTAATCGCTGCCGGACAACTCACCAGGATTTAGGCTCCCGGGCCCTAGAGAGCAGGAGGAAGTGGGGCAGAGGGACCAGGCTCGAGGGGATGGCCCACGTAGAGTAGCAGAGGACGAGAAAACAAACCAACCAAAGCTGCGGGGGGGGGGGGGGGGGGGGGGGTTTGACATAATTCCTTGGTCTGAGACGGTCCATCTCCTCTTCCAGCCCGTCTTTGTCACGCCAGGAGGATGGCACAGCTGCACGGAGCCCTTTCATAATCCCCAGCCAGCAGCCGGGAGAGATGGCAGGCCCACTTTGGCCCCCCCCCCCCCCCCCCCCCCCCCACCCCGAATAGCCTCGGCTCCACCCATCTCCCCAATCCAGTGGAACGGTAATGGTGCCCCTCTGCCGCCCTCCGCACCGTTGCCATCCCAGGCCCCTGCGCTCCACATGCCTCTGTCAGTCAGTCACCCTGCGCTACCTTTGGCAGGCCCCGCCACCATCACCGATTTCACAGAACAGCTCAGAATAAGAATTGGGTTAAGGAATGACAAACTGTGTGTGTTATCCATCCTCATTTCGGGAGCATACAGTGTGTGCTGTGCCTCTCTTTTCCCTCTTACTGGACAGCATTCACATGGTGCCCCAGGCACCAAAGGAAGCAGGGAGATGAAAAAAAATAAAATAAAGAAAGAACGTTCCTGAGATCACTGTGGAATCCTGACAGTGGTTAGGGATTCACTAAGCAGGATGGGGAGGAGCAGCCAGTCTAAACAGATACAAAAAATAGAAAAGCTGAAACCATTTCCAAAACATCTGACTAACACCTTATTAGCTGGGGGAAAATTGTACTACTGTCTGCCAATGCATGCACATGTACACTGTTAATAGCACCAAGGGAGTTGGATGCCCATAGCTTAGCACATATCCAGTTGACAATCCAATATTGAAATAAGCCATGCTATTCTTTCTGTCCCTAGACAAAGAGAAACATTTGCTGCTAGACGAGATGAAATATAATCGCTGGGTGTGTAGAGCACCCCACAACCCTCTTCCTCTCTTCAATGGCTGCAGAAAAGGTAGCTGTCAGATTTAAATCACCTCTTTCCTTGCCCCCATCCCCCCTTTGCAGTGACAGCCTGCTGGGCATGAGATGGTTGTGTGAGCCTTATGCAAGGATCCTTCAGCTCCCTCTCTTCATGTGTCTGGAGAGCCCCTCAGGGGATGAGGAGAGAGACAGAGATACAAGGAAGTGAAAGAGTTAGGGAAAGCGAGAGGGGAGAAAAACAGTTTGAGATGTGTGCGTTTGTGTATCTTACAGTGTGAGTGTGTGAGTGTGTGTTCGTGTGTGTGTGTGTGTGTTCATGTGTGTGTGTGTGTGTGTGTGTTCATGTGTGTGTGTGTGTGTGTGTGTGTTGGAGATGGCGAACATCCCTTCCCTCTCGGTGCGTGTTGGCCAACCTGCTAGCTCTACACACAGTCATATATGGCCCTTTGTTGTTTTGAGAGGACAGGGGTGCAGGCAGTAGCAGGTGGTCTATCGACCCATTTCATGGCAGCCTAAACTGGATGTTGCATTTACCATCCGGGCTGTCCAAATCCATTCTGTCTAAGGGAACCGATTGTGCACTAGTTCCTACCTAGAGAGACATGGTTAGTATAGCTCCTTCGGAAAGACAGCCTTTAAATGTGTCGTTGAATCGAGAAAGATTTTAGATGCAGCCAAGCACACTTAGATTGTATACTAAACAAAAATATAGAGTTATTAAATCGGCCGTCAAGGCAATAACTAAGCTGTTAGAAAGTATTGCTGAGATAATTGGTTCTCTGCAGAACACGAGTTCCTGCTGTTTTTACATTCTTTAATCCTTCCCTGCCACTATGCTGCATCTCATGTAGAAAGATTAGATGCAATTAGCTTTGAGATGGTTAGCAATGAGTATTTCAAACTCGCAGGGTTATTCCTTGCTTCTACACTGACCTTCAGTGAAAAGGTTTAAGCAATGGTGCTGGTTAATTTTAGCTTGACAAATGTGTGGGGGAAAACAAAAAGAAACCTCTGAAAAAGAATTCGTTTTTTGTCAGTTCAGTACTCATAGGTCAGTGGAGTGTTTTAACTTTCGAGAAATATACGTCTGGAGGCTCACACACAGCAATGAAAGTGAGTAACACACCTTTCTCCCTGCAATCTGGCAATTATAACATTTTATTTTCAGTCATGAAGTCACTTAAATAATCCTGCCATTGTTTTGACAGAGGAGAGGAAATGTCAGTTGGGTAACCGCCGTACAAAAAAAACAAAAAACATTGCATGTGACTTGGGGTGAATGGCCTGTTTGGGTGGATACTGGAATAGAGGGCGGTCTCATTCTCTAGGTTCACTGGGGTTCGTCCTTTGTCCTCCCCAGGTAAAAACCACAGGGAAACAGTGTTAAAGGAAGACACCCTAAACCCTAGTGACACCCAGCCCAGCCCATCCTGTCCTAGGGCGGGTCTATGCCAGGCTCGCTGATGGAGAATACAAGAAAAACAATCCATCTTTTCCAATTTACTATTCGGTTTCTCTTTGCTCCACTCAATCAATGTTTGCTCCACTTAATCACACGATCAATGTGTGCTGAAAAGCAAGAGGTAAATTATGGGAGAAGAGAACTCGGGTTTGAAAAAGTCCCACCTAATCTGCACATCAACTCCCTTAGGCACTCCTGCTTGGCCAAGTTGTGGATTTTGCCAGAAACAACTTTGGGGTTTTCACTCAAATAACAACAATACAAATCAACAAAGACCTCTGCATCTCAAGCTCTAATTTGAAGTCTCACCATATAGGCTGCTGTTCTGTTAGTCATTTGCAAAAGCACAATGTTGGAACCAGTTTCTATCGTCAGATTATAAACTGCAACCTATTTCTAGTTCGCTCAAACGTTGTTTGTCTCACAGGAGGAAAATCAGCCTGGCAGGTGAACAAAATACTAGCGAGCGATTACGACTACGAGCGATTTCTTCTTAAATAGGTTATAATAACAAATAAAAAAGTATAGGCCCATCGGCACCCAGGCTGGAGTTACGGCACCACCTTCTTGAGGATTGTCTAACTCACCAGCCCTGTGCCCAAGAGCAGTTTGAAGAGGCTGTAAGTTTGGTAAACTTTGAGAAACTGCTGGGTCTCAGCCAGACTTCTGCTTTCCATACAAAGGGACATTGGATATCCAGCTGGAGCAACACAGCTGGAATAGAATACACTATCGGGCGCGGGGAGAGGAACAAGACATAAAAGGAAGCGTTTAAAGATGGCAGAGCTCGCGCTCTCCGCCAGTGGGTGCCTCGAGGTTGCCATTTGAGAGGGTGGATAAGACGGTGTATCCAATGAGCTCTCGCCGCTAAACTGGGGAAGGGGGCTTAGGATACGGAAGAGGATGGAAGAAAATGGCCCCACTCATCCCTTTCCCTCTCTTCATCCTCCACTGTCTACACAACCGCTCCTCATTCTCCCCCCTGCAGTAAAAGGAGAGCGGCTTAGTAGATACATGCAAGTACACACACACACACACACACACACACACACACACACACACACACACACAGTGACACACACTCAGTGACAGACACACACACACACACACACACACACACACACACACACAGTTTGTAATTGAAAAGCTGCAATCCAGAGAGGCTCTGGAGGTGTTGCAGTCAGACGTAGTGGAACGTAGAAGAACAGCAGTGATTTGTTGCCTGGGAGGTTGGGTGTCGCGTCAGACTGGCGTTCATTAACCGCCCCAAAGCCTTGTCTGGCCGTGGTCGATCATTTTGGACCGACGTGATTGAGAAACTGCTCCCTCTCCACTGTCTAATGCCTCTGCTATACACATTAGCCAGCCTTAATGGTTTTCACAGAGAATATGCCCTAATGATGGAGACTCCAAACCACTGTGGCATTTGTAGAGTTTGGCATCGAAAGATGTTTTCTCTTCCATGGCTCGTCAGCTTCACCCCACATTATTACAAATAAATATTTGACCAGCTACATAAAACTTCAAAGTGTTTTTGTGCCACCTGAAAACTTCTAAAGGTGAAGATGCATATCTTTTATTCAGACAGTATTTGGTTTCTTTACGTAATTTTTATGCTGGTTGTCAAATATAATATATATGATTATATTATTATTATTATATAATACATCATTATCATGAATTTCATCTGACCACAGCTCTACCTGCTTCTGCCCGTGCTGAAAAACCACACACTGAAATAGATTGAAAAAAACTATTTTGCTCATACCCTAAAGGCAAATCAATACTGCATCTTTGCCATTAGTCTGTTTTCAATAAGTCCACAATAATGCCCGCAAAATACTTATTTTTTCCCCATATTAGCTCTGAACAAGGTGAGGCCTCTCCTGACTGCATATTTTTCTTCTCTTAGCCACCCCACCCATAACTATGGTGAGGGCCGAGAGGGGGAGAGGAAGCGGGGGCGTCTGATTCCATGCGATTTTGGGCGGCATGTACGAGCTCCCAAACGGAGAGAAAACAGGCTTTCCTCCCCAAGCAGAATGAAGCGGTCCTCCGTTGCATTACATGTCAGGGCCTGCTCCAGTCATTATTTTTCTGGCCCCTATTTCCTGAGCCTCAAATGTCACAGAAATGCTTTCTCCCTCTCTGCCTCGAGCAGGTAGGCTAAGAAGTGCTGATATTTTATGGATTCCTTTCAGCCTGATATTCTTAATCAGTGACCTTCACCCGACAAAAAAGCATTTGATCTTTCGTGACTTGGGATACACTGGGGAATGTTCTATCGCGAGTCAAAGGGAGTCCTCCTGGGTGTTGTTTCGATTTGAAACGCACCACAACACAGTTCGTGGCTTACAAGGCAAGGCGCAGGGTTATTTAACTATGCGGAGAGTACTTAACAAACATACTTGACAAGGAGAGGCCGCTAATGGATTGCCAGCCACAGGGTGAAGAGGGCTTTATGGAGCACCAGTGTGATTTAGCATGCACTAAGAGCTCACCTGACACCAGCATTGAAAAAAACCTTTTGTGGCCCGTGGAGATCTCTTGCTGGGCACTATTGTTAGCATATGGGTTTTCTCAGTAGGCCCTTGACCCTAGTGGCTGAAAAACTAGAGGGACAAAAAAGAGCAGCCTAACCTGGTTTCCTGTTGGGGACCTTGCTGTTTGCAGCTTGGCCACAATGCACTCGTGCCTGCGTCATTATGTAGGCAACTGAAATAATGACACCTTCAAAATAGCTCCAATGGTGAGTCACGGAAGGAGATCACATTGGACGCATTTGAAGGGGACCAGGGGAATGCAGACGGCGTAAAGGCTAAAACTCTTTAATCTCAGTATAACCCCCATCAGTATATTCACCCTCAATAAGTGTCCTCTTCAACCCCTCGCGTTATCTCTAGCTACAACGCCCCTACAAATGCTTGACAATGTTGTAATGCACAACGTGCTTACTTTAGTTACCATCCTTTTGCTCCAGGGTCTCTTTGAACCTGGTGGGACCGTCCGCTCAGGCCCAAAGAGTCGCCTGGTGGCTCCCTGCTGGAGACGGGAGTAGAAGATGGTCCACGGTTGTCCGTCCCTACCTGGAGATAACCAGGCCTGTTCATGCACTCGGCTCTGAGGCCGTGGTCCCACGATACGGAGTCGCTAATCTTTACGTTTCCTAGTTGGCTCAGAAAGACTAAAGCAACAAAATACACAAAAACATAGTTGGTTCTTTGTTTTTTAGCATACTTCAGGCCGGACTCCATTGGGTACTCATGTATGTTTACAAATAGAGAACATTAACACTGTCGGCTTGACTGCTACACGTCAGTGGGCATACTTCCTTTTATTTGCGTTAAGATTTCACAGTGTATTTGCAAGAGAGAAAGCAAAAAGTACCTCACACAGTAATACATCCATTCATAAAAATACCCAAAAACATTTTCCTAAAAAGAATAAACGCAGATTTGCCTGTTACCCAATAACTGGAGCTTCTCTTCTTCTGACATACGATGACAATTCCCCAAGGGCGGAATTGAAAAGAGAGAGAAGCAAGATTTGTATCTGGTTGGCTTATTGATTTTTACCATTACAAAACAGTGATGTGAATCTTCTCTGTGAGTAAGGTGATGCATGGTGCTAAGCTGGGCTCATGAATCACTCCATTTAAATTTCACTTTCTGGAAGCATTGTCTTCAGGATGGAGTCGGTAGGCTATTTATAACAGGAAAATCTAGTCTTCATCTTGAGTCTCTCGCTCTGAGAAAATAGTGACATTATTCTGAAGTAACCACATTTGCTCTGTGACAAACATCCAAACCACCGTTAATCGGGAGGAATGCCTGAGGACACACGTAGATATATCAGGGACAGGGTCAGTTTCATTTTTTACACCGGCAAAATGGCAATAATTAATTTACCTTCTAATTTAAATTCATGATTTTTATCTGCAGACCTTGCATTGCACACAGACATCTTCCACTCTGCATGGGTTGAATGTCACTTGAGTTGAATGTCACAAGAATGTATCCTACAGTTATTGTAATTGGATAGTAACATTACACGACAAAAAGGCACTAGTAATAGGGCTTCAAGAAATAAGCCTTTTTTTGACGGAGCTTTTCTCTTTTGTGCCCATTTACAGGAGCACTTCTGAAGATGTAACAGCTTTGATAAGCGAGTGGCACCGCTACATTTCTAACTCAACGGAACAGAAAGATGAAGGAAAAATAGATCATTCGTTTCACAATCCCTCTATATCTGTGACGTATTAGAGCCTAACGTGTGGAAGTTCTTGAGGACAAATGCTTCACTCTCGCAGAGAGTATTCTGTCGGCTATACATTCAACACCCAACACTGTATGTTATCTGTAACTCCTAAGTCCTGAAACATTTTAGTAGGTGACAGCCGCAATACATTTTTGCCCCAGCCACGCAGACCATGATGGTTACCTGTAATAGTCCATGATGATAGACTGTTCACTGCATTGTCCTGATTGATTTGACCTCCATTGCAGACCTCCTTAATCGTTTACCTTTACATTGCTTCACGTGTCACCCTTGGAACCTCCTGCAGTAAGTCATCCACGTGGCTAGCACTCCGCTAACCTCCTGGCTTTGTCTCTTTCAGCGGTGCAGAGGGGACAGACTGTGAGGGTCCAGTGGCTCTCCCATGGTCGAACCAGGAGGCAGGCGGGAACGCCAACACAGGTCAGACCCTCCCACTCCCTGTCAAGACCTCACGGCAACACTCTCTCTGCCTTTGGTACACCTTGGGTTGTTGTGTGTTTTATTGTGTTTTTAGTTATTGCAAAAGGACATTACTGGGCCAAAACGATATGTAGATATAAATATTATGAGTAGTTTAGAACAGCTCCATACATTATAGACTTGCGGACAGACAAATGTGGTAAGAAATATTGCACTTCGTTTTTCCTATTGTAAATGGATGCCTCGCTCGGTCATTATGCTTACGGATGACTTTTGTGCACTTTCTCTCAACGCACAGCCTAACACCTCCCAAACCTCCCCCGCACAGGCCACCGCTGTAGGCACAGACACAGGGACATTCATACACCTACGCGCAATAATGACAACAGGCTAATTAAAGAGAGCATGCCCTTTAAGCCGCGGATGAGAGTGTGAAGCTAATTCCCTAAAGTTGCCCAGTTCCGCCTTGCAACAGCTGATTCCGGAACAATTTGCGACGGGACCTTGACAGCAGGCCTCCGTTGTTTCCTAAAACTGTCCCTAAGATCAAGACCCCTCCAGCGTTTGTTTGGCAGCCCGCCGCAGGACACGGCTTCTGCCAACAAGCTGAATATCGAACAACTTCTGCTTCGCCGTCTGCGTGGCTTCGAGTCGTGCTCAACGCCGAAGCCGAAACGACATCTTTAGCCAGCGCAGCAGAGAGACGACAGTTCTTCGCCATTGATCCTGGTTTACTTAGGGTGGCTCGTCGCCAGCAGCTCTGGCTGGGGCACGATGAAGTGACATATCGCGAAGGTTATCGTCAACACTGGTAGGGGCTTTCAGGGAATATAGTGTTTGTCGAGCTTTGGTCGCTATTGGCAACTGGATTATCTTATTGTGTGTGCGTACACACAAGCCGGCCCCACATAAAGAAGACAAGAATTCCCTCTCGGTTCTCTATTATCTGGGCTGTTGTGTTCTCACTGGGCTGTCTGTCCTTCTGACATTTTGAATGCTATATCAGTCAACCGGGAGAGCTGTCTGTGGAGGGATAACGAATCTGAAAAGGTCAAACACTCAATACCTGTACTTGCACCTCTCCCTTTTCAAGCGTGCTGGGTAAAAGGCTGGCAATCCTACTGGTATTCAGAACAAGGATCCGTGTTCAGAGGACACATCGGCGGCATACACACTCTCCCAGTACGTACACACCACGGCACAGGGCCTCCTCCTTCAATCACTTAATGATTCACTCCCTTACGTGGGCGCAGGCTCACACACGCACACACACACACGCACACACACACACACACACACACACACGCACACACACACGCACACACACACACACACACACACACACACATCTATGCACGCAAAGGCATATGTTAGTGCACACACCAGTATAAACTCTAATACACACATCCTCTGTACACCTTTTCTAAATTTCTCTCTCTCAGTCTCTCTCTCTCTCTCAGTCTCTCTCTCTCTCTCTCTCTCTCTCTCCCCCTCTCTCGTTCTCTCTCCCTCTCTCTTTCTTTCTCTCTCTCTCCCTCCCTCTCTCTTTCTCACTCTCTCAAGAAACATTCTGGAAGCAACTGTGGCAGATGTGCGGGTGATTAACCGTCTTTCGGCCTTCCCCGATCGGAGGGCAACGATGAGTGAAAAGAGCTTACTTCTGTTGACGCTATCTGTCACAGCGGGTCCTATTGGCGCCAGTTGTCTAGCCAGGCATGCAGTGATGGCCCCTGGCCCTGCAGTATGCAAACAGATGTCCTCGTTTGGCCCAGCCTCACACCGTGGTGGGCTAGTATGGAGAGAGGGACGAGGGCCGACACAAAGAAGACTTTAGAGATGAACGAGGGAGAGAAAGGGTACGAGAGAGAGAGAGAGAGAGAGAGAGAGAGAGAGAGAGAGAGAGAGAGAGAGAGAGAGAGAGAGAGAGAGATCATGGGAGATACAGACAGAAAGAAGAAAGTAGAAACAGATTAAAGGCACAACCTTCATGACAAGGTCTGCTGTCCTTTCCTGGAGACACAATCTTTATGGGAAAGAGCAGGCTTTGTTGGTCCAAAGTTTGACATTAGAGAACAAACTATGGTCCAAAAGACATCACATCACTGGATAATAGAAACCAAAAATGACTCGCCCTTTTCTAATCACACTTGATGACGTGATGATAACCCACTAAAAACTGGTTGTCCTCTCAGAAGTTCCGGCGTCGGAATATCCGATCCTTCGCCTGAGCGGAGGATCACGGCCACTCGCTGTCATCATCCCTCCTTGACAATTCCGCTCGTGCCTCGGGCCGCTCCCCGCCGTGCGGGCCGGCTAATTGACGGTGATCAGGCGAGGCGTCTCGCTCCACGCATGCGAGAACAGGGATCATTGGCTCCTGAACGCGGCCCGGGCCAAGACGCCGAACCAATTTCGACCTGTGCGCTTATCTGCATACCAAGGTCGCGAGGTGCGTCGGCATGCTAACGAGAGGATATCGACGAGGGTTTCGCCGCCGTCAGCAGGAAAGGGAAATGAAGAGACATGTGAGAGCTAAAGGTTTTAGCACTGGGCTCCGGCAAACAGATTAGCATTTTATGACACATGAAGGTTGTCTCGAGGCAGTGTGGAATGATTTAAGGCTGCTGTTGTTTTCGCAGTCTTTTCCAAGTGTAAAAATACACGGACTGGTGTTTTTTTTTGCCGGGAAGACTAAATTGGGGGTAACAATGCAACTTTTTAGGTAGAGTTTGTATGCTAGAGTTTTGGCTCACAATGACCTAAAGTGTCAGGCGTTAGGTTGGAATCCTAATGCGGTGGGTATCGTCACGGAATTGGCATTCTTCCTACCACAGCCGAGAAAACGGTGAGTTGCAATGTCTGAGGCCCCCATGAATCACAGCCTGTTCTTTCAGCGCCAGTCTTATCTCTCAGATCCTGGCTCTCCAGCCGCTCCTCCACAGAGTGCCTCAGGATCACGGTGGCCGTCCCTCCTTGTGGTTTTATCCTCATCTCTGAGCCCTGCCATGTTTCCTGCCTGCCGCCTGTCTCCCCCCCTTCAGTCCCCCCCCCCCCCC
This sequence comes from Aplochiton taeniatus, assembly GCA_017639675.1. Taxonomy (NCBI): domain Eukaryota; kingdom Metazoa; phylum Chordata; class Actinopteri; order Galaxiiformes; family Galaxiidae; genus Aplochiton; species Aplochiton taeniatus. The sequence continues at coordinate 11,458,794 of CM030188.1, read as the reverse complement.
CCCCTCCGTGATTAGATTATCTCTCACCACACGCGGCCATCTTTCACCCGGCAAACAAGCCGGAGACGTCTGTGACATTCACCCTGGCAAGATCATCCTGCGCACTCCGGTCAAGTCACCCCTCAGGGCAGGATGATTGAGAGGGTGCACACACACACACACACACACACACACACACACACACACACACACACACACACACACACACACACACACACACACACACACCCCACCCGCCAACAGCACACACATAAATCTGCCACCCGCCATGGGTAGTTCCAGAAGTTTCTCCACAAAGCCCAGTTTGGACACTTATGGAAGGTTTACTTTCCTCTAATTTGCCTTCAAACATGAGTTACATGGCCTTGTCCTTGGGATCTTTCTGTAGAGTTCTGTAGAGAGGCGTTCCAAGGCTTCTAGGAATCACTGGATAGAGTGGAATCCTTTTGATGAGGGTGCAGAGTAAATGCATTTGCACTCAAGACATCCAGGGCCATTTTTACCACACCACAAGTCATGGGAAATGTGCCTATCAATATTTATCATGTTTGAGAGAGCAGACACTCCGGAAGAGGGTCCTAGTTGCCGTGTGTGCCTGTGTGTGTGTGTGTGTGTGGATGTTGATGGCTTCCTGAATTACAGAAAAAGTCTATGCTTGGGTTTGTGTGTGTGTGCGTGTGCGTGTGCGTGTGTGTGTGTGTTTCACAGCCCTCCTCCTTCCCGTTCCTGTTAAAGATCAGCTGTAATGTCCTGACTTGTCCTACCACCGCCTCAGCACATCTGCCGGTCCACATCTCTCTCCACCGGAAAGAAATGCTCTCCTCCCTCTCAACCCAGCTCCTCAACGAGAGCGGATGACCCATAAAAAAAAAGAATTAAAAAAGAAGGTTTGCGCTAGTTCGCCCTCTGCAAGCATGGCACGCAATATGCTGCGACTTGTATCCCGGGGAGAAATCAAAAGCTGTCGCTGAGCACAGGTTGTTTACTCTCCTCTTTAAGTCAACAGCCGGCTCGCCCCGCTACTTTGGAAATAACCCGGGAGTCGGAGAGGTGTAAGGGGACGGAGGAGGGGCCGCTCATTTCCCTGCGACAGGCTTCATGAGCGCCGACCGCTGGCCCTGGTGCCCTGCCCTTTAGCGCGGGCCCGGCTGGTCCCCCAGGGTGGACCAGGAGGAGAGAGCGCCGAAAGACTCGGAAATGTCAGGCCTGGGTCTGCCTGGCAATCACTGCTGGCCTGCGCACTGACCCACGCTGTTAGGAGAGGTTGCAGAGCGAGACGGGGGGATGGAGTGTGTCTGTGTGGGTGCGTCCGCGTGCGTCCGCACACTTTGGCATGCCGCCGTGTGGGAGCGGCCCCGTGCTCGCGTGGGGCTTGGCTTCTGGTGCCATCCGCTGGAAATATGTGTGTGTGTGTGTGTGTGTGTGTGTGTGTGTGTGTGTGTGTGTGTGTGTGTGTGTGCGTGGGCGTGGGCGTGGGCGTGTGCGTGCGCGTGCGTGTGTCCTTGTGTGAACGCACGTCCTCTTTGGGGGTCTCTCCGAATGGTACTCGTATAGCGTTGTGTACTCAGTGCAATGGCCCGCCTGGCTGTTATCTGTATTGGGCCACATGGCCCTCAGCGGATTGTTCTAAGGTTTGCTTGATGCATTTAGGGACTGAAGGGGCGAAGGCCTTGTCTGTTGGACTGAGCCGCTCATCTACTAGGCAGGAAAAGTTGGAACAGAGTAGAGAGAGAGAGAGAGAGAGAGAGAGAGAAGGACAGAGAGAGAGACACTAGTGGGAATGGACAGTTATGTTAAAGGCAGATGTGCAGAAGTGTCCACATTTTTGTTTCATCCCCCTTCCCTCTACATCCACTCTCCCCTCCCTTCCTCTCTCTCTATCCCCCATGGTCAGTGGAGGTGTCAGGTTACGTAAACAACCAGGTGTTTCCTACAGTCTGTGTGTCTGTGTGTGTGTGTGTGTGTGTGTTTAACAGTGTCTAAAACGAGTCACAATCCGATTAGTATAATTAGTGTTGTAGACATGATAGAAAATAAGTAATTGCCTTTCTGTCCTAATATCGAGCAGTCTTTCAAAACGTCCGATTATATTGAGCCAAACTAAATGCCATCGGCGCAAGACAAAAGGTCAGTTGTTCTAGAGATACGATTAACCTACCTGTTGAACAAAAATATTTGAAGGCTACTTTGAAAGACTACATGAAGACCTCAGGATAAATTACCCTATTGCGAATGGGTTCACGCACGGCACCATACATTTTGGAATAGTTGAAGGTAGAGTTTGTTTTGTAAGTAGACAACAGCTGGCCTCGCACAGTGTTTATTGCTTTATGCATTCTTGAGCAATGTGATATTGACCAAGATTGGCAATGGTCAACTTTAAAACATCTGTTTCCTTGTTAGGAAGAGGCTGGTTGAGCAATCAATCCACAAGCACTTAGCAGTATTTGAATGATTTCGAAATATACGTCTTATTGACCTTACAAAACAGCCGGGACCAACATTCTGTTAGAATTCTCCGTTTTTGGAACTTGCCCATAAGTCAATAACGTACTCCCTGTCCCTGCTCATCTCCTTGACAACTCGTAGCCCACTCCTCCCTGAATCTGGAGCTCTGACACCATCCCCTCCAGAGATCAAACAGCTGAGTCCTGTCCAGCTCCATCATGAACCAGACCACAATGCACCTGGGCTCCCTACCCGTTGTTGTTCTGCTTCCCGTGCTCCCTGAATGATGAAAAGGGCTAGGGGCAGCATCGGATGAGGAAAAGCTCAGCTGGCAACTCACAGAAGCCCCTACAGTCATGCCCAAGCATTGTGCTGCGCCTTTGAGGCCCCGGTGGAAGACTAGAGGTGAATGACTTGTTATGGAGGTATAGGGATCGTGCATGAAGAATGTCCCATATGTTGCGGTCTGCACTTGATTGAACAATTGAGTCGAGACAAGATTGGTTTTCGAAGATGATCCTGTATCCAAACAACTAGTTCTGGAGTAGCTTTGAATTTAAGGGGTGGAGTTCAACAAACGCATATTTCACGATCCCCCAACACACACACACACACACACACACACACACACACACACACACACACACACACACACACACACACACACAACACACACACACACAAACAGGTATGCATCCTTTCCCACGCACAATCGGTAGGCTTTGTTAACACCTCAGGTGATGCAGCTCCATCCTCTCCAGTGACTAGCTAGCAGAGGTTTTTCCATCAAGATGAAGAATCCTGTGTCTTTAAGTATATCTGAATCCCGGGTGGGTGGGGTGGTGGTGGGGGGTGGGGGTGTGTGTGTGGGGGGGGTGCTATTTGCATGCAGCTACAAGCTGATTATATCTGTCTTAAGATGTGCTTCAGCTATAAAGAATTGTTGAGAAAACAAATTTAGATGACAAAATACTTGTCAGATTCTTTGTCTGTGTCAGAAAGTTCGTCAAGGCTTTAAACCAAGCTTTTTAAAGACAAATATAGTCAGTAACTTTGTTTGTTCTTCCCCCATTGAAAGACAAGGCAATTAACACACCTCAATTTCAAGGACAACTACAAATTATGCAGGGAATATGAATAGTTTTGAAATGAGGGAGTGAGGCAGACGTTACCAGATGTATTTTTGAAACCAAAGGCAGAGGGGCTGAATCAGACGGGAGTTTGGTTTTGATGGTGGCACCACCGTCGGCTCCAGAATCCAGGGTTGTAGGGGGTGTGCGTAGTGCCGCTCAAACGTGTGAAAAGTCTTTGATCACCCGTACAGTTTTGAGTGGAGGGAGACGTCTTAAATAAAGAGGGAGTGGTTAGTCAGCTGGGGGATTGGGAGTATTTTCCATGGTAAGATGACTAGTTTTCAAAAGGATTTAAATAGCCATGCTACTCCAACCATGTCCATAAATCCTCATCTTTACACACTGAGAAAACACATACACACACACACACACACACACACATACAGACACACACACACACACACACACACACACACACATACAGACACACACACACACACACACACACACACACACACACACACATACAGACACACACACACACACACACACACAGACAGGCACGCGCTCTCAGCTGAGTTTTGCACTCAACACAGAATCAGAACACGCTCTCACACATGCACGCACACACACACACACACACACACACACACACACACACACACACACACACACACACACATACAGACACACACACACACACACACACAGACAGGCACGCGCTCTCAGCTGAGTTTTGCACTCAACACAGAATCAGAACACGCTCTCACACATGCACGCACACACACACACACACACACACACACACACACACACACACACACACACACACACACGCGCGCGCGCGCACACACACTTCCAAACACCAACCCACCCAGCCCACCTGCACTCGGCACACATGCACACGGGCCGTCTCTACTTCCCCCCTGCAGCATCTACCTGCTGGTACTCCATCTTTCCCGTGGCCGCCGGACCCAGCTCTGGAGAAATATCTCTTTGCTTAGCCACCCACCATTAAGCTGAAAGCCGCTGCCAATGAACAAACCGACGACCCATCCGAACGCCGTCAGCCAGGAGAGCAGCCAGATTTATGTGAGCCCTCTGTCTCCCTCTCAATCTCATCTCTCTCTGCGTGTCTCCCCGGGCCATCATCACTTCCTCCCTGATCTCCCGGGGAGATTGTAAGCAGCTCTGACAGCTAGGGGAGCGGCGGACTTGGCCGGTGCAGCGCGCCTCCGCCGCCAGACTAGGACCTCGCTTCACAGCCTCCGCAGGTTCCCAGGACCCGGAGCGAGCCAGGGGGGGGCGGGGGTTTGGATGAGGAGAGGCAGAGAGAGCTCCGCGTCGCACGTCCCCTTTCCAAGAAAACCACCCAACCCCCTCTTGTTCCCAGAATCTAAGCTCAGAGCCATCAAACGTGGTCATAGTTTGTTCAACTTCTCTTCTGTCTAGACTCCTAATGATACTGTTTCAGTACCCTGTCAGAATCGATGTTCGTGCACGTTTGGAGGGCTTTGCCGCCACGGTCTCTGTGCTCGAGTCTCGACTATTGGGCAGGCCTTTCTTTCCCCGCTCTCTCGATGAGAAACAGAAGTATGGATCAGACAGCCAGGTACTTAAAACAGATGTCAAACAAACCAACGGCGATCTCCTACAGCTCGTCGTTGGCTGATAAGTGCTCCAGATCGTTCTCCCCGGCCCCATTTTGCTTAGTTCCCCGAGTCAAGCTGGTGGTAGTTTCTCATTCAAGCAGTGTCTTCAGTCATGTCGTTTGAAAATGAGAACAAGACCCCCTGAAGGTTTTTTGTTTGTGCGAATGACAGTTGATTGCCATTTGTATCGTGTGCGTGATATTCATCGGGTGAAAGCGGGACGGAGAAGGCAAAGTAGGAAAGGGAACAGCAATGTTAATCCTTCTCTTGCTCATATCCAGCAGATTGTATGCCATTACAGAAGTCCTCGGTTTTCAGCGAGTGGATTAGATGAAGATTGATAAGTGGTTTCCCTTAAATGTAGAAACAGCGTGTATGTTGGTGTGTGTGAATGTGTCTTAAAGTGTTTTCACATGATGGTGTGTGTAGGTCCCTCTCTGGAGTTTGGGGTTTTGTTTGGCTACACAGCCTCACAGTGAGAGTGAGCTGCTAATAAAGAACGTTTATTAACTGAAGTGAACAGAGCTGAGAAGTCCTGCTGCCGCATGCAAGGCTTAGATCATTATGGAGGGGCCTATTCAAATCCATATATTGGATTATATGTCTGCAATAGGGATTCCTGTTTGCTCCTTTCACATGGTTAGAGGATGAGACCAACTGTATATAGGCCACCCTGTATTCTCGATTTGCTATAACATATATTTCTGAATCTGTCCATAGACAAAAGCCATTTACATTCCACTACTGGCAATCGGCCAGGAAGGAAAGGACAGATGAAAACAGTTTATCACAGCACAATGTGAGTCATTGTGTGTGTGTGTGTTTGTGTGTGGTGGTGGGGGGGGGGGGCGTGTGTGTGGGTGGGTGTATGCGACGTGCATGAGTATGTGTGTAAGTACAATTTCAGATGGTACGACCGCTCATATTTTCCACGCAAAACTGCAGGATTTCAATTCCTTTCAGATTAGAATAGTCTCCATCATGTAGCCTAGATATTCTAGACTTTCATTAACTCTGCATATTAAAATATATTAAGTCAAACCTTTCTTTACAATTGTTCAGAACTTGGTATGAAGTCCATTACTTAGAATAGAGCTGAACCGAGACAGACCAAAGTAATTAAGCACTTCAAAGGAATCAAAGGACACATTATGAAATGGGGTCATACGGTATGTTCCTTGCATGCTAGCTTTAAAGTTAGGCACATGAGGCTATGAGTTATTATAAAACATGTTTTGTTAACAGCTCATAAGATTATTTGATCTTGTGTATGTGCCCTTTCCGTAACGTGTTTTTCTGTATGTGTACGTCGTGTCCTTAGATCCAGGAAACTGTTCATACTGTATATCCTCAGTATCTGTGTTTTTGCACACGGGTGTGCTCTCAGGGAAATGTCTGCACTTTGTGTATGTATGTGCCGGTCTTGTTTCTGCACTTTGTGTATGTATGTGCAGGCCTTGTGTCTGCACTTTGTGTATGTATGTGCAAGCCTTGTGTCTGCACTTTGTGTATGTATGTGCAGGTCTTGTGTCTGCACTTTGTGTATGTATGTGCAGGCCTTGTGTCTGCACTTTGTGTCTGTATGTGCAGGTCTTGTGTCTGCACTTTGTGTATGTATGTGCCGGTCTTGTGTGTCTGCACTTTGTGTATGTATGTGCAGGTCTTGTCTCTGCACTTTGTGTATGTATGTGCAGGTCTTGTTTCTGCACTTTGTGTATGTATGTGCAGGTCTTGTGTCTGCACTTTGTGTATGTATGTGCAGGTCTTGTTTCTGCACTTTGTGTATGTATGTGCAGGTCTTGTTTCTGCACTTTGTGTATGTATGTGCAGGTCTTGTGTCTGCACTTTGTGTATGTATGTGCAGGTCTTGTGTGTCTGCACTTTGTGTATGTATGTGCAGGTCTTGTTTCTGCACTTTGTGTATGTATGTGCAGGTCTTGTGTCTGCACTTTGTGTATGTATGTGCAGGTCTTGTGTCTGCACTTTGTGTATGTATGTGCAGGTCTTGTGTGTCTGCACTTTGTGTATGTATGTGCAGGTCTTGTTTCTGCACTTTGTGTATGTATGTGCAGGCCTTGTGTCTGCACTTTGTGTATGTATGTGCAGGTCTTGTGTCTGCACTTTGTGTATGTATGTGCAGGTCTTGTGTGTCTGCACTTTGTGTATGTATGTGCAGGTCTTGTGTGTCTGCACTTTGTGTATGTATGTGCAGGTCTTGTGTGTCTGCACTTTGTGTATGTATGTGCAGGTATTGTGTCTGCACTTTGTGTATGTATGTGCAGGTCTTGTGTGTCTGCACTTTGTGTATGTATGTGCAGGTCTTGTGTGTCTGCACTTTGTGTATGTATGTGCAGGTCTTGTGTGTCTGCACTTTGTGTATGTATGTGCAGGTCTTGTGTGTCTGCACTTTGTGTATGTATGTGCAGGTCTTGTGTGTCTGCACTTTGTGTATGCTCCCGTCTGCCTCGTTGGAGTTTTACTACTTCATGTTTGTGTGGTGATGTCATGACAACCATGTGAAAGGGATGAACTCAAAACCGTGTGAAACATGCTTCGTCCTTTGGTATCACAACCCTAGTCCATGGTTAATGCTCAGCTAGGGACCACGGTTGGCCTGTAAACAATCAGCCAGCCATTACAAGCTAGGTTAATTGCTCTCGCTACAGTGTTTAATGCAACAGGAAAGGGCGGGGGGCGTTTAACTTTAACTATCACAGGCCACGCTAATGGTAGCAAGCTAGCAACTGTGGCCTAGTTGGAGTTCCTGACGCACACCCTAGAAATATTTAACAAGGTTCATACATATTTAATCGAAGAGGGAAAACACTTCAACACAACTCTCAATTATTCTGAAGTAGATCTTCTCAGTGTATTACGTAAATATTAATGACTGTGTGTTTAAGAGCCAATCATGGAATGGAATACCGATCATGGAACCTTGTTGGTTCATTTGAGCTAGCTCGCTGGATGAGTAGAGCATACCTACTTAGGAATCTATATGTTCATTTGTTGAGTACAGGTAACCCTATTATAAATGACCTGCAGTGAGCCTCTTCAGCCTGTAGTGTTACAACTCCATATGCTCCTGACTAGTCATATACGTGAATCCAATACCTGGAAGCGATGCTTAACGAATAGGGTAATAGTCATAGTTGCTTAACACAAAGGAGCAATATATCCAGTTATGCACAGGGCAGAAATATCTTAGAAAACACTGGTAGCATGCTAAAAGAGTCACCTATCATGCCAAGGAGCACCAGGGTCATTGTAAAGCTTTTTAATCTGGAGCAATCCCATCTCTTCCTTTTCAAGTGAATAGGCAGCCTTGTCTGTTCACTGCAGACCGGTTATTGAGGGTGACACACTGCTCCATGACCCTTGATGACATGTTGCCGGCGGCTTGAAACTGACAAGAGACTGGGTGTCCACTGCTGCTTCTTAAGAGTTTTATTTAACAAACCTACAGAGGACAAACACACACATTGGCAACTTGGCAGGTTTAACAGTTGGCTAGCTAGCAAAATAAGTAATCTCCTCTCTACATTGGTTATTTGCTAGCATGGTCATGGTTTGTGTGTTAGCTGGCCAATGTCATATTAAGTTAAGCACTAACTAGTTCTGGCATATTACGTTGCATTACATTAACCTGAATTTATCCATCATTTCTAACATAAGTGTAACTAGAAAGTACTAGCAACTACTAGATAGTCAATTGTTATTATACAGGTCAACCTTCTATTTTGGTCCAAAAGCAGTTGAGATAGGACTGCAAGAATATATTATAACTATATAAAAAATGCAAGAATCAATCTAGATACCCCTAGAACTAGTTTAACTATGCCGCGGAAACAGGGTATAAACTTGGACAGCCCTCAGAACAAGTGCTTCCTGCTCCCTGGGAAGATAGACTGACTGCTATAAAGCACTAAATAGAAATGCTACTTGATGTAGCAAATGCTAGCTTGCTAACACACCGGCCATGTCCAGGAGAATGGAGCGAACTAAGATAGCTAGTTATAACTGTTGCAAGTTAACAATGTATATTTAAACACAGCGTAGAAAATTCTTCGTTGTTGCTCTTCTCTTTGAAAAAGTTCTCTCTGTTCTGGTCTGTCACCAGACTGAATGAATTATTATAGTACCAGTAGTGGTAGGCCAACCCCATAAAAAGGCAGTTAGAATGTCAGATTCTTTATAGATACAATGGTATATTGTACCAGACTGACGGTGCTCATTCGTTTCAGCACCCAGAAACTCGATTAAAAAAATAATACATAATCTTAATAGCAATGGAAATCATTTTTAAATACATATATCTTGTAATTTAGTTTGGATATAGATTACGCTTCCCCCAAAACTGATATATTTATTCCTTATTCATTACTCACTTTATGCAAAACTATAAATTGCCATCATTATTAAAATGTCTCTAGACGAACCTTTGAATGATACAATTTAACAAAAAGGTAATTTTATTTATTTTTAACTCACAATATTAACACTCTTTCAATACTGCAAAAAATTTGAACACTAGGCACACTCTACAGCAACAACCCCAACAACCACTACTGTATATCTCAAATCAAGTTGACTATAAATGTAGGTGGCTAAATTAACTTATTGGTAAATGCAGTCATTCATTACACTATATTGTCATATTTTATTCCCACACAGAAGATGTGTGACATACTTTGAGTATGCAGGTCTATGCATTATGGCCAGCTCAATTCAGACATTGAAAAGTAAAAAGTGGAATCTGCACACAAACTCAAAGGTAAATCATTTTATTGGGTGACGTTTTGATCCGGTCCTTTGTTAGGTCAAAACACCGCTCAACTCAATTCAGACCCATAAGTTAATTCATTGAACAATATAAAAGCAATGTATTTAGCTATTACTGTTGCCCAAGTTTATTTTTAGTGGAGTACTATTTAATCAATTGTGGATATACTTACTTAAGCACTGGCGCAGTGTGCTTCATTCCCCCCTGCTATTATGGGCCTGGGAGTCATCCTGTGAACGGGTTCCTGGAACAGACGCTAAATGTATACGCTCTATCTATGGGGGTGTGAACAGGTGCCTGCATGCTAAGTGCAGGTATTGTTCTTTTCATTGTTTTTGACGTGCAAGCGGCCTAGAAGTCAGATTACGTTTCTGGAAAGGGTTCTTTTCCTTCTGTCCTTATTGCCCCAGTCTCATCTATTCAATTGTTTGCGAAATATTGGAACAGGTTCAGGAAGCAGCGAGACAATGAGGTCCTCTCGGTCTCAGAGAGGAGGTCGGGCTTGGGGATTATCGGTAGCTCAGTGCTTCAGGCAACAAGACAAATCGGCTCCCCATCGCTGAGGGACACACAGCGGACATGTTTTAATTTGGCACTCCAGCAGCTCTCTGCCGGAGTGAATATTACAGAGAGCCATACGGCTTCTTCATAGAGTTTGTTTTCCGTTTCATACTTGCAGTAATGCCCTAGTCAATCACAGAGCCCTTTATGTCCAGTCTAAATCCCTGGAATGTGGTTAACGCACTCGCACAGACAGACATATGAGGAGTCACACTGGCATGCAAGGACTCAGATAAGCAGACGCACGCACGCACACGCACACAAACGGGTGAGTGACACATCCCCATTGTGTCCCAGCTCAACCTTGTCATATTTACAATCCAGTGGGTTTGACATGTCTAAGGCCAGAGCACAGCAGCCAACGGGAGGTCAGGGTGTCTCCCTCATTCAGATAGGTGATGACACGGACAGAACAAAGCCGCTCATCCAGGCCTGGCACGCGCATGTTTGGGGGGTGATTACGTGTGTGTTTTGGGGTGATTACGTATGTGTTTGTTTATTTTTGTGTGTGTTTGTGTGTTGGAAGGGGGTTTAATTAGCGCCTAGCACCTGGCTTCATTGCATAGCTATTGAACTCCGACTCCCATCAAAACAAATTACGGCTTAGCCTGTTTTTTTTGTGGAACGCCTCTGTTGCACTTTGGTGTCTGAGCGTGTCGGCCTCGGTCTGTGCCTTTCCCTCCTTCCGGCGCCATAGCCGTTGATATTTTTCTCTTTCTCTCTTCATTATTCTCACAATGTGTCTCCTGCTTTGTATTTTATCTTCTTATTTTTCCTCCAATGTCTCTTTCGCTCCCTTGCTAGTTATTTCTCTCTCTTTTCCCTCTCCTCGTGTTCACAAACAGTACACAGAATGAAAAATAATACCCAGCGGACACACGTCCAATCGGGTCCGCTCCACATGTTGCCCTTACCAGACATGTTCATCTGTCATGGTGCCTCATCAGCCGAGGGCCCCGTACGGGCGGACCCAGCCAAACCTTTAAAGAGATCACCTCGGTGGGCTACATGTGACCCATCCTGTCTGAAAGTGGTATACATTATTCTTCCTAAACTTGGAGCAAAATACTGTGAATATATCCATTACCAAGGTCTCGTCAATGCATTTGTTTTTGAGTGGCCGGGTGGTGGTGGTGGGGACGGGGACGGGGGGGGACTCCATCCTCAAAAATAAAAGGTAAGCAACCAAGGTTCTTTGTGTGTTGTGGACTGGGTGAAAGTGTTTGACCCTCTTTGCACTGCAGTCCATAGCCCCTCTTTAGGCTTTTAACTTCCAGCGAATCACTATCATTTGGAGACAAACCGTGCAGCAAAGAGGTAGAGAGGCTTGCGTTCTGCTGTTCTTATGACCAGAACGGGGGGGGAAAAGTTGAGGAACAGAACAATGAAGAGAAAGGAGTAACCCAGCCCTGCTGACCTAAATGTGGCTCTCATTAGAATGGCCAGCACACTAGGGGAGGGGGCTCGGTCTCTTTCTCTCTATCTCTCCCCCACATCCTCCCTCTCCCCTCTTTCTCCTCTCTCACTCCCAAAGTCTGTTCAGCTTTTGCCGTTCTCTCCTCTTTTTTTTTCTTTCTTTTACCTCTTGAACCTCTGTCCCCCCGCCTCCCTGGCTCCCCCCTCCTCCTCTGCTCCTTCTCCATTTCCACTTCCCTGCCCTGCGTTTCTTCGACACTATATTTCTCTCTGTTTCATTATCTGTTCCCTCCTTACTCATTTCCCGGCTGAGCAGACACAGTGTTTATGTATGGAGGTTATGGCCGACATGGAGAGGAGAGCGGTGGAGTCGGGCAACAACACAGGTTATAAGGAAGGTTCTTAAAACAAAGATGCCTCGTCTGACTCCCCCAGCCAGTCGTTTGGCTCTGTCTGCTTCTCCACCATTTCATGGGAGCACCTTCGTTCCTTTCCACGGTTTTTAGGTTGAAACTGTTTTATTTATTTTTTTCATCTTTCACGCGGCACCTGCTGTTAGTCAGCCTCGGGAGGTGATGGAGCACCGGTATTAATATTATAAAAGAAACGATCTGCTTCTTTTGCCTCCATAGCGCAAATATACAGAAGAACATAAAAGAAGGCGACAATAGGGTGGCCCGCTGCTTCAGCCTGCTGCAGAATGTGGCGTGGGAAAAACGGAGAAAAAAAGAAGAGAAAAAAGGGAAAGGGCCATAACAATCCCTCGCTCCACTTGAGGTCTTATGGCCGCGTGTGCAGACAAGAGAGTGGCCAAACAGGCCATTAACATTGGAAGAAGATGCATTACTACTGTAGATGTAACGGAGAGAGGGAGGTGGAGGAGGCTTCGTTCTTTTTGGGTTGGGGATGTGTCAGGACGGAGAACTTGCCATGCAAGTCCTGGTGCATCATTTTTTATTCTTTGGAAAGGGAGTGAGTTTGGGTGGCAGCGGCACACCAGCAAATGTGTAGCCTTGGCAGAGAACCCTGTGTTTATAGCCGGGGACGGGATCATTAAGTTAGGGGCTGCACTGTGTGGCGGCCTCGCTCTCTCTTTTCCCCTATCCATCTCTCTCTCTCTCTCTCTCTCTCTCTCTCTCTCTTCTTATCCATCCATCTCTCTCTCTCTCTCTCCCTCTCTCTCTCCTTCCCCATATCTATCGCTCCCTCCCCCTCTCTCTCCTTCCCCTTATCTATCGCTCCCTCTCTCTCTCTCTTCTTCCCCCTCCATCTCTCTCTCTTCCTCTCTCTCCCTCTCCCTCTCTCCCTCCCTCTCTTTCTGTAGGCTGGCGATGAATGACTCTTTGTGCGCTCGGCAAGGGTCAGAGTAAGCGGGCGGGAGGAGCTTGGCGTGATGCACGCTCACATTGAACAGAGGCGACCTGAAGGGCGGCACGCTGCTCAGCCCCACTCTCCCTGCACACTCCTGACTGTGTGTTGTCCGGTGTGTTCATTAAGTGGAGGCTCACGGGTGGACGTGGGTGGATGAATGTGGCGATGTCGGCTGGTTTGGCCATTCCCCCGGAAAACACCAATTGACGCACATGTACCTCCGCGTAGCTAGAAATGTGGCTGAGGTCGCTAACACTTCACCAGGTTATTTCTGTTGCTCTATGAGGTTTGTGTATTGACTCTCACTAATAGACCATTCACAGTTGTACGTTGCCATTTTTATCAACACATAATGTTGCCTATGGCATAACGTTGTGGCCCTTGGTTTCAATGGCAAACTCTGAGTGTTTAAGTGAAACCTTCCGATGAGGCGGTAATGTCTGTGGACACATGAGCCAGGCATTTGCCAGCTGAATTGGCCTTTATCCTCTCAGGGCTGAAATGGAATCTGAAATTCACTACCACTAGAAAGCAGAAAATTGCTTATGCCCTTTTGCGCATATATTTTGAGGTTAGTCCTGTGCGTATGTTTTTTTTCTGGCTTTTCTTTAAAGCCCTATGCTATGTGAGTCCCATTGATATTCCACTCACCCAGTGAGTGAGTGAGTGAGTGAAAGGGATATAATTGCCTGGTTGTGCTGGACTTTAGCTCGAGTGTGGTGAGGGGTTTTCTATGCAAATACTTAAGACATGATATGGGCAGAGAGAGAGAGAGAGAGAGAGATTGAGACAGATGGAAAAGTGAGAGAGAAAAAGAGAGAGGGAGAGTGAGTTTTTTTGGGGGGGGGGGCCCTTAAGCAATCAATATCCGTGTCCCTTGCCTCCCCGCTGCTCCTCGCCTCGCTATGATGTTATCACCTGGGAATTGAACCTGCCATTCTGCGCTAACAGGCGTCTCGCACCTTGACCACTGGCGCCCGTCATTACGGAGCAGCGGATCAAACCTCGCGGGGGTTCCAACTCCCCTCTGAACCTGGGCCCTGTCTCCGCTCGCTCGCTCTCTCTCTCTCTCTCTCTCTCTCTCTCTCTCTCTCTCTCTCTCTCTCTCTCTCTCTCTCTCTCTCTCTCTCTCTCTCTCTCTCTCTCCGTCACCGCCCCCTCGGGCAACTCATTCGGAGATGAAAGTAGACGGGCTCACCTGTGAACTCCTCTTTCGCGCCGCGATGGAGAGATGGAGCGAGGAGGGGAGGGAAAGGAGGCGGGGATGCCACAGGGCAGTGAAAAAACCTCTTACACCAAAGAGGTCCAAGACCCTTAATTTCTCTCGACATTGGTGGTTTTCGTTTGGACGCTCTCTCTCTCTCACTCTCTCTCTCTCTCTCTCTCTCTCTCTCTCTCTCTCTCTCTCTCTCTCTCTCTCTCTCTCTCTCTCTCTCTCTCTCTCTCTCTCTTTATGTGTCCAGTCCATCAGCTTTCCTTTTCAGATGTTCCATTTGCTGTGCGGCTCAAAGCCTTCAAAGGTCAGTGTAGCCACTGCTTTTTTATCCTCCACTTTTAAGTCTGCTGCTTTAGACTGAGGTTCAAGGAGAACTATTCATCGCAAGACAGGTTCATGTAGGGCCAACACTTTTGCCGCCCGTTGACCTGCCCTTGTTGGCCCCGGTGGGATGCCATCGTAGATGTCAGGTCGCGCTCCGACAGAGTCACTGTCCTTTCAAGTTGTCGCCACTCCAGCGTGTACCGCGGGTTTTCAGCGGCAGAAACCTTCGACGCTAACCGCCGCCTGCGTCATTAGCCTGGCGAGAGTCGATAAAAAAACGTAGAGAATGCGGAGCGCCCCGTCTCTGCACTCTCACATCCAAACGGCCATTAGACAGGAGACCGTGTCAGCTCCGGCGTCGTGGCGTACGCTCCGTTCGCTTGAAGGAGATCGATGGGCATAATGTGAGAGAGCCATGCCGCGCTCTGGAGGGGCTGGGGGGAATTAGCCCCTGTCATTTTTAATACAGTGCACCGCAAGTAGAGGCTACCCCTCCAATCAATAAATGCATATAAGTCAAGCATGGAAGATGCATCACGACGCCATGACGAATATGCATCCGATAAAAGGGAGCGATGGAGAAGGGCGATGGATAGGTAAGTGAGGCGAGGCCTATTTGCGCTGCAGGCTTGGCGGTTCGCTCTCATACCGGTCACGTTGTTTTTTTGGCGGCACATCGAAGGTTTATGCCTTCAGGTGCATATTCATAAAGTAAAAAGTCGAAGCACTTCGGCTAAGATAAGAGACGTTGCGCCCGCAAAATGGCAGCCCTCTTTTTCATATCAGTAAACACTCCTCCATCCAGCCTGGTCCATTCCTAAACATTTCAGCGTGCAGTCAAGCACGACGAGAGGCCTGGAAGGAGAGAGAGGGCTGATCCACTTCCCAGCTTCTAAATTACACTAAATGGAAAGCACACTTACCATAACTTTTCGAAGTACTTCCCTCACAAACACACTAAACAAAAAAGTTCGTTCGGTACAGTCTAAGGATTTGGACGAAGTTCAGTCCCTGCCTTTTGTAGATAGTTCCTGGTCTGCGTTTCACCACTAACAAACTCTTAGTCTGGAACGTCTTCATTTTATAGAGAATTGGGGACCCTCTCTCTTCCTTCGTCCTGAAATTGCACATTGCCGTCTAATTGGACGATATTTACAGCGCTTCGGGGAGGGGGCCATTTTTCGCGCTACACCCCCCACCCCACCCCCACCCCCACCATTAGTGGCACAAAAAGGAATATATATTCCCTGAAAGAGAGGCATCCTGCTGGGGAACTCGCTCAATGAACTATGCACAGAGCCGTGGCAGACGCTTAACGGAAGGAGAACATTTGGAAAAAAGGGAGACGGCTCATACGGTGATCTCAGTCCATCGTGATTTGAATCCCCTCGAACAGAAATACGTTTTCAGCTCAATTCTCATATTCAGATCAGTTTCGAAGATGCGCTACTTTGACACAAGATGATGTTACATTTCAGCGCAGCATTAGGCCAAATATGTCACCATAACAGTGTATGGCAGGCAAAGAGTGAAACTATGCGTATTATGCGTAGAAGAGCTATTTTAGCTTGTCCGTAACGCCATGGGAGGTCATACAACATACGTGCAAACTCTCACTTTAATCATTGTGACTAAAGAAATATGTTTTCCCCAACAACACTTGCATAACATGCCAAATAGTGTTGCCTGCAAGAAAACATTTATCTTAGCTGTGCTATGAATTACAAAATGAGGCAGTATGCAAAGTAGCTGCCAACTGCATGTTTGATTTCGTATGTATGATATGGTGAAGGCAGGATGGCTTGCTTGTGCCTCCTAAGGTGTTAGTAAGAAGTACGGGAGCGTGAAATGAGTATGTATGCCTTATGCTTTTTAGCTGGCACACGGCTCTATAGGGGGAGAGGAGAGAAGCGTGTCGCCCAAGCAGGGGGGTCACATCAGAGGGCACCTCCTCTTAGGAGGCCCTTTGTACTCTGGAGATGCAACCTGCTCATTTCACAACAATGCGTCCCCTCTGAGTGTTAAAATGTACACCTCTCCACAATGGAGTTCAAGAAACTGCTTACTCTAAGCGCCACGTCTTCTCCTGGAACAGCAATGAGCGCCTCCTTAGGGCTGAAGTCCTTTCAGCTGTGCCGAGCGCTAAAATAATAAATGGGCCCTGGACTCGGACCTCCATCTGTTATTTAGATTCCTGTGACTTTTGTAATCTCGGTGCTGTCAAAACCTAAGGATTTGTACAAGCCAATCGGCGCCGGGGCACTCCAGATAAAAGACGTGTCCAGATAAAGCTCGTCCACAGCCGTTTATCGCCGGCGTCCGGCAGCTGCCTTTGTGTCACTGCATCAAGCTGTATTGATGCCTGTTTGATGGCCGACTCGGTAGACGCACTAAACCCTCTTCTCCCACGCACTCTTTTCTTCCACGCATTTTTTTTTGTCAGAGGGCGGCAAATTAGTATTCATTGGTTACACCCACGAACAAACTCCTATTCCCCGGGGGCGGCAATGGGAGCTCAGGTGTTATGCCTGCTGCGCCATAGACAACACAGCGTCTGAGCGGAGAGCCTTTCTGCTTTATTGACGGCAAGCCAACGTGCATTACTCTTCTTATCGCCCCAGGAGTCGAAATAGAGGAGAACAAGCGACTCACACGCTTCTCTTTTTTCTCACACATTGGTAACCAGAAACATATCCGGCCGTGTAATTGCATTAAGTTTGGGAATGCTCTGAACGTGTTCCAGGCAGAGCGGGTTAGGTTCCGATTGAGAGCGAGGTTTGTTGTTGTTTGTGGGCTGTTAGACTTCAACCAGCCCCTTTATGTGTTCCGCAGGTTTTTGAATCAGAGCAGAGGGCTTCATTTTGCTGCATGCCATTAGCCTGGATAACATCTCTCTCTGAGCATAGAGCCGCATCACTGTCACCAGACTGACAGACATTAATGGAGATATAAGACAAAATAGACTGGAACGAATGCTGGGAAGTGCTGCTTGAATCCTGGGTCAAGGTGTTCTTTGAGGGCTTTTGTTGGATGAAAAAGGAAATGGCTCGCCGCTGCTTACTGCTTGAAACGCATGCAAGTTTCCTAACTTCTCCGGAGGGGCATTTGATCAGGCACTGGTCGACGTCTGAAGGCAAATATTACTTTGACAAAAATCGCAGGGGCTTTCCTGTCAACTGTCGACGGAGCGTTTTCGCAATTTCCCTGCCAATTTTAAGTGTGTATTCTGCTGCTCGACATTTGATTGATGGGTGTGTTGAAATTGCAATGAGCCCCTACTTTTGCTTTTTGTTGTATATGAACAGATCGGCGAGGGCTGCTGGCTCTCCTCTCTGCATCAGCGGGGGAGGAGAGGGAAGGCCTAATAAGTACCTCACCTCACCCTCTACCTCTCCAAGCGACTCTCGGAGAAGACTTGTTTAATTTTAGCCGCTCTGACACACGCTTGACGTAGATTAATTATAGAGGCTCTCCGTGTCATTTAACCACACGCACACGCACACATACCCACACACCCACCAGTACACACACAGACCCACACACACACACACACACAGATATCTCCACCGGAAGGAAGCATAGTGATTCAGAACACTGCCTGCATCTCTCAAGCCCATTCCCCACACCCCTGCTCCACCCTTCTCCTTCTCAAGTCCCCCCTCTTCCATCTGCCATCCCCCCTTTCAGTTCGCAGCGCCAGACACTCGGGGGCTCAGAAGTGATTGCCGGCTCACCAGCCAGCCCATCCACTTACACCTTCTCCCCTTTCTCCACGGCGCGCAGCTGATGGGGGGAAATTGCACGGGATCGGACTCCACCTCCTCTCTTCAACTCCTCCATGGCCTAGTTTCCGCTGTGACACCGATAAGACCACATTGTTCGTGAGAAAAGTGAAGAGACCTCTCAGCCATCCTTGGTGGCTGGAAAGAGGTGTCCTTCAAGCCCTTTGTGGTGCACACATCCATGATTACATTTACATTTCTTTTTGGGAGATATTGTCCCACTCCAGAGTTGGATATGCCACTTTCTCTGTCTGCGGAGAGGGCCGTGATGTATAGTTGGATTCTTAAAAAGGGGTTATGGACAATGCTAGGCTGGAGCCCGATCCAATGACAGCATTTAGAATCCATGCCGTATAATTCGGACCATTTACCCAAATGACTGTAATGGAAGGATTTTGAGTGTGGCTCTCCAGACACATGACTATGACCTGCACTCTTCTTTCCCACCACAAACTAAGCGTACGCCGCCAAAGTGGACAGCATAATTAACACGAGAGCGTAAAAATCCTTTTCCGCACCATCCGACCGCCATTATTATACCTCTCCGCTCCGCAGCCATTAAACGAGTGACTCAGACACAGCGGCCTCTAATGTGCAAAATGGGCTTCGATAAGACTGAGTCATCATCGTTCACAAGATGACATCAAAGATCTACAGATCCCGCATCCGAACCCCATGATTATCGGCCCGCGTCCTTTCCCCAATTACCACCTCTTCTTGAAAAGGCTGGTGGCGGGCCTGGATCTGGCACGGCGCTTTCCGCCAGCACGTGTATTAGTCGGGCTTTCATCCATGTAATGAGTGACGCGCCTGCATTCCCTTGGCAGCCGCTCCAGAGACATCGGGGCTTTGGGACCCCCGAGCGCCGTGGGCAGTCCCTCCTCGTCTGGTCCCAAGCCTGGACCACGGGCCGGGGGGGGGGGGGGTGGGGGGGGGGGGGCAGCTGGGCACGCAGCTCTCCCCTTGTCTAGTGTGTTGCATTTTTCTCTTTTTTTCTCTCCGTGTCGTTTTGCCTATGCTTGGGTCTCAGTCTCTGTTTCTCTCTCTCTCACTCTCTCTCTCTCTCTCTCTCTCTCTCTCTCTCTCTTTCAATTTTAATTTCAACTTTTTACTGACTGCAGAACAGACCCATATTGCCAAAGCAATTTACGAATCACAAAAGCAACTGAGACAAGGGACATGAAATTTAAATATTTTATCTTTACATTTTAATCTCTACTGGGTCTCTTTTCCATTCCTCTGTCGTTCTCTAGTCGCTGTGTAGCCTTACATTAAGTTCAGAGCACTGAACTCTACATCCACTTTCTTCCTGACGGGCTCTTTCAATCACTCACTCTCACCTTCTGCTCACCTTTCATCTCACCCTCTAAGCTCCCCTCTTCTCTCACGCAATATCTTCTCCACTCAATCTTCTTAGCACTCGACTCTCTCACCCCCCCCACCACCCCCTCAAACCACTTGCTTTTTTGCCTCCACCTTTCCTTTTGTCCTATCTACCTGAGCTTCTCTGCCATCCTTTAACTTTTTGTGTTCTCTCACACTCACACTCTCACACACACACACACACACACACACACACACACACACACACACACACACACACACACACACAAACTACAACACGCACATACATGCACACACCCAGCTTATGTAAAAACAACAGCCCCCGTCCCCCACTCCCAAACACACAGTCCTTCTCCTTCAGTCTGTGACCCTGTAGTAATGCCAATCATAGTTTCTCAGCTGAGATGGAGACAAAACTAGCCTTGTGTAAGAGAATGCACTGAGCATGTGTCATGTGGAGTTAAGATGACAGCCGTTGATGGACCCGCCTGGAATGGTTCGGAGACACTGAGTGCCCTGTTTGGTTAGGGCTGGAGAGGGATCTCGTTCAGCGTCGTTCCAGTGAAGCCTGGGCTTTCTTATTTCTGTGGCCTCAAATATAGGAGAAATACATCTTAACCACAAGCATACTTCTAAAACCAGCATTTTGTTCTTAGGTTTCCCTTTGACCTTCAATCCACCGCTTGGGTTTTTTTCTGTTGGCATCTAACACAATTCACGTTTATCTGCCTCCTCTGGGTCCAAAAGCGTCAGCAATAAAATGGATAAGTTTACACAAGGATCTATCCATTTTTTTTTTTTGCTTTTGACTGAGCAGTTCCTCGGAGAAGAGTCTGCACTCTGGTTGAAAGCCTCCCTGTACTTCCCACTCGCTGTGTGGCATTTTATCAGGCTGCCCTGCTTGCCGACTGACTGGCATTGAGTTCCTTCAAACCTAGTGTTGCCAATTCGCAGGTTCCAACACGTTTCAGGGGCTGAAGTCACTGTCTGTTTTCATAAGTAACCTTGGTTTGAAATATGCGGCGAGGCAGGCAGGCACCAAAGGAAGTTTGTTCATTTAAGATGTGTATTTACACCCGCTCCGCCTTTTCACTCAAAGGATGCTTCCAAGATTAATGATTTATGAGCAGGCAATATATCAAAGCCCTATGGGGACACTTTAGGCAAGGCATTTTTAATTGCTGACATTACTACTGTAACTAATGTACTTGAATCACAGATATACCGCTGAAAAACATGCAATTAAAATGGAGCTGCAGCAGCCTACCCTTTGAGTGTGTCTGCAGTGTTCAGGAACCCTGTGCATATTTTCACTAGGACTTCATAAAAAAACATTTGCACATTTGAATATACCCCAACTTTAGTTATTTTGTTGGCCGCCATAGGCCAGATTCTCAAATCGCAGCCTTGCGTACAAAAAAAAGACGAAGATGATTGTGTTTTGTCTTGACACAATCATGGAGACCCTAAACGTGTCTCTGTTTTCTTGCCTTTGCAGGACCAGTATCCGGAGAGCGGAGAGATAGTGCTTTCGTCCAACGACCTTGAACTAGTGCTACAACTGGAGCGTAACCAGTAAGTGTCCGTTGCCCCGTGAATCCCCTCAGTCCGTCTCATCTACCTATCACCCTTCTTTCCAACATCACACCTCTGATAACAGCTTCCTCCAAGCCGTCCTCTCCGAGCCACGTGGGTGCAAAGGAAGAGGGAAAAACAGATCATGTCTCATACGGTGGAGAGTGTGTCGGGCGTGTGGGCAGCACAGGAAAGCAATAGCATGTTGAGAATGAATAACGGACGGAAAAAGCAGAACGGAAAAAAAGAAACACCGGATGATAGATAAAGCATTCTGTAGACACCACCATGAAACATGTCTCTTTCTGTTCGCGTTCCACAAGATTGTTCATGTTCTTCTTCTATCCGTTCAATCGGTAGTCTCCTTTCTGTCCCCAGACGCCCGGCCCCTTCCAGACTCCTGGGTCACACCACCGTCCCAATGCTTGCAGGGTGGCGTGTTGGCCTCTCTCAAAAATAGCTTATTAAAGATCGAAAGGATAGCCTCGGGGCATTATGTGGGAGAAACAGTCAAAACACATTTGATGGGTTATGCATAGTAAGTGATTTCCAGGGGAGCAATTTTAGATGCAATCTGTTCAGGACTGAAACGACGGCCATCGGTGTGCCAATAATCGGATAGCATTGGATGTATTACCCACTGATCTGGCTAAAATAAAGTAATATCTGACGCATTGAGAGGTACGTGTTCCTTCCCCCCCCCCGTCTCTCTTGTCTTTTGTTTGTGCTGGAGCCGGCTTTTGTTGGCTGCTGTGTGTTTGCCGCACTCTTGGTGCGTCAATGACCATAGGCAAGGCGCAGCTATAGAGAATTAGCATCCAGCACAACAGGGGTTGGCCCAGGCTGAATCAAGGCCATCCAGGGTTACAATCCCCACACACTCCGACTCAGGATAAGATCAAGGCCCACATTAGCTGGAGACGTGCCACGACTCACAAGGTGAAATTCTAAACTCGCGTGGGAGCCCTCAAGGTTTAGGAGGATGAGATGTGTGCAGAATAGCTCCTTTTGGGGGTGTCGGGTGCCGGAAGCTTACACAAAGCAACACACTCCTGTTTTCCCATGAGACATGCAAACCTCCACCATCATAAAGAGTATGGTTTGATGGGAACAAATGTGGGGCAGATTGGAACCTGTGGACTTGGGTTTTGCAAAGGAAAGTGAGTCACATAGTTGAGTTAACAAGATGTTAAGTCAGAGGATGTTTCAGTGCGATACAGTTCAGTGGGAAACAAGTTACGGTCAGGCCAGGAATTACACCAAGCAAGACAAAAAGACAGACCTGCAGACCAACAAGATGAGATTCTATAGAAACGGTCAAATCCTATTTTTCTGTGGAATCCTAAAGTATAGCTAGAAGCCAGAGTGCCTACTCATGTCAACACCGACTCCATGAATTGTAAATTGAAGTAAAGGCCACGTCAGTATTTCATTTTGTTCTCATTCCAAAAATGCGCTCCCATCCCTCAGCGAGTTCATGCAGAGGGACAGAAGGCCTGGTCATGGAAAACCGCGGCGGCGGCGAAAACAAAGACAACGCCCTGACTGACGAGAAAGGAACGGCCACAAATTGCTACCGCCATGGACAGGGAAGGCGAATGGGGTTTCCATAGTGTGAGACAAGGAGCCTGGAGAGCTTTGTGAACCGAAAACTTGGAGATGTCGCTTGGCAGACGTGGTGTTTATTTTAACCCTGCGTGAGCCCCAGCACAGCCCGCAGATTTAGTCTGGAGCACCAAATGTAGGTCAGAGAATGGAAGAAGGAGACCCAGTGGAGTTATAGAGAAACCCGAGAAAAGAGAGAGCACCAGCCAATCAGAGGCGGGGAAGTCAGCGGGGATGCTCTTAGTGGGTTATTCATAAAGGTCCTCGCCAAAACTCCATGCGACCGGAGAAAACACCGTGGAGAGGAGACTGACTGGGCGGGAGAGGAGAGAAGTGGGGAGTGAGGAAGTGGGTAAGCATGTAGCAGGTCAAACATAGATCCTCAGAATAGATGCATTCTGAGAGGGTAGAGTGGAATGGGGAGGGAGGGGGGGGGGGGTTGCCAGCTGACGTAAGGCCATGCAAGTCTGGGCTGGTTTGGAATGGAATGACTGGACCAGACGAACCATAAACTCTGCACTTGCAATTCCTCTCGGGCCGCAGTCAGCTCGCCTCGGGTTTGTTGTTTCTGTCGTCTGAGCTATGCGAGCAGCGGGACAGAGCAGCACTTTGTGTCTGGAGCCTGGGGGGCGACTGGCAGCAACTTAGCCAGCCTTAACCCCGCTGACATCAGCCCTACCAGGGTCTGTCTAAGGCCAACAATGTGTCCATGCCCAAGTCTGATTAAGTACTCGGCCTGGGGTACTGTCCTGTGTATAAATATGTTTGTGTGTGTGTATACTTTATACATATACTGTTATACACACATCACCTATGACCCAGTTATGGCTAATACTCACTTAGTTTTATCCAGCTATGATAAGATAACTTACCCCTAGTCTTGCTTTTACACGTGCGAAATGCAGAAGATATAACACGTAAATAAGACAGCTTTGGATTTTGTAAGGAGTATTTAGTCACTTTTGGGAGCCATGCTAGCAGGTACCTCTACCTTAATGCTATCGCTATGCTACTTATAGAACTACAGTACCACGCAACTAACTCAATACTGGCCGTACGGACATAATTGATATCAATCATCTTGTTTGACTAGGAGAAGAAATATCTTATTTCCCAAAAGGTTGAACTATCACTTTAAGGACATTCTATTTATATAAATACGGTGTCACCAAAGGGTAATCAGCACATATTGAATAGTACTATCATCAAAACCATTGCCTGTATAATTTCATTAATTTGGAATTGCTTCTGTTGCTCAATTGCTCTATCTCTTTAATACAGATGACACATACTCGCACGCACACACACACCCACTCACAGAAACTGACACACACACACACAAAGACATACACCATTCTCAGTAACAATTGCATCTAGTGCACAGTTAATGTTCCTTCCATTTTTCCGTTGGCAATTAGATGAAGTGTAAGCTCGCAATTTATGTTGATGAAGTGCTCCCCACCTTGATTGTATTCTCCTTCTCCTTCCTTCTGCCCGGAGGGAGGGGATGCAAAGCCGTATGTAAATGACCAATATACATGCAATGTATTGTGCATAATGATGAAGAGGACCCGCTAATATATGTGGCTCAACACCACTTACATCTGTTCCCTGGGCAGGGCATCTGACAAAGTGTCAATTAGAACTTAAATCCGAGGAGTGTCCCATTTTCGGAAAGGATAAGTTAAGAAATGGGAGTTTTTTTTATGAGCCGCCCCATTGCCTTTCATTATCGGCAAGCCCAATCGATTTCCTGGGGAATGAGTTTGTTTGAACCCGGGCTGTAGCCTCACGGCTTCTCCACTTTAATTGCGATTCAAATCAATACTGAGCTTTGTCTTGGTAATTCGATATAATCTGCCGAGCGTGTCCACTTTGAGGAAGATGGGCAGTTTTAGACTCCAGCCCCGTCCCGCTGGTAGGTGCCCGGGAAACTGAAACTAGCGCGGGTTTTCGCACCACGAGGGAATGACATAATGTGTGAAAGAAACAAAGTGAGGAAGCTTTGGAGATGATATATACTTTAAACTGAAGCGTCCTTCAAGAAGCGAAGGGCAGAGAGTGTGAAAAACGGTGTGAGCCGACCGGGCCCATAGGAAAAAGTGTCAACCTTTTTAGTGAAATGAAAGACACTGCGGTGCAGCGGGGCGATAACAGTTTACTCCCTATCGCTCTGTAGAGTCAGGCGGAGATCAAGAGCTAGATACACAGATAAAGGAGGTAAAATGAAGGGGAAAAAATATGATATCAAAATGGGTGTGTAAGCCTGTGTGTGTGTGTGTGTGGGGGGGGGGGGGGGGGGGGTCTGTGTGTGTGTGGGCTGACTTTCACTTCAACCGATACTTTTTTGACTTTCGGTCTTTTAAGGCCAGCTGCAGGTTAAGCCGGAGAGAGCAAGAGAAGGGCAGGATGGGAAAAATGGGCTAAGCTAAGAGAAACAGAGAAAAAGAGAGGCCAAAAGCTAGAGGGACAGGATAGAGAGAAAAAAACAGGTTGCTCCTGACAGGTGGCGGTGTTTCAGCGCTGTGAAGCAGGCCGGACCAGAGCTGTCTGGACCCTGGAGATGTCTTCCTATTCTGCGGGTGGAGAGGAAGTGATGTTGAAGGAGACCCTGAGCAGCTGTTTGGCCATCCGACATCCTGGAGCTGTGTTTCACATTTCCGACCGTGACGCACTCAATTCCTCACACACAAACACACACACACACACACACACGCACACACACACACGCACACACACACACACACACACACACACACTAGCTGCCTGTGCTGCTCCCACCTTGAACACATCACCAGTGCACTGGCATCTCATTAGAGAAGCAACCTCCAGAACAGTGACCAAGAGAGAGACAGCCAGAGCCACCTTAGTCATTGTCAAGCAAGTAACGCTAAGCTAGGATGAATCGCAATCACTCTTAATACCCTTGGTACGTCTTTAAGAAAAACGGCCATGATACCGTGAAACCTGCTGTTACTAAACCCAGATTAATATCTTCTACACCCGACACACAGTCATAAGCTATTTGAACAATCCAGCAAGGACCCTAAGCCTCCGTTTGGCGCCGGGACCAGGGGGTGAAAGGCAGCATGCTTTCCCCATGTGCTTAGAAGCCACGAACTGCTCCGTGACCAATTAGCACTCTTGTGGTTAATCTGGCAGCGAGCGGAGACTCGAGGCCCGCCGTGGTCTTACCGGGTAATGGTGTGACCACAGCGTGTTGTCAGGAGACCAAGGCTGGCGTGTCAGTTCAGCTGTCGGGGTTGCCTGTCATCGTCGGTAGCTAGGGGGAGGGGGCGGTAGAGGGGACGGCTGACATCGCCGGCCACATCGCCTTAATGAGCGGAAGAGAGGCGGGAAAATGGAAGAGCCGTCGCAGTCAACATGGTGGTTGTGAGAAAGCTTTTTCTCAACGTGTGTTGTTGCTGACCTTTTTTGTCGGAACATTTTATCGCTGTACTTGCTGTACTTTGTATCGAACCTTTCTGCCATTTATTCTCTACTTCCATTTGCGTGCAGTGGAGAAGTCATCTGTTCACTTGATTGAGTTAAGTTTTAGGCTCTCCTCTTTCCCCGAAGTCCCTGGGCGACCCACTGCTCCACTTCGGCTTTTCCAGATGTCTCCAAGTGGATGAGGCAAAGGGAGATAATTGCATTTGCTGTGGCCTGCTCTGCCTGTGTTGTTTTCCAAAGGCTATTTCATCCCAAACTTACTCACAGCAACATTGTAATTAGCAGCCAGCCATTTTCCTCATCGGCCCTACAAAAGATGGGCCTCTGTGTTTGAGCGCAGCCATGGGAAACGGCGTAAAACCAGTGCCAGATCATTTGTCATTTGCCTTATCACCCCCCAGCCAGCTCAGAATGCTGCCTGACCTTCGTCGCAGACGTGATGAATGTCTGCTTTCAGCAGCTTGTGCAACATCTGTGTGGTCTCCACACCGTATCTACGATTCTGCGGCAGACATTTTCAATTACACCGCTACCATATTTACGCAATGAGCTATTTTTCTTTTTTTCCGAAGACAGCTGATAAGGATGTTTATGTAATATTTTGCGGGGCTTAATTCCATTTAGGTCGTAGTCATTTCTCTGTTGCTGGGTTTCCGTAGTGGTACACTTGTTTTTATGTTAGGGGTTAGTGTAATGGTTCCAGATGCTCCTCTGACTCTGGGCTCCTCCCCTCAGTCGTGTATTTAAATGGAGGGTTCCAGTCTACCTCTCCCAAGAGCCCCTGAGGTTGTATCAGTCCGTCAAAAGGCTGCATGGGTTGACTGCTTTGTGTGGTGCTGGAGACCAGGACAAACCAGTCGTATAAACGGATCAATACAAGAGCCGTGCTTTTGGATGATACTGGGTATTTTGAAACCTTTTCTCCCTGGTTGGCCCGGGTCCATGGTAACAAAGCACTTTGAGGAGGAGAAATAGGGTCAAGGAGAGAGGAGTTTCTGAGCGGGCAGAGCTAGGTGATTGCCAACAGATGGTACTCCTTAAACTGTGTGTGAGTAAGAGTGTGTGTGTGTGTGTGTGTGTGTGTGTGTGTGTGTGTGTGTGTGTGTGTGTGTGTGTGTGTGTGTGTGTGTGTGTGTGTGTGTGTGTGTGTATGGGTGTGCACACTAAATGCTTAGCACACGTGGACTGGGTTTGTACCCTGCTTAAGTGTGCTGGTGGATTGTATGTGTGTGTTTGTTTTTTTCCTGTCAGTAGGGCAGTAGGTCAGCCTCATGGCCTGTGCCAGGTCGGTGCCAGCCTCTCCGCCTGAGCCAGCTCTGTGTCAGCGTCTTGGCAGTAGCCGTGGTGTGGACTGCCCCAGCAGCTGGCCTCGACTCTATGCTTTATTGTGTTGGTTCACAGCTAGAGGAATGGACTCTTTGTTTCAACAACAGAGCTTGGAAACAAGCTGGAGAACAGTCAATATCCGTCGATTTGCATATGTACTTTTCGGCTTTTTGTCTGTTCACGTGTTGAAAGAGAAAGAGAGAGAAAGAGAGAGAACACGATAAAAAGAGAAAGAGGGATCATTTTAAAGCTGTACTAGGTAGGAGCCACACATAAACCGCAAAGCCCAAACCTTCTAGCAGCCATCTCCTCAGCTCTGAACTCAAGGCACCAGAGCGCTCCCTAACATTGCTGAACCATTTTAGTGCCTCAAAAATATGGAACACAAGCAGAAAAAGAGGTACAGTGTGACCAGATTCTCGATTTGTAATTCTCTTAGTCACCCTCAAAAATCTCCCTTCCCTGGTTAAGTTGTGACTTGTGCCCATCTATCAGAGAGAATTAATGAAGCCAGACATTTTCACCAAGATCAACAACTCAATGCAGCCCAAGTCAACAAAACTATCAGCAGGAGTTTTCATTTTTACCTCATCTTCTTTAGGTGCTGTCAACCCAGCATTTGGTAAAAAAAAAACAGGTTATGATGACTCGCCACCATAGTTCTTTTGTGGTGCTGATTGACTGCCCTGAAGAATGCAATAGGCCACTCGTAGGTAATTGCCTTGAAGATTGAAAGTTTACAGTAGATTCTTAGCAATTCCCAAAGTGAAGGTTGACAAACATAATAACATGCAATCAATGTTGTGTTGATAACACTTTGGTAGTGGTAGGTATTCTCACACATTGACGAAGCACAGCCTTCTTGAGATGGCTTCCCACCTAAGCAAACAGTTGCAAAATGCAGTGTTTCTCTGAAACTGAGTGGCACCCGTAATTTGTGTCAGTAGTTTAAAACGGAGCCTATTTTACATTGCTCTGACCTCCGATCAGTGGGAATTATAAAAAGATAGCTTATGTCATTCAGATTTTGGGGGGAGAAACTCGTTGACGTCGCCAAAACTGTTGCCACCTATCATCCAGATTGACATGAAACATGACAGGGTGGTTCGGTTGGTTTGAGGCCCAAGTTAGGAACACCGCCCTCAAGCTTTCAGTTCTCTCTCTCTCTTTATGCCTCGGGTAGCAATGTTTCATTGCTACATTTCCTGTGCCAACAGTGTTTCCTGCTTTTTTCCGTTTCCGTGCCCCTTTTTACCTCATCTGACCCCTCAAAAAGCGCTATGAAAGACACCTCCATTTTGCCTCAATTTCAGCCAAACAGCACTTTTTCAAAAGTTCTAGGTGCACCTCTCTTTATTCACACCTCTGTTCGTGTCCAACGGATTCACAACCGCAGCAAATGTCTCTTTGAAGGGCTTATTACAGCTGTGAAACCCATATGTCTGTACTTTTGCTCTGACTTGATGCGAGTCTTTGCCTACAAGCATCCGCACCTCAAGGACTAATTCTTTTTTAATTGTCTGCATGTGATACTAGGGGTGACTCAGCTGAGTGTAATAAGGACTTTGTCGTATTATTAGTTCTGTGTATGCATTCATTCGCTCCAAAATGGAACCACTTGTTTTCTTGTTTAGTCAGACAGCCCTTGGGCATGTGTCTGAATAACTGCCGCTCTGACAAACAAAGAACGTTTTTTGTCTTTTCTGATTGCTTCTTTCCCCCTCCCTCATTTTGTTGGCGACGGTCTAGCCATTAGCTTCACTCTTTCTCTTCCTTCGAATTTGCTTTTGTAAATCTGTTTATTCATCCCAAAACTGAAAACCGCTATAACAACTTGATCTGTTGTCAACAAGTGTTTTTTTTAAGTGGCACACCCTTCCTGTAAGTTTCCAGTGTTCATTCTGTGAGATAGTTCAAAGGATGTCCCCGCCTTCAAAATTGTGCACCTGCTAGGATCGGTGAATGCATCGACAACAGCACCTGAGCCTGTGATTCTGTCCCTGGTGTGTCCTCGATCACAACATGTCATCTCTGAAGCCACTGCCCCTACGGCTTCCCTAGTTACCTCTGACATGTTTTTGGCCCTGTTGTCTCTCTCTCTCTCTCTCTCTCTTTTTTTTTTGTTGCTGTTCATCCCTTTTTTCGCTGGACAAACCATCAGACACCAAAAGGGACAAGATCACAGAAGTAGACCCACTGGTGTGCTTGCACACGCACACACACACGCACACACACACACACACACACACACACACACACACACACACACACACACACAATGTCCAGCAGCTCACACTGGGCCAGCTCATTAAAGCAAATTATATCAGCCGACCAAAGCCACCTCGCTTCAGCTTTTTTGGCCTCCTATAGCGCTTGTTAACAAGCACCCTGTAGAAATCTCACCCGCAGCATTTCAATCACGGCGTGTTAGCAGCTGTTGCTCTAAAGGGAGACTAAGGTAGAATATGACTGGGCGATTATAGAATACACTGGCTTCAGATGATTTGCTCTCTGTCCATTTTAATGAGCATTAAAGGTTAATTTCTTCTCAGGTTGGTGCAGTGAGATTCAGGGAGACAGTTTCAACTGCTTGACAATAGTTTTTTTTTGGGGGGGGGGGGGGGGGTTCAAAGAGGTCAATGAATAAACACTGATTGTCTTCAGACTCCCTCCTCGATCCTGTCTGAAACTCCTGCCTCCTTTTTGATGCTTTGTCTGGGTACATTTAGCTCTAGTCGCGCCTTTAAACGGCTCTTGTTTGTTATACAGTGTAACAAGGAGATCCTAGAGGTGATTTTTAAAGGAAAGTTGCCTTTGTCGGCCCGTTATATACCACAGGAGAGAGTTCCCCCACTGTTTTTCATTTCACACGGACGACCTAACCGTGTATTCTGCCTCCCTAGCTATCCCGGTCCTGCACGAAATTCTTATTGCAGACAGACCCTTCCAGAAATTATTCATGATGCTATCGCTTACCTCATGGGCCTGGAAGCAGAGTACATCCCTCAGAAATGTCAGTATAGCTTCCGCCTCAATGATTCCCGTAACCAGACCTAATGTGGTGCAATACCTGATGGGTATCTGTGTCAGCACGGCAAATGTAGATTACATTCTGTGGTATTTTACGACGCCATCTCAAAGATCATATATCAAATGGTTGAGATTTGTTCCCAGTGAGACTCCACATTGTTGATAATGTCCTACAACCACCTCCCATCACTCATTTCTGACTTTTAATAGGCCTTTCCGTCTCGTTCCTTTCCTGAAAGAGCGCATGGCTAATATGATGGAATGCAATCAACAAAGCTTTCCCTCCTTGATAAAAAGTGCTCCAGCTAGATGTCACTCCGTTAGAAAGCATTAACCTACGAGGACTGTGGTGTTCGAACAATTCTTTTTTACGGCATAGCAAATTGTCCGTAGTAAAGACTGAGGAAGCACGATTATGTTTCATTCCGAGACCCTGCCAATGAATTATACGACGGGGCCTCCGGGACCAGATGGAGATTGGGCTCGTCTTTTCATGCCTGTCTTCCATGTGCTGTGTGCCAGCACGAGGGAGCCTCTTGCCTTTTGAACCGCCGTTGCGGCGCGCAGAGGTCGAACGAGCAAAGGCGTCTTCTAGGCTGCGGGGATGCTGAGCCAGATTGACATTGAAGTGTGCGACCCGGGGCATCCTGGCCTTGTGAACTACAAATCCCTTTGCCGCAGGACATGACATAGGTCCCCTTTTACCTCCCGACAATCTAAGGCTGCCGGCGTGTCTCGGTTCCGAAGGGACCTTTGCGGACAGTCGAGAAAAACTATTTCGCAAACTTTTCTCTCGTGGCAGCCCTTTCATGCACTCAGCTGCAAGTGTGTGAAGTTTCGGCGGTAGACTTTGAATGCATGAGGGAGACGGACATGGCTCCATGAGATAGTCGTGCATGCGTTCACATCGTGCTAGACTATCTCTTTCTTCCTCTATATCTCTTTTGTGTCTCTCTGGTTATCAGTGTCAGCCTCCATCTAGATGAAAGGATTCAAAGGCTGCTGATCCAACGTTTAATTGAGAAGATTGTGCTGATACTTTCACCCGTTGGAAGCCAAGAGAGATGATGACGATAGAATGCTGTCTTTAAAAGGGGGGAAGAGGCAGAAAATGTTGCTCTGATTATCGTTGGCTAGGCTTTGCAGTTACAGGCATCGCATAAAAAGACCTTATGAAAGCTTTCATCAAAGTGAAGCCTCCGTCTCCCGTTTCAGTCGGGGAACTGAAATAAAGCTCAGCGGTCAAATGCAGACCAGTTAAATCTGTCATACTATGTAAAGCAATGCAGACCAGTTAAATCTGTCATACTATGTAAAGCAATGCAGACCAGTTAAATCTGTAATACTATGTAAAGCAATGCAGACCAGTTAAATCTGTAATACTATGTAAAGCAATGCAGACCAGTTAAATCTGTAATACTATGTAAAGCAATGCAGACCAGTTAAATCTGTAATACTATGTAAAGCAATGCAGACCAGTTAAATCTGTCATACTATGTAAAGAAATGCAGACCAGTTAAATCTGTAATACTATGTAAAGCAATGCAGACCAGTTAAATCTGTAATACTATGTAAAGCAATGCAGACCAGTTAAATCTGTAATACTATGTAAAGCAATGCAGACCAGTTAAATCTGTCTGTGCGTCCATGTTTAAATATGACGAGTTTATCTCCACACACAGACTAAGCGGTTACTTGGAAGGGGAAACTGAGTGGATTGGAGTGGCAACATGTTCTCTAATGCTCCACCCCCCCCCCCCCCCCCACCCCCGCCCCGCCCGCCTCTCTCCCTTCTCTCTCTTTCTCCTTCAGGGAGCTATTGGGCCCAGACTTCACAGAAACCCACTACACTGAAGATGGGCAGTCTGTGACAGTGGCCACTAATTACACTGTAAGTATCGTGCTCTCACTCCCTTTCCCTTTTCCTCTCACCCCTCCAGGTTTGTTGTTTCCTTTTAACCCCGTCCTTCCCCCGCTCTCACTCTAACACACACAGTTCTTTGTCCATGACTGGCCTTCATCCTCTCTTCGGCCTTCCCTCCGCCCCCTGACCTATCACACCCGAGGCACTGCCATATCAGACCCCACCCCACGTGACGTGCCGCTGTACAGAGACATCTTTAGCTGAAAACGCTCTCACATGTCACTTCACGTGATAACGGGACCCGATACGCACACACACACACACACACACACACACACACACACACACGTACAGGCCCTTGTATATGCTAACACAAACAGGGCCATGCATGTGACCACACACAAACTCATGTGAGGGGTTTATTAAATAGTTTATTTTTTCCTGAATATATTGAATTAGCAAGTTGAGTTTAGATATCGCCTCGGGCATGAAAGAAAATGACGGATAATATAATCATCGGTTAGCCCCTAGGGGATGAGTAGTAATGATATTGTCACATAGCAACTTCGATTCCCATCACTCAACATCAACTTAAAACAGTGCTGCCACATAATGGCAATGACGTGGCTGCAGCAAAAAAAGAGCAGCAAGAAAAAGACTTGGTGCTTCAAAAACATCTCAACGTAGCGGCAACATCATTTCGAGAAAGTGTATGCATGAAAAATAAAAAAATGGAGTCATTACAAGAGCAAAGTGTTCCCCTTAAAGCAACCGCCCATCCTGGCACTTCCTTACACGTTATCATTCGAATCGTGGTTTAGTTTGCAGGCTTGTTGCAGAATTGATGTTGCTGCTGTCTAGAGTTCCCGTTCCTGCCATGCCACAATGTCGTCGCAGCGCCTCTGAAACGTGGCGCGTTTGCCCTTCTCGGCCACCATGTTCACCAGCTGTCTCAGTCTAAGTGGGCCGAAATGCTCCTGTTGACATCAACTGCGTCTATCACAGCAGAACGAGGGAAATGTCTGTCAGGCAACAGACACACATGCAAACAGATACGATAAGATGATTGGCAAATTACAACCCTGATACTGCCACTGCTGTATAATTAATATGCCACTAAATCCTTATTAATCTTTCCGACTTTCACACAGGAAGCAGCACGGGCGCGTTCGCTCGCCACGAGCCATGCATAATGAATGAGTCACTTTATTAGCGCTGTTGGTTGGCTTGTCAGACAAGCTCAGGGTAGCAGGTAGGTGCGCGGGATTGACGCCATGCTTGTCAGCCAGTTTTGAGACTATATGAAAGGCTACACTAACAGTACGCGAGACGGGGAGAGGCTTTTAGAACTCCAAACCAGGGGAGCTCGCTTTAGGTGGAGCGACGGCTCTTTTCAACTCGGAAACAGCACAGACGCACCCACAAGTACACAACACAGTTACAAGCGCAAGAAAACATACACACAAACACATACAACAGTCAACACACTGAGAAAACACGTACGCCGAGGTAAAAAAAAATATCCCATACTGACTGGGTCACAGTTTTGACATTCACTTACATGGACACACACATACGCACACACACGTTCTTGTAGTCCAATCCAGACCCTGTAGTGTCTGTAGATAATGAGTAGAACAGTCACGTTATTGATCGCTCTGCTTCCTCTGTCACATGTCCTCAGCCCATCTCTGAAGACCCTGGCCTGGGCAGTGACGAAGGCCGCTCTCGTCCATCAAAAAAGAACCATGCCCTTCAGGTCACTCCTCGTTCAACTGCTCCTTTATTTCATTAGGTCTCCCAATACACAGGGCATTATCAAACCACAGAATGCATCTATCTTCCTCACAGAACGACCTAGGGTTCTGTTTACCAGGGCCCCTAGTAACAATTCAACAGACCAACAAACGCTGTTGCAAGGCACGTCGCTGACGATCCAGGAGCAGGAACTCAGAGGCGAGAGAACGAGCAGCAAAAAAAGAGATGCAGCAGCAAACATCCGTCCGGCTGCTGCACACAAAAGGAAGCAGCTGTTTCAACAGCATCTATACCGAGCTGAAACAGGAAGAGACAACAAGAGGAAGCCAAGCCACAGAGTCTCGGTTTCATCCTTGTCAGTTTGACAGCGGCAGTTGTGTAGGTCTAACCCCTCTCTCCCCCTCACCGCACAGACCCAGAACGGTTACACTATAAGTCTGACCACACGAACCTCTCGAGCCGCAGAACTCCATGGATAACACATTTGAATGTCAAAGGTCATTGAGAGGTT
Source organism: Aplochiton taeniatus (assembly GCA_017639675.1). Lineage (NCBI taxonomy): Eukaryota > Metazoa > Chordata > Actinopteri > Galaxiiformes > Galaxiidae > Aplochiton > Aplochiton taeniatus. The sequence goes on along the minus strand of CM030188.1, from coordinate 11,423,702 downwards.
TTTTAGGAGATGTCTTGTCGGCGATAAAGACTACAGTATTAAGTAAATATGTTTCTCTGGAATCAACGTAGTTTCGCAGTTGTATACAGGAGGGAAAGTGTTTACCAAAATGTAATTGTATATCAGAATAGTGTGCTTGCAATCTCTCATGTGCTTTCACTAAGTTTGTATCTCTTCACGATGCAACATTAGTTCCAGACAATTGCCCAGTATTCAAATTAAGCAAACGAGGCTGAATTCTTAATAGGATAATTTGACATCCATTAAGATCTGATTTGGGATGTATGCAGATTAGCTTTGTAGAAAGGGCACCAACAGTTGGATTTGCTTTGTATGTCAATATGTTAATTGAAAGAAAGACTTTATTTAAAAATAATAGTTGAAGAGCTTTCTCCTAAGACCTAACACCTAAGTGGTTAGGGTTAGGGTTAGGGTTAGGGTACTGTTTACAAACTGTAAATATATTGCATTGAAGGCCTGGGATGGCAGACACATGGGCAATAAAGAAACACAAAACATGAATGTGTAAATGTACTGCACATTGTGGCATTCAACAATGTGGGGGGGAAAACAGTGGAAAGAAAATATGAAATAGGTCATGTGTTTTTTAAATGTTCAGCACACTATTGAAACACACAGAAATAAACACCAAAAACAAAAATACTTATATACTTAAAAATACTTAATACTTAATATTAATACATCTGTATCACTTTTCCAAGCAAATCAGGCCGAGTACTTATATCTCTTACTAATTTAATGCGGGTAATTTTGAACATCCAAGTTTTCTTACTAATTTAATGCGGGTAATTTTGAACATCCAAGTTTTCTATCTCCTTAAAGCATACAGCAGATAGCATAGATATTTAGGTTTCTGATCATGTATTTAAATTTTTTATTTTTTAACAAAACAATGGAATTTATTTTGCTGAAAGCAATTAAAAGGATAACATAATATATACAGTATATTACCTGTTGTCGTGCTTCAATGCTAATTGTGAGATTGATACTTAACTGACATTTAAAGGGACTGTGTGATTTACAAATATAATAATCACTCAAACAATAAATAGTGCACAATGTAGAATAGAAAAAGAATATGGTTTCCAAGTTATTACAGTTTCTGGGGTAAATAGACGGATGGATATTGGAGCTTCAGTGAAAGTTCAGTCGGATAACTCGTAGTCTGTGCACTGCTGACATAAGCTGTCATACTGCGTGTGCCACACACACTCATCACTTGACACACCTGTTCATAATCAAATGTCATGTCAATGAGGGAGGGGGGAGGTATTTAGATGACCTGATGTCAAAGTCAGGTTATGCGCTTGTCAGCTGAGGTGATGGGAAAATGCTTACACCTCTACCCCAACTGCCACCTCGGGTCTGCTAATCTGTTCTGCTAATGTGTTCAAAAGGGGGATTGATGTATGTGTGCTCCCTGCCTTTGGAGCTTGTCCCGGATATGTACAGCAGAGAACTTTAAATATGTAGCAGACCCAACCATGCATATACTGATGTGTATTCACACATTAATAAATGGTTTAAGACAGATGAGGTTCTCTAACTACATTTTCTGATACATAGGATTACGGTCTTCTCATGTTCTTCTCCATACACTGGAAAGAAAGGAAATGTTTGAAGATTGTAGTTTGTAATTCAGCAGACCCCCTCAGACTCCCTGTACCATGTAAACAAAATACAAAACTGTAATGGAAGTTTTCTCCCCCACCGAGCACTGAGATTGCAATCCAGTTTTGCCAAGGCTCGCTTTCCAAAACTTTTATCTTGTTACAAAAACAATTCAAACTATTTCATTGTAAAGACACCTTTTTTCCTGCTCAGCTTCTGCGTTGCTGAACTGGTGCGGCAGCCCTGAAAATGTTCCACCATATAGAGACGGTCTCTGGCCTTGCATGTGATATGCGGTTTACTCTACTGTATGCGACAGACAGAACACCTTTTCTCCACACACCTGAAACATGAGTGAGCCTTGCCTCGGCTGTAGCTGCAGTATCAAATGAGAATAATGCAGTGTCTAGATTGGCAAGGGAACACTTTCACTGACAATTGATTTGTATATCGGCTATGCATGAGTGTACACCATCGCCTCTGCTGTTCAAATAAATGAGCTAATTTCACGGTCTGATGGGCTGACAAACTTTTAAATAGTTAAGAATTGTCACTTATGCACAATTGAAGCCCGCTCAGAGAAGTGATTTAGAGTGCTATTTTCTCTTTTGGATGTTGGTGAACTTTTCGGACCATTGGCATTGTTGGCAGGCCAGAGTGACATCCTTGCCTGGTTTCGTAGGGCAACATTTATTCATGCGATGCTAGAGATCGCAGATCACAATAGAGTATGAATGTGACCATTGGCTTCCATGTTTATTTAACACATTGATTTTTACTCCAGAAGGTTACAAAAGAAGCTGAAATGGTTCACAGCTTGTGATGTGTTTAACAATAGCTTTGACAAGGGACTTTGAACCTGGTAAGAACATTTGTAATTTCAAACACCGGATTAAAATGGCCGCTTTATTCGAGCAGCTCTCTGACCTTGCCCATCAGTGGGAACATCAAGATACTGGGTCTCTATGGTAACCAGTCCCAAGAAGAGATTCAAGTATGTCACTCCAAATGCCTTTGATTTCCAAGGCTATTGCAGTTCACACCTAACCCCAGATTTACCTGGATAGTGCTCTTGGAGCTGAAAGCATTTGGAGGCTGTGGGCTCCGGGATAAAATAATGCATCAATCAGCAAGGTGTCATCATTAAGCCTTGAAAACCCTCTGGATTTCCAAACGTTGAGCTGACTGAATTTGAGCAAATTCTCAACATCCCAGCCAGTCGCTGGACGCCACTTCGATTTTCTTTTAAACCCAGACATTAAAAGAGACTCGGAATAAAGTGCGGCTTAGGAGAGCATTGTGCTTTTTTATTGATCACTCTGCCACGTTTGTCTACGGCAGCGGGCCACGTTGGCTCTCGCTGTGGCGTTGCCAAACATGAATATTACACAGCCTGCCTTCTGCACGGAATCGATCCAGTGGATCAAGCCTTCCCTACATGTAGGATATTATATGCATCAACAATGCATAATCACTTTTACCGAGTGTAACGATAATACACTGTATGATATTGATCTTAATATTTGATGTTTTCCTCTCTTGTCTTCTTTTCTCTCTCCCTTGTTCTCTCTCTCTCTCTCTCTCTCTCTCTCTCTCTCTCTCTCTCTCTCTCTCTCACGAACTGTGTTGCTCTTTTTCTTTCAGGATCACTGCTTCTACCATGGGCATGTGAGAGGCCACACAGACTCCTGGGTAGCCCTCAGCACATGCTCAGGAGTGAGGTACGCCTTTACTGTGAAAATCAAGCTAACGATACCTTCAACGACATCGATTTCAAATGTAATCATGTAGCAATTGCAAAGGTGCAGGCTAAGGGCCCTGTTTTGGTTGAATTGGCTGTGTGCTACCTCTCCCACCAACAAGACTGTGGATAGGCCATGGGAAGCAAGTCCAGCAGTGACTCTCAGAACCTGTCAGAGCTTTTAACAATACTTTGTTTCTGAATTTTCACGACCCTTGGCAAGTTTGGATTTTCATGAAACTAACTAATTGGATTCCCCAAATCTTCTTTTTGGGATATAGGCAGCAGTTTTGAAAGTCTTTACGTTTTACAGCCTCAGAACAGAATTTAATGTGGAGCTTCTCGCATATCAAATGCTTTGAAATTGAAGCTCTCCCACGGCAGGGATGCTAGAGTCGCCAATAAAAAGTGCGCCCGAAAATATATTCATGAATTTGATCCAGTCATAGTTCTTCCTCAAACAGTCTTTATTAGAAACTAATTCCCAAATCCAGCTCAGTGAATAGGGCTTTAGCAAGTAGTTGTCTTTAATAACAGTCGGTTTATCTTTCGGTGGCATTCCTGCTCTTTTGCGGCAATGAGACATGAGCCAGTATCTGCAGTTTATTTAGATGTCTCCATTCCCTGGCCGGCACTGAGCATGGGGCGTGATGCTCCTCCGTGGTGACAGAGCAGACACGGGGAGAAACACAGGGCTCCTCCTCATCTCGAAGAAAAACTGCCTGAATTCGCCGTAATGAAATGAAGCAAACCACCAACTTTCCACGGCACAACCCTGCCATTAGGTGGATCAATTCAGTGACTCTCCCTTAACTAAGCATACTTCCTGGTAAAAAAAATAAATAACACCGTATCGAGAAGGCGGTTGTGCCTCTTTGCCTTTGTGTGTTTAACCGTTTCTAGAACGAAGAAGACACTGCGGGCTGTGTTTGATTTAAAACACACAGGTCATGCCCCTAGTCTCGTGGTCATGGGAGCAACAAAGGCGGCTCTCCGCGAGGAACACTCGTGGATCCGGAGTCCTAGCGGCCCCACTCTTGTGCTCTGCGCCCCAGACCGCTCCAGTCTGCGGTTCTCCGGAGTGGGGCCGTTTGTTTCCTGTTCCCCCGTGTACGCACGGCTAATGCTCCGAGCTAGGCCTGCAGCGACTGTAGAAAATGGCTACTCTCTGCATTGTTTCAGTGTTTTTCTGTATTTTGAGACCAAACTGAACAAATAACCTCATCAGAGTTCATTTAAAATATTAAATAAAGTCCAATATGTGGTAAACAGCGTCTTAAAATCTGGAAAACATTCCAGCGTCTAATCGATGACCTAGGTACAAGCATGTTAGCTTTTATTAAGATCGTTGCTCTGGGATGAATTGGACACATTGTATAATGCGCAGTGTGCTTTGTCTGTGGGGAGCGGAGAAGAACCTCGAGGGGAAAGGCTTCACAGAGGACGGGTCTCTATGCCTTTAGTCTTTTGGGGAGTTTCACAGGCACAACCTTTTCTTTCCAAGGTATCAACATGCATTGTTGTTAAACACAACCACTACTTATGTTCATATTATTGCCACTGTAGTCTTTCTATGCGATTCTAGAGGATCGACCCTTCACAAAGGAAGAAATTGACAAAAAGTCGTACACTGGCAAAAACCCTTTCAGCCTTACTATAAATCTCTGTTGTGGTTAAAGCTCAACAGAGTATGTTGCGAGGGCCTGGAAATGCATTCTATTCTACTTTATGTTTCTGCTTGGTCTGGCCCGGGTTCGTTCATTGTTAACGAGTGCACAGCGTAAGAAGCAGCTTGTTTAGGAGGGCTGGTGCGACAGTGAGCCTGTTGGAGGAAGCCTTTTTTTTGTGTGTGCAGTGCTTTTAAAGCCTAGTTCCAAAAGAGTGTGATTACAGAGTAAATCTCTGTAATTGCGGCCATGTTAAGTGAAGCTCCACACACTCAGGTCCAATTATCTAACTACTGAGGTCTGACACAGAGCTAGGCATTGTTAACATTCCTAATGTGACCACACGGTGTGTGTGTGTGTGTGTGTGTGTGTGTGTGTGTGTGTGTGTGTGTGTGTGAGCACCTTTCTGTGTTGTTTGTGGATTCTGAATAGCAACCTCAAACCGCTGCAATAATCGACTTAGAAAAATGTTCAGCTTCACACGCACACACAAACAAACACACACACACACGCACACACAACTCGATAGTGTGTGGCCCCCCTGCAGGGCCCTGATGGTTTAGCAGCCACCAGGCTGATTCTCTCCCAGAGCCAGTAAGCATGGCCGTGGGCTTGCCATGTGGCCGCTCAGAGGAGACTGCCTTTGGGTCACCACCTGCTGATCACACAGTTCAGCTGCAGGCGCTCCATGCTCTATCTGCATGTTTAAAGACATGGCCTCGTAGTCTGTTTGGAAACAAAGTTTTTGTTTCTCATGTAAAGGTGCCCCCTCGCTCCCCCAGTATTCATGTGTGTACCGTCCGCTCATGAGTTGTTAGCGACCTCGATTCCCTCGCGTTCTTGACATGTGGTTCCTCTGTGACAGGGGCCTGATATCTCTGAACTCCAATGACACCTACTACCTGGAGCCAGTGAGAGGGTTGGATCCTCTCCATCACTCCCTGTCCAGCACTGAGGAGCTGCTGGTCCGAGGCGGGACCTGTGGCCACGGCCACCAGACTGGACACCCCGGTCACCTCTCCAGCTTTCTCAAACCTTTGCATCAAAGGGTGAGGTTTCGGACTTAGCACAGGTCTCCTATCAACAAAACACAAGAATGGCAGTTGAGATTGACTTCGATCAGGCTGCTGGCTCTCCAACCATAGATAACAGTGTTTAGTTTGACATCACATGAAG
>CM030188.1:11252486-11412486 GCA_017639675.1 Aplochiton taeniatus | reverse complement strand
ACACACACACACATACACACACACACACGTTGCACTTCAAATGTGAACAATACACCTCCTTCCCTGAGTGCCATCCTTCCCATTCAGCGGCAATCAAAGCCCCATATAATCAGTCTTTAAACTGCATAAACAATCCCTCACCCGTGGCCAACAACAGCCCCAGACATCATTTCAGACTTCGTTAGCCAAACAGATAGAGAAATAATTAGCTAAACAGGGGTTTTATTAACTAAAAGACCCCAGCGCGGTTAGCCCTAATTGCCGCCGCACACCTTGGCGCGTCACGGCACAGCTTGACTGCGGGCGTGCCCGACACACTCATCCGTAACCAGTCAATCGGTGGCCCCTCTGCTCTTTGTAATCGGTTCCCAGATACCGTAGGGCCCGTTTGGTATGGGCTTTTGATTTGTTTTCAAAGGCTAAGTGACAGCCGCCAAGAGACCACATACAATGTAGCGCCGGCGGCAGGGGCTTACAGAGGAGGGGAGGCTTATCGTGTCGGCACAGGGCTTATGGGAGAGGCCTGGAGTGTCTGGACATGCCTGCTGCGGCTGCAGTTGATGGGCCTCCACCGCAAAGACACATCAATACGGAGGAGATTAGGGTTAAGTGATTAATGGTCGTCCGGTGTGTGTGTGTGTGTGTGTGTGTGTGTGTGTGTGTGTGTGTGTGTGCGTGTGTGTATGTGTGTGTTCACCTGTGTGATTCTCTATCAGGGGAGTGATATTCAAGGGGACGACCATTGGAATGGCGCCACTGGAGGGAATGTGTAGTCTGGAGAACTCTGGAGGCATCAACGTGGTACGTGCTGTCCGTCTGTGACTCTCTCTCTCTCTCTCTCTCTCTCTCTCTCTCTCTCTCTCTCTCTCTCTCTCTCTCTCTCTCTCTCTCTTTCATTTCCTTTCACCTTCCGATTCCCCTCACTCTCACCCACCCCCCACCCTTACCCACCCCTGTCATTGCCTTGTACACATGTTTGCCTGCTCATAAAATTGGAAATTGTTTGTGTGTGTTCGTTGTGTGTGTGTGTGACCACCGGTTGTGAGCTGTGTGTGCTTGTCCACATGTGCGGTTGTTTTGGGCCGGATGCGGTGGGGCAGAGAGATCGATAGCTCTTCCACACTTGATTAGCTTCTAATAGGCTCTATTAGGTCTCCCCCTCCTGGGTGGAGGTGCTCTGCTGAATCCTAATGCTGCTGGTAGACCACCAGTAAAAAACCACAACACATGCCTAGTCAGTGGCGGACATCTTGTTTTCTTGTCAGTGGCGGACATCTTGTTTTGTTGTGTTAGTTTTGTGGACAAGTGTTGGTTGAGGGTTATTATTAAATGACTGGAGTGAAGAGTTGTGTCCACAGTAGGGGTTTAATGTGACCAAAGCGCCAAATGGATTCCGTCTGCATTTGCTTCCACAATCGGTAGAACACCCATGAAACCAAACGGAGCGTTTTCTCTCTCAATGTTGCCTTAGGCTTAGAAACGAGCCAGTTACCTTTAAAAAGCTTTTCCTCCCGTCTCTGTGTTTGCGTGGCCGTCCAAAACGTGAACGTGGTTCTCTTTGTGTGCTCCCAGGACCACTCCGACCTGCCCATCGGCGCCGCCGCCACCATGGCCCACGAGATCGGCCACAACTTCGGCATGAGCCACGACCACGAGGGCTGCTGTGTGGAGGCCTCGGCGGAGCAGGGCGGCTGTGTGATGGCCGCCGCCACAGGGTAGGCTTCAGGCGCTGCACCGAGCTCAAGGGCCCCCTCATCGCTCGCGTTCACAACACACAAGTGGAGGGGGGGAGGGGAGCGTCATTTCAGTCCACAGTGTTTCGAGAAAAGACCACAGGGTTGACATTCAACTTGCATGGAGACGATGGCATGGCTGCCAGAAATGAAACCAACATCGCCCTCTGTTTAGTATTTTGTTTATGATAGCATGCATCTGCCGTCTTTGCTGTGAAGAAAGTGTGCTAATTTACGAAAGATAAAGATAGAATCTGTGTTGAATGGTTTTGCAGTCCATTTCTCTTTTTCCTCCACAGGCATCCATTCCCTCGAGTGTTCAGTCGCTGCAGCAAACGAGACCTGGACAGCTACTTCCAGAAGGGAGGGGGTATGTGCCTCTTCAACATGCCCAACATGAAGGACCTGGTGGGGGGCAAGAGATGTGGCAATGGCTTTGTGGAGGACGGAGAGGAGTGCGACTGTGGAGAGCCAGAGGTAAGAGGAAAAGAGACAGCTGCCGTTCACCTCAAGTTAGCTTAGCGTAGCTTCGCAGGACTTTAGCTTCATTACTCATGCACGCTCATGCCGTGCGGTGTTTGTGCAACAGATTTCAGAGTGTTAAAAGTTTGGCAGCCTCCTCATCTGGGGACTAGGTGTTTGCTTGTTAGCCTGCAAGTTAAGTGAATCCTCTTTGGTTCAATTTGCAGGAGCGCAAATCGAAAACAGGAGATGCTAATTGCTAGCTGACAGCATATGCAGACTGATGGGGCAGTTGTTTTGACTCCCGCTCAAAACTTGCACTGACAGCTAAGCAGCGAGGAAAGCGTAGTGTTCTGACAAGCCACCTGTTTTGAGGGTTTCAAATGAGACAAGGAACAGAACGCTGTCTAACGGTCTTGCCTTGTGATTCCACCCCCGTCTGAGACGAATTGACAGTAGCACACACACACACAAACATATGGGCTTTTTAATTCCAGGTCTGTCAATCATGGAGCAAACCGGCAGTCCCATGGAACTTTTCCACAGCAGTACACACAACTGCAATTCCCACAGGATTTAAAGTTATAGCTATCATTCCATTTGGAGAGTACTTCAGAGCTCGCAGGAATGTGCTTACGAGTTGAGTTTTTTTTCCCCCACCTGCAGTCCCTAATCCATTCTCCCGAGGTATAATTGCAGTTTCTATTCCTTCAACTCCCACGTCAGTTTAGAGTATCTGTGGCTCGGTAGAAGGGCGCCATGGCAACAGGAGATGTCATTTTTGTCTCTGGGTGACACTAGTGCGCGGGAATGATATGTTTTTTTCCCCCGACTCGTAGCCCTTGAAAACTTTGACACGTCGATCGGTGATGTCGCATCAGATGTGAACTCTACCCCACTAAAGAGTGGTGAAGAGGAGACTGTAGTCTAGATCTGATTGGGTGTTTGTTTACTTGTGTGTGTGTCTGTGTACGTGTGTGTTTGCAAATGTGCATACATGCCTGGAGGAGGGGGCGTGAGAATGTAAGCTTTGGGTCGGTCAAGCTGCATTAACCTAGATGAGTGGTAACACAAAGGCCGTACTGTATGTGTGTGTACGTACGTGTGTTTGTGTGTTCATTTGTGTGTGCCATTTGCTTCACAGGAGTGTACCAATGACTGCTGCAATGCCAACAACTGCACTCTGAAGCAGGAAGCTCAGTGTGCCCATGGGGTCTGCTGTGAGGATTGTAGAGTAAGAGCACACAATTACGTAAACTCACACACACACACACACACACACACACACACACACACACACACACACACACACACATACACACACACACGCACACATACACTTGTGTGGGTGGAAGACTTGTCCAAGTTTCAGGAAAATGGCAGTCAATTTCCCAAAAGGTCTGACCTGCATACACTTTATGATTTCTATACACATAACACCCAAGTGTAAAGTTAAGATAATAAAATCCGAATTCCAATTCTACTCGGAACACTGACAGCCCCTCCTCTCCCAAAGCCCCCCATAATCCCGTCTTGGTTCTGCCTCTCTCTCTGTCTCTACCAGTTGAAGCAGGCGGGTACCATGTGCCGCGGCCCGGCGGGGGCGTGCGACCTACCAGAGTACTGCACGGGCGGGTCTCCCTACTGCCCCGCCAACGTCTACCTCCTGGACGGCACCACCTGCCAGTACGGACTGGCCTACTGCTACAACGGCATGTGCCTCACCCACGAACAACAGTGCCTGCAGCTGTGGGGCTACGGTAAGGAGACCAGCTGCTGGGGCTCCCCAGTGTGTGCCCTTAGATCTGCATGTAGACCAGGAACCGTGAAGGAACTCTTTTTTTTTTGGACAGACAAAGGCACATTGTTATACGCCCTTTCTACTCTAAAGGTTAATTCATTCTGTGAACAGCCACACAGGTCCGGGTAACCTGGTAATCTGCCGAATCCCTCTACACGAGCGGGTATTTATTTTTCTCCTCCGTCTCTGTGTCTCTCGCAGTCCTCTTGCACCTCCGTCTTCTGCACAGAGACCGAGTTGAAGAGGGAGTTAATCAGTCAGCCAGCCCGGGCAGCAGGGCTCCTGTCTCTTCGATTAGCATTACGTTGACCACCTTTCGACCTCATCACCATAATTAGCGAACAAAAATGTCAGCCCCTAGTGCACATTTGCATAGCACTGATGTCTATCTAGCCCCTGCTGACAGCTTCGGTTACGCCAGAGCAACTTTTTGTTTTTACCAGAAGGCATCGCTCACAGCTTTGAGGCCTGAAAAAAACCCACAAATATGGAAGTTGAGTTCCGTTAGCTGCGTCAAAATACACCTTGTAGTTTTGTCCCTGAATGCCAACGTGCTGTCAAGGTTGCATTGGAAATTATACCTTGTTTTTTTTTAACCGTCTGGTTTTGAAGAAGTTCAAAACCTGTTTTGACAAACAGGCCCTCAGGACCAACTGACCAGATTTCAACACAAGCCCTGAGGTAGCCTTTACAATGCGTAGGTGGAAATGACTTGGTACAGTCATTCCGTTTTCATTTTTGTCGGTTGTGTTCTTTTATCATAAGCCGGTGCCGGTGCCGTTACCATGGTAACTATCGCTTATAGATCCGACGTATTACGCTCTCAGGTGCCCGTCCAGCCCACGACGCCTGCTTTGAGGACGTCAACGCCGCAGGAAATGCCTTTGGGAACTGTGGAAAAGATGGACAGGGCAACTACATGAAGTGTGAGAAAAGGTGAGCAGAAGTGGCAACTGTGGCGTGCTTACGCACAGAGAGCCCACGCTTCACTATAGCAGCACTAGCTGTTACATTTCCCTGACTCATTGTTGTTACGTAGTAAGGGAAGTTTAATGTAACTCCTGGAATTGACTTTGAAAAAGCTCAGTAATGCCCTTGCAACTTTCTTTCTGGGGCCCTGATGGTTTTAACTTCAGAAATCTTCACATTTTTTACAAGAGCCCCGATGCTATTATCTCACATTGAATTACTTTACCAAATAACATGGCTCCTCTTGGCAAACACACTTCAATTGAGTCCAACATTTCCTCTATGTCAAGAACCCCGGTGCATACTCACACTCACATCCTTCAGTGTGTTATAAACACACAACTTCAAGACAGTTTCCATGGCGCCGTGCCAGAGCTAATTAATGACGGCAAGTGAGTGGCTTAGCCATGTAAATGAAGAGCCAGATTGAGCGACATGTATGCGCATAATACGCCTCAGTCCAAGTCAGTTACCGGCTCCCTTAGGAAACTGTAGAAGATGTACTGGCCTACATTAGTAAGAGGAGATAGTAGGGCAAGGATTGCACGATTTGAGTACGCGAAGAATAATCTAGGAGCCTTTTAAGATAGAAGTTCATTCCCCACTTGCTGATGGAGTCGTGATCCTCTTCCATTCTTTTGTTTTAATATTTATCTAAACGTATGTGTGTGTGTGTGTGTGTGTGTGTGTGTGTGTGTGTGTGTGTGTGTGTGTGTGTGTGTGTGTGTGTGTGTGTGTGTGTGTGTGTGTGTGGATGCGATGGGCTCGTGTAGCGACGCCAAGTGTGGGAAGATCCAGTGCCACAGCGCAGCCAAGAAGCCCAAGGGGACCAACGCGGTGTCCATCGACACCACCATCCGGACGGACGGCATGGAGGTGAAGTGCCGGGGCACCTACGTCTACACCACCCAGGATGGACAGGGGGACCTGCCTGACCCGGGCCTGGTCATGACCGGCACCAAGTGTGGAGAGGGCAAGGTGGGCTGCGGAACCAGCCAGTGGGCTCAGCCAGGGGCAATGGTGTTATGTTCATAGCTGAAGCGGTTTTGTTTGTTTGTTTGTGACTCCATCACAAAGGCAGTCAGTACAGAAAGTACTGTACTGTTTGACAGAAAGAGGTTCTTAAGATTTGTGAGAAGGCCTTTCTCTGTACACATGCATGCAGGCAGACACACTCAGACACATTTACACTCACACAGACAGAACAAGCTTGTCGTATTGTGAGGATTTGTGTCAGTTGGAGTACAGACCAGTGATTCACCTCGAGGGCTTTCGGATTGCTATTGAGGGTTAAGAAGCATTTCTTAAACATAGAGCTATATAAAAAACCTGCATTATTATTATACACTCTTTTTTTCGAATTGAATATAATTTAAGGCAATGTTGGCCACAGTAACCCATGTTTGTAACAAGGCGTACATTTGGCCACTGTCTCTGCTATGTTTATTATAAGGTGTTTATATCTGTTTGCAAACCCTCGCACATACACACACACTAACAGCCGGCTCAATCTAGCAGAGCTAAATTACTGCTAGATTCGCCAGATGGCAAAAAAAAGATCACACCTTTACAAATGAACACTTTCGTCCACATACACACAAACACAAATGCATAGTTCTAAGCTGTGGCTTCCTTAGCCGTCTCTGTGGGCGGATGCGTGTGTGTGCTACTCTGTTGTCGGTGATCAATTGTGTGTGATCGTGGTGTTTGTGTTGCCACAGGTGTGCCGAGACCGTCGCTGTCAGAATGCCTCTTTTACTGAGCTGGAAACCTGTATCACTCGCTGTCACGGCCATGGGGTATGAGGACACACTTACACACCCACACACACACAGACTTTCACATTCCAGAACTCACTAACAAACACATGCACGCAAGCACACACGATCTCATTAAGAAACTGCTATCTTACCGGGCCTGCACGACGCCCTAATCTTATTGTCACACTGTGCCCTTGGGCAAAGGCAGAGCCGTCTGGCTTGTCACCTGGGTTCTTGTAAAAGGAGAAAAATAGATGGCCGCAACAAGCAGCACTGAAGAGCCTCTCTTTATTGGAGGACTGCCACCTAGCCAAAGGGAGATTGGACGGCACCAGAGATGTGTTTATTGGATGGTAAACCAGGCTGGTGGCATTGAGCTGGTCTTTTAACTACCTGTTACTAGAAGAGTGGAATTGGGGTCTGGATTGAGGTTATCCAATGGTACTTTTAGACGGGAGCCCTCGAACGATTGTAGAATCCACGTGACACTGAGTCCGCTCCGCCTATCGATTCATGGGAGGGCGATCTGTCCGACTTCTATTCAATTATTCAAGATAATGGGGTAGTGGGGGCTCACCTCCTTAAAGGCATACTTCACCGATTTTAGAAGACTATATATGGGGTTGTTTATGCTAAATGGGGTAATTATATGGAACGAGTTTGGGTAGTAGTACCAATGTAAGTGAAAGTACAGTATTTTTCTGACCACCGGCATTACAATTGTGAATTACCTGTAAACCACAATGCCCGTAGCTGGTTGCATGAACCAAACACCCCCCTTTCCTTGTCACCTCCCCCCACTAAAGCTATGAGCCTACGCAGGGCATGAATGACATTATACTACAACCTCTGTTCCCATTGCAAAATACTGCGCTGGTACTAGCAACCTTTTAAAGAAAATTGCGTTTTTGCTTTATAGGTACAAGAACAACTTGGCTAGCTAATGTTACTTAGCCGACAAGCAAAATAAATATTTCCTAATGTTAGCTTGCAGACTGAGACAAATTTAGGAGTTGCCGCTTGCTAACTTCTACAGCAACATCTACAGCCTCAAATGTATCCACACATTTAAATGTTTGTTTTTCAACATGACATTATATAGGCTAGCTAGCTACTTACTCAGCTGTATCTGCCTCTTTAGCCCAGCAGCTCTCGGCTGTCTCTGCCAGATCAACTTTGAAATTCTAAAATAGGTCTACAGCCTTCCTCTGCCATACGCGCAGCAAAGCTTTCCTCTCTTTATGGAAGCTCCTCCTCACTAAATTCCCGTTCAAATAACTACGGCTGTCCTACAAAATATTCATATTCTTAAAGTTTTCATGATCTAGGTGTTTAAGATCATAGGAAATCGCCCCTAAATTGAACTACCCCCATTTTGAAATACGTTACTCAGAGAACCAGTAAAGGCCCGGTTAGGTTAGAGACAGCTGTAGTTTTTCAAATTCAGGAAAATACTCTCTATGACACAATAGAGAGTCATTTGCTAAACTCTGCTGTTTGATTGCAAAACAACAAATTACCATGCTATATGTTGTTAAGTACAGCACTGGTATATGATGAAAAACATATCAAAAGATGGAAAATCGGGGAAATATGACTTTAATGATATGTTAAAACGAGCAGGATTATTTGTTGACCAAGAGCCAGCCTTATTGTCTTTAGACCTTTAAAAAATAAAGATTTTATATAACAAAACTGTATATCAACATACCTTTGACTTTTTGGGTAAATTAACGTATATTTAAGAAATATACAAAACAATTAATCATATTATATTAGGTATAGCACTAAACATTAACATCCCTATTAAACTTGGATTTACAATGCACTGCTAAAGTCCAAATGACAGAGTGGACCTTTAATCTCCTTCGTCTTAGACTGGAGAAACGTATCTTCCGTCCTGGAACTCGTAAACCATGTTACACATAAAGTTTTTCTCATGGTTTGTAAGAATGGCCCCCATCCATATTTGTGAGGCTTTTGCTCTGTTTGACTTATTTTCTGTTTGTTATGACCGACAGGGCAGGTCCTCCCGGCACGGCTTAAACCTCACGCCGGACTAAAAACACTAGCTTGTTTTTGCAATCGCCATCCATGTTGGAGTAAGCATTCCTGACGCTTGCCAAGCCCAGACAGTAATTTCACACCTCTAACTCTTGAATTAAAGCTGGCCTGTGGGTCAGCCATCTTGGATGGCTGACTGCCGTGTTTACCGTGACTGGGGCCAAGGGGCAGCTATTAGCAAGGCAATGGCAACGGGTGATGGGTTTAAATCTTCCCAGCTAACATGCTGAGCCAGAGACAAACAGCAGCCACTCGCCCCCCTTTCTTTTTAATCCCACTTTCCCTGGTCCTTCGTTACACTGGGTAATAGTCTCCGTCTGCTCCCTCTTTTGTTTGCTCCTTCGCTCCGAATGGCCAGTGAAATGGAAATGGCTTTGAGGCGGGATTATCGACACAAAAATGAATCCCACCCCCCATCCATCCCCCTTTTCTTTTTTTTGCATAACATTATGTTCATATTAGGCCCCAGGTGTTGGAAAGCGGTGTGGATGTAAACAAACAAATCTAAAACGTTTGAAGCTCGATTGAAATTGTCCTCTGAGCCTAGTGTTTTGCATCTTTAAATCTGACATTAAGATTTCCATTTTGTGTATGGATATGCATGCAAAATATAAGAAGAAACTGACTATAAATGACTTAAGTTGCAAGTTATTGCGAGAAGTACATCAATCTAAACAAGAGAAATTGCTTGGAGTGATGAGAAACAGAGCAGCCTTTTAAGATGATGGAGTCATTATATGCAGCAGATAGGCGTGTTAATCACTGATATGATAATTATGCCTTAATGCAATTCAAGTATGCAGCTATTTTCTCCTTCATTTGGGAGGAGGAAATTATGAGACAAAACGTCTGGAGACATCAATCATGGGGAAATTCCAATCTCCTGAAAACTGTTTTGGAACACAAACAAGTCAATATGCAACGTGTTGGTATTAGCTGTATAAATATCAGCATCTGAAATTCATAATCGTTTATCTTTTTCCTAAATAACTCGTTCACATCAAAATGTTTTTGACATACCAGGTTTTATGAAACAACTCTCAGTCACGATGTAGTCTCAATATTATTCCATAGCAACGAAAGGTTCACCAAGAATAAAAAAACATTCTGCTGTCAACAAATAATTTGCACTTTTAAATAGTCTGGCTTTCCTCCAAATGCACGTGGTTAGTCTGGTTCTGGAAGAAAAGAATATTAAAATACCCGCGATGTTTGTGTGTGTGTGTGGGCACACGTTCTCCACAGGTGTGCAACAGCAACGGGAACTGCCACTGTAACCGCGGGTGGGCACCCCCGTTCTGTGAGAAGCCAGGCCTGGGGGGTAGCATAGACAGTGGACCTGTCCAGTACGACAGTGAGTTGACCTTCACACACACACACACACACACACACACACACACACACACACACATACACATACACATATACACACACAACTCTCTTTGTATAGCTCTCTCTATCACACACACACACACACAACTCTCTTTGCATAGCTCTCTCTATCACACACACACACACACACACACTATCTTCCTAATCCTTTTGCGGTGGTCCATCTGTGTGTTCGTCCCCAGGTCAGGTAGGCTTAGTGGTGGGCCTGCTGCTGGCCTTTCTGGTGCTGCTCCCGGCTGTCCTCACTGTCTTCTACTGCCTGAAGGTGAAGAAGTCCTACTACCACCGCTGGCTCTCTCAGAGGGAAAAGAACAACAAAGCCAGCAGGTAACCATCGGCACAGGCGCCGACTGCCATCCGCTCATACTGGTTCTTGTTCCATAATAAAAGGTAGTGTGGAAAGAGTGAAGGGGGGGTGAAATGTGAATAATAATGAAAAGATGGTGAGGCAGATGTATGTGGGAAAGAAAGGAGTGAAGGAAGCAGTGCACTGTGCAGAAAAAAGGAAAGAGCAGACGACATGGAAAGTAAGCGGAAAAGGACAGATGGTCGATGAGTTGTACCCGTGCCCAGGTCCATTACAGTGAAGAGATGTATTTATAGGGACGCTCCATCTCCACCTGGACAGGCAGGGAAGTGCCGCCTCAGCACTTCCCCCTCGCAGCACACCTTTCTTTACAAGCCCCGAGACAAATGGGTGCCCCCTATAAAAGCCTCAGTGCAGAGGTCTGTTTACCCTACGCTGACAGAAAGGGTCGTCTCAGCCCATGAGGAGTTCTTGCCAGGGAAAGCTCAAATCAGCTGGTTGGCTCGGGCACGTGAAGTTGGCGGGGAGTACTTGTATTCTAGGTGTATCTTGGGTGGCGATTGGTGAAAAGCTCATGACCCACTAAATGTAGCCGTTAATCATCGATATTGGCCTGAAGAATGGCTCCCCCTCCCAGCCAAGAGGGAGTAAGAGTGGCGGGCAAGACATCTGAAGGAATGGTTAACGATATAGAAAATTGGACTGGCAATGACGATTAAAAAGCTCTTAGGCAGGCCAGCTGCAGTGCAGGATTCTCGTCATCTTATAATTTTTTTTGTTCTGGCGCCAAGAGTTTGGGTTCGTTTACAGTTTAATAGTGTGGAGGGTATGTAGAGTTGACAAGGGACCATTGCACACTCCAAATGTATTTATTTGAACAGTTTTCTTAGTGTGTGTGTGTGTGTGTGTGTGTGTGTGTGTGTGTGTGTGTGTGTGTGTGTGTGTGTGTGTGTGTGTGTGTGTGTGTGTGTGTGTGTGTGTTTTGTGTGTGGGTTCAACCATATGTTTGAGCCTGTGCGTACGCCCCGGAAGACACTCTCTTAACAGATGTTTTGGAACTACTTTGCATGAAGTGCAAGGACTTGACAAGGTCCCCAGAAACTGTTTTCTCACGTACAGTTATCTGAGCCTGTGGTGGCTTCTTGACCTTCCCTGTCCATCTAATCAGGCTAGTTTAAGAAACTTTATGTTGCCTTCAAACCGTCTGCCACAGCCGAATGTTTTCCACACCCCACACCGGAGCTTGCCAACTGAATAAAAAGGAAGATTGAAAAGTGAAGACAGCCTTCAACTTAACTGACATCCTAACCCTGTCTTGTACTCGTCCAAAGACGAAACCGTCTGTTTGATTGTGTGTTTTTAATGCATTCCACTTGCTCTCTGTTCAGACTGGAGGGTTCCATGGACAAAGGGAAGAATGGTCATCTAAACCCTGCCTTTCACCTGAAGGTTGTCGGCCCCGTCAACAAACCCAGCATTCATAAGGGGGTGAGTGTGACGAAGCTTCTCAGTGCAGCTGTGTCAGTGGCCTCTGCCTGCTTGGTTAAATGTTATCCTTGCGATTTGGTGGATAAAAAGCCACCATTACCAAAAGATGGGGTTTGGTTGAACTGCAAATAGCTGTGTTGCTGCCTACTGCACTTTCAACTGCCCTTCCTGTGCAAAGTGTCTATAATAGTATTGTTGGTTCTCCCCTGGACTCCTTTGCAGCTTCCTCATACCAGCAAGGAGCTGCTGCCGTTAAGACCAGGCCCCACCCCCAACGGCACCCAGCCCGTCAACATCGTTCGTCCGCTACGACCCGCCCCCTCACCGCATATCACGCAGCGGGACATCAAGGTGGTCCGACCCCCACTGCCTGTCAGCAAGCCCCCCGCGGCCCCCCCTCCCAAGTCCCCGGCTCCCCAGCAGAAACTCAGCCCGCCGAAGAAGCCTCTACCCCTCAACCCCACGCGCTCACCACTGGTAAGGAGGGGGGGGGGGCTTTTTCGACACGTTTTCATTTTTGTTGTGAAGGTCTTTTCTCCATGTATTCATATTAGAAGCTATAGAGCTAAAGTCTAGAGTTTAAGGTTCACAATCCTGTCTTATCTGTTGGATTGGTAGCCATGTCTCTTGGTAGCCACTCAGCCACAGATCGAGCGATAGATGAGATATCCTAGCACATGTTGTTTTTCCATCTATTTTTACCCCCTGAAATAATCGTGTTTTTTTTTGTGTTGTAAAATGCTCTTGAATAGCCTTGACTTTGAATGTTCTATTGCATTTAGTCGTGTGCAAAATGAATTACTCAAGTGGCTTTGGTGATAGCTCCGCACCTTGGAGCTGAAGTGAAGTTGGCTGGTGTCAGCGTAATGAAAAACCCTACCATGAAGCCAAACAAAAAAAATTCTGTTCCGGTATTAAAAGCAGTTTGAGTTGTAACAGGAGCCGCTCTGAGAATACTTTTTTTAAAGGGGAGAAGATGGATTGGCTGTATCCCTTCTGTAGTATTGAGTGTCTGTGTGATGCCAGATTGTGAGCTAAGGTGCTCTGGCTTTGATCCCATATTGGGAAGGTTCTGCTGGCATTGCTCCATTTTGAATCAGCTTGCTTTGTCTCTTGTCTCAGCTATTCTTTGGCTCCTCTCTAACCACAATTTTCTCTGTCTCCTTTTTTCCCCTCTTTCTCTTGTTCTCTCCATCTCTCTCTGTCTCTCTAGCTGGTGTCAGAGCTGCAGCCCAGACACTCCCCCTCGCCTCCTCAGAGGCCCCTCCCCATCAGCCCGGCCCGGGGGGTCCCCGCCATCAGCCCGGGACGAGGTCTGTCCCCCAAACCCTCCAACGGTCTGCTGGTCATGATGCCCCCTGCCGTTGCTCCCAAATTAATGGGCAAAGTCACAGCTGTTCCCCCTCTCAGAGCACTCAGGTGGGTCTGCACACCTACGTAGGCATCATACATTCATAAAGCCTAGAACTCATTTGGGCATCCAGTTGGACTTTCCCCTTCGTAATATGCCCCCTAGAGTCGGAAAAACAACAGGAGAAAGGAACTCACCCGGTCTGTCGGGGATAAATAGTGATTTGACTAAAAAGATAGTGGGTATTTACATTTACATGGCTGTGGTTGTCTGGGGGACTTTTGTAGGAGGTCAAACACGCTGTATTTTCCCCAGAACCAAATGGTTCAGCAAGGGTTCCTGTTCTGGCTCCAAATTGACCCCGGAGAGAATATTAGTCTAGCAGATACAATCTAAAATAACCATTACGAGAAAAGCCTTGCTCATAAACGAAGCTGTTGTTCATGTATTTTTTTTGTCCAACCCTTTTTCCAAACAACATTCTAACCCTTATTGAATGGCTATTTTATTACTTCTCCATAAAAAAGAAAAGAGGCCGTGTTCCTGAACAATATTCCTCCCCTATCTCTCTCTCCATCTCACTCTGCCTTTGCTTCGGCTGGTGAAGCTGTCATGGAGGGGCGGGAGTTGGGGGGGGCATAGACGCAGAGAGATAAGCACTCCTAGCAGGTAGAAGTTTATAAGCCACAGCTTGCTTTGTCAAGCACAGATCTGCGCTCTTTGACGTCAATCACTTTTTTTTAACTTTTTCACCTGACAAGTGTGCCGTGATGTGCTGCCTCCATTTCATTTCTTCCCCGCCTTTTGTTTTCCGTTGTTTTCCATGGGCATAGCCACAACCTTCAGGTTATTGTTGTAAAGCTTTTATAGATGGGCTGTTTCGAAACAGAGCGGCATCAAACAGCTCCCTCAGCGGGGGTAAATTTAGATCCCCATCGATTCTTGATTCAACGTCCCCCTGTTGGTGTTCTTTTTCAATTCGGCCAGACAAAAACAGGGGGGACAAAAGAAATAAAAATTTGAAAGAAAACAAAAGCTTTCATATATCTAAGAGTTTAGACAACAAAGCACAACAGCTGACTGAAAACCATGACTTATTTTGTTCTTTTTCTCCCCCTTTCTCCATCACAGACCGGTCCCAGGAGCGAAACCAAACACAGCCTCACCGCCTTTCAGAAAATGACCTTGGGAGCCCCAGTTGGGGGAGCAGTCAGCCTATTTGCACTAAAGAGACCTGGAGGGTGGTGGGGACTAGGGGGTTAGGGTTACAAGGTAGAGCTGTCAGACCCATTTGAGGAGGATAGAGAGGTTGAAACAGACGCAATTAGAAGAGAGGCAGGGTCCTGCCCTGCCCAGCTTGAATGCAAACCCCCAACCTCGACCCCCCAGCGTAAGGTGCGATTACAAAGACGCGGTTTTGCACTCGCAGACTGAGACAAATGGAAGTGCTGGGAGTGGTCACATTGCCAAATCTCGACTCGTTTTTGTTTTGTTACTGTTTTGTCAATTTGTTTACGTATCCTATGTATAAAGCTCTAGCATTTTCTAATTATTTGTTGTCAACAGTCTGTTTTATGTTTAGGGTTTGTGTTATGTGCCAAAGACGTGTTTGCAAACCGGGGTGTGTTCTGAATGTTGGATATAAAAGGCTGGTGTGTTTTTTTTTGTAAAGAGACTTTATGTTTAATCTGAATTATATTTTGTACCTTTTTTTTTATTAATTTAAACACAGCAACAGATAAACAGGGGTAACATCATGCTCATTCGTTCCACAAAATACAACCTTTTCTTCAACACTGTTTACATTGCAGAGTGCTTGACCCACTTGTAACATCCTGAAAACACCCCTGGTGGTTAGCATTTTATTTTTGAATGTCTCTTGCTGTGTCTATGAATTTTGAATTGTTACATAAAACATTTTTTTTAAATTGACTTGGGGTTTCCTTTGACTCAATAAAGTATGTTTAGAAATCTACACAATCAAAATATTCTAATAATATACAATGTCATATAGGCAGTGGTGCCAAATATTTTTTATATACCAAAATATTGTTATGAAAGTGAAGTAGCATTCCAAATCACTCCAATTACCATGTAATCCACCCAGAACATGAGAAAGCAGTCTAATGGCACCTTTTCCCAACAATCCTTTTTTATTTGTACCACACTCCTATTAGACAAACATTTCCTTATACATTTAAATAACCTATTGCAAGGACATAGGTTTGAATATATTTTGAGAGAACAGAATTGTCCCTACCGATATTTTGGCAAACTCGTTCCTGTTACCTTGTTGTGTCTTCTTTTGTATCTTGTCTACGCCCCTGACCCATTATACCAAAAGATAGCAGTCATCATCCCAAATATATTTGGCTACTGATCCTGATCCTGTACATGACCTAAACCATACTTAAGAAATCTCACTCAATATTTTGTTGTGGCCTTACAACCATAATCCAGCAGACAGTCTTGGCCTAACAGGAAAGTAGCCTCCATGATAACCTATATAGAACAATGCCTTTTGGAAGCAACAATACTTTTTCTTTAATTATTTCATACTTGGATAGATGCGCTGGAAATTAAATGGCAACAAATCTTCTTAAATATTTTACGTTGGTTTTGGTTCTGGTTGCCGCAGGGATGAATAGTTGATTGCGTTGTCCAAAGACAACATTTTAATAACCTGCAGCACCGAAGGTCGCAGTATTTTAATTTGTTTTATCTGTACTGATTCTATTGTGTTTCATGACAACCATTCAGTGTTTCCTTTAAAGGTTTTGGACATGCTAAAAGTATTCCTCTACCGGAAAGGGAGAAGGGAATTTTTCAATGACAGCACAAATCCTGACACTGACACCTAAATTATCAGTCAACACTGACACACTTTAGCATGAGTGCAATGGGGAATCACAAGCACAAAAGTATGGTGACACTGGCCTAACAATAAAGACACAGGGATAGGGGAATGCTCTTTTCAGACAAATCATTAAAATCTGCCAGGCATTGCCTGAAGGTGACATCGTAGAAAGGTCAAACCTGCCAACCTTTGCAATTTTTTACTGTCAGTCCAACAAACTGAGATGGTCCCAGTGATATTGATCTCCCTGCGACATTTTTATAGTTATCTTCACTATACCTTAGTGACAGACCTTGTAGGATTTATGTCTGTGTGTGTGGGTGGTTGCGTGTGAGGAGTGAGTTGTACTGTATACACTAGACAGTTATAGTCCCAGCATAGCCCTGGTCCACTCTCCTACGCTGATGGAATCAGGCCTGTTGGAAATGAGATATCTGCAAGCACGGCACCTTTATCTCAAGGGACTAATGTATTTGGAGAGTCCGTGCTTCGAGTGGATGCAGTATCGGACAGCAGGAGGAATGGTCCGTTCGGGAGATATATCGATGCAGACATTTTTCAAGCCCATTACCAAAAGTCTCAGCATCCAAACAACCCCGTGGGGTGGATTCCGCGATAGACGACTGACGTGATCCAAATGAAATGTGCTTGGTTTTTCCAGGGACGCTGTCCATAAATCAACAGCTAGCACCTCCACAGAGTCCTGGATGAGGTGTAATAATACGCTAATGTCTTCCCTCAAGCTCTTTCTACTTGTGAAACACACACACACACACACACACACACACACACACACACACACACAAACTGGGCACAGGGAGTTATTGACAATTGTGTTGTATGATACAGCTTGCCTCTCCTCAGGCTGGTTGTCTCCTGGTTTGTCTCCTGCTCTGACAACTTGAAGAAGTTATCAAGTGGATTTTATTCAGGGCCCCAAGTGGCTTCTGAACCAATCATTTTTTTTACATTGTTCCATACATATTTTTCTGAATTGTTTTAGAATTTAAAACAATTGCATTTTCTCGCATATCCCATACATACAGATTAGGGGCAGGTGCCATGCCACCCAGAGCTCCCATGAAGTTCCGTCAAACTAACCCAAAGGCCAAGGGGTCATAGTCTGGCCAGTTTGGCTGACAGGAAGTAAGAAGCTGGAATAGGCTTTCCATTGATTTGATTGGTGCCGTCCGTTCCAGCCGGAACAAATCAAAGTAAGCCAGTTTCCCCACTTCCGCTATCTGCGTGTAAGTCCCCCTAGCCAAGTGAAACATCAAACGGCAAGCTCCGAGCCAGCGTCCCGCTAAAAATGGCACGTTTTGAAGAAGTTTTGGCCTGTTTGGTTCTTTCTGTAAATGTTTGTAAAGATTTACAGAGAATATGTTTAGAACATTTACTGGCTTACAGGGACGTTCTTGCATCTTTGCCCACCTGTTTCGAACAAAGTTTTAGACATTATGCTCCCCACCGAAACTATTTTCCTAGGGCACCGTCGCTGCATCCTAGGTTTAGCTCCGCCCCAGACGATTGTGATTGGTTCCCTCATTGAAACCCATGTATTCCCAAACGTTAACGGAAGCTGCGAGAGCTTTCATCAGGGGAGATAGGTCTGGCACTGCGAAACTAAAGGGGTGGTGAACCGCCCCAACGCTAATCAGTAATTACCACACGGCACTCTCCATCACCATGTAGACGTGTGACGTTCTTATAGAGGCTTTGTTGCTAAACTATTTTGCAGGCAGACAATAAACAGATAATATAATAGTTAAAAAATAGGGGCGAAACTTATTACAACACTTGACATTATTTGACGCAAGAAGTACATTTTTGCACAAACGTGTCAATGTAAATGCACGCACGAATGCTTTGCGCGCACATAAGCTAGCTAAAGTTCCCAATTAGGTAGTAGCCTCGTTGGCTAACTTGATGTCTGCATTGCAAAGGCCAAGTTTGTTGTAACACAGTGATATAACCGATTTTTTCAAAGAAACGCATGCAATTCCTCCCTCAAAGTTACTTCTGCATTCAGAGAATGGTTGTTAATCATTATCAAGCTAAAATGCTTCTGAACAACAAGTTTGTGGTGATCCTTGGTGGTTCAGGTGAGAAACACTTTTGTTAACTACGATCACAATAGCAGTGCATAGATACTAGTGCTTCGTTGTATCAATTAATTTCCTTTGCCCAATACAGTATATTTGGATGATTGAATTCCAGAATATAGCTGGGGGGAAAAAAAACTATGCTTGTTTTGGTGTAGGTCAAGTTCAAGTTGCTGGATCATATTTCTTTGCAGTGCAGCGTTCTATCTACAAAGACCTGGTTTTACTGCTTCAGAAGGAGAAGTACTTGAGTAATTCTCATCTCAAAACTAAGGTAAGATGGTTTCGCAACGGCCATATTAAAATCTCACTATGGAAGTCATCAGTCTGAGCTGTGCTTTGTGAGTGAACTTTGAGAAGCACCCACTACCTCCATGTTACCTAGTTAGCCTCAAATCAGTACACCTCATACCAGTAGCCTATCGCCTTTATGCAAAATCACTAATGCTTTGAGAGGCTGA
Organism: Aplochiton taeniatus; assembly: GCA_017639675.1. Classification (NCBI taxonomy): domain Eukaryota; kingdom Metazoa; phylum Chordata; class Actinopteri; order Galaxiiformes; family Galaxiidae; genus Aplochiton; species Aplochiton taeniatus. The sequence continues at coordinate 11,393,739 of CM030188.1, read as the reverse complement.
GTTGAATTGATCCTAATATAATTCAAATCAAAAGCTAATTTTATTTTACAGCTTTTACAGTAAGCTAGATGGAAGGTTTTGCTATGATCGAATGTTTGTGTCTTTAAACTTCCGTTTGGAATTGTTTTAATGAACAGTTTATGTGACAGTTTAGTGGGATCACTTTTATGATTGTTTGTGTAAAATAAATTATGGTGGTGATGTATTCTTGGCATACATTTATTTACTGTGTATATACTTGTTTGTGTACTGTGTGCACTCTGAAATGCAGGCTCAAGGGGACACATTATGCACGAGTGATGTAAAATAGCGTATATTCAGGACAACATAAGACATAGGCGCTGGAGTCAGATGTGTTTACACTGTTGAGCTGTCTTTCTCTGCTGTCTTTTAGGGTGAGCTGTCCTTTGAGCAGGACTGCCTAGTGGAAGGCGGCCGTCTCTGGCCCATGACCAATGGCACGGAGTACAGGGAGGTGCGGCAGTTCCGTACGGACCACCACCTCGTACGCTTCTACTTCCTGACCCGCCTGTACTCGCCTTACATGGAGAGTGTCCTGCAGGACTTTCGTCACGGGTTGAAGCCCGACGTCATCCTCATCAACTCCTGTATCTGGGACGTCTCCAGGTTATAAGTCCGACTGTTTCACTGTCCGTTTTCTGCTACTCTCAGTGTGTGGACCACTGTATGTTCTGGTCAATTTAAAAGTTTGCAGCATAATTTCCCAAATGTGTTTTAAATAATACTTATTTCTTTTCAAACGTGCCTGCCAGGTATTTGGACAATGGGACAATGAAAGTCCCAGTTTGGACGTGGAGACATAAAATGTATATTGGCCAGCTCAATCGAGTGCATATTTTAATTTTTTTTTTTTTTTTTTTTTTTAATTCCATCTACTTTTTCCCCTATCCCCTCCACCCTTCCATTCAAAGTAGCTTTATTGTCAATTACTTCACATGTCGAGACATACAAAGGAATCGAAAAGACGTTTCCCATGCTCTTGCGGTAAACATATAAAGTGCACATTCAAACACAGATAAGACATATATACTAAAGCTAAAAGATGTCCAATAAAATTATATATATATATATATATATGCAGAAGTGTATAGTCTACAATGTATTGCTAGGGGTAGCAGCATATGTCACTGTAAGTTTGTTTGTAGTATATATAAGTTAGGTTAGCAGCATAGGTTGATGTATAAGTTATGGTTGTGGTAGTGCAGACTACCAGTGCTGCTGTTAAACTGAGCTGGATTTAGCTAGTCAGTGTGTGTTCAGTGTTCAGTGTCCATCCAGAGGGTGTTGGTGGTTTTGACTGGGAAGAATCAAGCTGGGGTCCTCTGGTCCTCTGGTCCTCTCTGGTCCTCTGGTCCTCTGGTCCTCTCTGGTCCTCTGGTCCTCTCTGGTCCTCTGGTCCTCTGGTCCTCTCTGGTGCTGCTGTTGCAGATCTCTCTCTTTCCCCCAACAACTTTTCCACTTGTATTGGATTTGATTAAAGTTCAGTCTTGTTCAGGCTTACTCAGAAGGAGTGGAAGATGGGTGTGTGATTAATTATGTTCGGAGACTGAACGGAATCACTCAAGCAGATGCCGCTGGGCCCTCTATCCCTACAAAAAGTCAGCAACCGTGGTGATTGGGGGGGGGGGGGGGGGGGGGGGGGGGTCGTCAAGGGGAAATCACATACAGTTGTTACCCTAAGCTGCTAAAACTTTTTACGCTACAAAAAAACTATTTTCCTGAGAAAGAAAATACTGTAGCATTTGTTAAGAACGTTGGGTAGATACAAAATAAAAGGTACGGGACTGTAGATCAAAACATTATCGAAGAATTTTCGGTATATCTTTATCGTACTTTTAGGGTATCTTGAAAAATACACTTTGTCTTTCAGGTATAATCGCTGCTGGGTTACAGAGTACAGGGAGAACCTCCACAAGGTTTTCGAGCAGATTCATTCAGCCGTAAACCCAAACTGTCTCATCCTCTGGAACATGGCCATGCCAGTGGGAAAGAAGATAATTGGGGGTTTCCTTGTACCTGAAGTGAGTCATCTTTCCTCAGACTGGTGCCCAAACTCATTACATAATAACTCGATTAGTCGTACTCCAGTGACACAATGGTTATGATCTGTGTATAGATATTCCAGGGGCATGTAGTGTGTTTTGGTAGCAGTGGCCTGCTCCCCATTGGGCTAATCTCCTTTATCTCTCCCATGTACTGTTCAACGCATCACTTATTCCTTGTAGATTATAAAGGGGAGGGTAAAGAGGGAACTTGTGAGAATAACTTCAAAAAAGAAAGTACACAACTGCCACTTCTGCGCTGCCCTTACACGTCTTGCTTCATTGTTTTCACGGCGATCTACTCCGACAGATCGCCCACGTGGGTCCGACTCTGCGCTACGACGTGATCGAGGCCAACTTCTACAGCGCCAAGCTGGCCAACGCCTATGGCCTGGACGTGTTGGACCTGCACTTCCAGTTCCGCCTCTACCTGGAGCACCGCATGGGGGACGGCGTCCACTGGGACGCCCTGGCCCATCGCCGCATCACCACCCTGGTGCTGCAGCACGTGGCCCAGGCCTGGGGAGTGAGGCTGCACGCTCCGCGGCCCGCCTCCGCACCATGTCACACCGACGAGGGCACCCGTTACAGCGACAACGGTAAGTGTGTTGAGGAGGGGAACGAATCATTTTGAACTCACAGAGAAGTGTTGGGTTTCAGTTCATTGTGCTGTTTTGTGGTTCAGGGTCACAGTCGGATCAAGGTTACACACAAGACATCAGGGAGTCACAGCTCGTCATAAGACCACTTCAACGTTTTCGGCAAAACACAGGTAGAGTATATATATATATATATATATATATATATTGCAATAGGTTTGGATATGTCAGCATTTTCCCCTCTGAAAGTGACCCTAACTCTCCCCCAGCTCACAGGGGGGAGTCCCAGATGTATTTTGGACATGTCATGGAATGTCACCCTGATCAATGCAACCCCAACAGTACAGGTAAGCCCTTTCATTTGTCTCTTTGAAGTCACTTAATATCCATTTAAGGTGTGTCATGTTTTTCCCCCTCGTACTGTATTGTCTTTCATAGCACAACAGGAGCTCCACAGAGTGCCTTTGGCAGAATGGCACCAGCACAGGCCAGACTGGCAGCAGCAAGACAGACCTTCATGTCCAGGTTCATGCAGAGTAAAATTGCACTTCCATTGTGGTGGTCTGTGTGTGGGGTTTTATGTCACAGTCATTGTTCTCGACCTGGAACACTGGTATTATGCCAGGGCCTTGAGCAGGCGACAGAGAATTTCCAGGCAGTTTATGTGTCCTAAGGACCATTATGGAGGCCCCCCTGCTAATATGAAGGAAGTGTGTAGATCGGCTCATTCAAATGAACCCAAACCACTGAGGTACAAAGCTTTGGTAGCTGACTGAACTATTCCATAATGATGAGTGTCCGCCCACACTTATCTGCGAGGGTAAAGGTTCACGACCAGTATACCTGAGATGTTCTTTCAACTTCTAATAGTTAGCCCTCGACTGAACACGTTTTTTTTCTTTTAACAATAGAACTTAACATTTAAATGGCAGCAGCCTTTTTGACGAATTGAAATTCACTTCACCTTTCTGTAAACCCTGCTCAGCGGAGTTGTGCCAACCCCCCCCGTCCGTCCGTCCGTCCGTCCGTCCGTCCGTCCGTCCCCGTCACCCACCCACCCACCCACCCACCGCACATCACCACTCACAATCACAAAATAATGTCTGCAAACCAGGCGCACTGGTGATTGCGTCAGCCGAGTAATCACCCCTCATTCAGGGAAGAGGCTGCACCTGTGTGTGGCGCCGGCAGGGACGGCTGATTAACAATGACTTCCTAATAGAAGCTTCTATAAAAGCCCAAAGTGATAATCAGCGGCGACGTGACGCTGGAGGAACGACTGCTTCCGCCGATTTGTGTGCCCCTTTAATGACCCGGACATTGATTGATTGTCATTGAGAAAGGGAGCCAGGGAACCAGCTGTATTGTTTCCAGAAGTGCGGGGGCTCTTTATGCATACCACATTAACCCATTGTGTTCTGTTAAATTCTTTTTTTTTTTTTTTTAAATCAGGGCCGCATGAGATGGCTGGCTGTAGAGACTTCTCAGGTGATCACGAGCTCAACTCAGCCTATCCAATGGGTTAGTCCCAGGTTAAGAAAGTCGCCTGTGCGTTACTCGCCGTTCAAGCGTGAACCATTTCGCGGATATCTCGGCTGGTAGTGAAAGTGAATGCTGTGTGCTTCTTCACGAGTTATGCCAGGCCCTAACTCCTAATTTCATCACTCACAACTTGCAGCCCAGTTTGGTAGCCAACGGGATTGGACCTTTTTGGACAACCAACGTTACTATGAGAACGTCCCCGGCCCCCAGTGTTCTTTCCCCACTCAGGCAAATCACCGTCTGCAACCAAGCAGCGACCCTAGCTTTGGAAATAACTTCACAGCCTTAAAGCCACGTCAACCGAACGCAGAGAGATGCCAGGGTTTGACTGGTGTGTGTGTGTGTGTGTGTGTGTGTGTGTGTGTGTGTGTGTGTGTGTGTGTGTGTGTGTGTGGTCTACGTCCATAGGCATGTATGATTCCATTTTTGCGCAGCAGTAAAGTTGTCATTTTGTTGACCTCTTTTTCTTTCTGTCCTGTAGCATACAAAGAGCAGATCTTTGGGAAGCAACAGGTGAACCTCCAAGGCATATTGTCCCAGCTCGACAGCAAAATCACCTCAGGTACTGGTCATCTCACTCCATAGCGGCGGTAAGATCCGGTTTGCCTGTTAACGTACTTACCACTGCGCCCCACTGCATTCTGCTGTTTGCAGCTATCAACAGAAGAGAACAGCACCGAGACTCAGGGGAACAACACTGGCCCCAGCCGAGCAACAATCACTACCCAGGTGCGTGAAACTACAATGGCATACCTATTGTACGGGACGTTCTCAAATATTTTACTCTTTATACTCTTTTGTACTCACTGCTACCGTTTGCCACAGGTCACAGTGAAAACCAGGCACAGAGGCAGGGGGATAAGGGACCAAACTGGCACTGCGCCAATTTGCTTCAAAACACAGGTATTGACCGTTTAGAAACCAGTTGGCTTCTACAGAAGAATTACCCATAAATACCCATCATTGTTTTTTTTGTCTCTGTGGTTTGTTTTTGCCAGATAGGGGTTTTAGGGGTGGGTCTCCCTACGCAAACGGGCCGTTCGCTCCACGGCACGCCCCTTTCCACTCCAGGCAAGAAAACGTTTGTGTCGTGAGACGGCCGCACCGAGTACCCCTAGAACAGGCACGCGTTTGTCCTTACTACCGGCCCCTTCCTCATGGTCGGTCCAGCTACCAACCCTATGGATGTTCAAGTATTCCAGACAAATCTGCCTCAAATGTGCCACCGTGCTAATATTTACTTATAATAATATTTACTTCAGACATTGGATTCAGAGTTCTGGAGTTGTTTTGACTTGGCTTAGATTTAAATTCTTCTTGGAAATAATAGGTTTTGAAAAACAAGTAAGATATTGATGAAATAGAGACTTATGTCAGAATTTAAAAGTGACTTCAAATCATTTTGCTGGTCACTATAGTAATCCAGCAGTGACATCCACAGGACATGTAGTACTATTGCATGGTTGATGTGGACGTACTGTTGGCAGACTATACCGTATGTCATTATTGCTGCTTGAAAGTTTGTTACGGATTTGTAAATATAATATTATGTGTTCCCCAATTTAACAATGTATACTGTTTAATAAAGATATTATGTTTAACACTTTCTCTAACTTGGACAAAACTAAATGCTTCGCTGCCTATCACATCAATCCAAGATTGCTCACTCAAGAGTCTCTTTTCCCTAAAAACCTTCTGAAACCAGCACCAAGGCCTACGTTAACCACAGAACAGGTTTTTTTCTTATTTTAAACTTGTATTCCCATAATACATTTGACACTCGCTACACGTCCCTGGGTCTTAACCACGTATCATGCAAGCTAATGAGGCTAGTCCCGCATATATCGGAAATATCCGTCTGTTTCAAGGATGCCCGAGCGTGGGAGTTCATTCCGATCTTCAATTACAGCCGATAAATGTCAGGCTCACTCTCGACTCCCCGCGATGGTTACCGGGGATGCTCTCATGGGGGCTTCCATTAGAACGTGAGTGGAATAAACCCAAGCATATCTACATACGTAAGAGTGCATAGACGGTGTGTGTCTGTGTGTGTTATGAAACGGGAGATGATAGCCTTACAGTCGACCATCTTGCAATAGAAGCGTGATGGAGCAATTACCGTGGTAGTCAGTTAGGCGGTGCTGGTAATTGGCTCGTGATTAAATCCAGAGATGATTAATATAAAGTGTAGATTACTTTTTTTCTGGATCTGATATGGAGGAAGTGTGATGGAAGGCACATGTGGTGATGACAACCTCTTCTACTAAGACCCCCGTTAAGTGTTGTTGACGCATGTCAAATTAATGTTTAACTTCACAAATACATGTGTAGTAAAAATGCAAATATGACCTTTAAAACGTTGAGTGTAATTTTTTATTTTCCTGAGCCAATGTTGCATGTACCATTACAACACTGATTGGTATTAAATCATTTACAAATGCGTCCTATTCAAATACTGTACCATTTGGCCTACCATGCAGTCTGAATATTGTAACACGATGCTGAATTTACACATCTCCCATAAGACAAACTAACAAGACAATGTCATTAACATCTCTTTAAAAGTTTTGTCGGGGGGGAAACGAACTAAACGTTCTGGCGGTAGAATAGGAGGTACATGTAACGTTACCCTGTTCTTCAGCAAGGCTACTTCGCTTGTATAAAATGTTATTTAATAAAAAATATTACAAATATAAGATATTATTTTGACTACTTTGACCCTGCTGTTCTATGAGGAAGCATTGGTGAGGTTGGTGGCGGCGGGACCTGAGGGCTCCTGACGCGAAGACCGCCGTTGCCCAGCCTGGGGGAGTTCCATCAGGGCCCGGACCGTCTGAGCGACCCTGGTGAGGCCCTCGCCCTCCAGGATTAGCTGGGAGGAGCACAGTAGGTCCTAGATAGGAAAGAAGACATTAAATAACTTCTGAGAGTGCCTGACATGCATGGAAAACTTGGAGAATCACCTCCTCAAAACACGATTTAGCAAATTGCCCAGAACATGCAAAAATACACTACAGCATGCAGAATACACACCTGTATGTTGCATTGCAATGTGAGCCTGTGTAATTGTGTGTTGGGATGTTCTGCTTTCCGTTTTCATCTTAGAATGTGTATAAACAGACCAGACTTGTCCATTTTCTGCACATGTGATTCTTATAATTGGTCATGGTATACTTAATAATACAGTCTCTGAACTCAAAGAACAATATTGATTTTCATTACTAGAAAATATGACCACTGCCGATAACTACAGTCATTAGTCTGTCATATGGGGCAAAAACGTGTTATAGGGCCTAATGTGTCCACATTTCACAAGTTGTTAATTGGTTATTGTTCTATAAGAAAGGGCTCGTGTCCTAGTTGTACACACACGTCCTACTAACTAAACTACCAACCTATTCCCTTATGCTTATTGATTATGTTAAAATGTTCTAGTCTTGTAGGCTACTTGGTCTGCTGCCTAGCTTGGACCAGGTCAACAACAGAGAATTCAGATTTTTGGAATTTGATTATATGCAATGATTGTAAATGTAAATGATTAAAAAAAAAAACAGTCCCACAATCCAGTTTTATCATGGTGATTATTGCCAGAATGGTATTGTTTTCAGCTATTAAGCACTAAACCCATTAGATCATTTAATTAGGCTACTATTGGGTGTTTTTGTGCTAACTCGCTCAATCATCCATAATCAGTAGGCTGTTTCAGTATCTTCTTTGTTGTGCCAAATAACTCAGTTGGTTGAGCCAGTCATTGGAGATAAAAAAAAATATCGATTTCCAGATGAACTTCCAGCTATGCCCACAGTATATTTAAGTCTGTAAAATATATGATATGAATTCAGTTAAGAAATGTGTCAGTTGTCATTAATTCAAGTTGGCAAAAAAAGTGTCAGAGAAAAAGGTCTCTGTCGTGAATAGATTTGGCATAAAAGTACTGCTCTCTCATTCTCGTGTCGGATGTTAACTTGATGCTATCTTGATTGGTTACTTAATACAGGGCCATGCTGAAATCAGTACATGCACATTCTCCTATCCCACAAACACACAATTTACTGTGGAGGAAAGATATGCCATAAGGAACTGTGAGAGGGTGACATGGCAACAGGGCCACCTAATCATAACACCACTATCCAACATGCTAGGCGTTGCTTTAGTTCCCATTACCTCAGCTTCTCTCCCCAGGGGTACACACTCACCTTTTCCCTGCAGAGATAATGTTACAGAGACGAACCTGGGCGGGCTTGGAGGAGTACAAAGCGCAGGGCACAAAGCATTATAAGCTCTTGGTTAAAAGATAGCAACAAGGAACGAGGCAGAGGGCTTGAGACGAAAAAGCAGACAACGTTTAAGCAGACAAGGAAAACTGTCAAGGTCGGTCGAAAAGTTCCTTTTTTAATACTTTCTTTTTACAGTGAGAGAAAAAAAAAAACTTTACATATAGATTTGTATAAACTCATATTTGTCGCCTCATTAAATACACAGATATAAATATTACAAAATACAACAGTATTTCTGTTCTGCAATCATCTTCAAGAAGAATATATTTCGGTCTAAAGCAGTGAATTAATGTTTTTTTTTTTACACCGTTTGCTTTCTTACAAAACATGCAATTTGGTTGAAACATTATTGCAAATTGAATTTCAACGTTTCATTCAACAACGGACTATATGGGTAAATTAAAAAGAGCGACTGTAACAGTCAAGAAAGGGAGGAACATCTTTTTTTTTTTTTTTTTTTACAAAGCCCTTTAGACAACGATAGAAGCATGAACATGGACAAACTGTAAAATAGCCTTAGCTGACTCTCACTGCAAGCCAGAGAAATCTATAACCCCATCATAATACAACGGTACCCAGTGGAAGAACCTGACCAGTTGTTGTATGACACCTCTGTGGCCAACACAAGACCCAAACTCGAAATTCATATACCGGTTGGGTAACAAAATGATCAGCCAAATTAAAAGGTCATCTTCAGAAGACAAGAGTTGTATCCTCCTCTGAGAACCTGGCAACCCTGAATTGTGCTTTAAGCGTGTAATGATGACCCACGACCTGGTCGAGATGGAGTGCCTCGTCTTCGGACGCGTCTCCATCTCAACAGAGCAGTTAGGGACACGGTGTGTGCAGGTAAAGGCTGAGGCCTCAAGAAATACTTCAAACAGTCTTCGTTTACAAAATCAATGCAATTTTCAATCAAGCCAATTGCTTGTTTGACTGAAACTATTTACCTAAGTGAAAAGGGGTCACATTGATTAGTCGACTATTAAGAGGCAATTAACCCGATGGATTTAAGTTACTTAAGTAGTCACTGAGGCCAGTGCTCTTACACCAAGCACACACAAAAAACAATCATCAAATAAATAAAAGAAGAAAAAAATAACTTAATTAGCTGGTAACAGTTATACAAACATGAAGCATGTTAAGCTGTGGGTCAAAGTTTGACGCCAAAAAACTAACAAAAGCAGCAAAAAAAAAGACATTGCTTCACATTAATACAAACATACAAGCATCAATAACGAATCTGTACCGTGGGTTTCTCAAAGCGTCGGGGCGCTGGTGAAACAACACCGCCCCCTGCTGGTCACAGTCAACATGGCAGACAACAGTCAAACAGAAGAAGACGTGGTCTGTAAGTGGTCTTGGGTCAGTCTAATGTAAGAGGCACTATTTATTCCATTCACCTTAAAAACTAGGTGTCATAAAACCCTGTTTCACCCTTTCAACAAGTGTTCATGCATGAGTGAAACGCTAATGTACTACATACAGGTAAACTGTCACATCCATTTCTGTTGCTTTTTGGGCTGTAAAACATCACATTCACAGTTCTTTCTGAGTAGCTCTCTTCTCTGTAGTGTGCGCTCGAGTGGTAAAGGCTAGTTAGGTTAAGGCAGGTGTAGGGGGCGGTTCACTGAGCTGTTGGCTGTCTATTGTCATAAGTTCTGCTGTCTGTGCGGGGTAACACACTGCACAGTAGTGGCTTTCACTGCTATTGAGAAATGAATTCAGAAAAGGGGAAGGGAGCGTATCATATTATGTGTCCTGTTTGAATAAGATGGAGGCGTGTATGGTCATAGTGTGCTCCCCCAGCGTATGGCTCCGGGGTCTATGTGGTTGGGCCCTGCAGCTGTGTTGTGTGTGCACACTGTGTGTGGCCCCAGGCCATCTCCACTACGTTGGGTGTACATGTTCAATATACACCGTAATCTATGTGTACTCGCTGAGAGGGCAGCTGAGGGCCTGGCAGGGGCAGCTGACTAACTCGTTGTGTGTGTGTGTGTGTGTGTGTGTGTGTGTGTGTGTGTGTGTTTCTGTCCTGCCCTGCATGCCTCGTAGCTCATTCTACACGCCAGCAGCTGCAGTTGTGTGTATGTCCAAGACGCTGTCTCGAGTGTGTGTGTCTCTCAGTTTGTGGGCCAGGCTACAGAATTAAGTGGGTCGCTCCTCGTGCTTCCGGGTAAATCTTTTTCACATTCTCTGTGCCTCGCTTACACACAGACAGACACACGCGCACACACACACACATAGACCCACAGTGTCTATGCGGTGAGTTGGTAGTAGAGTGTGTAGAGTAGGGCCATGGCCAGACAGTAGAAGAGCAGGAAGCCGGTGGAGAAGGGAGAGGAGGAGGAGGAGCAGGGGGAGGTCTGCTGCTGCTGAGGGGGACATTTGTGCTGGCCCTCCTCTTTCTCCTCCCTCCCCGCTATCGCCAGCAGGGCGGCCACACAGCGCAGCACAGCGGACAGCTTACATAGCAAAATGTCAGAGGACATACACACCTCCGTCTGAGGGAGAGGGGGGGAGAAGGAGAGAGGAAGAAGGGCCAAAAGGAAGGCAAAGGCATTAAGGAGGAAGGAAAAGACAGAAAGAGAGAGACAGTGATGGATTTCAGGTTGGACATAGGAGAAAGGCAGAAGGGGTAAAAGAACAAAAAACACAGAAGAGCAATTTAGATTGTTTTTTTTAAACAATGACGACAGACAAAGCACATTATGACAACGCAGAACAAATGTTCACTTATTCCAAACGTGGTCCAAGTTAGCGAAAAACAGTGAACAGAGTAAGACAATCTGCTTCTGAAAACGTAGACAGGCTTCCAACCAGACAAGTGGTTAGAGAAGAAGACACGGGACAACCAGCCAGTGGTGCTCCTACCTCTGGGACTCCCAGTTTACGGCACGCCCCGATGAAGTTCTCCACGTTCAGGCGGCACTTGGCGGCGCTCAACTTTGGCTGTTGGGACAAACAAGTTATTGGGAGGCGAAGTTGAAAGGTTTTCGTTTCTTTTTTGTTTTAGCGTTCAAGTGTTCGTTCGCTAACGCTCCAAAGGAGTGCAGGCGAGGGCTCACCACGGCGGGGGAGGGGACGTGGATGATTGACACGGAGCGAGGCCGCACTTGGTTGACCAGCTGGCAGAGAGCCGTGCCGTTGGAGAGGGCCTCCCCGAGGTCTTCTGGCAGGGCGACCTTCAGACGCGCCTCCAGAGTCTGAGGCACAGAGACAAACCACAGTGGGCCGGGGTCCAAACAGCAACATTGTCTGGAAAGACCTACCATCTTGAGGCTGTGCAGAGGGTGTTGAAGTGAGAGAGAGAGAGAGAGAGGGGGGGGGGGGGGGGGGGGGGGGAGGGGGGGGGGTGGTACCTTGCGTAGCTGAAGGACTTCCGGTCTCTCCTCCCTCGGGAAGCGCAGTGTCGAGCGCGACTCACTCCTCCCCGACTCCACCAGACTCCGGACAGACCCTGGAGGAGAGACGCCGTGGACCACAAGGCATGTTTGTACTGGGAACTACACGGAACAGAGTGTGTGTGTGTGTGTGTGTGTGAGGCGTAGTGTTGTTAAGGGGGAATACCGGAGGTCTTGACGTTGCAGCGCGAGGAGGTGCGGAACAAGAAGCTGTTGGGTTTCTGGCTCTGGCCCAGAGGAGGAGAAGTCTTGGGCGAGGACGGAGAGTCTGAGGGTGACACACGCGATGAGCGTACGGCTTGGTGCGGATTTCACCTGACTTTTCATCAATGATAAGACACACCTGTGTGTGTGTGTGTGTGTGTGTGTGCGTGCGTGCGTGCGTGCGTGCGTGCCTTACCAGATCTGCTGGTGGAGCGCTGAATGGACGGTGTGTGAGACATCGAGGACATCTGATCGGCACTCTAAGGGGGAAACCAGGAAGAGATCAGATGGCCAGTCACTTCCTTGGGCTGTTGCCACCGACAACATACCACTACAGATCGATCCTACCAATCTCCACCGGCCAATGGTTGTTGTGTTAACCACTACCGGGAAAACAGACAGTAGCCAATGGAAAGGGCACAGAACTAGACCACTGACCGCACATTGTTGTCGAAGGCCGTTCTGGGAGTGGCTGTTCTCTGGCGACCCACCACTAGAGGGAGACAAAGATCAGGCTGTGACTAAGGGGGAAAACGCTGACCCACATTTGCTCCCCAGCTGCCCCTCCTCTAGAGCAGCGTGAACTTAGAAATCGCCAGCGGGCAGGGAGCCCCGAGCCCCGAGCCCGACCAAAGGTAAGGAGGCCTTACCCCGTGCTGCTTCCTGTTGTCTGCGACGGAGCCACAGTACTTCCTGTTTTGGACGAGGATTTCAGTAAACTGCAAACAGAGAAGTTTGGAGATCAGGCGTCCGCAATAACACCACACAGTACATACACACAAACATACATACATACATAGTCTCTATACAGAATCCCCCGTGCTTTACACTCAGTAGAAGTGAAACCAAGCCACAGCTGTGACCTTCAACATCACAGGCTACAGTGCTGCTGTGAAGCCGAATTGCTGCTGCGCCACATGTTCTGGTCCGTCCCCCTTCCCCTCTGCGGCCTGCCTGCAGCCCTCGTCCCCTTCCCTTCCCCTCCTCCCTCCGCCCACCAGAGGGGGGGGGGGGGCTTGCTGCAGCCTCCAAGCTCGGCGACACTCCCCTCCAGAGACCGCTCCACCGCGGCTATTTCAAAAAGCAGCGGTGAGAATACCAGTGGAGTTTACTTTGCCTGGAGTGGCGGAGCGGCGGGGGCTTTGGCTTTTAGGAACTCCCAGGCCTCATAGGAGAGATAAACTGAACGGATGCATTAGAACTCTCCTACCCGCTGGCCTGGGGTCTGCGGGTAAAGCCCGGCTTGTACCAGCTCTCTGCGTGGTAGGGCGGTACTCACGTGCTGTCCCTGGCCCGCTCCCTCTGCTGCTGCTGGGCCCGCTCTCTCTCCTGCCAGATGAGCAGCGTGCCGGGCCTCTTCCTCTCCTCCAGGGTGGGGCTGGAGGGTGACGACGGCTCCCCGGCCTCCGTGCTCACCCTGGACCTGGGGGGGGGAGGAGAGGGTGAGAGCAGGGACGAGTGACCTGGCCGTCACCGAGGACATCCAAAAGTTGGTCTACCGTGCACGCCCGAGACACGCACGTCAACACAAAACAATACGCCCTGCCAGAGCTCTGGGGGTCCCCCTCCTGTCATGGCGTCGGCTTCAGCAGAGCACAACACACCTCTAATGAGGAACGAACGGGAAGTGGAGAAAGCAGGGTGTCGGTTGTATTGGCGTGTCAATACAACCGACAACAGTGTGGAGCTCAGCCTGACGGTGAGGTAGAGGAGCTGGCCTCGGGGCCGTGGCTTCGGCTTCTCGACCACTGTCCAAAAAGGCCTGACTGTACGGTACACCGCTGTCTTTTCCCTGTCGATCTCCTGACATGCATCAACAGTGTTTTAACTACTGTATTCAAATGCAGCTGGGATTACATTGACTCAAGGACAGTGTCAGGGTAAGCTGAGCGCCCAGGTCAACACCACTAGCGTCTGTATCAGTACATGCTCTTCCCCTTGTGTGCTTAGTGAGTAGGAGAGCAGGTAATGGGAAATGCAGTTTTGTTGACTTTTCCCAGCTCCTCAAATGAGTGGTTGACCTTGTGAAACGAGCCAGGGAGACAAAGGGGGAGAGGAAGGCGATGAAAGGCTCGCTGTATTTTGCCTTTACACAGACCGGCTGGCTCACTTCGTTGAGTTCCCAAACCTGCCGACTGCCAAGCTGCTGAATCTAGACTGAAAGTGTCACTGAAACTGGGAAGTCAAAGCCGATCGACGCGGACAGCGGTCAAACAGGCAGGAGGCGCGCGCACACACACACACACACACACACACACACACACACACACACACACACACACACACACACACACACACACACACCACACACACACACCACACACACACACACACACACACCTCGAAAAGTCCAAACTCTGTGTCCTTAATGCTTACTGACAGTGAGCTGAGCTGGCAGATTAAATAAATATATAGTTAGCCACTCAGTACATTTTGTGTGTGTGTGCCAGACATGCAGACATACTTGCATATCGAAGACTCGTGGGTTTGGGAGGCTGAGGGCTGCTCCTTCTTTTCCTACGAGAGAACCACAACACAGCACACGTCACCTTCCACGACCCAGCCGTACAGCCCACCCAGAACCATGTGGAAACCCCATTACTATGACCTTTGCACTGCCTACCTCTGGAGGTGCTGTGAGAGGGCGAGTAGGGGGGTCCGTCCTGCACTCTACCTCTTCATCCTCCACGGTCACACTGCTGTCTATGAAGTCCACTTGCTCCGCCACTCCGTTCACTGGAGAGATAGAGAGAGAGAGACAGAGAGCGAGAGAGCGAGAGACACAGAGAGAGAGAGCGAGAGAGAGAGACACAGAGACAGAGAGACAGACAGAGAGACAGAAAAAGAGAAAGGATGCGGGGAGGAGAGCGGAAGAACAGATATGAGACCCTGTGCACTAACGTGGAGGAATGTCTGGGAGCGTACCTCAAACACAGCCTCCTTTATTAGAGCACGGGGGCAGGGAGGATGTGAGCTGGATTTATGAGTCCTGGGGAGAGAAGTGGCCTTCGGAGCGGCTGATATGAGCCGTTTGCCTCCCTCAATTGGTTTATATGTGCTGCTGCTGCTGCTCTGTTTTTTGCTGCGGCTGAGTAATTCAGGATATTGGATTTGTTATGAGCCAAAGCAATGTTAAAGTGCAGACAGATTTTGGGGTACGGGATATGAATGTAGACACACTCAGAGAGGTGTCCATCTGTATTTTAACACTTGCTGTTTTATATCAAATCCAATCCTATACTTCAAAGAATGAAACCAATTTTTGTATCACTGTCTAAATACTTCAAGCTGGCACTCTATGAATAAAATAAAAAATGAGTCTGTGTTGATGAGTTTGAAGACTCCATGTCTATGAATGTGTGTCTATCAAATGTGTGTGTGTGTGTGTGTGTGTGTGTGTGTGTGTGTGTGTGTGTGTGTGTGTATGTGTGTGTGTCCGCACCCCGACCAGTAGTCTCCAAGGGGATGTCCTCCTCCACCTCCTCCTGTAGGTTCCTGTGGTCTCTGGTGACCTCAGCCATACGTAAGGAGCGCTCTGAGAAGTCATCCGCTGACTGGACATTCCCATGTTTACATGAGATGAAAGGGACAAGGAAACATACTGGTGAGCAGAACGAAAAACACACCCTACAAATGGCTGACTAGAAAATCAGAAATGCCACAAAATGGGAGAGTAATTCAGAACACAAAGTAAACAATGTCGACTGTGAGGAACTGTGCTTCGGTTTCTCACCTCGTTCCCAGACCACCTCTTGCTGCCGCTGTCCACACTGTTGAAGCCGGAGTCCAGACCTCCATACGGCCCCGTGAACAACTCCTGCTCTGAAAGGCTACAGGGCCACACGCGCACACACACACACACACAGTTTAACTCCACTAAGTTGCTCGAAGGTTTATTGCAATCTCGGAGCAGTGACTAACCCCATCTCCTGACCCCATTTTGAATGCCATGCTTTTCTACATCGGCTCCGAAGACAAGCCTCAGAGCTCTCCACACCCAGTCCTCGGCAATGTAAAGCACAGGCTGTCCTACCAAACACCCACGCCTTGGCTCTTTCTCCGCTCCTCTCCTGCTGTCTGTGATCAATTGACTGGCTCCTCCACATTCATCCATTATCCTTAATGAATATTTCATTGGCCCCCTGACTTCAATCTACCCCTCACGGTTCAACTCCCCCTCAGCCTTTCCGTCACTGTCTCCTACCTCCCATTTTCTTCCCCGGTAGACAGCTTTGTTGACTCTCTCTAACTCTTGACTCCCCGTCTCCGCCATGGGTTAGGGTCGATCCTCCTCCTCCTCCCTGATTGTTTACCTGCACATCCCACCATTATTGCTCTGTTTTCCTGCTTCTTAACTCTGAAGTGTTGTGAGGAGAGTAATGTGCTCCAGTATAGAGAGCACCCATTCACTCCCAAGGGGCCTCACAGACCACTTTGCTACCTAACTAGCCATACTAGAATCACTTCTATCCACTCCACCACAGCCTTCGGTCTCTCCACTACTCCCCACCTCTTCATCGATCTCCAGCCCCCTCTCCAGTGACTCTTACCAGCTGTTGAAGCCCGTGGGCCGCAGGGCCCTCTCCATCTCCTCCTGGCTCCTCTTGCACGCCTCCATGTTGAGGAACTTGAAGATGTGGTACTTCCCCTTGGAGCAGATTTGGGCGGGGGGCATCTGCAGCGGGTTGTTGTCCAGGGCGATGGTCTGCAGGTGCCTCAGGTGGCGGTAGCACACGGGCACGTGGGAGATGCGGTTGCAGGACACGTCCAGGCGGACCAGGGGGAGCTCGGAATACTCTGGAGAGTCAAAGGCAGGAAGGTTAGGGCAGAGCGGGGGGACTTCCATTTTAAAACTAGATATGCCCATTTCATAGGAAAAATGAAGGGTCAAAAATTGTCATTGCTTGATATCTCAGCACCCAAAAAAAAAAAGCTCAGCCTTGCTTTAATGAGCTCTCATTTTGAAACCAATCTCTCTCAGTTCCATGAAGACAGTCCTTGTTCGATCTCAAACAGAATGTAAAGGACTAGTGAATTTGCTGTTCTATTACATCGACCATCTCTGTAGAATCGAGCATGCATATTACTTGGGCGAAAGTGCACTGGCGCAGCTAAAACCCCCGATGCGATAATGGCCTCTACACGGACAGCAGAGCAGTGTATTCCAATGTGATCAATACCCATTCAACCTGCCACATATCCACAGACACTGGCAGTGCTGCAGCCACTGGTGCTCTCGGGGACTGAGTGTTACAATAGCACGGGGCTCTGGAGTGGGGGAGACACAAGGGGAAGGGGAAGGTTTATTTGGGGGGGGGGGCTGGCACTTAAAGACATGATTGCTGCAGATACAAGGTAGGATGTTGGAGGGTATTTCGGAGATTGCGTTTACAGTCTGTTACAGTCAGTTACGTCGTGACTGACCAGGCACACCAAGAGGCCAGACACACTAGGGAGCTTGTGGATAACGTTGGAGGTTAGGGTTAGGGGGTTCTTACTGTAGCCAGTATAATAACATGATAGATACAGAGAAGGCTGGATCACTTTAACTAAAGTTAGCCTAGAGTTGAGGGGGGTTGATTTGACATGGTTTGCAGTACTAACACTACACCAATGATTTCATTAGACACTAAGTGAGCCATAGTATGCCATCTTGGAGACATATCAAAGTTTGCTACTGGGCTCAGGTTGAGCACCCCTCAGAGAGCATAACCCTAAGATGTGTGCAAAACAGCAAGTGAGGAGGCAACGGGGCCAGAGGCAGGAGGAGCAGGCTAGCCGATATGTTGCTCCTCTGAGAGGTGATCATATGGGATGCACGATGAAAGGCGGTGTGTGTGTGTGTGTGTGGTGGGGGGGGGGTGGGGGGGGGGGGGGGGGGGGGGGGGGGGGGGGGGGGGGGGGGGGGGGGGGGGGGGGGGGGGGGGGGGGGGGGGGGGGCTCACCCTCGGCAGCGTGGTGAGCTGGTTCCTCCTCAGGTTCAGGTCTCTCAGACCTCTCCAGCCGACCAGCTCCACTGGCAGACACTGCAGGTCATTACAGCTGGCATCCTGTTGAGGAGAGGGGGGAGAAGAGAGGAGAGACAAGATGGCAAGACAAAAAAGAAAAGCAAAACACACATGGACCTTTAGTAGGCATGGCTGTAGTAGTCTTTACAAAAGGAATTCAACTTATTTGTTTGATAATGGACAAAGTAAAGAGAACAAAGCTGAATCAATTCTGTGGCATGTTAGTGTCAGCATGCTACATGACAACACCAGCCTCCTACATTGGAGCCAGGGGGACTGTGCAACAGGACACCGGCTACAGAGACAGAGAGTAAGGAGAGCTCGAGTCCAGAGAGACAAGGAGATGAGTGAGGGGGTGTGTGTGTGTATGCGTGTGTGTGTGTGTGTGTGTGTGTGTGTGTGTGTGTGTGTGTGTGTGTGTGTGGGCGCGCTACCTACCAGCTGTCGGAGGTGCGTGAGGGTGTGTAGGGAGGCGGGCAGGGAGGACAGCTTGTTGTTGCTGACGATGAGGACTCGTAGGAGGGGGAGCTGGCACACCGACGGGGGCAGGCTGGAGAGCAGGTTACGACTGTGGAGGAGCAAGAAGAGACCCGCGCCACAAACACAGAGCATGAGACGGGGGCAGGCTGGAGAGCAGGTTACGACTGTGGATGAGCAAGAAGAGACCCGCGCCACAAACACAGAGCATGAGACGGGGGCAGACACAGCGCCTGCCGTCACGCATGAAGACGTGTACAACAAAGATTATAACCTTCAAACAAGAGGAACAAAGCCTGCTCTTGCTTGTTTTTTTAATTAACCTTTATTTTACCAGGCAAGTCAATAAGAAGGAATTCTTGTTTGCAATGGCGGCCTGATCGGTTGCTACTGCCTCGTTTTCCCCGTCCCCTCTAACCTTGTGGTCTGGCAGCGGGTGCAGGGCGTTACCTGAGGTTGAGGTAGGTGAGGGCCTGCAGGTTACGCAGATCGGGGGAGAGCGAGCGCATGCAGTTGTGGTAGAGGCTGAGCGTCTCCACGGAGATGAACTGGCAGAGCTCCTCCGGCAGTTCGCACAGACGGTTCTTAGACAGGTCTGAGACACAGAAAAAGACAAACACGCTCCCTTAAGACTGACAGTAAGGGATGATGAGCTTCGTACGAGAGACACAGGGAACCATGCAAACAGTGTTCATAAGTACAGAAATAAACACAAGAAACTGAACACAAGAAACACAAGCGTTTTGGAATAACCAGGATCTATAGATGGCGAGGGGGAGATGAGGTCATCAGTGAGTGCCCCAAGCCTACTACCTTGAAGAACAGAGGCAGCATAAACAATAGCTCTGGGCTTCTCATTCCTTCCTATTGTTGTAGGCCTGTGTGGAGGAATTACCCGAGGAGTGGCAAACACACACACACAACACACACACACAACACACACACACACACACACAGAGACACACAGAGACTTCCCGATAACCACCAGTCATTATTATATGCAGGCCTACTTGGCTTTGGTGTTTGTCTTTTCTCATGCAATACGAATGCATTCAGGGCAAGGAAAATGGGCTATTGAAAAACATTCGGCCAAAAGGAACAAAGAACTGATTGAGGCAGACTGAAACAACATCGAAAGATCTTGGCACGGCCAAACGCAGTCCATATTTGACCAACGACACTTGGCCTAAAAATAGCCGTCTTTGTCTGATTTCCCCTTCCCCTTCCCATTTGGGTGATATGTAGGCCATTCCAATGCACCTTGCCGGGAGGAAGAACACGCTCACTTTCACTCTCCATCTCTCCTTCTTTCTTTCTTTCTTCTTTCTCTTACTCTCTTGCTACCGTTCCTTTTCATCCTATGTAAAATCAAAGGTTAAGAGCGTCATTATTTTTCTTTGTGTCCTCCTCCTCTCTCTTTCTTTCTTTGTCCCTCTCTGCGAGCCTTTCTTTCTTCTCTCATTCCCTTCCCTTCCCCTCTCTCTCTCTGTCTCTCTCCGCCCGTCCCTCTCCCTCTCCCTCACCCCGAGGCTAGTCTTCCCCCCGTCCTAGAGTTGATAGCGATGCGTTTCCGAGGCTCATGAGAGTGCTCCTCGGAGGCCCTGTAATTAGCATGGCCTCTCCTCTCCTAAAATATCTCTGTGACCCCGGTGACACACCGGGGCGTGTGAGCCTCTGTCCTCTAGTGTGTGTCCGAGCCGCCAGTGAAACACAGGAACATGGGGGGGGGGGGGGGACATCCGCGGGGGAGTGCTTACTTGTGTCTCTGGTTTACAGCAAGAGACAAAGAGACCAGGAAAGCGGACAAACCTCCCCAGAGTGTGAGTAGAGCTGTGTTATAGGGAGCTTTAGGCCAAGCACCATGAAACAGAGCAGGAAAGGAAAACAACAGAGGATCCTCAGCAGAGAGTGGTGACCCCACTGACCCTGCACTGTCTGTCTGCTGTTTGGGCTGCAGGGCCTGCTAGACAGTCCGGTGGGCTAGTATTGATCCTCTACAACATGCTGATGTAGGCTACATGTAGAGAGAAGGGGGGGAGGGGAGGTAGTAGCATCTCTCTCATCTTGGTCTCATCTCATGCCTATGTATGGTTGTGGTCTGGTCTGGTCTGGGGCTCTGGTTTCAATAAAAGGTGTTTCAATATTCCATCGGCCAGGGAAATTTCCTGTGCCCAGCTAAATGAAGCAGTGTTGGTGTGTGTGTGTGTGTGTGTGTGTGTGTGTGTGTGTGTAAGCCAACATTCCAACACAAACCAACAAATATCAGCTATCGTGCAGGTGTGTATGTGTGAGTGGTGCAGTGCATGCAGTCGCTAAGGGCAGTGGCGATATGGGGAAGTCTTTGTACAGCAAAGAGTATAGGCTGGGTGCTACCACAAAATGAAGAGGCTCCACGGAAGAATGGAGCCCAGTGGCAAGGTAACGGTTAGCAGAGGCACACAGTGGCTGTACGTGGGTGGGTTCTGCCCTGTGTGTATATACACAGTAGCTATGGGTTAGGGTTATATATACAGTAGCTATGGGTTAGGGTTATATGGACAGTGGCTGTGCATGGGTGGGTCTGCCCTGTGTATATGTACAGTAGCTATGGGTTAGGGTTATATTGCGGATTTCAGCAGGGAGGGACTATCCAGAGGGTGGGGGTGCAGCGACACTGAAGGCACGGTCCCCAAAGGTGCGGAGGCGTGAACAGGGAATGGAGAGCAGGCCGGAGTGCGGGATTTGATGTAAGGGTGGAGGAGATCTTTGAGGTACTGTGGGGACAGTGCATGGAGGGATTTGTAGGTGATGAGGAGGAGTTTATAAGTAATGCGTGACTTGACCGGGAGCCAGTGGAGTGTGCAGAGAGTGGGGGTGATATGCTGCCAGGGCTTGGTGCGGGTGAGCACTCTGGCAGCAGAGTTCTGAATGTACTGGAGCCTGTCCAGGGTTTTGCTGGGAACCCCAGACAGGAGATATTTCTAAGATGAAAGAAGGCTGATTTTGTGACTGACTTGATGTGGTTCTGGAATGAAAGGGTGGAGTCCAAGATGATGCCAAGGTTGCGGACCTGAGGGGATGGTGTGATGGTTGAGTCCGTCGATGGTGAGGAGTAGGAATCTCCAACCTTCCTGAGCAGTGCTTTGGGGGCCACAACCATGAGCCCAGTTTTATTGGCTGGTTGAGTTGAGTAGGTTGGTAGTCATCCAGGTTTTTATTTCCAAAAGGCAGTTGGTTAGTGACTGAGGGGGGAGATGGGCAGAGGGCTTTGTGCTGATGTAGAGTTGAGTATCGGCGTAGGAGTGGAAACAGAGACCATGGCGGCGGATGATTTCACCGATCGGGAGTATATATATTGTGAAAAGAAGGGGGCCGAGCACCGAGCCTTGGGGGACACCATGTTTGACAGAGGCAGGAGTGGAGCAACAGCCAGCATGGGTCACAAATTGTGTCCGGTCAGAGAGGTATGAGTGGAAGAAGGATAGGGCGGAGTCAGTGAGGCCAAGGTGTTCAGACAGACGAGTGAGGAGAATTTTATGGGAAATGGTGTCGAATGCTGCAGAGAGGTCCAGGAGGATCAGGGTGCTGATGTAACCTGAGTCGGCTGAGATGCGGAGGTCGTTTGCGATTTTGATTAGGGCGGTCTCAGTGCTGTGTTGAGTTTGGTAGGCTGATTGAAAGGGTTCGGAGAGCTCATGGTTGGTCATGTGTTGGTGAAGTTGGTCAGCGACTGCTCTTTCCAGGATTTTAAAGTAGCTATGGGTTAGGGTTATATATACAGTAGCTATGGGTTAGGGTTATATGTACAGTGGCTATGGGTTAGGGTTATATGTACAGTGGCTATGGGTTAGGGTTATATGTACAGTAGCTATGGGTTAGGGTTATATGTACAGTGGCTATGGGTTAGGGTTATATGTACAGTAGCTATGGGTTAGGGTTATATGTACAGTGGCTATGGGTTAGGGTTATATGTACAGTGGCTATGGGTTAGGGTTATATACAGTAGCTATGGGTTAGGGTTATATGTCCACGTGATGGTATGGGTTAGGGTTATATGTCCAGTGGCTATGGGTTAGGGTTATATGTACAGTAGCTATGGGTTAGGGTTATATGTACAGTGGCTATGGGTTAGGGTTATATGTACAGTAGCTATGGGTTAGGGTTATATGTACAGTAGCTATGGGTTAGGGTTATATGTCCAGTGGCTATGGGTTAGGGTTATATGTACAGTAGCTATGGGTTAGGGTTATATGTCCAGTGGCTATGGGTTAGGGTTATATGTACAGTAGCTATGGGAGTGGGGAGGAAGATACAGTAGCACAAAAGCATTGGCGCTCTCCCCGTCTCCCTGCTTCCACCTCTATTGTTCCAGTGCTGGAGGGGGCTGTGGGAACAATGGGAGCAGAGTGTGTGTGTGTGTGTGTGTGTGTGTGTGTGTGTGTGTGTGTGTGTGTGTATATATGTTCCTGTGTCCTCTCTGTCCCTGCCAGCACAGAGTGCTCAATAGACCCCCCCTTCTCTCAACATTACTATCACTCTGGCAGTCTCACAGTTGGACCCAAGCTTTTGTCCCACTGTTTGAGCTGGCAAGGAAGTGTTTCGGGAACACATTTATGCAGTAGACGCACGTGCACGCGCACACACACACACACACACACACACACACACACTCCTTTCAATGAGACACACGCACACACACACACACACACACACACACACACACACACACACACACACACACACACACACACACACTTCCCGATAACCACCAAGAAAATGATTATCTGCAGATGAAGTCCCAGCCGTCCTCATTGCTTCCCAGGACACTACCAATGGCCAGAGTGATATAGACAGACTGACTTGGTTCCATAATTGGACGGGCGTGTCATGAGAAAAGCCTTTGATTCTGGAATGAGAGCTGAAATGCCCAGCGCCCAACTGGCATTCCAGGGAGCTGAGCAGCGAAAGCTAAGGAGAGTTCGGACAGAGCCTGGCCAAGGCCTTTGGAATAACACGGTTCCCTGAAGACGAGCAGGCACTGGGTTGAGACATGACCGACATTACGCGAGAACCTAAACAGAAACCCTATCTATGGAACGGCTTAATCACCATGTGAGAGACTGCTAACTACAGTAACACGCAAACGCACACAGAGCATGCAAACCTGACTGCCCCCACCTGAACGGGCTAATCCATAATAACATCCCAAGTTGCAGCTGACCTCGCGTGACCTTTGCTCAGTAGCCATGGTGACCATGCACTATGGCTTAGGTGGGGAAGGTTGTACATCAGTGGCCTTGACAAATGAGCTTGGTTTAAGACACCAATGCTGCAATTATGCAGGGACGCACGTCTACATAGCCTTTGTTTAGTTGTGTGTATGTATACGTTCAATTTAGGAAGACAATGAATGCTTAAGAAACTACTATTAACTAGAACTACAGCATGGCCTCTCGTGCATGCACAAATGCGACACAAAAACCCTCTAAACCTACACCTGCAGCTCCTAAAGGGCCTCGTCAACATCATTTGTGCTGAAACAATCAAGGTATCTGGATTTCCAAAGCTTTGCTAGCTCAGGCTTTTTCTTTCCTTCTCTGAATACAGCTTTAAGAAGGAGCCAAGGGGTTAATTGCCACAGCAACATGACAGAACACCCCGGGGGATTTACATCAGCCCTACTCTGTCCCTGAGCATTGCTGCTGAGGTCTGGCCTGTAGGACCCACAGTGCTCTGGCTGCAGTAAACAGGACTTCTCAAAGCCCTCTGCTTTCAATGGGAAAAGGGCCTTATGGATTAGGTAAAAGTGGCCTGCCTGCCTGCGCACGCCACGCACCCACACCCACCAGAACAGCATCACATTTCAAAACCACCCATGGATACAAATTCCTCAAAGACAATAGATGTGTGCTCAACACTTAAGCAGACTGAAATTCCGTTTCATATGGGTCACATTAAAACAACTGTTCACAGCCCATAGGCTATTCTTAACTCTTTGCCTTCTCTTGTAGACCCATGTTTGATGTGGCCTCCAAATGCACGGTTGCACACAGAACAGGTCCCTAAACAGAGAGGTCCAAATTATTCTTGAAGTACAGTTGCTAATACTGTTCCTGTCAAAGCTTATTAAGCTGATAATCCATTTGTGAAGCTTTGCGGCTGAGTGCCATGAGGGCGTCAACCCTCTGAACTGATTGAATGGAGTGTGGCCACTGAAGCATAACAAGCCAGTCTACTCCACCGTATGGCTCACTGGGAAACTAGTTGCCATGGTGAAATAAAGGTGGCTTGGGTTTGGTGATCACGGAAAAACAAGCCTGTAGTGCTGGTTTTATATCAAGCTCTGATCTAGACAGAAACTAAAACGAAAGATCTTCTACGGTTCAGGGAAACGCTCTGACAAGCCCAGATTTAGAATCGTTTTTTTTTTATGATGTCCTTTTCAGATGCCAAGTCAGTGATTCTAGATCAGTGCTCCCACTATACACCAGACACAGGTGCAACGGGATCAGTGACTGTCGCAGTCGAAAGCGACATTTTAGATTTGGCTTTGGTTCTGTTGAAGCAAACATGAATGCATTTTCAACGGTTCAACGTTAATGTATTTTTTTTCCCGGTCGGGCAAGTGGGTCAGGGGTCTACTTGCCCTCAGTACATTTTTACTTGACCCTGTACAAAATGTTTGATTTATTAGCAGATATCAAATAACAATAAAGACTTAAGTTAAATATTCTTTTATCACTGTTTTTACTAGCCTGCTATTTTACTTGCCCCGGGCAATCAGGCAAGCCTTATTTTTGAACCATGGACAGTTGAGGGAAACGGTTAGAGAGCCAGCTGCCTCTCTCATTTCCCTTTACTCTCTACAGACCAAGCGAGACGATGACTGTGTGTACTCAAAGCTGATGAGCTGCTTGAGAGGGCTGGTGGAGCACCATTCTATAATGGCATGCTCTCACCCTCGCTGTAGAGTCAAGTATCGGCTGTGAACTGGCGGTAGTAGGAGCCTTTGTGCAGCAGGGTGCACCAGTCATTTTGCATGCTTAGCGGGCTCAACGTGGACGTCTCGTCTGACGTAAGAGTGTGTGTGTGTGTGTGTGTGTGTGTGTGTGTGTGTGTGCTTCTGCATCTGTTCTCTCCTCTCACAGTGGGTAGGTCATGATACAGTGTGAACAGTGCCGGGTCCTAAAACAGCAGGCAAGGAGCGATTTAGTCTCTTTCCTGTGGCCAAGAAACTTCACACTCCGCTCACCACTCAGCACATCACTGAAATCCATGAGAAGAGGGAACTGGGGCCTCTGTGTGCGTGTCTGTGTGTATGTGTAGTGTGTGTGTGTGTGTGTGTGTGTGTGTGTGTGTGTGTGTGTGTGTGTGTGTGTGTGTGTGTGATTGAGAGAGTGAGAGCATGTCAGGGAGTGCATCTTTCTTGGTGCTGGTGTATTGAGACAATTTCAGCCAGATTTCACAGGTACTGACTCACCATGGGGGAGGGAGAGAAGAGGGGGAGGTGCATGGAGAGAGAGAGAGAGGGGGGGGGAGGGAGGGAGGGAGGGGACGAAGCGAACAAACAACGGCGCCTAGATAATACCAGTGTCAGGGCCGGGACAAAGGAGTGAAAGCCCTGACAAAAGAAAAGAAGGGAGGTTGAAAAGCAGGAGTGAAGAAAGCCAGGCTCGACGAACAGAGCGGCAGCCAGAGGGTCAGTTCATCACAGGGCCGGGGTCCTGCAGGCCGGGCCGGTTGCGCAAGAGCTGTCCCGACCGTGCCAGGAAACCCTGGGTTTCGAGGAAGAGGAGTTGCCGGAGAGGCAGAGCTCCGTAGCCTAGCGACTAACGCGCAGGCCCGCGGTCTGGAACACCTGACACCAGAACACAGAAGCACACCGCTCTCACCTCCTGTTGAAAACAACTGGTTCAACACCCAAACCCAGCCTGGTTTATAAGTACAACGAGAGTGGAACAAAAAACAAAGGCCCACTAGTTACATCCTGCCTTTTTTGCTAAATGTATAGTATAAATAAGAAGTCTGCTTATGTAATTGTAAAGGTAAATCATTTCTCAGCAAAGAGACTGGAGTTGTTGACGCAGAAAGAAACACTTACCAACTATGAATTAGATTGAAAAAAGGCTAACATATAAGGCTCACCTTCTACTTTGAGTCAATATGGCCGCAGTGTGAATAAGGTGTTTGGCAATGTTAAGACACCAGAAATGCACCGCACTTAATGGACTGAATCCTACTGTCTTTAGCAGGATACCATGCCCTGCCTAATAGCCTGGTTATAGCCTAGTGTTTATGAAATAGTCAATGGCTTTGAGGAGTGTCTGCGCCACTAAACAGGCCCACAGTATAAAAGCATGGCAGTCTCTCCCCTGTTCTGCTTCCTTGTCTCTCTCCAGGCCCGTCCACACCCTTTCCCGAGCAGGGGCGCAGAACTGGCCTGGGAGCCTGGTCCGGGATACAGTTCTTGGAAAGAGATAAAGAGAGAGAACGAGAGAGTGGCATGAGAGGGTGTTGCTGTTGTGTATACTTTTGCGTTCAAACGTTGCTAATGACGACAACGTGGGCCCCCTCAGAAAGTCTCTCCTGCTGCTAGATGCTGTTACCACAGACAGGATGTGGCGATGTCACTTCCTGTTACAGTGCAAAGACTAGGGGAGGAGAGAATGAGAACTGGTATTGCAAGCCAAAACGAGTCCCTGTTTGTGTGCATGTGTGCGTTTTTAACTAGGCAACAGTTGAACTTGAGCAAGATGGTTGGAAGACCTGTGTTGAGCAGGCTGGTATAAGTGGAAGTATGCAAATGTCTTTCCGCACCTTGATTTGCAGAGGAGGCAAGTCTTTGAATGATTATGTAACAACGTAAGGCCACAGACACAGTTTATAACAGCTTCTGGGGTACAAACGATCGTCTCTACCAGAAAACCGTATGGAGCCATAGCTTGTGTGGGGGGGATTAGGGGTCCTCCACCTTTTCCGTCTAAGTGACAGTCTTGGGTATGACTTGGGGTCACACACTGTGGGTGGGGGAGGTCTCATGGGGTATAATCCCAGCTAGGCCCCAGCCAGCAGAGCACCAGAGCAGCAGGAGGCAAACATTCTACCTATCCTGCTGGCACTAACTAATGCTCTCTTTATAAGGGCTGGCAACACTTTTTCCCAGCAGCCACCTTTCATAATGTCCCAGAAAAAAGATTCTCTCCCGTCTGTAACGGTCCAATAAATCTCTTTTGTGTCTTCAAGCAAAACGCTAAATTTTGATGTCCCTTATTTGTTCTCCCTCCCAAAGTTCTAGTGGTTTGTTTAGCTCTTGTATGCAAAATCTCATGCAAAAAAGGGGAACTACCTGAGAGAGAGGGACTGAATTAGTCTGCCAGCCTACTAACAATATGGTAAAGGGGGTTTGCTCTAGGTTGCAAAAAAATAAATCAGCACGCACACATTATAAGAGGAAAGGTGCAATTTGATTCCACAACATTCAAATTCATAACAATGTCATCAAAGGGGATGTCTGCCGCCCAGTGCATTTTTGGAATCTTAATACTTGGCAAATTACCAGCACTCCAGCAGAGGAGGAATGTGACAAACAGACGGACAGTATTGACGCCATGGAAAGAGTGAGAGTCCTCCAATTACCATGGAAACAGGCTGTGCATGGCAAGGGTGTCAAAACCGGATGGAAAAAAAAAACGCCAGATGAGGGGGGGGACAAAAATCGTGGGGGTGAAGGAGACATCTATCGTCATAGACAACGACTGTTGTATCCTTGCTCCGAATTAGTCCCAGCTCTGCTTTCAATAGAAAACAGATGTGGGACCAAAACACTCCCTGGATTGGACCTTTATCAGTTTCCATTTGGTTTAGTTGAAAGGGAGCTTTATTTACGGTTATAGGAGACCTTACAGTGTGAGGTTTGGGGTTTGGATGACTATAAAGTGAATTCATTATGCTCTCTACGGTCGCATATAATCCTTAATGTTCTGTCTGACTGAACTAAGCCTAACACACACACACACACACACACACACACACACACACACACACACACACACACACACACACCATATAACACAAACAGCCTCTATGCCCGACAACACAGTTCTGCTATTTGCAGACGCCGGAATAAGCATCCCACTGCTCGTCACACAAAGACACATTTCCTATCAAGCCCAGGCCTCGGCACCATGCTGGGTGTCTGTGGTGAAGCACGAGCGCCAGTGAATGAGCCATCTGGACACGCTAAAGTCAACACCCCTGGCCTTAATGGCTTGACAACGTTACATAAGAGAGAGAACACGGCAGCAGCCACAGGGCCAGGCTGGACCCAGTGTTCATTATTCAGCAGTCAGGCCCTTCTCCTGTCCACTATGCCATTAGGTACACACTCCCTTGCAGTGTTACACAGCGCAGAGGGACAGACGCAGGCGCTATAGGGCCATTACCTCATGGCTGGCCGATAACCCTGGAGGAAGGGACTTTTAACGCATGGCACACGTTCAGAGAACGTTGGAACGGGCCGCCCTTATTGTCTGACCTATTAGCACAACATTGTCATTTTGGTTGGTATAATACACAGGAGATAAACACCAGTGTAACTGTACGCTCTTTTCCTCTCCTGCCACTCTCCTCCTGTCATTCCTCTCCTGCCACTCTCCTCCTGCCTCTCCTCCTGTCATTACAAACCGCAATCCTGGACACTGAGCATGTTGGCCACAGATCGCAACTGCTCACCAGGATGATTAATAATAATACGTCACAACAGTATGAGTTATCTGTCCTTTGACGACCCACGTTGGGCTACAGCATGGGTGAGCCTTCAGGGATTATGGGAACAATGCCCCTGCCCGGTGTTGGAGCCCGGTTGCCAGACAACCCAGCAGGCTGCTCATGACTCAGAGGTTACTGGGGTGCAGCAGGTGTCCAAGGAGCGGCCTTTCCCAAACTGGCAACCACGCAGAGCAACAGACAAGACCAGGAGAGGAGGCCAAGATGGTCAAGATGATGGACTGATAGTGGTGACATTGTTTTGTCTTTTAAAAAACTGCCTTCCTGCCTTCCTTCCATCCCTCACTCCCCCTAGCCGTTCCTCCCTTGGTTTCCCGGGGGAGAGAGAGGGATTCCCCTCACCATCTGTTGGGCTCTGACAGAGGGAACACGCTGACGGCAGCGAGGGGGAGAGACAGAAATTGTGTCATGACTTCTTTAATTATTTGGTCCGGGCAGAGCGGAGGAGAATCCATCAACAGCATACGGATTGGGAGGGGCGGTGAGAGTTGTCCAGGGAGGGAACGGTTGGCGGCATACACATGGGGCAATCAGAGAGACGCAGGCAGACAGTGCAGACTCACAAGGCAAGGGAGGGAAAGCAGAAGTTTGAGTGAGTGAACAGGCAGAGTTAGCCCACATCCGCCAGACGGACGGAAATACGGTGGGGGTGAGGGGGGTGGAGAGGGCTAAGAAACACTGCGCAAGAGCGAGACAAATGTGCGAGAACACGCAGACGCATTCTGTAACATGCCCTGCACGTATACACAGACACACACACACACACACACACACACACACACACACACACACACACACACACTAAAAAAATGACATAGAACAGATGCCAACAACTGACAGAGTGCATATGTTGGAGTTTGAAAGCACCCTAACATAAAAGCGAACGCACGCACGCACACACACACACACACACACACACGCACACACGGAGCTCAAATCAAAGCTTTCTCAACACTCCCTATTAAAAGCGCCAGTACCGTTTCAATCAGCTTAACCCACTTCTCACAGTCCAGAGCAGAATACTGGCAAGGACTGGACTGTGCCACCCTTGCCAATAAAGGGCTGATATGGGCATGACAGCAGTCTGCCTAAAGACAAGCCTATATAAGATAAGGTAATGGAAAGTGAAAGAATGTGTGTGTGTGTGTGTGTGTGGGGGGGGGGGGTCTGTGTATCTAGGCTAGACTAGCCCACTGGTGTAGTTCCTTCAACAAGGTGGAGGCAAAGTGACTAGGGCCCAATTCTCCACTGGCTCATTGTTGTGAAAGCAGACTGATAAGAGAAGAGGTGCAGAGGGTAAAAATGCCATTGGGACTTTGTCCTATAGGGGGGAATCAATAAAGTTGATCTGACCAAGCACATCCAACAACAACAGGAGATGGACCAATGAGGAGTCAGACAAAGGAACCCATTTATTTATACATCATCAGTGTCCCCAGTGGAAAAAGCTAGTCCACAAAGAAGACATGTTTCATTATTGTTTGTGATGGTAATGAATTAGGGTATTAGGCAAGAGCACTAAACCTGAAAAACAAATACTATTTGAAAGAATTAATGCACACCACCTTTTTCTGTACCCTCTTCCAGACTGGTCCCAAAACATCCCATCCCAGCACCCTAACATCAGCTTGCCTTTAGTAGAACTGTTTGTGAGTGGAAAAAGGAGGACTGGGCGTGTTTTGGAGTGAGTAGAAAGGCAATAGTGTTTCTAAAATTGCTGGAATGTTCTACTGACCCATAAACACACCTCGGTGTGGGTACCGTAACCATGACATCCGCTTGTCCTTGCGTCGCTGACCCTGAACATGCACTCACACGTTAAAACACACACACACACACACACACACACACACACACACACACACACACACACATATATACACACACACGAACAATAGTCTCAAAAGCACACACACGCACACACCTTGGCTGTAAAACTGTGTATTTCAGGCAGACAATGCCAGTACACAGCCAGGCAGATTGTCCTTGCCTAGAGTTGACCACAGAGCACAATCCTATCGGTGGAGCTACTGCATATCACTAGCAGACAGACCCCATTTCTCATTCTGACAGAGAGGGAAGGCAGAGGGAGGAGAACAAGGACCAGACAGAATGAGCACCAGACAAGAGAGGAGACAGCATGGAGACCAGGAGAAGGGGCAAGGGAGGCAGTCATGACAGTACCTGGGACAGACAGAAAGAGCTAAGCAGAGTGCTGAGATTACAAGCATGACAGAGGGAGTGAGAGAGAGGGTGGGGGAAGGTGGAGAGAAAGAGAACGAGAGAAATCCCGGCAGAAGTGGTGTAACCCCCGCACGGGAACACAACAAGCCCAACTCCACAAGCCCTCCCCCTCCACCCCTGGCGCCCCTGTTCTGTCCTGCCTTTCACTTTTTTTAATATCTCAGTTGCTACGGCGTTTGGTGGTGGCAGGGAGTGTCTGATCGATGGCACTCTAAGCCCAGTCTTCACCTTCCGCTTCCTCCCTATCCCTCTCCAACCTCGTCTCTCTGTTCCTGTCTTTCTCTCAACAAGAAGCTCTTGTCTCCCGACTGCCCCAGGGGGTCATATGAGCAGGGGAGGTCCCTTCAACATGGACTGTTTATTAACTTTGCACCCACTCACCATCTCTCCTTGCACTAGCATTGGCACTGCTGCTGGTGGAGTGGGGGGTCCCACAAACTGAGCATCCAGTCTGTCTCTGCTCCCTTCCAGCTTTGGTAATCAAAGTTTTCCAAATAAAAATGCAATATATTATCTGGGTTATTTCCCTATCAACTACGGCTTAGGCCATGCAGGGGGTAGAAACCATAGCCTTATTAAATGCCACTGACTGAGCAGTGCTGGACTGACTTGGGGGGGCTTTTTTTATTTTGGTGGGGTGCATGAGGCTGACACAGCTGTGCTTTGTTCCCTCGGATGGAACTGGGCTGTTTGCTAAAGGCTCGAGCCAAGCCTGTGTGTGTGTGTGTGTGTGTGTGTGTGTGTGTGGTGACGTATGTGAGTATGTGTTTTTTTTGTGAACCTCTGACCTTCCTGAAGGGAAGTTGCTCTATGAGGGAGAGGGGGGATTGAGAAAGAACGGGGAGATAGCTACTGTTATCATAAACACCATAGGGTCGCCTTAGACTTGGCTCAATCCACCTAAATCAGACGGTTCCCTTACCCTAATCCACATTTTCCTCATATCGCCCTACCTTGTAAAAAAAAGTGTGTAGTGAAATTTCCCAATTTCCTCCACAGCCAAGAGTTTGATGATGCGCACTTAGAAGAAGCCTAGAATTAGTAATTATCCTATTCCTCTTCCCCTAAAAGTAGATCAAACCCAATCGAATCCAAAACAGGTTGTAGATATTTGCAGGGCCGGGTTAACCATGACAGAGGTAGGCCTCTGACTGCCCTTCACCTCGCTTAGCACGCTGCTGGAAAAACACTACCTCAGCCGGTTACAGACAGGTCGACAGTACGGACAAGACCATACCTGACAAGTTGGCACATTACCCTGCCAGCTGGGTGAATCAGTAGGAAATCCAATATGAATAGACAGTCAAAGTCACAAACATGAACACAGACCAGGGTAAAGTCAGAGATAGAAAATGCTTGGTCCTTCTTTTGAAACAGGCCATTGCTGTGTCACACCAGGCAGACAGACAAGGGCGGAGGATTGTTGAAACAGAAACTAACCTATGTTATTACCTTGAAAAAATAGCTATTATGTACTGTAAAACTGTAGCATTAAAACTAACTCGGTGCTAGTCAGCGGTCACAGTCACTAACAGTCACAAAGGGGGAGGAAGAGCATAAAGCCTGAAAACACTGTATTAATACACATTTTACTGAGTTGAAGCGGAACCCCCATAGCAATAATCAATAAACTCCCTAGGCTCTGTTATTACGGGTGTTTCCTAAACACTGGGTTTACATGGCCTCCTTTTGGATACATCCACTAAGATAGTGAATACTATGCATCAGATAACACTGCCCTATCCATTACCACTAGGTTAATTAGATAGCAGGTGAAGGGCAGAGAAGAGTGTGTGTGTGTGTGTGTGTGTGTGTGTGTGTGTGTGTGTGTTTGAGACAGGCAGATGGTCATAATTACCAGAGCACAGAAACTGGCGGAAGGGGCGTTTTTTTTAAGTCGCAGACTAGCTAACTAGATTGATTTCGATAACCTGGATTGGGCAATCCTCTTTCAACAAAGCCAGACCAAGTTGACGTTCGTTCTCGTCATCCATCCTCTCAACTACCTTTTTGTCTTTTTGGCTTTTTTGTTTTGAACCAACAAACTCTGCACGGTTGTTGTCATCCATGGATCAAATTGAACTGTGTAGGTTTATTTACAGCGGAAAGGGAGTGCCAACGCTAACGTTACCTGTGCTCACACAATACCGGTTGCCATGTTGACAGAACATACACTCAAGAAAAAGCAACTCCCTCACCAACTTACAGGAAGATAAGAGTTGGTCATGAGTTTGAGAACAAATAAGATGGCAGCAACATTACCGAACAGTGACTATTTAAAACAATACCATCCAGAGCCCCCCCCAAAAAAACATGTACGCACAGGAGTGCCGTTAGCTTAAACTCTAATACACGTATTAAATAATTTGCAAGTAACTGCACATTTCAACCACTGCAGGCAGCCAATTTGATGTATGTTTACTGCGAACCAGAAAAGGAAAGCAGGTGGCGATAAAACAAACAAAAGACTGCACACTGGCTAGACGACAGATATAGTCTCAATTGAAAGAGCCACCCTATTTAATATTGTTTAGGAAAGGGGAACTCACCTGCGTGCGTAATATCTGATAGGTCATAGTTCCTAGCGGTTCGGGGAAACTCTTTCAATTTACGGTTCGACAAGTTTAGAGAACCACTGGCGGCAGCCTCCTCCAGCGCTTTCTCCACGCTCCTGCTAGCCGCTATTGTCGCAGGCAGCTGGGCTCCATCCCCAGCGGCCATGAAATATACAGATAAACCTCTAACGTTACTTTGTTTTGTACCTCTGTTGTATTTTCATACCGCGCAGTACTTCCTCCAATTTCTGGTGTTCCGCTAAGAACTTTAAAGTAGGACAATAAATCCGATAGGAACGAAGCTAGCTTTGTGTCTTCTCTCACAGCGAGAGCTCTACAGCTTCCACTCCAAAGCAGCACGAGAAAGCGGTTCTAGCTGTCAGTCTTTCAGAAGGGGTGCAGCAACGTAAGGGAGTAAGCGTGGGAGTGGCTACAACAACGCGATGCGTTTTGACTGACATTCATTCACAATCGCACCCCTGTCTCAAGGCGTGGTCTAGAAAAAAGGCGTGTGTTTTCCTTGCTTTCGGAAAATCTTTTCGAAATGAAAAACTGTATTGATGGTGATGGCAACCAATCAAAAGAGAAGGAGTGGGGCTAAAGATTAAAAAGTTACCCAATCATGACACTGATGATAGTGGCGTATAAGAAGAAAT
Source organism: Aplochiton taeniatus (assembly GCA_017639675.1). Classification (NCBI taxonomy): domain Eukaryota; kingdom Metazoa; phylum Chordata; class Actinopteri; order Galaxiiformes; family Galaxiidae; genus Aplochiton; species Aplochiton taeniatus. Next base: position 11,358,946 of record CM030188.1, on the reverse strand, counting down.
CCCATTCAAGTTCAATTTATAGGACCACAACCCTCATTTCCGTGAATAGCTGAATAGTTGTAAACGAAATACTCGCAGGGCGTTTTAAAATCAATGTGTCTAGTTGGATTCTTAATGTTTTCTGTTATTATGTGTGTGTATGTTTTTACAGCCAAAGCACTTTAAGCCCCTTGGGAAATTCCTTTGAAAACTTCATTACTGTGACCCACCGTTTTGCAACCTTTTAGACATCCCTTGTAATAACAGCGAAGTGATTACAGTCTCATGCTTTCTAGTGTTACAGCCACTGATGGCGCTATATAGGATTAGTTAATCATTCCAATTCTAGACTGAAAGGTGCCCTTGAGATTATAGCCCCTGAAAAAAAAAACTTTGTTGTGACTATCTTGTACCATAGAAAAACGAGGCCACACGTTATCTTAAAAGGGAATGCCATCAGGCTGAACACAAATAGACACAATTGAATTTGCAGGTCCACTCTGAAAGTTTCAAGACCTTCATCTGGACTCCACCTACAGTAAGGCCGGTCATTCAGAGATCTAGGCCCATTTCTACAAACTAATTGCAGAAAAAGGAAAACAATACTAGAATATTGTTCTCTACTATATACCATATTCTTAGTCAGGCGTCTGTTTGAAAGTGTGAAGAGTTTGCATCTTTCTTTCAAGAAAGTATATGTAATATCAGATTGGGCAATCAGCAAACACCATATAATGCTAAATTAGACCACCCCCTAACACAGCATTAGACAATTTTTGCTCATTCTCCATAGTAACTGGGAGTTCACTCGGCAGAATAGTCCCACTAGTGTCACAAGTGAAATGCTTTACCTGCTCTTGATCCCATTCCCATCATTCTTTAAGGATGTTTTGAACAGCCTATCAGCTAATGTGCTGGAAATTGTGAACTGCTCATTACTCAAAACTTATTTCTGCCACTACTAAAGAAACTAGAGTGCACCAGCAAGACGTGCAATTTTTGACTCAGAACTTTGTTTGGAATTTCATATAAATCATTTTTTATATCTAACGTGTGCTAATTTCTATCATTTAATGAGAGATGCTAAGGCATGCTTTTATCATCTAAGTGCCGCGTAGACTCCTGCAACGTTTTATTCTCCGGTCTACCAAGCAAGTCAATTCAAAAACTGCAAATGGTTCAGAATGCTGCCGCCCGAGTTCTTACAAGGACAAAAAAGAGAGACCACATATCCCTTGTCCTCTATGGTCTCCACTGCCTACCTGTATCTTCTAGAAAACAAAAGGTCTTTCTAACAGGTTTTAAAGAGCTAAAGGGGTTGGGACAACCCTATCTTAGAGACCGCCTCATTGATTATTATTTGCTGGTAATCTCCAAGGTGAATTATAAGAGGAGTGGAGAGGCATCTTTTAGCTTAATGCCCCCAAACTGTTGAATTCCCTTCCAAGCCATATTCGAGAGGAAGAATCAGTCATCTCTTTTATAAGGGATCTTAAAATGCTTCTTTTTAAACAGGCTTTTAATTTTCTTCAAGCACATGTTGAGAGTATGGCAAAAGGTTTTAATCTGTTTTATTAATTACAAATATATTCTTATTTCTTTACTTTTAATCACAGTTTTGTATTCTCTATCATGAAAAGCACATTGAGCTGCACTTGTATGAAATGTGCTATTTAAATAAAGATTATAAATATTATTATTATTATTATGGTGTCAGCTTGGTTACCCCACACTAAACCAAATGTGTTTCCACATCATTATAGTGGCCTAATCCATGTAGTAAATGGGCCTTAAACGACTGTGGGACTTACAATATATTGTGTACTGTCAGCGTCTGTGGTGTAGTGTATGAGACAGAGCAAGGGTTTGCTCATGTAATCTTGTGAAAGGCTCTATATACGTGCAAATCTCGACTTACATGAGTAAATTGTCCCCCACACCTCCTGCGGGCTTGCTCCCCATACTCATTTTCCTCTTTCTTTCTCCCCCCTTTGCCAGATGACTTGTCCTCACACATCCCTATCGACCCCCCTCCCTGCGTAGCAGCATGCATTAACATTGTCCCCCTCCCTCCATCCCTCTATCCCTACTTCTCTCCCTCCCTGCCCAGTATCCCATTGGGCCATCTGTCAATGCCCTGGTGTCCTGCTCCCACAGCTGGGGCCAGAGCCACTGGGTGAGGGGCCTTGCACACTTTCACTGCAAACTTAAACAAATACGAAACACTAGTAACCCCTGTTAACCCTGCATCCGCCAGACCCGTAACGAGATCTTAATAAAAACATTGTTACACTCCCTGCATAGTGAAACCACTTTCGTTTGTGATCGTGCTGTAGGGGTAAAGAGGACTAATAACTGTAGATTAGTGGGTTTTTTTTAATGTTAAGAGTTAAATGAATATTGATTCATATTATTAATTAATATTAATAGAGAGAGAGAAAGAGGGAAAGCTCGGAGGAAGAAGTGGGAGACAGAGGCCATGAGAAACAGTGATGTCAGGTCTTCAATCCAGTTAGAGTGTGGACAGATAGGCAGAGAGAGAGAGAGAGAGAGAGAGAGAGAGAGAGAGAGAGAGAGAGAGAGAGAGAGAGAGAGAGAGAGAGAGAGAGAGAGAGAGAGAGAGAGAGAGAGAGAGAGAGAGAGAGAGAGAGAGAAGAAGAAGAAGAAGAAGCAGGGGAAACCCCAAAAAGAAAGCAACAGCTTTCAGAGAAATACAAGAAAGAAGTTTAAAAACAAAACATGAACAGTTTGGGGGGAAGGTATGAACTACTGCATAAGAAACTAAAATAATGTTGTTTTCATAGAGAGACTCCCAAACAGTACAGAACTTTTCTAAGCAAAACAAAACGTCCCGGGATATGGAGTGGCTGGTCTGAATGGTTGGCACCATGACTCGGGACGTTCAGTTCTTTGATTAGCCACAGCCCACAGTGCCAAATCATTGCGTCATGCTGAAGGTATGTGGGTCAAATTAGGCACATGAATATTCATGGCATGCTCATTAGTCCGTAGAATGACTGAGTTGATGTCACCGTCTCCTTTCCACCTCCTTGGAACCGTCTCCTTTCCACCTCCTTTTTTTGGCCAATGTTCTCCAATGTCCAGTGTTGGTCACTGATCATAATGTCCTGCAAGGCCAGTCAACATCATTATGTATTGGTGTGAGTATGAGTGTTTATGTGTTATTATTTAACACGGTTCATTACTTCAGTAATTATTCATGTAATTATTTCTTTCATTGTTTTTTTTTTACCCATTTTCAGTATGTATGTTATATCAAAACTTTTTTTGCTCCATAAATAAAGATATAATTCTGTTTAATCATTATTTTTATTCTTATAATTCCTCTAATTATAATTGTAATGTGCTCTGATAAATCTGTGTTTGTGTGTGTCTGTGTCTGTGTCAGTGTGCGTGTGTGTATTATTTTTATTTATTTATTTATCAGTGGATAACCGACTGATCCTCAGTCTCTTTCCAGCAGTGGCATGAGTAAAGGCTATGTGTGTGAGTGTATGAGTTTGTGTGACCTCGGAAATGCAGGAATTTTGAGTAACAGTTAACCAGAGACTTTTAAAGCTAAGGAGATGAAATGTCCAAAACAGAGTATGAATTAGTTTCAGGTCTCAAATGGAATGAGTAAATGACAGCCTAAAGTTATATAGGAGGAGGGGGAGGGAGAAAAGGTGAATGAGTGATGGATGGAATGAAAGGTTATGTGGCATAGAGGGTGTCAGTAGGTGAAAAGAGTGACAGATGGACCAAAGGGAAGAGACAAGGAGAGAGCAGGACTGGGGGACGGGGTAAGTATCAGAAGGAGACATAAAAAGTTCAGGCAAGAAGGGGGTGACTGGACAGAGTGAGAGGGGGGTAAAGGGAGAAAGTGAATGACTGTCTGCTGAAAGAGGAGAATGCCTGAGAATGAGTGGTATGTGACTTAGATGTGACCAGCCCACCACCAGCTGTGCATGTCGTGTGGAAGTGACACAAACACAAGCCTACACACACATCCACACACTGAAACACACACACACGCAAACGCACACGCACACGCACACGCACACACACACACCACACACACACACACACACACACACACACACACACACGCACACTGAAACACACACACACACACACACGACAGAGTGACTGGACACATTAGCACTGCAAGGATCCTGTGATGGATGGAGGCTTCACTTTCTCTGGTTTCGTGACTAGCTCTTCACCTCACCAATCACATTTGAGACAGTCAACTGACCTCTCTGAAACATGAACTATGCCTATAGGCTTACATTTTTTTTATTAAATAAAATGTACTGATGAAGTACTACCCTCTTTAGATGCAATCATCAAGACATGCAAGCTAGACAGGCTTATTTTATATGTCTAACTTTGAATCATTACTTGTTATTAGTAAGTAGAAATGTCTTATTACTGTGCAATGCATGATGTACTATTGGTGGGTATATGACAAAAAAATGACAGGGTGGTATATTTATGAATAAAATAAATATAAATAAATAATAGTTACTGTGTGACCACTTTAATAGCAGGGAATAGCTCTATATGTGTTCTAGAATGCTTTGTGTAATAGTAGGAGCCCCTGTTGTCAAGAGAACTTCTAGAATTCTATCTTTTAATGTGCACATTCTGTTAAATTGTCATTTGCAACCGTACAAGTCAAACTGGAAGGTGTCTCTTAGTATTTTAAAGTGGATATTATGTCTGAAAAAGCAAATATCGAAGAGAGAAAGCTCCGTCCACGGAGAGAAAAAACTGTGGAATCACCTAAGGTGAGTAGAGTTTCAAGATAAAAAGAAAAACTAATAATAAATACAATTTTATTTTAGAAAATGTTGGTAACAAAGAAATTAAACTTGGTTATGACTGCAATTCATAACTTTTCCCCTTATCATGCTAGCGCAAACGGAGAAGAACAGCAAGTGATGGACGTGTCACATGTATCCAGGCCCTGCCACCTGAAGTGGTGAGATATTTCATGTACTTCTTACTAGAAAACAACTCAAATGTAGTTATGAACCAGCAACAGTTTTGCAACCTGTTCTAAACTGAAAGATATTCTTTGTGACTACTTTGTAATAACTACCGCACTACTCTGGTTACCAAAGCATGGGTCTGTTACTTAGCTTTCCATTGAAAGGTTGGTGAGCTATAAGATGAATTACAGTGAAGGGATGAGTAACAAGGGTATTACAGCTCAGTACCATACAGTATATACAATAGAACATAATTCAGACATCTTGCATAACAGTACACAGAGATAAATCTCAATTTAACTTGAAATACATTTACATTTACATTGACTGGACAGCACAACCACATTTTAGAACCCCCCAAAAATACTTGTCCATTGTGACACGCATTGGGAACCTTCCACCATACATGGAGGCATCAGAATTCTAATTCTATGACTCTGTCCAATCAAGGTGGAGGATATTCTGACTAGAGTGTCAGTGCGTGATGTAATTTCCTTTGGAGCCACCTGCTCCACCTACTACCAGCTGAGCCATGGCTCCGCCCTCTGGAAAAGCCTTTGTCAACGCCATTCCCCTGGGCCCCTCCCTCTCACCCAGCCAATGGATTGGCGAAGAATGGCTACCCTGAAAGGTATTACAACACTGAAAAGTACACCTAAACTCCCCTGACCTGATGCCATTCGTCATCCTCTATCTAGTAAACACCCTAAGTACACGCTTAACACTTGTCTTCCCACCTTCCAGTCAGCCAGTCCATCCAGATGCAGAGCTTGCGGGGGACTCTCCGCAGTACCCCTCCATGGTGTCGCACCCTTGGCGCTGTCTCCATGGCCGTGGTGCCCCCCACCGCCCTGGGCTACAGGAGGGCCGTGCCCACCAAGGACAATCTGCTTGTGTGGGACTACCAAGGCACGCTCTTCATGCTCCGCCACGCCTACGGCCCCGCTTCACGCACCGGGACCTTTGGATGGAGGCGGGCGGCACGCAGCTCCATCGTCTGCCAGAACGCCAAGGATGTAAGAAGCCTATTCTATCTAATGTCATTTGCTATCACAACAACAGTGTTTTCTGAGATCCTGACCATTCCTCAGATGCGTTGTATCGTTAGCCGTTAAACAAGAGCCTTATTTCTATATTTCTATCTCGTTCTGTGGTAGTTTGCCGTGGATCCTCGCAGCGACTACTTCCGCCAGTACGTCTATGTCCTGGTGAGTCGCCAGGCCCCACCCCCTGGCTGGACCGGGCCCCCGGGCTCCGCCCCCGCAAACCAGCGCTGTGACTGTGTGGAGGTGTACCAGCAGGACAACAGCAGCCGCGTGTTCCGCATGACCTTTCACCCCTCGCTGACCTTCTCCAAGCTCCGCCTCACTGGCTCCGAGACCAACCGCAGCCTACTGCTGCTCACCGGTGAGTTAAGGGAGAGGGGGGGGCACTCTGATTGCTCAATTCCACATGACCGTGTATACCAAGCAGGACATGTATTTTCAAAGTCCTGTATGTCTGAAAATGCAACACTTTCATGTTTGTTTATCCGGCTGGTTTTAAAAACGTTGACCCTGGGTCCCTGATAGTCTCTGTCTCTCCCTGTTTCCCTCCCTCGGTGACTCTCAGACACTGGGAAGGTGTACAACCTCTCTGTGAACGAGACCCAGCTCAACACCCCACGGTCCTACACGGTTCAGCTGGCCCTGAAGAAGGTCAGCACCACCCTCGGGAACACGGCCGTCAGCCAGATCCACACCAGCTACAGCAGCTCCCTCTACGTCACTGGTAAGCTACGCCCGCACAATCGGTTCAAGCTCCTGTTGGGACCTGTAGCTCCCCGTGGAGAAGTGTGGAGTCACCGAATTGGGTTTTGATTTTCAACTGCATGTGTGGTTAGTTCTTTCGACAAGTCGTGAATGTGACCCCTGAACTACACTGACTCATCGGTTTCGCTATGTCTTTCAGGTGAGGGCACAGTGTTCCTGGAGGTGCATACTGCCGGTGTGTACCGTCAGCTGTTCGGCACCCTGGACGGATTCGACCCCCACGATCTCAACACTACTGTGCCTCTCCCACTGCCTTACAAGGTAATGCTTGAAATGTAAATGTTTACACCACTTCAGCTTGTAGCGGCGTAGACTTCTTACCCCCTCCCCCCCACCCCCCCTCCCTCCCCCGAAATTCCTGGAGCCTAAATCTCCAGACCTTTGACCGTTAGGTGGTGCGTTGTTCTCTGAGCCAGAACCACCTGTGTCTGCTGGACGACTGCGGTCGCGTGTTCATGCAGGGCAGCAACCGCTATGGACAACTCGGAACCGGGGACAAGATCGACCGCGGACAACCCACTCAGGTGTGTGTCTGGCTCTGTGTGTGTGTGTGTGTGCGTGCGTGCGTGCGTGCGTGCGTGCGTGCGTGTGTGTGTGTGTGTAAGGTAAAGAAAACAGTTCCAAAGGACTGTGTAGTATCATTATGATTTCAAATTGACGCATTACTCTGAGGTAACCCTTAACCCTGCCCCCCTCCTGTTAGGTGACACTGCCAACGACTCCCATCGAGGTGTGGTGCGGACTTAACCACTCGCTGGCTCTGCTGGAGCCCCAGGGGCCGTCTGGCCGTAAGGAGGTCCATGGTTGTGGCTGTGGAGCCGGAGGCCGACTGCCCGGCTGGAGCAAAGGCAGCGCCGTGTTTGTCAAGCTCAACATCAGGGTGAGCAATCCACCATGTTGTGGGGGATCTATGTTTGGCATAATTTCCTTTGTTGCAGGCCTAACACACGAACCGCTCTCATGGTCTGCCACGCTCTTTTTTAAATCCTTTCTTTAACATCCAGAATATCCCTATGGCCGCCCGCTCCATCTGCGCCACCAAGGACTGCCTCTTCACTGTCAGTTGCCACGACATCGACGAGCCCCCCCAGTTCCGCCGCCCCCCTCCCGACCCGAAGGTTGAGGATGAGGATGAGGAGAGCGACACAGAAAAGTGGACGAAGCTGCAGGGTGAGCTGAAGCGCATGAAGGATTGTCGCAGCGCCATGCAGCAGATGGACCTGCTCCGCGAGGCCGTGCGTGACATGCGCCTGAGCTCGGCCCAGAGGAGCTTCCTCGGGGAGGCCCTGAACACCATCCACCAGGGCCTGGCCATTGGCTTGGATCACTAAATGGACCTCTCCATTAGAATCCATGGACAAGTCTGGCAATATGGCTGTCAAAACCCTTACTACCATTATTGACTTGCTTTTTAACATCGTTGCCATCCAACATGGATATATTCCGTCTATTTTCAAAAAATCTGTTTTAAATAAACTGTGGTCAAATGATCTACGTGATATTTGTATTTTTTATTTTGCAATGCTAATTAAAAAAAGTTGATTGCATTTGGCAGAGGTTGTAATATCAATATACCCCGTAGGTCTGAATTTGAAAGAACAGTGCCTCCCCTGGTGGAGACTTGCCTAATTGCGTTATTCTAACTGAATGCAATTTAAAGTATATAACTGGAGGCCATCAGAAAAAGATAGCAGCCGTTGTGAGTGAACTGTATCAGCATTTTAATTTCAGAACAACAGCATCCAAAAACTTTGGAGAAAAACGACGAAACTCTGAATTATAAGAATGGCTACAAATAGAATAATTCTCAGTTCTATGGAATCACACAGAATCTATTACGTGACAACTTTCGGAAAATAACATATTTACTGCATCATTCCATGTTTATGTACAATCGGGTTTTCAGAGTTTTCATAGTCAAGAGTCTTTTCAAAGCCTTTCGCTGCGTCAAATTTTCACAAGGTAATTTTTTTTTTAAATAAAAACGTTAGAATTACAACATATACCAAATTAGACAGCTATTACGTCTTTAATTCATTATATTAGTAATTTTATTAATACTATACCTCCCCTGAAACCCTTGGGACTTGTAGATGGAATTGGTGGCTGGTTACCGCGACCCCCTTGATAGAGTTCTCAGAGACCATGGCACAATGGTACCGCAGCTTTCAGACCACACGGAGCGGGAACAGTCAAGAAAAAGGTCGGATTAAAAATAAGGAAAATTGTGGATATCCGAACCCGAAATACCCAATAGACCACTCACCGTACTGGATACTACACCTAATGGACTGCGCCGCCGCACCCCCTACTGCTTACTTACGACTTGAGCAAGCCGGATGTGGACAGAACCGAACTCAGTGAGTTAATTGGTGGGCTATATATAACCTTACAGCATGGGATGTGCACACCTGCTTTGACCAACGAGCTTAGTTTAAGATTTACCTTCACACCAACCTAAAACTTTCTCCTCCCCCTTCCTTGTCGTTTTCACCTGCTTCTGCATCTCACTCTCTTCAGGAAATAGTGATGGGGCCTGTGTGCTGATGGTAACGGGACGCCTCAGGCCTTCCCCCTGGGCCTTTGACATGCTTGAGCGTGGCTGGTCTTGTTCCCTGGGCGGTGGAGAGGCGGCGGGTGGAGACGGTGAGGGCGCGACAAGGATTATCCAGAAGGTGGTGGGTGTACTGCGACGCTGCATGGAGGCGCCCATGAGCGGGGGAACGCCCCGACGACCGCATACGCTACGCATCAACGAAAAGAATCTGCACAAGTAGGGAGAAACATTGTTGGCCACACATTACTTCGGAAATATATAAACAGTTTTCTTTCAGTGATTAATTGATTTTGTCAGTCTGTATGCTATGTAGTCTATCCCAAGCATTGATATGAGATTACCAAATTATTGAATATTATACCAACTAGGTGTATCCTGACTTCTTTCCATATCCTGCATACATTGGTTTTAAGGGGCTGGTAGTGTGAGTATAGTCTCAATTTGCTGTTTGCCACCATCTCACTAAGACACACACACACTCTCTTTCTTTCCCAGGTTGCTGGCTAGGAGTAAGGCAGCGCTTAACATTCTGAAGGTGGCGCTGTCGCCCCAGGCCCTGGGAGACTGGGACCCCACCAAGCATGATAGGCAGGGGGAAGGGGTCCAGGCTGAGGGTCATGAGGGGCTGGGTGCCGTGCCATTCAGCATGCGCTGGCCCCCAACTCGCTACTGTCATGTGTGTAAGAAACGCTCCTTTCCCAGTCAGCTGAAATCATGGTAAGGCAAGGGAGGTGATGGGGGGGGGGGGGGCTGCAGGTAAATTGGTAAAAGAAGATGAATTTCACCAACTAGGAAAGGGAAATGAGAATGAGTGTGTACGACACACATGATGACACAGACAGAAATCAATCTTCAATGGCTGTAATACTGTAAGCACATTGCTGCAATATGGTATTAGCTCTAAATATCTTTCAATTTACTCCATTTAAATGACAATAACCATTACCATTCTTGTCTCCAGCCAGATGCTGGTGCTTAGTCAGGTGCAATTGTGACTGAACAACCAATTTTCACTCCGGCGCAAAGCCCTGTGCACTCAACTGTGGTTCCCACAGTGGTGTAGGTGCATTGCTGAAGGAGTTATAGATAGCTGAGCTAAGCCCCTCGCTTGGCCCCTGTGGAAACAGATGACTCAGCAGTTTAAAACACAGCAGGACTCGCTAACGCTTAAGACATTTTTGCTTTCTTTTCGCGCCACATGACGATTTTCTGTCTGTGTGTCCAAGGCTGGTTACTAAGCTGTTTTCTTTGTGCTAATGCATGCCTTTTTTTTGCAACCAGATCAACATCAGGAATGGCAACAAAATTGGAAGTTGCTTATTCAAACGTTGTAGATGCGGTTGTTTTTTTTTGATCCGAGGCTAAAACAGATTTTCTGAAAAATAACACGAAAGGGCTGACCACAATCTAACAAATTGAATTCACACGTTTTTATTTCATGAGCTCATTACTTCCTTAATTTGGCAAGCCATCTAATGACATTCTGATAACATCTACTTATAATCTAACCTTTGCCGGTCTTTCCTTTATTGCCATATTTGTCTATGTCCCCTTGTCTGGTACCTCCCTGTCTTTTCTTCTCCATCCTCCTCTTCTCTCTCTCTCTCTCTCTCTCTCTCTCTCTCTCTCTCTCTCTCTCTCTCTCTCTCTCTCTCTCTCTCTTACAGCTCCCAGTGCAAGGCGGTCCTGTACTGCTCGGACCAGTGTTCCCATTCGGACCGAACGCGGTGCCCTCAAGATGCCAGTCACGAGCACTGGTGTGCCAAGCTGGCCACTCACATGAGCCACGCAGCAGAGCTGGCTGACCTGCCTTTCACCTATACTGACGGTAGGGGGCGCCACAACACACAACATCCTAGAAACCCAGGCATCTGGCACAACATCCCTTCTGATGTTACAAAATGTTTATGATGTGAGAGGTACATCTGGACCCGGTTGGATAAACCGTGGATAGAAAAACGTAACAGCGTGCGATGAAAGCATTCTCTCTCGTAATTATAACCCGTTTTTAATGGAGCCCACCTTCTTTTCTTCCCCGTCTCCTGACTCAGAGGTGACAGCTGACAACTTTGAGCTGGAGCACTTCCTGTCCCAGAACCAGCTGACCAGTGGCTACTGGCACCACTGGAGTTTGCTGGTGCGCTCTCCTCGTTACGAACTCCACCCCATAGGGGAGCCACCCAAAGACCCTTACTCCCACTGGCTCGCAGGTGTGTACAGCACAGTTTTCAGCATCCTCTATTGTTGCAGCACCAGCAAAAGAAATATCACAAAAAATGCGTCTACACACAGGTATATGCAATATACAAGGAGCTACTGTAAGATATCAGCATGGAAAATATGTATTAATGTGTATGACACGTGCATAATGAAAGTGTGTGGCCGTGCTGTCCAGGTCACAGTGAGCCCTGTGGTCCTCTGAGACTGGAGGGAGAGCTGCTGCTGAACGGGCCAGGCCCTCACACTGCCCCCGCCCTCAACAAACCCCTGGGTAAGACAGGGACTCAGCCCTGGCAGGCCTTCAGATATCGTCTCTATATCTTTAATGGCAAACTGAATGAGAGTAATCTATGAAGGACCCGTTGACATTCCTGGGTCATCTCTTTGTTGGGTGTCAGCGCATTGTGCACTGGTGGAAGCGATGATCACCCTGTCCCCTGTCGGCCTCTATCTGTCCATGCACAGGGTCGTGGAGACAGTACTACGAGTGGAGAGGTCTCGGTGTGTCGTCTCTGGTGACTCCTCTGCTCAGCTCCACGCTTTCCGTCTACCACATCATCACCGCCCTCGTGCCCAAACACTGTAAGTGTGCTTGACTGGGCCTGTGCCTTGGGGTTAGTTGCGTACGCGAGTGCGTGTGTGTGTTTCTGCGTGTGCGCTTGTCGGGCGTTTGTGTGTTTGTAAGGGTTGATTACAGCCGGTCTGTATTTCTTCGTTTTTTTTGTTTACCGCAGAGCCAAATGATGTGCAAAAGCAACACTGACGACTCGTACACTGTATCAGTCATGTTGTGTGTGTATGTTTTACCTCAGTTCCGGAGCTGAACATCCTGAAGAAGCAGTCCCTAAAGATCCACATCATCGAGTCCTCCAGGGAGTTCCACACCCTCCTTATGTTCTGGGTAAGATTAGGAATGTCTGCCTGTAGGCTGGCCAACACTTCCTGTATCATTAGGGCTATGTTGCATTTTATAAACATAGACATAGTCTGTCTATATGTGTCTGTCTGTGTTTTGTGTTTGTGCATAAGCCGTGTATACGGAACAAAGGGCATCAGAGAAGAAGACTCTCGAACTTATCTGAATTTGCTCGAGAGACTTGGTGTACTCTGTGCAAGTTGTTCTGTTTACGGTATTTAGGTCACCCTGCATCTATTTTCTACTTTTATCTGCTGCATTGCCCTGTGATACCTCCCTTCCTTGACCTTGCAGTGTTCTGCAGGAGATAAAAAAAACACAGAGCAACTTTGATCACTGAAGTTTCAGTCATTAACCCTTCAGCGGCCATTTTCCTAACAGCTCGTCTGTCTGTCTGTCTGTCTGTCTGTCTGTCTGTCTGTCTGTCTGTCTGTCTGTCTGTCTGTCTGTCTGTCTGTCTGTCTGTCTAATATCTGTCCTATCCAAAAGGAGCTGTCTATGCTCCTTCCACACGTGACCTTTGAACTGGTGTTCATTGGGGAGGGGCTGCCCTCCTGGAGTGACGAGGAACAGCTCGTAATGCAGAAGAAGGTGGGTTTAAACACTTCTTAAGCTGTATAATGGGCAATGTCCACTGGCTCTTCTCTTAATAAAGACTAAGAAAATCAAATGTAATCCTTGCCCCATGTTATGAGGCTGTTATTTAGATACATATCTGTAGCTCTTTTGCATTGAACAGTAACATTCAAGTCTCATATGCTCTTTGTATTGTGGTAAGCATCCTTCATCTTGTGTCCGGTGGTGGTTCTAGAACGGCTGTGTGACCCTGCTGAACCCCAGGTTGACCCCAGGTGAGCCCGTGGACAAGAGAAGCATCCGGGTCAAATGTTACCGCAGGGCCTATTACATGCTGCAAGGGCCCAAGCCGGACCTTGTGATTGGTGAGTGGATGCCAAGTGAAGCAGTGTGTGTGTGTGTGTGTGTGTGTGTGTGTGTGTGTGTGTGTGTGTGTGTGTGTGTGTGTGTGTGTGTGTGTGTGTGTGTGTGTGTGTGTGTGTGTGCAAGGTCTCCAAAAAGCTTCTTTGGGGTTTTTCTAGTGAGTTGGTGTTTTAGCGAGCTTTCTGAACACTCGCCTGTGTGTCTGAATGAGTTGTTGACATTGCTATAGCTATTGTCAGCCTGCTGAATCGAGGGAAGGAAGTCCTAGTTTCCTTCTCTGAACTAAGAAGCCTTTGTTACTCTACCGTTTCTTTATTATCTCCCAAAGAGGGAAGTGCCACAAACACAAACACAGCCTGGAACAAGTGAGTGAGTTAAATGGAGGACAGCGTCTTATGGCTTGTGTGTGTGTGTGTGTGTGTGTGTGTGTGTGTGTGTGTGTGTGTGTGTGTGTGTGGTTGTGTGTGTGTGTGTGTGTGTGTGTGTGTGTGTGTGTGTGTGTGTGTGTGTGTGTGGTTGTGTGTCTTTATTTTGGGCTTGGACAGGTTTCAGGCCAGCAATTCCACTTCATGAGTCCTGGCTGAGCACCTTACCCAGGCTTCAGGTAATAAAACACCTAGAACTCAACCCAAACCTAACCCACCACCATCCCAACACACCTCGTAGCTCAATCCAACCCGTACTCCAACACTGTATCCACGGTCCTTGTTTGCCTGTCCTGTGGTAGTCATCTGTTGGTCACCCCACTTTTATGTGCAGTCTCTGAGGGTGCCAGCCTACTTCTGTGAGCTCACAGAGCTGAGCTGTGAGTGCAGCCAGCAGGTGATGAGCCAGGCCACCGGGGGCGGTGTCTCCCCAGCTCACATCAACCCCTTCCACTGTCCTCTGCGCATTGCCGGTGGAGACAACATGTTACCTTGGTGAGGAACCTTTGCAGTGGGGTTTATGCTCAAATGATTAAAGTATTGTATGACCTGTAGCCCTCTTTTGTCTACATAGTTGTTATGCTTATGGTTATATTTTGTAGGTGCTCTTATATATGGAGATATGGAGCTAAAATAATGGCCACGTTCATGATTTTGAGTACATGATGTTTATCGCTCCATAGCTGGACAAAACACGAACAAACAGTGGCTTGCCTAATATTGCCAGGACATGTCACCATTCCATTGAATACCTCACAATATCTTCTTTATTTTTCCCTCAGGTATTCGAATGCCTTAATCTTCCATCTCGTGTACAAACCAGTTGCCAACTTCATACAGCGCCCAGCACCTGCCAACGCAGAAGTTCCTCCCCCACAAGTTCAGCCAGACAATCCGAGCCCAGAGGCCCCCAAGATGAACCGCAAAGAAAGAAAACAGGCCGCCCGGCATCAGCAATTGAAAAAACGCAAATGATAACTTTGCCAGAGATAAGCTTTTATTAAAGCCAGTAGCTAATAGAATCTTTCGGGGCTTGATGTTTATGAATTTTTTCAGAAATAAAAAATTTGCCCTGGGGGATGTTTCCTAAGACCTCTAGTCAAGCACATGTCTAGTCAAATCACTTTTATCTATATCATAGAAAAAATGTACTGAGGAAGGTTAAGACAGACTTATCAGAAACCAAATCAGATACCAGTCCACCAGACTGCTTGCATTTTTTTTAATTTAGATTGCTTTAATATTGTGGCTCAGTTTATTTGTTTCCATATTTTTTTCAGTATTATGTACATTTTCATATGTTTGGCGGATTCATTGTACAGAGGACCCAACTGGAAAATACACTTTAGCTAAGTTTGGTCTCCCTTTTAAAATGACGTTTTTTTTCTCCTCTATATGTGTTATTATTGGCATCAATGCGTGTTTCAAATAAGATATATTTCATATTGCCCAATTCATGTTCGCAGAGGCAGGCTCTCTCAGCACTAAATTATATTTTCAAGCAAATAGGACGTATTGGCAACTAATTGTGCATTATCCGCGGCGTTACCTTTCCTTCCTCAAGAAAGAGCAAACTAACTTTAAAAAAAATTCTGTATCAGGATCGTAATGAAATTACATGAAATTTCAGCATGAGATTCTCATAAAATGTTATTTTATTATGGTTAGTAATAGTAGTAACGGTAATGGTCAACCCTGCACTCTCTTCCCTTTGACGTCAGAGTCCAAGAGCTTTTCGCGTAATAGCCTATCTCAAAGTGTGCTCATAAAATATAGCCTACTGCGTGTCTCAGCAAGCAGTGCGAGAGAGGGTGACGGTAGAGAAAGCAAGTGCGAGGAAGCAGGCGCCACACAGGATTATTTTCACGGACGCACATCGAATTTCAAACAGATAACGGTAACGCCGGGGACTTCACAGGACCGGAGAAACTACTATTTTCTAGTGCACTAACTGACTAACGGGACGGGAATCATGTACACATGTCACCACTTTTCTTTTTTCCACGTTAACGACTGTCAGTCGGCGGACCGTCAAGGACGATGAGAAACCTTCAATCGAGAAACGAAAGAGGCTGAAAGGTTGAGGACGCAGCTGTCATCTGACCAACACAATGTATTAACGGTAGTAGTCGTTTTCTGCAACCTGCTAGAACCCTCGTGAGCATGCTGCATTCAGAGCAGTCACCAGAAAGCCGGCCGGCTTCACCCTCACACGATCTAGATTAAGTAACAGGAAATTTGCCGAAGGGATTGCATCCTCGAACAGTGGTTGCTCTTAACAATTTGCAGGGATGACTCCCATTTTCAGACGTATTATGTGACGTTGTTTCTAAAGAATTACAGCTGCTGCGACTCGTTATTCACACATTCTCAGTAGAAATTATCTTGCAGTTCCCTTGCAACTAAAGGGAAGTTTAGTGGGACGTGAATTCACCCATAAAAGGCTATGCATAATGAAAGGCTCAGTCGTGCATTTAGTCCGTATAACAAAAGCATGTCCAACATGACCTACTTACCAAGGGAGCTTTACGTGGATAGGCAATTCCATATACCAACCGAGGAAGGTTGTACCCTAACCTGAAGGATATAGGTCCACATAAAATTATATATGCTGTATTTTATTTTTGACATGGTATTTTTTTCATAAAGTCAACAATGCATACGTGCCTGAATGTGTATCAGAGGGCCAGATAACAAAGGGGAACTGTCCACATAGTAGTCTGCAAAAGAGGCCAATTGGCTGAAAAAACGAATGGAATATTACTTAGTCACCTATAACCTTGTCTGTTCGATGCTAACCTTTTGGACTTGACAGGGGGCATGGGTAACAAAATGGGAAAAAAATTATGACTAATAATTCCACTTGGCTCCCCGAACTGTCCCATTAATTAAATTTCCTCGTGTTAACCTCCTGCCGGACATTTTCATTACATGCACCCTGTTGTGCTGGGGCACTGCTGAGTCAGGGA
Source organism: Aplochiton taeniatus (assembly GCA_017639675.1). Taxonomy (NCBI): domain Eukaryota; kingdom Metazoa; phylum Chordata; class Actinopteri; order Galaxiiformes; family Galaxiidae; genus Aplochiton; species Aplochiton taeniatus. Next base: position 11,342,133 of record CM030188.1, on the reverse strand, counting down.
ATTGCACGGCCATAAACCAAGCATTACATTGCTGCTCCGTGGTTTTCTTATGAACTGCTCTGGAAGTGGGGATCAAAGGTCTACCGCACGGACCCAGCATGCTATGTGGACAAAACTGGAAGATTGTTAAGTTCATGTAGCTGGTACCTCGTCCATTGATAACTTTATCTCAAAGGTCAAGCGTCAGGTTACTACACAAGGTTAATAAAGCAATAATATACCAAGTACAGAGATTTCTCTGCTCTGCCTAAGTAACAACTGCGATACTGCTTTGTAGCTACATCTCCGATACATAACCAGACCATACCTGCTATTATCCAACCATGTTCCTGAATTGTGGCCAATCACCGCCTCTCTTGCAACACACAGAGGTCCCACCTCGTGTTACAGAGAACTTCATCCTTTCTGGCTACCGTTTTCCAAACTACAGCATTTGGCAGTGCCTCCTGTCAGCGCTCCGCCCCACCAATGAAACGGGTAACTTCTGGACACACTTCCTTCCCGTCTTCATCTTTGCCTACTACTTTGTGGAGCCTTTTGGCTGGCAGGGCGCTCCACCGGGGGACCACCCCTTCTTCTACCCGCTCTGGAACTACTTCATCGGGGTGTTCTGTCTGCTGATGGCCAGCAGCATGGCCCACCTGCTCAACTCAATGTCCCTGGTGATACGCGAGGTCTGCTTCTTCGTGGATTACGGCACCATCAGTGCCTACACCGTTGGATCCTCCATAGCCTACTACTACTACATCCACCCTCGCGCGGGGATACTAGAGACGGGGGCCGGGGGCCACAACCATTCCAGCGCGGCGTCGGAGCGAGGTCCCAACCTGCCTGAGCCCTGGTCGTTCCACGCCGCTCCGTGCGTCAGCGCGTTCTTCGAGCTCTGGTACATCCCCAGCTCCTGCGTGGTGGCCCTCATCTGCATCCTGTCCTGCTGCAACACGCGCCAGCGCTGGAGGACCTACCGCTACGTCATCCGCACCCTGGTCTTCCTCCTCCCCTTCCTGGTCTCCTCCACCCCCATCTTCTACCGCCTCCTCACCGCCTCCCCGTACCCGTCCGGCTCCTCCTCCTCCGAAGCCTCGCGGTCCCTGGCCCACTACTTCTACCGCCACTGCTTCTGGCTGCTGGCGTCGGCCCTCTTCAACATCAGCAAGGTCCCCGAGCGCTTTGCGCCGGGCAGCTTTGACATCTGGGGCCACAGCCACCAGTGGTTCCACTGCTGCACTTTCCTCTCTATCCTGGACGAGCTCCACATGATCACGGGCGAGGTCAGGGCCATCCTGCAACACCCGTCCCTGGCACTGCCCACAGCCGGCCCCACCCTGCTCTCCACCTACGGCGTGATGCTGCTCCTCCAGGCCACCATCGCCTCCATCATCGCCTGGTTCTCCTGGTGTGCCAACGGCATCTACGGGCCGGAGAGGGACAAGCTGGCGAAAGAGCGACAGAATAGTCACCTCAAATGTCATTGATGTGGTTAGCTAGCTGTGTTTTTTTTTGTTCTTTCCTTTTTAGCCAGGCTAACAAACAGACTCTGAATTTCAGTGACGATGTGAAATTATACTCTCTGAGTCTCATGACATGTAGTGAAACTAGAGCGCACAAAACAGAACAAGACCATACTTTTTTCCCCTACCCTCATGGTCACATGTTACATTTTCCATAAGAGGGCCGATTTATTCATGTGGATAAAAGGCAGATACAGATAGATGAAGGCATTATGTTTTCAAGGAATATGGTTAGGGTTGAGTGGCTGCCCATGACCGTCCTTTATTACCTCCTCTAGGGCTTCCTGCACTGGCAGTCTGTTCTAGAACAATAGGGTAGTCCTGCTGACTGGGGGTTACAGTGGACAGAAAAAAACAGGGTTGTTAAGTTACCAGGAAGAGATATGGTCTCTACAAAACAACCTTTGGGTAGGATTTATTTGAAAGGTTGCTGCAACATGGAGAAACCGCAGCTGTGCTGTTCATAATCCTCACTTCTGTCCATTTTTACTCTTCACCTCTACCTCACCTTCTCTTCCGACTAAGGATTCCAACTCGTGGATTCCTTTCCCCTTAGTTTGGTGGCATGCACACAAAACACACACACAGTAACAATCTGTATAACCATTAACATCATATCTCTTTTTCTTTCACTTGAACATATCCGTCTCTCAAAGCACACACCCAATGCCACAAAAACGCAAACGCACAATGTCATTTCCCCTCTCTTTCTCAAGCAGGAAGTGGGGTGGCCTAGTCAACAGAAATAGTTAAGATCGTGTATCGACTTTAGACACCCTGTCATTACACTTTTACCAAGCCATGAGCGATGATTTAACTTTCAGGGTATCAAATAAATAAAAAGAGCAATCAATATTATCAAGTATGATATTGATAAGTATGACTATTGTTGTTGCAATGTAATCCATGTATTGTACAATGTGGTCCATATACATAATTCGTTTTTTAGGAAAAACTGAAGGGTTGGTTCCAAACTGAGGCCCTTTGTTTTTACCCCCAGGGTTCAATCTAAGCCATAGCATGGATGTGATGTGAGACCACTGAATGCAAAACAATCTTGTTGTTTGAACAATGTTCCAGGGATGTCTTTGTTAGATTTGCACTCAACCATTTATTTATAGATTTGGATCTTTACAGAGCGATGGCTAACGTGAAAATCCTAGTTGATTATCTCATCCTATAACAGCATAAATTGCACCTAATATCCAGTTGTACTTTCATCTGTGGTTGAACATATATGGCTCCTTATTTTTTCTGCACTGATTGTAGTATTTGTTGGGAATGCTACCATTTCGCTTTCTCTAGGCTCATAGAAGTTCCTGACTGGAAAATGTACTGTCTTGTCTGTCTTGTTCTGTGTTTGAACACTGTAATCGTGAAAAAAAGCAGCAGGTCTTTTTGGTATACTGGATGCCATAATAATCTCTGTAGTCTCCGAACACGTGTTCACTTGCGTTTCATTTGCATTCCACCTTGGAATTCAATTTATTTTGAAAATGTTTGGTGCCAAGATGGTTGATGTGGATATTCCATATTTGCTGCTTGTGCGATATGTTTTGACTTGTGATCGATAGCCTCCACTTATTCCCAGGCCCCAGGATTATTTATACAGCGATAAAGAGCAGACCATGCAAGTCAACAAGTCAATGTGGGCCTATTGGGAGTTGAATCATGAAATAAGTGGGAGTATTAAGGACACGTCAAACATGGAGATCTGAGTCCCTGTTGTGATGAGTAGTTTATTGAATTGAACGTACTGTGCGCATCGATGGGTTGATTTAACATTCTTTTTTAGCATGTGCCTTTTTGGGGGATCATGCAGATGGGGGTATGGCGCCATGCCTGTGTGTTCACAATGCACTGAATTGCGCAAAGAGAGTATCACGGAAGATTTGTATTCATTAGGTGTGGTTTTAAGATGATTCTTTTTTACTTTTAGAGAGGATAATCATGTTAGTGCACTTTAGTTTGGTTTACTTTAGTTTGGTTTACTTTTAGAGGGATGGCGAGTTTTTAAGGGCAGTGTAAAAAGATTGAAGTATACTGTGCCATTGTCTACAATGTTGAGGTTACGTGAAGGGACAGAGTCAGCCATCTCTGATCCTGAACACTCTGTGTTAGGTATCAGTTCTGAGTGATTCACACCTAGCACACAATGTGCAGATAGAGTTTCAATGTAACACGTCAGTAGGTCTGCACTTGGAGAGTAAACCTTGTCACAAGTGAAATACCATGTCTGTAGACACCCCTTAACAATTGTCTGTCTAAACCAGTGAAGCCCAGACTTTAATGTGTGTTTGAATAGTTGTTAATGTGTTGAATGCTGTACTTTACCTTGTCTTGTTCTCATTTACACATATATATATATTTTAATAATTGAATAATTGAATGCACCTTATAGTCCATTCTAACCTTTTAGGAGTTATTTTTATGGACCGGTCTTTTGATTTCTAAATTGAATAACCCTGACTTTAACTGCTAAAGATGATTTTATGAAATGACTGAATAAAGAGAACACAGTGAGAGAACGCGTTGGTACATTCCTTCCTACTTGCTGTTGCATCAGTAGAGGTTGTTCCTGGGTCGGTTTTGAGTTTGTTTTGAAATTCAAATAGGCTTTATTGAAGCGCGGATTTGGAAGTGGAGACTGAAGCGACACCTGCAGTAAGTGTTGTGTCTGTGTGTGTGTGTGTGTCTGTCTGTCTGCCTGTCTTTCTCTGTGTGTGTGTGTGCTTTTCACTGTTCAGCAGAAGGAGCAGCTGGCATTATGTGGTTATATTACTCGTATACACAAACACACCCACACAGTACCTTCCACCCCCACCCCTGTTTTTCCATGACTCTCGCTCTCTTCGGCCACCCAGTCTGTTCTGTTTTTCCCTTGATGCATGCAAAAGAGCAGTGTAATTTGAGGACGATGGATTAGGAGACAGACAGAAACGGGTACTGCAGAGAACTGAGTTATTAAGAATGAATGAGAAAGGGTGGGAATCAGGTTACGGTTTCATTATATTCAATTTGGCTACTGCTCAAACCTTATCCCCTCTTCTTCAGTGATATTGCTTTCAATAGTGTCAAGAGTCACGCTAAGAAAGGTGTCATAGTTCCTATCAATACTCTTTTTGGTCACCAGGTGGCGACAAATGCCCACTTACGTTGAAGTAATGGCCCAAACACGTGTGAAGGAATTAGTTCATATGAAGACTGTTTTAGGCCTACCTCATTTTCAAAAGTCCAATTCAAAAATGTACTTGAACCCACTAATTTATGACGCAATTCTTTAAATTGCTTTAATTAAATATGTTGACATCTTAGGCAATGTCTTCTGGTCTTACCGCACATCAGCTCATACCGCACATCAGCTCACTTTTGACGGAGCAATGTGACCCTGTGCTACTGACCTACAGTCATTGTGCTAAGCTAGGCTACATACCTATACTTATACCTACCTTCTTACCTAAATAACTCATTATTGGACGAACAATCATAATGTTGATATCGATCATATCGTTTGACCATGTGGTAGGAACACATATTTCCCCCAAACTTAAAATCAACGCCACAAAAGCTACAACTCCTGATTTTAGGAGCCATCTGTAAATGTGCTGTGGAAATCGCATGAGAGGCCTTCATGTTTTTTCAAACAGAAATACTCCAATTTCCTTGCTGTACCCTAAATGTCCACTAGAGGTAGCAAGCCTCATACCCTTTTGAGAAGGTCATAAAGTCAATTTGATGTATACATGTTGGTAGAGAAAATCGTAATTTTGCAGTATCATGTCGAAGGACTCAATGTGTTTTTGCATTGTACGCATGTAATATGACAACACAATCAAATGAGTCAATACAGGTGAGTCCAACATGGACTTCAGAGTGATAGCTTATACATCATTTAATCACGTAACAGTCATAATTTACTTACAAATACAAAACAGCATATCTGAGTGTAAAAAACGGTTAAAAAAGTGTTATGCTAATCACATTTTCGACATCTGTGTTGAATTCTGCAACAACTCAAGCCTTTGTTGTTACCTTGTACCAACATATATGTATATATTTATTTTTTCATTTGGCAAAATTTCATATTAATGTTGTATAATTACTGGTTTGACAAGGGAGAGTTGTAAGACCCTTACTCTGTGATTGGTGGACAGAGCTTTGAGATCAGCATGGTTTGCGCGCTAGATTGGTCAGTGCTTTAGCGTGGACCGCCTTGTAGAGGAGAGCAAAGCTGGAGGGGCCAAGGGTACCACGTCCCTCTGCACCCACTTTACCCATCAACACATAGTTGGCTCCTATAAAAAAGAATAGGCAAAATAAGAAGGGTATACAGTTCTAATATATTCCTCAAGTGTATGATAATAATACTAAATAAAAAAAATGTGTGCAAAAAAATAAAATGTCTAAAACACGTTTAAGAATGAAACATACAATAACAGGGACATTATAAATAGGATAAAAATATACAGAAGAATAATTGATTAACAATTACAATAGAATAAAACAAAAGCATAAAAAACAAACAAAAACAAATAAAACTAATCAAAAGATTTAAAATTCAACCCAACAAATTGTATATCTATGTTTTTATTTTTACATATAATGTGAGTTTGAGCCAAGGAAACTGATGACATAAAGCCAGAGTGTGGGACGGAGGTTAAGTGGCCCTTTGTCTGCCAAGAACCTCCTTCTGTACCATCAGCCTAGACTAGACTAACAAAATGGAGTCATGTTGGGACATGGCCACAGATAATTCCCCTTCTGTGGCTTATGTTTGTACGTGGATGTCACAAGGAAAAAGACCGTAGTCTACGCACCAAAAAGGCGAACCTTAGGTGGTTTTACCTCTAGATATGCCAGAATCCCATAACACAACATGCATGCCCTGTTTTGAATTCAGGAGAAAGACAGAGGCCTATGTACACTGTGGGAGATCATGGATAATTATAATGCAGATCAGTTGTGAAACTTCAAACTTCTCCAATTAAGAGCAAGTGAGATGTTAGGTCAACATTTCCTCATGCTCTTTTCTGGTACTGTATCAAGCGGTATGGTTGCTCACAGCGGTCTCACGCTAAACATGTCTGGCATTAAAACAATGTTTTTGAAAAGGCAAAGAATATTTCTACACCAATTTCATTTGTCCAACTGCTGATGGGTGTTTAAGCTATAGAAACCTTTAACATAGGTTTAATGTTGACCACTGATATATGATCATTCTTGAAATATTACCAGGTCTTAAAACCGACACCCACACAAAGCTCATATACACACACATGCAAATCTACACATGCATGCACGGATGTAAAATGTATTTTGGTTTTTCTTGAGAGGCGGTTCTAAAATCATCTGTTGACATTGAGAGCGTTTTAAAGAGTATGCTCTGTAGCTGAGTCTTAATTGAATCAATATAATAAAGTACTTAATGGAACTGGCATTGATAGCAGCACATTGCTAGCAGCACTGCAGAGGGGTCCTCACCTTTGCGCAGACCAGGGCAGTTTTTACAGGTGGAGGTCAGGTCGACTGACATGGCGGGTCCTGATTTGCTAATGACCAGGCGCCCCATCTTGTAGGCCTTGATGAGGGAAACGCTAACGGTCACACTCCCTCTAGGACCAGGAGTCAACAATGTAACCTTCCCTGTTACCACTGAGAGGAAAAGATGAGAGCAATTACAGCGAGGGTCAATCTAAAACAATTAGTGTGCCGAAGTTCCACCTTGACATCACAAACTACTCTCTAATGCCACGGTTGTGCGATTGTAAAAGTGCAATGCCTCATATCTCACAGAGAAGAATATACCAGTGTAGTGTTTGCTGTACTTATCGTGACTAGTGGATAATTACTGAGGGATTGACACACGGCATATAATGTCCCCAAAAGGGTCATACTGATCTTCCAACACATCGAAAGTCGTTTCGGTAGGCATGGCAACCGACGCCAGACAGAGTGACTCACGTCGTGCCAAACCACGTGTTTGAGAACAAGACAGCGAAGTGGGCAGACAATGAGAAGACAAGAAAGGGCAGTGAGAGAAAAAGACTTTGAAAAGTTTGGGTGAGAGACGGTAATGGGGGAGATATACAATGACGGCATGGGAGGGAGAGACAGAGTCTCAGAGGAGAAACAGTGGGATGAGACAGAGTCTCAGAGGAGAAACAGTGGGATGAGACAGAGAAAAGGGGAGCTAAAAAGGGTCTAACGTGTCTTACCAAAGTCACTTGGACAGAAGTTTGTTTGGAGTGTCCCTGTTCTTTTACAGGTCTTAGTGCAGAGAGGGTTCCCTGGAAGAGCTGCACGCACACACACACACACACACACACACACACACACACACACAGAAAACACACACACACACACACACACACACACACACACACAGAAAAACACAAAACGCATACACAAAACATGTACACACACACACACACACACACAAATGTAGGACAGCCTTGAAATAATTGAATAATATAAATCATGTGTAATTTTAAACAGACTCACTCTTCTTGATCACGACAGGTCTCTTAGTCACAGTCTTGCTCTGTCCAGGCTTAGACTTCGGCCCAGGTATAGGAGCGGGTTTACTCCTGGGCTTAGTTGTTGGTTTAGTCCTAGGCTTAGGTGTAGGTTTAGTCCTAGGCTTAGGCGTGGGTTTAGTCCTAGGCTTAGGTGTGGCTTTAGTACCTGCCTTCGGCTTGATTCCAGCCTTAGTGTTCGGTTTCAGTGGCTTGAACACTGGTTTTGATGTGGGCTTGGTTTTTGCCTTGGAACCAGGTTTAGGTGTGGGCCTTACTTTTATACCAGGTTTAAGTGTTGGTTTTACCTTGATTTTAGGCTTGGGTTTTAGTCCAGGTTTAGATGTGGGGTTAGTAGGTTTAGGCTTGGGTGTGGGCCTGACCCCAGGCTTGACGGAAGGCTTCACAGCGGGTTTAGCGGTAGGTTTGCGCGGAGGAGGGGGCTTCACCGGTATCCTAACCCCAGGTCGGGGGGTCGGCTTCAGGGTTGTCCTTTCCCTGGGTCCTGCCTTAGGCTTCGGAGTGGGTCGGGCGGGTTTGGCTGGCTTGGAGACAGGTTTCTGGGTGGAGGAGTCGACCCGAGGCGCATGGATGATGTCGCGGCCGGCAGTTGGTGCTCGTGACCCGCGGGGCACACTGTTGTAATGGGCCATGAAGCCGTCCGACGTCACACTGAGGTCAGAGACAAACTGGACCAGGAGCTCATTCCCGTTGGTCACGATGGTGCTATAGAGCGACAAAAAGAGGGATGACCCGCACTGTCAACTGACTGAAAGGGGGCCCAGGTGAAAAGCACTGAGACCCATATTACAGAGATGACGTAAAGGACACAGGCCAGAGCTTGAGACGAAGCAACACTGCAGGAAATTACGTAAGGGTAGTGGAAATAAGATTTTGAGACACATTGTGCTCTAGGATAATGGGAATTCACCGGAATTGGATTTTTGACTATTTCTTGAAGCCAAAAATAAAATAAAAAATGGTGCGTCAAAGAAATGTCACAGGGCCATTGTGTGAAGGCCATGTGCGGTGCCGGTGATGTAAGAAGCGTCTCACCTCGGCACCCTGTTGCCACAATATTTTCCGATGCGTCTGGAGTCGTCGCGCTCACCGCCATTGAAGAACGCCACGTAGTCATAGCGACAGTAGGTGTCGGGCTCTAGATCCAGCTTTTCGAATTTCACCTCAATAATCTAGGGGAGAGGAAATATGGCCGCCCAACCCATACACGTTGAGACACACAAGCAGAGTCACTCACACCTTTCAATTTTTGTGACTGGTGTTAACGCTACCGTGAGGTCAACACTACAGTTCTGCATGTCTATGCCATGACCTGATTCTGGTTCTCGCTTCGCCTCCGCCAGAAGCGCATGGGTAGAAGGAAAGGCCCTGACTGGCTGGAATAAAGAGGGCATCTCTCTCTCTCTCTCTCTCTCTCTCTCTCTCTCTCTCTCTCTCTCTCTCTCTCGCTCGCTCAATCTCTTAGCACACATTGACACGCCCTACTCCTTCAATGAACTCTTTCATTAAAGCCTTTTCACAAGGCCCCAGTCAGGTAGGACACGCACGCACGCACGCACGCACGCACGCACGCACGCACGCACGCACGCACGCACGCACGCACGCACGCATGCACACACACACACGCACGTACACATACACACACACACACAGTTTCAAACTGGCACTTGTCAAAAAGGTTGCCGACTCCTGTATTAGAGACTTGACACGTCGATTGATCACTTTGCAATAAAATAGTTGAAAAATGTGTCATATTTTCCACTTAAAACATTGATAAAAAAGTCAACCCAAATGTCTCGCTGATGCACTGACTAAGCTTAACGACCAAAATGGCAACCGTCAAACGGTTTGTGAATGGTTGAGTAAGAAGCTATTGTTGGAGACATTATTTCTGATAGGTGAAGGACTGACATTGCTGGGTTCCACAGAAATGTGCCAGGAGCAGCTGATTCCTGCTGGGTAGTCAGACTGGGGCCAGTTGGGGGTCTTGACCGAACCCTGGGACTTGGTCAGTCTGCCTCCACAGAACTGGTCCTCTACGGAGCAAGAGAGAGAGAGAGAGAGAGAGAGAGAGATGGGGAGAGATGAGGAAAAAAAGAGGCATAAGATGGAAAAAACAGTAGGAGCAGAGTGGTAGAGGTAAGAGAAAGGGATTGACTGAAAACACAACAGATATTTATAAAGATGTATGACATAACGTGAGATGAAAATACAACAGTTGACTACAATTCACTGAGTGCCAATATTATGTAATACAGACCGTACCAAAAAAGCAGACAACATATCCCAAAACATTCATCATAATTCAGCTCATATTATCCTGTCTTTCGACCACACCATACCTTCCACATGGGGCTTCCCAGCACTGAAGTGGCCCAGGAATCCTCTCCCAAAGGTGCTGGCGTCTGACACCATCTCCAGCATCATGGTGTTGGAGGTGGAGATGAGCGCCCCGGGCCGGAAGGTCCCGCAGAAGCGGCCCAGCTTCTGCACCGTGTGCGTGTGGCCGTTGTAGACGTCCAGGTAGTCATAGCGACAGGTGGCGTCGGCCTCCATGTCGAAGAGGCGGAAGGAGAGCATGACCACGTGACCCTCGGGGACCTGAAGGATTATGGGATGTCGGGGATAGGATAGGGAGGTAACTACATCAATGGGACACCACAAGTTGTGGATCGAAAAAAAAAATTACGACAGGCAAGTCTTTCCAACAGATTCAAGTTTCAAGCTAAAGCTACTCAATGCTTCTAACCATCTGGTATTCCAATTTACATTAAAACTTACTTGGGATCTGATACAGACGGAACAGCTGCAAATTCTTAATCCACAAAACAGCTCAAAATGAGAGAAAATGGTATTCAATGACCAAATAACTCGTCTGTGGTGTCACCATACAGTACAAATAATCGATGAACAGAAAGACACTTTCACCTTTCTTTAATTTGTACCATTTCCAAATGAGAGTAAATCATTCAGTTTTGAAAAATATTCTGTATCTGTATTCTTCCATGAACAAAGTTAAAATATCTACCCCGACATTGAGCATCTAGAGCGTAGTAGCAGGGAGACTCACAGTGATGTACCAGGTGCATTTCCGGTTGGGTTTGTAGAGGCTGGGGAAGCCTTCGCTGCCCACAAAGCCTGAGTCTGTCACTATGTGTCCCCCACAGAGGAAGACAGGGCTGGAGAGAGAGAAAGAAAGAAAGAATTGAGAGACTTTTGACGCCCTTAATTGACAATAGATTATTTGAGCATCCCATTTGTAATTTGAACCCCCAATTTACAAGGCTCACACTCATCCCCCTCACTCTCTACACACCTGCCTCATATGCAGACCCATCCCTCCATCCCCCCTCACCAATTTAGCCTGCTCAAAGATAAAATGAAGTAGCACACATTGAGGAAAACTCCACACGCAATTTGTTACGCCAGGCATGTACTAAAGAAAGAACAGGTGCTACTTGAGTCCACTTGGTAAAAACATGGATAACAGTCTAAAGTAAGTAACTTAAAAAAAATAAAAATAATAGTCAAATCTCCCCCTCAGCGTCAACCCTTGTCAACTAAGGATTTGTCGCCTGGGCCCCGTGCCCTACTCTCCACTGTTGGTTCCCTGGTCTTTTGGGAGTGGGGGCTCGTAGAGCGCCCTCCATCTCCCCGGTGTGGAACTCCTCTCCTCTAATGCACCCTGCCACTGATTCTCTTTTTCTCCGTCTCTCTAATTGTCTCTACTCATCCTAACTCCCAGGCATGCCCCATTCAAAGCCTTCGTGCCGTAACTTCAGGCTTGGAGGCTTGGTGGTCAAAATGCAATCTTTCTCTCTCTTGTCTTTGTGTGTGTGTGTGTGTGTGTGTGTGTGTGTGTGTGTGTGTGTGTGAGAGAGAGAGAGAGAGAGAGAGAGAGAGAGAGAGAGAGAGAGAGAGAGAGAGAGAGAGAGAGAGAGAGAGAGAGAGAGAGATTCAGCATGAAAGAACTGCATACAAGTTGATTTCAGACCTGTTAAACCCTATCGTGATATAGATTGTATGGAGTTTTCAGGAAGAAAAGTACCATGCTACTGTAGCAACCAGACGTTTTCTAAGTAAGACCAATGCACACATGCATAAACACAGAAAAAAACCACAGAGACACAGTCCATCTCTGTTCTCTGATTCTGGGAAGGGCTTATTAACTCTAACTAGATGTGTTTTTGTAAAAGTCAGCCCAGCCCGGTATAGCAACACTGACACACACACACACACACACACACACACACACACACACATACACACACACACACACACACACACACACACACACACACACACACACACACACACACACACACACACACACACACACACACACACACACACACACAAGGCACACAAGGCACACACAAGCAGATACGCACAGACATCAACAGTCACACTCAAATGGTACCACAAGGAAATTGTCACCAGACATAACACATCATTTACTTTGGCAATCACATGCACACACTGAAATGTGTAAAACTATGAAAACACACATTAAACACAAACACACACTCCAGTACACTACACTTGAAATTGCCAAAGAACCCCCCACAAACAAACAAAGACACTACCACACATGCAGCGTGTGATCAAAGTGGATCAACATGACATATTTTTTACAACCCCATTCCCCAGACTCATTAATTCAGCAGTTGACTTGTACATAAACATTTAAAAGTTATTAACTGGAAGAAAAAAGAGTCCAAAAAGTGCCCTGGTAGTTAAAAACTCACCGCTCTGCCGTCTTGTTAATAATACACAAAGCATTGTCAATGTGGCTTGGTTCAGTCTTTGTAATCACAGAACGACATCAAAGCGTTGGTTCAGTCCTCAAAATCAGCTGTGATCATAAAACTATCTACATTTCAGAGTAAGAGTGCTGATCAGGAACCAGCTTTGCCCCTCCATATTACATTAAGAGGAGATAGTCGAGTACCTAGTGGTCAGGGGCTCATTACCATTGTGATTGAAGAATCTGTCCACATACTGTTCTACAATCCTGCTCTCATGGTGCCGGAAAACCACTCGGATCCAGAAGTGCCCAACATCCATTCCCGTGGTATGGGCACTCCCTTGCACCCTGCCAAACTAAGCAGCCCACAAGCATCTGTTTGTCTGACGGGTACTACATCGAATCTAACGTGTCAACGTGCTGTGTCGACTAGAAGCTCGCTAGTCGGTAGGCATGCTTTCTCTATCAAGTATTTAGTCCAGACAACTGTCAGACCGCAAACAGCTAAATCTAGCTAAATCACTACTATTTGACAGTGATACATCAAATATATTTATAGTTTTATATTTTACACACATGTACTGTAGCAGTCAAAAGTTTGGACACATTCAAGTCAATAGGAAAATGTGTCCAAACTTTTGACGGTACTGTATATGCAGTATATATACTGTACAGCTATGTATATTTCTATATACATACATTTTTTTATGCAGCGTTCACATTTGTACATAAAATAAATAGGCTGGAAAATAGGATGGCACCCTCCAATAGCTCAGCTCTGCGAGAAATAAATAAAATAACAAGTTAGCCTTGCATCTCCACCATCCTTTGTGTTTGTCCTCAACTCCTCTGCATCTCCAACCACAGCTACCCAAACAGGCCTGCCACTCAGCAGCCCCACTGTCTGCACCGTATTCCACTGGCCCAACAGCAACAAACAGAAAACCAATCACAACCCACTGATGTGAGTAGTACAGGCTCAATGTCGAGTGTTTATGTGTACGGATCATGTGCGTTACCAAGCAGCTCATTGGACCTCCAGGTCAATGGCGTGATGCAGTGAGTTTCTGTAAACATACGTGTCAGCCGCACTCCACACACACGTACACACACACACACACACACACACACACACACACACACACACACAGACACACACACACACACACACACACACACACACACACACACACACACACACACACACACACACACCATGCAAGAATAAATGGCAGCGACCCCATCTTTTTCACACAATCGCTCTCTCTCTTAAGCATGCTCCCTAACAAACTCTTCACTCTACCTGGTAAAGTTGGTCTGAGTTTGAGCCTGTGTCCGTCTCAGGGTCAAAGTGACGAGGGCCCATAAAATCCACGCACACACTCCGCCTGCCATCGTTCTGTCCTCCGCGACGTGGAGAGGAGAAACCAGAGGGACAGATCGGAGAAGGAGAGCGTATGAAGGAGCTGTGGTCCAGGAGAACGAGGGAGAGGCAAGGCAGAGGCGTGGAAAAGTAGAGGTTCAGCTTGGAGAGGGGGAGGGAGAAGAGCAAGAAAAAAAGGGGGAGAGAAGCAGGGCAGGAAAGAGAGAGAGCATGAGAGAGGGAGAGCCAGGTTTAAGAGGCAGGGGCATGTAGGTGGATGGAGAGACGCAGGGTTAGTAATCTGAAGGACAAACAAAAACTGAAGTGGGCCCATATGCTGCGTTTGGTCTGGGGGACAGAGCAAGGCTTTGATGGGGAACCCAGAACTGGAAAGGAGATGAGGCGTACTAGATCAAAATATTGTGAACGAATGTACCTCACATGATTGTGTGTGTGTGTGTGTGTGTGTGTGTGTGTGTGTGTGTGTGTGTGTGTGTGTGTGTGTGTGTGTGTGTTTAATGTATGTACGTTATAAAAATGTAAATGTTAAACATATACTTTACATACTGGTACTAATACTAATACATGTACATTACATTGGATGACCACTGCCCTGTTGGCTACACACAGGCACTACATCCTGAAAAGCAACATTTAACCTGTACACCATAGGCATACACATAAGTACTAATGCTGAGAGTGGTTGGATGAGATTATGGGATGGATATCTAGTTGTTATGGTTTTTACAGACACTGAAAGGGGAAAAAGCAACACACATTGATTAATATGCAAGTTAAGAAGATAGTATTTGGACTTATTCTTCAATATTAATGCAATGGAATTATTAGTCTAAAAGAAATAATGTGAAATGAGAGGACATGTATTGATGTGGTGAGTTTTGTTAAATCAACACGATCATATAACCATACCAAACATTGCAGAACCTTCAAAAGATATATTGTAAAATGTGCTAGTCAAGGTTATAATTGTAATCATTGTGTGTGGGTTTACAGTTGCTTCTCCCAGCAGAGCCTTTCTTTTTTTAGGCTGCCCTGGGCACTGTGGGCAGGAGCTGAAGTGGACGTGGAGGAAGAATGTGGTTTAGTATGAAAAAAAAGGCTCAGTAAAAGAAAAGTGGCCTTGCCATACCCTCTATGTTACAGTCTTTTTTTCTTTTCTTTTTTTTTAACAATGTTGTGACAGTAATTCCAGAACCTTCTGGTCATTTTTAGAACTCTAGAAGAGATCATCAAATGCACTTTTTTCAGTTGCTTGGATACAATAATCATACACCTAAGATAATTTGACAACAACCATTAACAGAAATCACCAGTTTACAATGACGCAACATAACATCAAAGTAGTAACATCTGTGTATTCGGATGGTCCCAAGTTGACCTGTTTTTTGTATTTGGCTGTTGCCTTGTGGACCTGATTGTTTGCATCTTGCCTTTTGAGTCTGATCAGACAGGATTTTCAGGTTCGATACAGGCCCTTGTCACTGCTTTTGCGACACAATATAATCTATTACAATGTAATGGGTGATCTAAACTAATGTTTGTATTTTATTTGGTATATACGTTTTTGAACATATGACAGCCTATGTTGCAAGTGTTGATGGTTAAGTGTTGTCTGCATAGATAGAACACCGTGTCCTATCTCTATGGTTGTGTGTTGTCTGCAAAGATAGAACACCATGTCCTATCTCTATGGTTGTGTGGGTTTAGAAAAATTGCCAAGGTTCTAAAAGGAATGCCTAAGATATTGTAGAATAAAACAAAAATAAAAGTAAAGAAACCTATTTTCTACACGTTTCCATGGCAATCAACTATGTAGTCATCTAACACAATTTGAAAAGGACATGGCTTGGTTGACGTTGTTTGGTCACGTCTTGCTATGTCTGAGCGTGTGAGGAAACTGCAAGGATGTCGGACAAAATCAACATTGTAGTGATTTTATTTTTTGTTTGTATACAAAGTCACAAAAATATTAAGAAAAGGACATAGACACCACCTGTCGCATTGAAACAATACAGCACGTTAATAGATCAGTGTCAGAGGTACAAAGGTAAAGGAGATAAATACACCAGCATCTCCTGACTCTCTTACAGCGACGAAACATTCAGCAAACCAATGTCTTTTAGTCATTTCAATTCCAGGGCCCTTTGTGGTAAACAAATGACATTTCTCATCCCTTTTAACACTTAAAATTCCAAGTTTAGTTCCCCAACTATTTTTAACTCGCCCACTTCAAATAGCAGTCACGGGACCAAAAATAAACACAGCTCTTTCAGTCTCAAGGGACTGTGTAGTCGAGGTTGTCCCGTCAGAACGTCAGCCCTCTTTGAATCTGGAGCCCTGGCCCACTCATTAACGTGACGTGATGGAGTTGTGATTGCCATGCCATTCCCCTCGCCAAATGGAATTCAAGCGGTCAGCTTGTATTGTCTCAAAATGGCCACTTTTCCATCTTTTACGAGGATTGATTTCATGGATTTTTTTATTCCAATACGATCTCTCTCTCTCTATTATATATATATATATACATATACACACACACATACGTTCTCGCATCCATTTCTTGAACAAAAAAATATAAAAAATATACTTTACAATAAAAGTATGAATCAAGTAGGTGTCTGGAAAATGTTGTGTAATGAGTATTGTTCCCAAGTAAAAAATTAAGTATCCCATTTTTCTTGGATAAATAATGCAGATAAAACCTCAGACGACGCGCCACTCATTTAAAAGGTAAATAGTTCAGCACGGCACTGATTCATCTTCAAGAAGGGGTAATAGTGAGAAACACCCATCTTAAACAAGGGGCCTATTTTGAAACACATTCAATGTCTTTTCACTGTTTCCACATCTTCCTTCTTCATGATTTATCAGTCATATTTACAAATGCAAACAAATACACAGAAGAAATATGTTACATACATAAGAAATAGCATGTCGATCTTTAAACCGACAACCTGCGTCAGGCATCATACTGAGGTTCTTCTCTTTTGATTTATCAACAAAGGTCAATAAAGAGGTCCATCTCAATTACATGCAATGCCCCAAAGAGTTCCTCGTCAGTGGCACCATGATTTGAGGTCATGTATGGGCATGGAATGTGCATCGGTAAAATGGCCGAGGTCAAGCCGTTGAGTCACCAAACGGACAGTGTTCTCTCCAGCCTCAGTGACTCATGTCAGTGTCCGCAGCGACTTTCACTTCCTGCTCCTCCGTGGTCATTTCCTGGTCGTTTCCCGGGTTCGTTTTACGGCTGCTTTCTCCCTGCTCCACCCTGAGGCTGTCCATGGCGGCCTCGGAGGGTGGGGCTTTGCTGTGTGTGGCCAGGCCGCCGCACAGCTCCATTTCATGGGTCTCCACGTCGTAGGGCGCTGCCGAGGCCGAGGCCGACTTGCAGCCCATACACGCCTGTTGGACAGAGACACACAGCAGCGGAGAGTTAGCCTCTTGTTTACCACGGTTTAAGCCCCGGGAGGGCCATGCAGATTGAGGTCGCCACTCTAACGAACCCTTCCCACCTCCTTAACGTAATCCCCTCCCCCCCCCCGGGACCGTACCCAGTTTCTTCCTAAGCTGCCCAGGGCAGACGGCGGGCGCTCCACTTACCGAGACGTTGATGGAGCGGGGCAGGCGCCCGGTACGGATCCAGGGGTGCACCTGGCACAGCTCCCTCTTCTGCTCCTCGCTGAAGCGGGGCTGCTGCTTCTGCATGGCCCGCAGCGCCTCGCGGTCCTGCCGCAGCACAGTCTCCATGTCCCTGAGACGGACAGAGTTACCCAGCACAGCATGAGTATGCAGGGGGACAAGGACGCACTGGACAACAGACCCCTTTCCTTGAATTACAGCGTGCAGACACTACTTCATGTTGATTCGTTAACTCGGAAGCGGAATACAATCAGATTCTACGAACAGCCCCTAAATACGTTCGTAAGAACAAACCGTGAGCCCGGCTCCATTTGGAACTAGGCAGCCCAAGATGGCCGCCCCATCCCCTACTGGTGGTCACAAATCCACACTGATTACTATTCAAACTCAACCTACTGTGGGCATTGGTGGGCTGTGATTAGTGACGTCCATTTGACTTATTTTACGTCTTGGACGTGAGCACCACTCACTCTCCCCCCCTCCACCACCCCCCCCCCCCCCCCCCCCCCCGGCCCCCGTGCTACGAGGTGGCCCTCACCTGACGGGCAGCTGGTAGGTCATCATGACCTTGTCGTCAGCGTTGGCCATCAGCAGCCAGATGGGGTCCTGCAGGACGCTCTTGATGAACTCCACCTCGCCGTCGCCGGAGTCCGCCCCGCCGCTGGGCTGCTTGCGCGAGTGGTTGTTCTCGGACGAGTCGATGCTGCCAAAGTACTTGCTGGTGTTGCTGCTTCCTGTGGGCGGGGGAGGGTGTCAGATGTGGACTGGCAGGACTAGCTATGAAGGACATTTCACCCTGGAGCTAGTATCAGTTGAGAGTTCTTTAAGGACTGAGTAAACATTTAAAGCGTGCTCTCGACTCCCTCCATGACTCTCACACACTTACTGGTGCCACTGCCAGAGGAGCTGCAGCCGTGGGAGGCGGAGCCTGAAGAGCCCGTCCCCGAGCAGCCCGTCCCGGAGGAACCGGACCCCGAGGCGGCCGAGCCGGTGCCTGAGCGGGCGTCCTCCTGCAGCAGCAGGTCCAGCAGGTCACTGGAGGTGGACATGGCGTCCTGGTTGGACTCGTTGGTTTCACCCTGAACACCCAGGAGAGAGAGAGAGGGATGAGCAAGAGCCATTCCATTGTACTTCAGCATCTACAACTTAAAGCAACTCAGAAATATCTTTATATAAAACATTTTAATTTAAAAGAAATAATGCCTCCCTCGCAACTTGTGGCGATGGGGACAGAGTCCTCTAACTTACGTTCTCGTTTTCCTTAGAGCTGTCTGTTGAATCCATCTGCGTGGTGCCTCCCGCTCCGGGCGTGCCTTGTTGCGCGGCAGCAAGCGCCGTGGCGACTTCCAGCCGGTTGCCGGGCGACTCCTCCAGCTGCAGCAGGTTGAGAGGAGAGGAGCAGCGGGACTGGAAGAGGGGCGAGTCGCCGCCGTCCAGGCGCTCTGCTGCCTGCTGGCTGCACGACTGAGGGGTGCTGCAGCGAGAGGGGGCGCGGGCCGACAGGTGGGGCACTGCGGGGGGCATGGCCATCGGGGGCATGGCCATCGGGAGGCCTGGGGCGGGGGAGGCCACTTGGTAGGAGAAGGGCAGGGCAGCGTTGGGGTTGTAGAAGTGTTGGGGCCCTGCGGACAGGACAGTGGGGGCACCTCCAGGCTGGGGCATGGCCACCCCCATGGGGGGCATGGAGGCACCCAGGCCGGGGAACATGTAGTTGGGCAGCACCAGGGCCATCATGGGGGGCTGGAGGCCCGGGTAGCGGATTCCCGCCTGCATGGATGGGTCTGGGATGGGCACGGACATGGGCTGGGAGAGGGCAGGATAGAGGGGGTACATGGGCAGTATGCCAGGAGGGCAGGGCATGCCAGACAGGCTGTGCTGGGAGGCCACGGAGGTGGGCCAGGAGGAGGAGGTGGTGGTGGTGGTGGTGTGGGCGCCCAGGGGCATGGGCAGGGAGTAGGTGGAGGTGGGGATGGCTGCGCTGGGGGGCCCTCCGTTGGTGAGGCCTAGCGGGAGGGGCCTCTGGTCACAAGTCTCCTGGTGTTTCAGTCTCTTGGCCCCCCGGGCACGGCGACGACCGCTGCTGCCCCCCGCTGCGGGGTAGTCACGGGAACAGCGAGCGCCTGAGAAAAACAACACAGGCAGATTAGTGAGTGTACACCTCCCAGTGACTCTCTCCTCCATAAAAAAACCCCAAAAAACCCTGATTCATCCAAAAGAAACACCGACAGCACAAAATGACTGGCGGGGGCCATTTGGGTTGGGGCTGGGCGTACCTCTGGACAGGGGGTGGGCGGTGGCGGCCGTGTGGCAGTGCAGCGTGGAGGCCGGGTCGAAGACGCGGAGCTGGCTCAGGTCGCTGAAGCGGCAGAGGAAGGCCTGCTCCTCCTGCTGGGTGTGGGCCGACAGCACCTCCTTGGTCAGGCCCAGGCGCCCGGCTCCGCCTCCGCCTCCGCGACGCCCGTCGCGCTCCGGCTGGCTGGCTGGCCCGGCAGGGGGAGGAGGGGGCGGCGGAGGGGCGATGGCCGCCGCGGCAGCCGGGGTGGGGGGAAGCGCGGTGGAAGGCGTAGGAGGGGCTTCTTCCATGACTATGTCTGGAGGGGGGGCAAAGAAGGGGAGGAGGAAGACAAAGGGGGAGGACATTACAGCTCACTGACTACCGAAGAGTTTCAAACATAACCAAGACACACGGACAGAGAAGGCAGGGGATTGGTTAACGTGGTACAGAAAAGAACGACCCAGTGGAACAAAAGAAAAAGGAAAGAGGCACACCGCAGGTGGAAAGAAACCGACCCTCGATGGACAGAAGAGTGACCTAGCAGCGAGAGGAAGGAAAGAAAGACAAACGAGACAGACAAAAAAGGTTCTACAGCAGACTAAGGAGTATGGACATGGACAGCGATAGAGGGAGAGAACAGTGAGACAGTCCACAGAGAGTGAGGCGACGGAGGTGGGCCCTATGGGCCGCCGGTGGGGGGGGGGGCCACCCTCCACCTCGACATGGATGCCCACCTGAGTCGGGGGGCTTCTTGTCTCCCACGTGGACGATGGTGCTGCTGAAGCTACACTGGGAGGTGACTGAAGCTACGCTCTCGGCCTTGCTGTGCAAGGCCAGGGGGGGCAGGGGCGCCGCGTCGCCCACGAGGCCGACCGAGGGACCTGCAGCACCGCGCACACACGCAGACACACGCAGACACACACGCAGACACACGGCAACACAAGGACAGCCAAGCGCCCGCCCGAGCACACACACACACACACACACACACACACATAGGGGAACATACAGACCTAAGGTGAGTCATCGTATGGATTGACCTCCCACCTCCCGCTTTAATCCCCAGTCATTCCTCAGTGAGTGAACAGTGGTGTTTAGATAATGTGCCTTTCCCAGTGTCTCCCCCTCTGTCTCTCCCGTCTCTCCCCCGCTCAGCTTGGCTTGCCCTTACCCACCCAACCCCCACACTACCTGTGGTGAGCGCTAAATCAATGTGTTTGGTCAAGGGGCAGCGGTGTGAAATCTCTAGCTCAGCATGGGAGGCTATATTTATAGTGTGCATGTCTACATAAGAGAGGCTGGGTGAGTGTGTGTGTGTGTGTGTGTGTACCTTGGTTGGTGGCGGTGGTCTCCTGCTGCTTGTCGTCGTCAGAGGTTCCCGACGAGGAGCCACACCTCCGCTTCACGGTGGCTGGGACGTTGCAGCCCTCCAAGTATCTGGACGAGACAGAGGGGAGGAAGTGAGGCCATTAGTCAGCAACTCTGGCTGGACCGCTGGGCTCTCACTGAAATGACTCAGACGCTAAAATTGAAAGCTTTCCGATGGGGGGGGGGGGGGGAGCCTTTGGTTAGCACGCATACCTTATGATGCTGTCGAGGCAGTTGATCTGCTGGTAGGAGTAGGCGCTGGGGGGCTCCTTCAGAACAAGGGGGCCTGGGGCCAGCTCTTTGGGTGGGCCCGCTTTGTCGGCAATGAGACCCCTGAGGGGCTCGGCACCACCAACGGCTCGGAGGTTGGACGTCCCACCTGAGAGAAGAGCCAGAGAAGGGTTAGGGTAAGGTCGAGAGAACGGGCCTTGCCGTTAGCACACGTTTCATTGAACCCCTGCTTAATGTGGGTTGGGTTTGCGTTGATGGAGGCCGCGTGCTTCTATTACCTGTGGCCGAGTGTTTTCTAGGCGGCGGGCGGTTGCGTGACTCGATGAACATCTGCTGCCCGTTGGCCTTGACCATGTGCACGTCCTTGCAGATCTGCTGGAAGGTCATCTGGAACGGACACGGAACAGAGTCACACGCCGACCAACACACTGGAACCAGTCACCTCTGACCTTCTCCAGTCTTAGTAAATAAGTGACTGGGAGCCAAAACCTAGTACATCCGCTTCCTCGTCAAACGAATAAAGCAGAGAGCTACACCCCACTCCTCTCCCACCCCTTTAGCTACTACGACGGCCTCGAGTCTAAACATCCCTCGGGGGTTCTGGTCTCAGGCTCACCGGCAGGGTGACGGTGGCGGCGGCCTCCTCCATGGCGGGCCCGTTGCTGTCGCTGGACGAGGCGGCGCTGGCGTGCTTGGGGCGCGAGCGGGAGCCCCGGGAGGCGTTGGAGCCCAGAGAGCTGTAGCCCTGCGAGCTGCTGCCGTGCACCGGCTGCACCAGCACCCGGTGGATCTGCTCGCTCAGCTGCACCACCTCTGGCACCATGAGCCGGCCCTCGCAGCCCCGCGGCGGGTTGAACACGTCCTCGTTCAGGGGACTCCTGGTGGAGAGCAGAGAGAGAGAGAGAGAGAGAGAGAGAGAGAGAGAGAGAGAGAGAGAGAGAGAGAGAGAGAGAGAGAGAGAGAGAGAGAGAGAGAGAGAGAGAGAGAGAGAGCGTTAAGGGATTTTCTGAAGGGACACTTTCGTGTGAGTTATGAGGGGACATATGATGGAGCATTAAAGCGTTGAGAATACACGTTCAGAGAGAGCGGGCCAAGTGTGCTCCGGTCCTTACGTTCGGACTTTGTGGCGTCCCACGATGAAGGCCACCTTGCGGCTCCAGGGGTTGACGAAGGAGGACCAGCTGGTGTCGATGGTCAGGTACTCTCCGCTGCGGGCGCAGATCCTCAGGGGGGAGTGGTCGAACGGCTGGCCCGCAAACTGGAGGACTGTGGGGGGGGGGGGGGAACATGCACAGGTTAGCGCATCGGGCCGCTGCCAAGACGTCATGCCTGGGTCAAAGCCTTATCTACACAAGAAGCTATTAAGAGGTAAGGATAGACAGATGGCCCTAGGCAAAGATGATTTTTCTGGAGAGAGACTCACTCTTCTTGTGGATGGCCACCATGATGGGCCGGTCCTCGGGGTGCAGGTAGAGTAGCACGGGGGTGCCCACCAGGTCCTGAGGCAGGTAGCCCAGCAGTGGCACTGCCCTGCAAACACACGCGACACACGTCAAGAACACGCGACCGCTCAACTGGCCGGAGCATGTGAAAGCGCAAAAGGCGTGGCAACGAGGCCGCGTGCGTGTCTGACCAGTACGAACCTCTCGTCAACCTCCTGGAAGAGGCAGCTGGGCGTGTGGCTGGTGGTGAAGATCCTCTTGTCGGCAGGGATCCGCGGAGCTAAAAGATGGAGGACAAGACAAAAACAAGAGGTTTGGTCATCCGGTAACTGGACACTTCAACCTGTCCCCTTCCCATCGCAGACAACAAAGATGGCTTCGTGGTTTCACAGAAGGCAGTGGCAAAAAGGTGACGCCGCATCTCTGGGCTATGCAAACATTCCTGGGCGCTCTAGGGCCGAGCGTTGTACCTTCGTAGCCGGAGTGCACCCTCTCGACGATGAGCAGGCAGCAGGGCTGGGCCTCGGCCGCGTCGCAGTCCCGCACGCTCATCTGGTAGGGCGTGAGGCGGAAGGGGTAGTAGCGCATGTCGCAGCCCTGGGCCCGCTCGGCGCTGATGCGGCAGAACATGGACTTCTCCTGGGTGCAGTCGAGGGTCGCCGCGGAGACGGAGCCCATGCAGGTGGCCCAGGGGGGCAGGCGGCAGGGCGCCGTGCCGCTGTAGAAGGTGCTGACGTCCTGGGGGGCCAGCAGCTCGGAGAACACCGTGCCCTGGAGGCGCTCGGGTTTGCAGCGGAGGAGGGAGGAGCCGTGCGGCGAGATGTAGACCACCTTGCCCGTCAGGAAGGACACGGCCATGGAGAAGGTGTCCTGGAGGGAGGGAGGAACACAGTGAGCCAACCTCACACTGAATCAATGCAGAGTTCTTGTGACTCTCGAGCATGATGAGATTTGCTGCCACCACTTTGGGGCGAGGACAGACGTTAGGAGTAACAGGGCTGCAGCCTTACGGTGTTTTTGAGGGTGTACTCGGAGGTGATGTTGTCCAGCTCTTCCAGGGTGAAGGTGGACAGGTCCAGGCTGCAGCCGTGGCATTCCTCCACACTCCACTGGTGGTAGTACTCCTGGTTAGCTGGAAGGACACACACACAGTGTCAACAACTTCTAAAAGAACACGTGTCATGAGACACACACACCTCCGTCTCTTCAAGATTCAACAGGACATTTCATTTTGAGGGATTCTCACCTCGGACTTGCTTGACGCAGTTGAGGGCGTACTTGAGGGCGTCGAGCGTGCGCGAGTGACCTTTGCCCTTGCGCTCGGCAGGCAGGCGAATCTTCAGCTCTTTGAGTGCGTGCATCAGCTCCTTCTGGGTCTTGACGCGGGCCGACTGGTCGCTGCTGCAGCCCGACGTGGAGGGAGGGTCCTGCTCCGAGCTGGCACTCAGCATGCTGTAGGCCAAGGAACTGCTGGGCGGGCTTTGGGAGGTAGAGCTGGGACAAGTGGAGAAAACGAGAGAGTTAAAGATACAAGTGAGAGAGGGAGGATTTAAGATGACGAGTCGGAGAAAAAGGAGACAGTGAGTTGCTAATGGAAGGAGAAATGAAGATAATGGAGGAACAGGAAGAGAATCCACATCAAAACACAATTATTTTGGAGCTTTATCTAGCCATGGCCTTTTTGCAGGGCGTGTTTACACCAAACATGACTGTATGTGTGCCTTCTTCTCCATTGACGGGCGCTTCCCTGTTCCTCTCATGTCATATTCTGCCATCTGCAGCCCCTGCCCCGCCTCGTCCATACATTCTGGTCACCCCACTGTTGGTCTGTTAACGTCAACCTTTTGAAGCCCTGGGGATATTTATACCCAACTTGATCCAGACCCAAACTCCAACCTCCCGCCCCCCCACCCCACCCAACCCCTCCATCGCTCCCTCCCGTCCCGCTTTCGGTCTCTCCGTCCGGCCTCTCACCTCTTGCTGCTCTTGTTGCTCTCCGTGGTCTCCAGCATCATGCCAGAGTCCTTGCCGTTGGAGGAGTTGTGCGAGCTGCGGGGGGAATGGCGGCCTTGCGACTCGTTCTCCCTCTCCGCCGAGTCGTTGCCGCTGGACAGGCCGTCCGTGTCGTCCGAGTTGGGTTCCCTCGGGTCCCCGGACGAGGCCCCCGAACCGGACTCTCCGCTGGGAGAAGAACCCCTGGCTGCCCCTCGCTCGCCATTGCCGGTCTCGTCGGCAGACTGGCCACCATTGCCGTTGGAGATCGTCACTCCCGACGGTCCGGCCTTTTGGCCCTCCTCTTGGTTGTCATCCCTTCCCACTCGCCCCCGAGTTTCGCTGCTGGGGGCGCACTTAGAGTTGTCATAACTCATAATGGTTTAGGACGATGCTGGGGAGCTTGGCTGAGACTCGTACTCTACCAAGCACAACGCATTCAAGTTGAAAGAGTCTTCTAGAACCTTTAAGTCGGACTACTATGGTTACACATGTGAATCATAGCTGCGAATTGGTGGTGAAAACTATTTAGAGAAATCAATGGCTTTCCCATGGATGAAGAACGGTTAGCAAAATAAAATTGCTTGAACCCTACTCTGCGGTAGGTTTTATAGATCAACAAATATGCATAAATGCACAACTACAACTTTTGTCTTTTAGTATTCCAAGTTGACAGTGAGAAAGACGGGTTGCTGCTTATGAAACAGTCTTGGCAGAAATTGTATGGCCAGATGGCTGGAAAAAGGGTGTGAAGGAGGCAGAACTATCTTCTCTCTGTAGCCCGCTCCACGCGGTCTTGAAGATGTGTTATGTGCTGCAGCCACCTGCTAGCAAGAAGAGGGTGTTGGGGAGAGAGAGAGAGAGAGAGAGAGAGAGGGGGGGGTAATATTAAAACATGTTTTATCATGCGAGAAATCAAAATTATTGTTGCGTCTTATGGCATTTGCATTGGCAAATACTGACATTCCCAAATCTTGAGTGACCAACACAAACGTAATTGGCTAAAGCTCCTTAAAAAGGACCCTAAGAGAGTGCACACTAGAATACAACCACAAAGGACGGTCAGGTTCACACAGTGTAAAGGTGCTGAAATAGAATCCACTGTCGGAAATGTAAGATTATTATATATCTGTATCGATATACCTATATGATCGTATTTAGGCAATCGTTTTACTTTACTTTTAAAATACTGAAGTCCCAGGGATTTTCAAATGACATTAAATACATCTGGAGCTGCAAAAGTCCTGCAGTGTATATTCAGCTAGAAAGAGCAACAACTTCCAGCATAAAACCTTCAGTATTACTACTATATTGCGAATATAAAACATTGTAATCACGTGATTGGTGGATATACACTAATAAACATAAGCTAAAGGAACGTAATGGTCTATTGGCTATTGTTTGCAACATGCACATCTGACCAGCCTTTACGCACACTAAATTTAACCACAGCCTTTCAAGAGTTAGTCAATAATAGTAGCCAACCATAAAATAAAGTCAATATAATCCCTGAACTACAGACATGATAAAAAGTACTATAACAGTGCGTCTTTCTGGGACATCAAAATGCTAACCTTCTCAGTTGAAAGCCAAACAGAATACTAAATGAAAGTGCACACCTGACCTGTGGCTTGCTGTGCTTGTGCCATGCTAACGGTGGGTTTATCTTTTCTTTGGTGGGGGGGGGAGCTTCTTTGTACTCATTTAATTTCAGAGCCATGCTAGTGTATGTATGTGTTTACCACCCAAGGTTGGTACATTTCTCAGATATATGGCACAAACCAGTCTTGCCATCCAAGCAAGGGGAGAAAAAAAAAAAAAAAAAAAAACAACACTGGACGTTGCCTGCACTGTACACATGTACATGTGCGTGCATCCTAACAGATCCACAAAATCTCGAAGTGCATGCAGCCTTGAAATCCACAGTCACAGCCAAGTCTCTTGCAGAGAGTGGTAATGGCAAACGGGTGGTGGGGCAGTTAAAAAAAGTTAAACGACTGATCTTGAAATAGCACAAGCACTTCTCTTTCTCATCGAAATCGTTTGCATGCCCACGTATGTGGCCGCCACCTACGCAAGTACAGTCTAAGTCCATTTATTTCTTGCTGATGCACCGTATAATCCTTTAAGCTATTGGTAGACACATACTGCTCTACCACTTTCACCCTCCCCTCCTATAATTTCTTTCCTTCTTGTTTTTTTTCCTTGTGGCCAGCTCAGGTGGAATTAGCTGGGACTGACGCATTCTCTCAGCGCGGAATATTTAAATAGGCTCCTGCAGAGCCTTCACCTGAGGGATGTCACAAGTGACCGGAAAGCTGAGTGATGTGTAAGAGAGTACTTATAATTAAGCTGCTATAAGCCTGAAAGGCTCACCTACTGTATTTGTGAGCCGGCTGGCCAATGACGAGCACAACCAATTAAATCCACATTTAAGCGGAAGGCCTGGCCAGCTTGCTGAGAAAAGAATCCTAACAGGCAGTTTACAAGGTGCAGGCATGCCACTGGTCCAGCAATGCCAAACAGAGTGGGATGAATTTTTATATTCCTGCCATCATGTTGTATAATGGTATGCTGATGAGCATCTGTGAACACAAGCACATGAACACCGCCTGTGCTCCAGGCTGGGACTAAAAGCAGACGAATAATTATGCCTTGGGTGCTCCAGTGGGGGCAGCCTGTGGGTAGGTGGGCGCTGGTCGGCATCCATGCATACTGTGCTCGACACAGACGACCCGGGTCAGTAGCCATGTCTCTGTTGATGATTGAGGACTGAGGACACCAGAACACTGCGGGCCCGTTTCTCTTTTTTAAGACCTTGCCCCTCCAGCCACACGCTCCCCCATCCCTAGGTATCAACCAACTTTGCCTGCTGGCCATCCATGCAGTAAAAGGACACACAAAAACATTAACTAAAAGACAACGCATGCCTAAAATCCTCGTAAAATCTAGCAAAAACATATAATGCCAATGATGAGCCGCAGTAAAAGTGGGTTATAAGCGTAACCTAATTTATTAGTTAAACCCTGATCCAACTCTGGCAGTTGGCAGCAAACACTGTTGCTCAAACGCTCATCTCAGATGCAATGAAACTTATGGCATGTTTAGGAATATAGTGGGAAACGTAATATAAAGCAAGGCTTTTTGGGCACGTTTTGTTAATTATCCTACTTTAATTAAAACGAAATATTACTGTAATCTCTAAAAAAAGAAAAACATTTAACTGCTATGACTTCACAGCATCAGGCAAGCTCTTTATAAATTAACTTGCATGAATAACTGCATTTACAAAGAATAATCTGAGTTCGCCATACTGTCAACGAACCACATATATTACTGTGTAGCTGTTGTTAAATGATAGTCTTTATCTAACAACCCCAAAAGGCTGCCCTTTGACAACAAAGCAGTAACATTTATGATGTAGATATCAAGACATAATATCAACACTGTCAATGCCGAGAAGTCAACCACCTACCCTGAGGTGGGTCTATGAAGAAATGTTCCTCTTATGTGTCCCCAAGACCTCTGCAAGAGAAACTGTTCGCTGCCGTTCCGTAATAAGATATATGTGCACAGTGTACATTAATTTTAGCCGAAGATGATAGTTTCAGTTTAAACACGTCTTGTTCGCTTATCTAAAAAAACAAAATGCGCTTCTGGAAATTGTATTACTGCATATCATATCAGTCCCAGTTAAGCATGAGATGTCTGTGGCCCTATTGGCTGCAAGCTTGCACCACCCTGTTCACCCTGTGTACATACATCAGGCACGTGTACTCGGATGTGGCTTCCGAAAGCTCTGCTTTCCGCTGATTGGCTAGAGCTTATGACCAATGACAACGCTCCCTGCTACATGTGGCAAACTTGTGGCAGATCAGTGACTTCGCATTTCTTGATTATTTCTTTGGTTATGAGCCACATAAAATACTAACATGACATCTGTTTCTAAAAGAAGCTTCCCCAGGTACATTTACAACCAATGCGCACAATATATTGGATGTGCGAAATTTGTTACTATACTCCATTAATGTTAAAAGAGTAGCAATATTTAACGTCTGCAGTCATTAAAAAAATACTTAAAATAAAAAACAGATTTTATTTTACTTAGCAAACACAGAGCAACTGGTTATGAGAAAATGTACTATCCTGCTCATTGGTACAAACCACTTTTAAAATATTGCACAACTTTAGAAAAAGGAGAACTCGCAATTTATTAATAAAGACACTTCATTCCAAAACATACAATGTCCACAGGATCTTATAGAAACACGATTCATTTCAACCACTGGGCCAGTGGATATGACAAGTATAGCTACACAAAGTTGTTGGCTGAGAGTCAAAGTGAGAAATTTGAACTCACACAAAAAAAATGTATCATTGGGGCACTAAATTCTACAGTAAACAATACAAGATGTTAGGATGATGGAAAAAAATGCACACTCCTCATGAGTCACAGCAAATCATCGATGAACCGCAGCACAATTAATCAATCATGCAAGTAATCAATATTCTCAAAATATGACTCATTCACTGACAGCAATCATAACAAATCCACACTTCATTGTTACCAGGAAAGTGGAAAAGCAACATGACTATTCAACGGAACTTTTTTCCTCAATTAACCATACCCTCAAAACTTAATCCTCACAGCTGCTATGCAGAGGCATGTTCAATATATATTTTCAATTTTCATTTGACTAACGTTACTTCCTCGCTGGCCTCTAGTACCATATGAAGAGGAAGGGTCAGCACCTAAATGTTCTAACAGAAGGAACTCCTATTGTCTGGTATATTAGATCATTCCAAACAAGGGATCATTTAGCAATGTTGCCTCTGTGTCAGACCATTCGCCAAATTACATTGCAGAGTCGATTAAGTCGCAAAATGCATTGTATGTGCCATTTGTCCTTTGGGACTTGACACTAGACCTTGAAGGTCAGTATAGTGTGAGCTAATATGAACGACAACACACTAATGTTGTCTTATGAAGTTGCATGGCCCCTTTGCAAGTCAGGCTAAACTACGTGAGGTTAGAAGATGGGGATTGTGATAATACGTCTCTGAGTTCCCACAAAACACTAACCCCTTACTTTAAGAATATTTCATTATGGACAATAAAAATAGACGCTGATTAAAGTTCATCCTCATTTGAAAGGAGGCGGGGTTGAGAAAATGCATTAGATGATGTTTCGTTGAAATGCCTCAGAATGCCCTAAAACACCCGAGAATTTAGTGCATCTTCTTCGCACATGAATAGCCACATATAAACTGAATACATGAAATGAACCTGGAGTAATTACTACATGATTCTAACGTACAATTTAAAGCAAGTTCCCTAGTTAATACTAGCTCTGACGAGCGTGGAAATGTTAGCGTCAACATAGCTTTTCTTGCCCTCCGATTCACCACTCCCCATCCAGTCCAGAAAAAAAGATTGCGCTTACCTTCAATCTATCTCGCGCTTGCACCAGTTTATTCCGTTGAATATATTTTACTTGAAATGTTGATTGTAATAACCTAGTAGGCTCGCTAAGGACTGTCGACTGGTTAAGCTGGCGTGTTTTCAGGTCTGGTGTATGACATGCCTTTCCTTGCCCGTCCTTACACGCAGGAGTACACGTGCCCGTGATTTTCTGTCAGGGAACTGTAGGCAGATTAAATCATTGGCTGCTTGTGAACAACAGTAACGCCCAGCCCAAACCCGACGTCTTTTCATTGGTGAAGTGGGGCGTGGTTTGGTGCACGGGGCTTAGCAGTCACGTTGAATCGTGCCTGTTCAGACCAGCTCAAAACAGAAGGGAGCAGGCACGGTGTCCTATAAAGCACTGGGCGCAATGCCTGTAGTGAAAACGCATGTTTTGGTTTTGAACATTGAACGCTTGAGATGGCACATTTATGTAACTCTATTACTAGTGATACATAATTGATTAAAATTAATTGTGGAATGCCTTATATTGGCATAATCTTCGGAAACAATTTGATCAAATAGAGTAGGAAAGGTCATCGACGCATTCTCGATGCGCCGTCACTGCTCACTTTACGGTTGCAGCAAGGCTTTGCATGCACACAGCAACGTGCCTCTGTAGGACTGAAAAGGTGACGTCAGATGTTCAACCCTTGTGTACCTGCCCACTTGAAGGCATGCAGCTGGCGGGATGGTCGAGATAAACAGCCGTCCGAAAACAAATTGCACAGTTTGTCCTCCATACAGGGAGTGACACATAGATTACAATAATATAATCTGCCCAATTTTTCCAAACCCCTAAGCACTAGTATGGAGCAAATTGTGTTTCAGTGTGCATTTTAGGATAATTATTACTAATGCAAATGTATTAGATGCATAGATTGGGTGCATAGATAGATTAAATGCATAGATTGAGTATACTCCAATTCATTGTCACATTTTTAGACAATTCATGCATATAATTTAAAGTTAGCCCCATTTTCCCCCCAAGGTATCATGTGAGGCAGGAATATCTTGGATACCGATGCCACATAGCAAAGACAATGCGTCCAAAGTGAACCTAATAAAACATTGGCTATATGTTCGGAACCGTAAACTTTAATACTATCGAGGCTACTATACTCAGTAAATACTGCATACTGTTAAGTGTAACCGAAATCTAGTGAACTACTTTTCACATATATTATCTTCAATATATATATCCTCAACTGAAATATATGTGCCATGACCCATTGAACAAAAACTTGAACCCACAGGAGTATTTCATAGCAACCGTAGCTGACACAACTGGAGTTCTGCTGCGCTCTAGTGGATGAAAAATGTATCGTTACACAAATAATATTTGAGGCACTAGCGATTTACACAGCTCCTAGTCTCGCGTGTCCATCCCTCTAAATCTGTTTTTATCAAACTGAACTGAGGTCTGGAGAGTTTCCTTTTTATACGATTATTCTACCATAAGTCCTGCTTTAAGTTTTGTTTGGTGCATTCCATTGTTGTCAATAAAATAAGTTTCGCCATCCACCTTACCGGCTTGGGTATGCATTTTTTTATGTATTATTTTGGCAACCTCATCTGCACATGGGACACCTCACTGAACCCATTGACAACATTTTGTAGTATACAACAAATCAGTGGCGGCCAGTGGATTTATTTACCGGTGGGGCACAAAAAAACAACAACTCAAAAGTAAATTATACATCACTTACCAATAGCAGACTTCATTTTTTTATACAGGACATTGGCACGTCGATTAGTCACTTTTTTTCCGTGAACCATTCAGTGTTAAATATTCCGGGTTTTTTTCTTTTGCTTTTTGGGTTCTATAACGAGATCAATGGGTTGATGGCTAATCGTTTTATTTCCAGTTTTTGTTCAAATGATAACAAAGAAAAGCCATTTTAGCAAGTTCTCAACTATGTTAATTTTTAACGATGATGAACCATTGTCTCTAGATATTTTATTCGTATTTTATTAGTTTATTCCTGTACCTTAAAAACTGTTCCTGTTTTTAAATGTACAGACATTTCTTAAGTTAACTATTATGCAAACGCTTCTTATCTCAACTCCTCTGACCACACAACATTCTTTTTAAATATAACACTTTTCTTTCTGAACGCTAAACAGCGTTATACCACTGCACCTAAAACTTTCTCTTGGTGTAGCCTATAGCTTAACGCATTTCTTTCTTTTCTGAACACTAGGAATCAGTCGTGTTTATCACAGCTTGTAACTTTTAAAGTAATTTACGTTTCTCTTACAGCATGTCTTTCATTCTGAAACGACATTAAGCATATGTGCTCCTTCGGCTACTTTGAACCCTGCACTCTTAAAAATGCCGGGTTGAAAATAACCCAAATTGGTTATCACAACCCAGCAGGTGGGTAGTTGGAAGCGGGAATACTGCTACGATCCAGGGTGGCAGCGGGGAAAGGTATTTGTAGACCAACTCAGCCGCTGGGTTACACAAAACAACCCATATCAAGACAAATAACCCATAATAACGACCCAACAGGTATAACCCAGCAATTGAGTTAAAAAATAAAAATGAAAAAAGCATTTTTAAGAGTGCAGTACAGTAGCGGGCAGTGACAAGCCATGCGCAGTAAAGCACGGGGCCAAGCCTGATGGGTCCCACCGATTCTCATCAAAAGACAATAAAGTGCATGCGCAAAGGCACGTTTGGGATGTATTTCTATCAGCAATCTCTGTTGTTTCTGTGCAGACGTGGGCTATCCTTAACCTCAAAACAATTAAAATCCCCCATATTAAGTAATTGATCACACGGCAAGGACAGATCACATAATGCCGATAGTAAAATCCCAGGCCCATAATAGGTGCACTAATGTCAAAATAGAATAAACACCGCGGACAGTGAAAACATCAGTCCGGCACATAGTTGCCCCATGGGTTGATAAATTGTGCCACAGTGCATTGATTACATTCAGCTAGCAGTAAGTTATATGTAAACCACGAGAAAACAACTAAAAAAGATGGTCGGAGCGATTGTTTTGATTTTGTTTTGAAGAAAAATGCTATGTAAGCCACCGGACTGACGGAGTATACTAGAAATAAAAAATCACGGGAATGTTTGTAACCCTCGTAATCAGTTAAATCTGACCTTTAAAACAAGGCCAATCTCGAAGTAATTGGAGTGATATTGGCTGAGCAGCACACCAAGACGTTCAGTTAGTGCTCTGATCATGTGTAGGCACCTTCAGTACTGTCTCGATGTGAAAACTAATGTTTGCAGATCGCCTCAGCCTTGGAACAAAGGGCAGGTCTCAAACCAAAGGTTTGCAGCAAACAAACGAGGACATGCAGCAAATGGGCACTCGGAGGAACACAGAACTGCCTGAACCTTATATTGATGAACAGATGCTATTCAATCTAGAAATACAAAAATAAACTCTAGACTAAGCTTACAGCAAACACATTTCATTCAAAAAGCAATAAGAGAAGCATGGTATTTTCTTTTTTTTAAACGGCATAATATTCTGT
The DNA here is from genome assembly GCA_017639675.1 of Aplochiton taeniatus. Lineage (NCBI taxonomy): Eukaryota > Metazoa > Chordata > Actinopteri > Galaxiiformes > Galaxiidae > Aplochiton > Aplochiton taeniatus. The sequence continues at coordinate 11,308,040 of CM030188.1, read as the reverse complement.
TTCGTATGGGAGGTGCAAATTAAATTGTTTTCAAAGTATGAACCTGTAAGGAGTTCCTTAGAATAAGACAAAGAGATTGAGTGACATAAAGACATCATTAAAACTGCAGTCCCTCTCTCCATTCCTGGTATTAGTAGGCCTAAAAGAGCCCGCACATCTGGAAACATCTGCAATATGTTGTTACACCTGCAAAACCGGAAGTGAGATCATTCAGACACACAATTACTGTCAGTGACCAACTATACTAATTACTAACGCCGATATTGATAATGTCAATAGTGCGATAATACACACACCAAATAGCTAATTACATTTGGCCCAGTTGTGTGCCAAGCTTCCATTTTTCATGTGGCATACCGCGCGGAATGATGGCGATGAATCAACCTGACTCCGACTTCTGGAACAAGGCCAGAGCTCACCCTTATAATGGCCGCATCTGGGCCATGCCTGAGATGCGGCCCTTCACATCGTCACACTCAAAAGCCATAAGCCCACTTTATTGTTAGAATTCTGATGTCCTTCGGCATTTCTTCAACTCGCATTCCACTGACTGGTTGTTCCCCCCCACACACGTGTGCACGTGAATAACATTTCTAGGCCTTGTAAAAGTTTGCTCGCCTATGGTGGCGTATTGCTGCCACAAAATGTATTATCTTAATGTAATTATCTTGTTACAACGAAATAACATCACGTTAATAAAACATGTCTTGTTATTATGAAGTAAATAATTATTACTTTTAACGAAATAAGATCATGTTTATATATGAGATGACTCATTTATAATTTGAGAAGTGGTGAGTTGAAGTTTAGTGGGAACTAGCTCAATGTCAAGAATTCATATAGTAACATATTAAGTCTCCCAACACCATTGCCATTAATGAGGATACAAAGAGAATAGCAACGTATTTGGGTCACCACATATCCAGCTTGTATGATGCATTCCATGTTACTCGAGCGAATCCATTCATTCATTTTCGCAATGTACATAAACGAATAGGCCCTATTAATGCCATGTACATCCTTCAAGCACAACCTTCCCCAGTGCCTTAAACCCAGCCAAGAATAAAAATGGATTATTTCTACCAACTTCTTCATAGTAGCACAGTTAGACTAGGGCCCATTCATTAAAATATCAGAGCACCTATTTTCAGACTTCAAAAACAAAACCGAGATAATGCAGAAAATTAAAGACATGCCTCTCTCCGCAAAGACAGTGAAGGAAAGGGCCATTAAAATGGCAGGCAACATCACCAATCAGCAAATCAAGGACATTTATTCCGCTCCAGCATACTCAATTGCCTGTGATGAGTCGTGTGATGTGATCGACATTGAACAGCCAGCGCTGCTATGCAGGTATGTGAACTCTGATGGGCCGCAAGAAGAAATTATCGAATTAATACCACTGAAAGGCCAAACACGCGGGGAGGACATATGTGAGGCTGTGCTGAAGTGTTTAAATGACAATGGAATAAACACCAACCACCTGGTTTCAGTGGCTACAGATGGGGCACCCAGTATGAGAGGATCACAAAAAATAAACATTTATTCATGAATGCTCATTATGTATTTGTAGCCTACTTATCGTTTTGATAGTAGGCTAATATAGCTAATATAGACACTTGCAGCATGTGTTGCCTTCATTATAAGGCTTTTAATTTTTTGCGGCTCCAGACAGATTTGTTTTTTTTTTTTTGGTCCAATATGGCTCTTTCAACATTTTGGGTTGCCGACCCCTGGACTAGGCCTACATATTATGCTGAGAAATGAGGGTGATCAACTGACCAAATGCATGTCAACTAGACGTCGTTTGAACGAGTTCATTATTTATTTCGTAATAACGTGAATGCTATTTTGTTATAACGTGATGTTAGGCCTATTAACATTATCTTATCTCGATTAAACGAGATAATTAATACAAAAAAATTGTAGCAGCAATGCGCCACCGTGTTAGTATTTCTCTCAATTTCCCTTTAAGGACTTAAGGACGTCCATTGGTTGCACAAAAAAGGTGTTGTTCCAGCTCTGAAAAGTGAAGCCTATGCGGAAGTGCTTTAGACCTACATTATTTCTAATAGCAAACAGGGGGCGACACCACTGGTTGCAGAAAGGACTGCGTTTGTATGGAAGTCTATGAGAAAATTACCCTACTTCTCACTTACTTTATTACACCAGTAAACATTGTCCTTACGAGTTTATGGTCTCAGTCGCTAGTTTCAAGTATTGTTCAATACAGCATCATGTTCATTTTGTAAATGATGGTCCCATTTAGAGTAAAATAAACGATAAAGCAGGGTATGCTTTAGGGCGTGGCTAACTTGAGATTGACACCCCATTTAGCATTTCGCTGTCACTGTTTAACACTCATTAAGTATGGCAACGTTAACGTAATATTAGATTTACAGAACCAATTTTAAAAACACAATGTTAGAATGAATATTTTTTTACCATAAGTGGTTAACTTATCGTTACACACAGTTTAAAGTTGACTTGTCGTCACTCCTGGTTTAGAAAAACACGATGACGACGGGCGTTGGCAACCAAGATGGCGATGGCCTAAATGCCAAACTCGAGGCTTCAAAACGGGAATCCACAAACCAATGGGTGATGTCACGTTGGCTATGTCCACTTCTATTATCCAGTCAATGGTTGCACAACAATTACTGATCTGAGTTACTTATTTTAAGGCCATGACTTTTCTGGAGAGAGATATACTGGTGCCATCTAGTGGGGAGAAATGTTCATGACATGGAGCTATAGAAGTGTGCTTAGTACATTTGTATATCACATGTCTGACAGAAGTTCCTTAGAGCATTTTATTTGTTCATATGAGATACGTTTGAAGTACCTCAAGCAGATGATAACAAGATAACACTATACAAACCATCCTAAATATATATATATAAAATAAAACAGCAACATGACTGAAAACAACTGGATCTAACTTCAGACTTTGCATTGGACATGCCTCCTTACTCCTGTGGAGCTTAATTTTGGTTTTAGGGAGAAAGCAAATTCAAATCAACAAATCATCCTGTGCTTGCCCCATAAAGTATCATATTTTCCGACATAGACAAAATGTTCTCGCTTAAAAGGAAAACACAAAGACATTTGTGTTGGAGTTTCTTGTCTTGTCTGAGGTCACTACCAGCTGTGCACTGATCTAACATATGGCGGGGGGCCAAAAGGGTGTCTGAGTGTTCATTTGTCTGGCTCTGTGTGCTGTGTGTTTGTGTGGATATGCATGTGCCTTAACAAGCTGATATCGGTGTGGCTGAGTAGACATTTTATGTATCTTCACTGAACAATGACAGAGAAGAGGGCGTTGTCACTATACACCAACATGGGGCAGCAGCTGGAGCTGTCAGGTTTTAAAGTCTGTGCTGCGCCTTTTGAGTTTTTCTGGGTTGTTTGAGGCCATGTGGGAAAAGTCTCTGAAGATGTCCTGATAGGTCTCATCACCTAGAACAGACAGGAGAGGAGTTTTAATCACCACGGATTTCCTGATTTCTTGACCGCGTTGAAATTCTACTGTGTTATGTTTAGCACATCATTGATACATTGTACATTTCTGGGATTTAGGCTGAATTGTGTTAAGGCGTAAAAACGTACAACAATCGGCTGTTAAAATGAGTTCAAGCAGAGAGATTATGATTCTTTCTGTCACACTCCAAAGCATGCAAGGGAAATCAAGGCACACATGCATACTTTACCTGTAGCCTAGCAAGGCTAGATGCAGCATGGGGCACTGTGCAAGCAGCAGACACCAGAAGGACATCTCAGTGGATAGTGGGCATAGGCAAACACAGACACACACACACACACGCACACACACACACACACAGACACGCACACACACACACACACACACACAATGAAAAAGCAACGCACATACTGAACAGCATTGTGCCTAGAATGTAAGCAGAGAGGCTCTAGCGAATCATCATTCCTTCATGGTTTTCAAGAGTTGTGCGTGTGAGAGAACTTAAGCGCTGCGTACAAAACATTTTATACGTTCAAACTAATGAAAACTTTACCAGACTAAAGTCAACTGTCTGTCTTATCACGAAGGAATGAGCGGACGCAGGAAGAAACATTGCAACTTTGTTTAGTAACAACATCCAGCCGGAATGTCATAGCTTAAACGTTCATTTTCAGTGTGACAGCGGTCTCACTCAGGACATGAAGGGGGCAAAGCTAAAGGCGGACTGGGACGTAAAGCTAACTAGTCCAGTCTAGTCTAGTGTACTATCCTACTGTGCTTAGACGGTTGCTGGAGTAATGCTCTCGTTCTAGTGTAATGAAGAAAAGCGATCGCATCTTCATCTCATTTTCAATTCTTGGCAGCCAGGCCAATATATTATGTGTATGCACATAATATAAAATAATAATACATGTGCAATTTCCTTTACCGTGACATATGACCAACTAATAGTCAGTTATTCTATCTACAATTGATCTTAAGCTTATATGAGCTTCAAAGTGCTGGAGGTGTGTTCTCTTTACATCAAAGTGCCACGTGGACTCCTAAGAGAGTTTTTGTTGTTGAATTAAATGTTTTGTCTTGCTAATTTAATTCTTGTCAGTTTCCCTAAAGTGTAATCGCTCCCACCAAACTCCCACATCCATTGGAGGCCCGGGGAAGTTCTGCTTGTCCATGTAGAACCTGTACGTTTCCTAAGTACTAGTAGTGGATCTGCAACGTTCCTACCCTGTTCTGTACCATTGTCCGATTTGAGTATATAATGTCCCCTGTTATTAGCCGCAAGGCTCTTACAATATGTTTCTACAGTTCATGTTTTCAAAGCAGACTAGTTTGGTTCTGAAACCCACAGATAAATAAACAGTGTCGTAGGGCATCTTTCTTGATGTTTCTTGACGTCCTTGACGTTCTTATTTTATGTTACCGCCGGAAATAGCACAAAGATGTCACAGAGTTTCTTTTGGAATGTTTCTTGTTAGTTAGGGTCCAGCCCAAGCTGTTTCAGTTCAAATCCCCATCACTATGGTCACTAAAGCCAGGTCCTATCTCCTCCACTCAGTGTGCACCCCCCAGAGCCCACCCGCTAAGTTGATTCTTTAGTGCCATTAGACTCTTCCTGGTTTGGCCCATCCCACTTCCTGTCCCTTCCCCTCCTCCCCCAGAGAAATGTCCCCTTGAGTGACCTGATTGGCCAAAGGCTCCGTCCATCTCCCGCATCTCCTTATTCATCTTGGCGATCCGCAGCCTATCAGGAGAGAGGAAAGGATTAAGCAAGAGCCTATCAATTATCAATGCTGTTAAAAAGAGTAGGTTTGCCAGCACGCTGCTTTTCTAAGTTTTCGTCACTTAGCAGACGCTTTTGTCCAACGCAACTTACAATGAGATTACAGAGACAGTCCCCCTGGATCAATCTAGTGTTAAGTGCCTTGCTCAAGATCACATTAGTGCTGCTGTTCCCAGGTGGGGTTTGAACTCATGACTTGGTCGCCAGGTAGCAGTCCTACCCACTGCGCCACCAATCCTGTATTCTATTTGCCTACTCCTTGTGATCTCCTCCTTACCACTTAACACACGCGTGCACACACACACACACACACACACTTACAGCGTGACGATGTCAGCATTAGCTGTGTCCACAGCGATAGTGATGGGGTCTTTCTTGTTCTTGTCTTTGGCATTGTAGTCTGCCCCTCGTTTCAGGAACAGACAAACCAATCTAAAAGGAGAGAGAGCACGCTTGACTTACTTTATGTATGTTTTTACCTGCTCTTTGCAGACTGTGAACCTTAAAAAAGATCCAGAGACGGAGAGAGAGAGAAAGAAAGGGAGGCAGGGAGAAAGAGAGAGTGTGGTTCAGTCTACCCTGTGTGTCCCAATATAGTGGCATGGTGTAGAGGACCTCTCCCATTGCTGTCTATCTGGTTCACATTGGCTCCGTTCTGTAGCAGAAACTCACATGCTGCCAACGCGTTCTGGATAAAGAGAGGGAGGGTGAAGGGGAAAACAACTTGCATTTACTGTGTACTGACACTGATACACACACACACACACACACACACACACACACACACACACACACACACACACACACACACACACACACACACACACACACACACACAGAAATCACTTGAACACACACTCCTTATCTGGTGCCACACCAGCACACACACAGATAGCCTATGCATGATTCCCTGTGTTTTTTAAGAACACATGCGCCAACACACACACACACACACACACACACACACGTGCGCGCTCCTCACCGCCGTGACGGCCTGTATGAGGGGCGTGCCGGAGAGTTCGGCCACGTTGACCCAGTTGACGTCGGCTCCATGGGCCAGGGCGTCGGCCATGACAGGGAAGTGCTGCAGGGCCGCCGAGCGGTACAGCAAGGCCCCTGGGTGCAGCCCGCTCAGATCCTCGGTGACGTCATCTTCCTCGTCATAGTCTGTGGCTGGAGACAGGGTGTGTGTGTGTGTGCGTGTGGGAGGGGCAATTAAAGGTTTGGAGTTTTGTGACTGTGTGCGTGGGTAAAGATTTTACGAGTGTGTGTGTGTGTGTGTGTGTGTGTGAGGGAAGATCCTATCATTTGAAAGTGGTTGGCTGTTGGTGTGTGAGAGAGGGAGGTTGACCATTTTTCCTTTGAAAAGTCAACAACTATGACTGCAGCCCATAGGATGGGAGTGAGAAAGAGGGTCACAGGGAGCATTTCTAATCCTGTGCCAATAATTTCCACGAGGGCCAGTCCGAGTAAGGCTTATTGTCAGTATGTACGCCTGCTTTGAGTATCTGTGTGCATTGTGGCTGTCTCTCACCTTTGTTAACGCCCGTATTGTTCTGTTGGACAAGGTCACTGGGGCTTTGCCCTGGAGGGGAGAGAGACACAGTCACATGACATTCCTTCAGCAATGCCACAAGATTACAGGTTTATTCTGCTGACCACACAAAAACACACACACACACACACACACACACACACACACACACACACACACACACACACACACACACACACACACACAGGCAGCCAAGCCTGCACCCAGGCTGACCCATTTTAGCTGTGTCGCTAAGTATGGTAATCACGTGGGTTCGCTTCTGTGTGTTTATCCGACCCCACAAAGTACTGACCGAGTGTGTGTCCGTGCATTTCTGAGCGAATAGGTTTTTGTTGTGAACCAAATAAGTAAGTGATTGTTCCGTGCGAGCAGCAGGCTACTCATCTTATTGGCCACGCTGGACTCACACGGCCGTCTATTGGCTGGACTGCTTGTCTACGCCCGCTGTTCTGCGGCCCAGTACCTGGGAGTCTAGGCAGTGTGGCCCGGTTGGGTTTGGGTTTGAGCGCGGGTCTGGAGCCCATCCGGTCATTCGTGGTGGATCGGTTCCTCCTGGCGCTGGAGCGGCGCAGCGGGGGGTTCCGACCCGTCTCTGGGAGTTTCTTGATAAACTTTTTCTCCACGTACTTGGAGCGGATCCACGACTCCTTATCTCCTCTGGCCGCCGGAAGCCAGGGGCGGAGGGATGAAACAAGAGGAGGCCGTCATTTTGAAGCCTGTGCATGGATGTCAACTGTGTGGTCGTTCTCAGGAACGTCATATGTATTCAAATAAACCGGATGCTGTCACACCAATACTCCGGGCCAATCCTTGTGTCATTGTATTACAGAGCAAATTGAGACAACACCTAATAACACTGGGCACACAGATGGGGGTGGAAAGCATCATGCTGCCGTGAGCATGCAGCTGCACAGCTCATCTCCGGGTTCAACCATTAAATCACCCACAATCATATACCTGTGTCACTTCCTGTCTGATGAGCAGCACATGGGGGTAAAGAGGAAGTTAGAAAGCGTGACTTTAAGGAGACGTGTAAAGGCGGAAGCATAGCCCATGTTTGAATGAACGCTATCTTCTCACACAAAGTCACTGTCTCCCTATTAGTTGTGTTCTTTGCTATCTCAAGGCATGAGAATACTGTTGTGGAGCTACAGAAGGCTGTCTACCTGGGACTGGAGGGGTGCGGCTTCTTGATGGTGATCTCGTCGATGCGCGCCTCGTAGATCCCGTTGATGGCTGTGTTTCCCAGCTCGCACATCAACTACAGGAGCAAGACGAGCAGGAGTCAGACGATAACGTTCACAATCACCGAGACTGGACTTGCTGGTCTGCTTGTGCGTTAACACACAGACAGTAAAGAAGGGTGTGTGTTGTGTGTGTGTGTGCCTCTGATAGAGGAAGGGGTAAGACATGCGTACCTTGACCAACTCAGGCTCCCACGAGTCCAAGGTGAGGGAGCGCACTTTGGAAAAATGTACACCCAGACTCCTGCCACAAAAGAGTTTGCTACGGTCATTAACGTTGTTTATTGAAACGTGTTCAGTCTTTTTTTTTCCCTCAATGTTTTTTGTTACATACATTTTCTTACACTCCCAGACTTACACGTTTATTGTGAAAAAGAAATATATTAATTTGAACAGATTATTTTGAGTATATTTATCAAATGTAAAAGCGAAACAAAGATTTTAGGGAAGATTCTTTGACTTTTGTCTTTTCCTGTAGGTCTGTGTAATAAGTCAAGAACAGACAAAAAAAAGTATGGCGTTGTGTACTGAAAACATATATGATGTAGGTCTTTCACAATACAGAGTGAAAAGAGGCCACATTCAAACAAATACCATATTCCTATAGGAAATACATAAATCTGTCAACCTTGGGTTGGCTGTTTAGTTGCAAGATGCTGTGTACCTGAAGGAATTCTTCTTATTCTTACCTGTGTATGCCAGAGCAGACTATGCACAGCGTGATGCCTAGGTTGATTGAAGCCCAGTCTGGGCCGGACTCTCCACAGTCACAGCACTGCCTGTTCCCTGGGATATCCTGAACCTCCTCCAGAGCCTCGCGGGCCGGCTTGTCCTGCTCCCCACACACTCCTCCTCCGCCACCTCCAGCACTGCCTGTTGATAGGGAGTTAGAGCGCTCCCTCTGACACACACACACACACACACACACACACACACACACACACACACACACACACACACACACACACACACACACACACACACCACACACCACACACCACACACCACACACACACACACACACACACACACACACACACACAAATGCAGAATCGGTTAAAGTACAAGGTAATGTTTCCATTTTTCTACCAAAACCTCTCCTGTATCGCTTCCTCAAACCCAATAGATAGTGGAAAGCCATTGTTTGCGTGTGTGACAGGATAGAGTGTGTTTGTGTGTGTGTGTGTGTGTGTGTGTGTGTGTGTTGGTGCTCTCACAGGGCTGTGTGGCTCCTCCCTGCGATCCTGGAAGGCTGAGGCGATGCTGTTCTGGACGGCACTTATCCAGCCCTGCTGTTGCCTTTCTGAGTCCGCTTGCAGCAGGCAGCTCCTGCACACACACACACACGCACGCACGTACGCACGCACGCATGCATGCACGCACACACGCACACACACAACAAACATGCAAACCCAAGAAACAACACATGCTCGATTACATGAAATCATGACCAGCATGCATGTTTTGGAGCGATCGCTACAGTTCCAACAAACAGGGCCTGCACATCCTAACAGCAGGGCTCACTTAGAAGGGGAGACCACTTCAAAGCAGAAGCGTCTCTCATTGTCCATGCTGGGTTTGACCGTACACAGACGCAGGTCCTCCACCACAACTGTAGGCTGGTCCTGATGCGGAGGGAGGGACAGACATAGGAATTCATATTTTTCATGTGTACACATTGCAAGTTTTGATATTTTTTGGTCACGTATCAAAATATTCCAGTGCGTTTGTGGAACTCATGTTCAAGTCTCTTTGTGTCTAAGCATAGATACATTCATGCACTTGCAGTTCAATTTAATATTCACCTTAAACTTCTTTTGATACACCAGTTGATTTTTTTGAATCGAGAACCAGCGCCTGAAGTTGTGAGGGAACATGCAAATGAATAGTTGAATGGTCGTGTTCATCTGGATTCAAGACGGTCTCAAACCATCACATAGCCACAACTAAACTTGCCTTGTACAGCCAACCTATAGACATCCATGTACCCCCCCACCCCCCCACCCCACCCCACCCCACCACCACCACCACCCCCACCCCCACCCTGCAGCCAATCAATTCAAATGGGCAACAGTCTATGGCAGATTTAAACACTTCTAGGTAACAGACGTGAGACAGAATGCGAGAGACATTTCTGTGGGTTTAAAGCAGACTCTTACCGGCTCCATGTTTTAAAGGCGTTGCTAGCTCTCTTATACAGATATCCTTCCATAGCGATACCGTTAGGTGCATCAGCATTGAAATCCATGATGGAGTCATCGTACGACACATCCTGGCAACATACGAGAATAAAAACCAACACTTCTCACAGGAAGAAATGTTGATCTAACGTATACATGACAGAAAGCAATGCGAGAATATTCATGAGGAGGGGATATCATTAAGTCAGAGGAAATATGTATTGTTTCCCACAACAGGAATTTGTTTTTGTTATTTTTGTTTACACAAGTATCTCGAGTCACCATGCGAAAGGAAAGATAGAAGGCAAATTGAAGGGGTTGAAGGGGTGTTGAGTGATCAGGGTGTGTCTGTGGTTTTGTTTTCCAGCAGTGGCCATGTTTACCTTTTTCTTAATGGCAGCGTGCCTCTGTTCCATGTCTCTTTTCTCCCTGGCAGAGTTCAAAACCAGCTGAGTGTGCTGTTTTACAGAGAGAGAAAATCCAGAGAAAGAAAGGGATTTAAAGGGCGTGAGCTTGTTTGTAGAGTGAAAATGGTCCTCTCTCATTTATAGCACAACTAGCACTTGCATCATTACAGAGCTGAAAAGGTTGCCAAACAAGAATACACACCCTTGGCAGCACTGGGTGTGTGGAAGTAAATCCAGCAAATGAACTCCAAAGTGGGACTAAACAATGATATCTCTATTGATGACTGATCTCTAGGTCGCTACTATTGAAATCAATTTGAAAGGGCACAATATTAATTTAAATGAATTAAATGTCTTCCCTTACTGAATGGTTTTTCATGTCATGTTCACATCATAATGGCTAATTAATTCTCATCATTCAGTACAGTATTGCGTTATATTGATTATTAATACGATGTTATATTGTCTGCTTCTGTGACAAAGATCAGGGGAGATTTGCCAGATTCTCTGAAAGAGGGTTACAAAGGGCCGAGAGAGAGAGAAAGAGAGAGAGAGGGGGGGGGGGGGGGGGCTAAAGAATGTGAATTGAAGACATATATCAAAGAGGTAAAAGCAAATTAAAATAAGAGTAATGAGAGCAAGACAGTGCGGGACACGAAGAATTAAGCACTTTCAAATAAAGTAGATAAACCACCATGTGTTCTAGAGGCACTATCAAATAAAGTAGATAAACCACCATGTGTTCTAGAAGCACTATCAAATAAAGTAGATAAACCACCGTGTGTTCTAGAAGCACTATCAAATAAAGTAGATACACCACCATGTGTTCTAGAAGCACAATCAAATAAAGTAGATAAACCACCATGTGTTCTAGAAGCACTATCAAATAAAGTAGATAAACCACCGTGTGTTCTAGAAGCACTATCAAATAAAGTAGATAAACCACCATGTGTTCTAGAAGCACTATCAAATAAAGTAGATACACCACCATGTGTTCTAGAAGCACAATCAAATAAAGTAGATAAACCACCATGGGTTCTAGAAGCACTATCAAATAAAGTAGATAAACCACCGTGTGTTCTAGAAGCACTATCAAATAAAGTAGATAAACCACCATGTGTTCTAGAAGCACTATCAAATAAAGTAGATACACCACCATGTGTTCTAGAAGCACAATCAAATAAAGTAGATAAACCACCATGGGTTCTAGAAGCACTATCAAATAAAGTAGATAAACCACCATGTGTTCTAGAAGCACTATCAAATAAAGTAGATAAACCACCATGTGTTCTAGAAGCACTATCAAATAAAGTAGATAAACCACCATGTGTTCTAGAAGCACTATCAAATAAAGTAGATAAACCACCATGTGTTCTAGAAGCACTATCAAATAAAGTAGATAAACCACCATGTGTTCTAGAAGGAATTAAAGAGTAGGCAAGAGATTTGGCCAGTACCCAGGTGAAGGTCATTGGGGACAGAATTTTAACTTCCTCTGGGGGAAACGAGAAGTAGGAAAACAGGAAGTAGGAAGTGTTGAACCTCTCCCTACTTCCTGTGTGAAATCCAGGAACAATATATGGTTCATCCATTATCCCCACTAGTCAACTTCCCGCTGAAATAATACGCCTTCATGTCTAGCCCCATGTCTATATTTAGCTAGTGAAAGGTTGCATGTATATTTCCAGTTTTAAGCTGTTACCTGTCAACAATATACTTGCAGAGTAATTTCAGTCAGACAAACCAATCCATCTTAAAACATTTATTGAATGTAAATACACATCCGTTTTGGCATGGCTGGGTCTGCTACATATTTCAAGCTCCCTGCTGTACATATCCGGGACACCAATTTGAGGCAGGGAGCAAACATATATCAACCCTCCTTTGGAGCACATTAGCAGAACAGATTAGCAGACCCGAGGTGGCAGTTGGGGTGGAGGTGGGGAAATTTCCTATGACCTCATCCAACAAGCACAGAACCTAGCTTTGACATCAGGTCATCTAAATACCTCCCCTCTCCCTCATTGACATGACATTGGATTGTGAACAGGTGTGTCAAGGGACGAGTGTGTGTAGGGCGCACAGTATGCCGGCTTACGTCAGCAGCGCACAGACTTTGGTTATCTGCCTGAACTTTAGCCGAGAGCTTCATGGTGTACAGACCAGTGGTGTTAAAATGCTGCAGATTTAAACAACTCGGGCAATGAATGGCAGTACATTATGCCATACTAACTACAGAAAAATGCAGTATGGTGTTTGGTTTTTCCAATGCATTCTGTTTCTGTTAAATGAAACAGCATGACAAGATGGATACAGTAATACAAACACAAACACTCTGACACAGTCATGTGGAGCGTTTCCTGTTCCAACCACGCTCACAGTTTCCTGTCACCATGATGAGAGCCTTGCCACCTTGTGACTCAATGGCAAACTTTCTTAATGAAGGAATGCATGCAACCCCAAACCCATAAGGCCTAAGACGTAAGCCCCCTCCTGCTTGAGGAGCAGGACAAATAGAGGGCCGTGTCTGACTACGATTACTTCAACACCTCTCTCTTTGTTTGGATACTTATTTCAATGAACTCTTATACAAATACACTCTGTTACTGGTTTTAAAATTGAGAGTACCCCGTCTCCCTTCTGGAATTTTCCATTCTGATACACTTGGATCTTCCAAACCCCACGTTACCATACCTAGGGCCCTTTAGTTCACCTTAACAACGGACCTTCGAACTGACTTTCCTCTCGTTACCCGTGTCAAATTGCCTAGCGCTCTCAGTTCCGCTCCCTCTCCTGTCCTGTGACCCTCTCACCTCGTCACTGAGGGCTCGCCGGTAGTCATCCAGTTCAGACAGAGAGTGGTGCCCCTCCTGGAAGAACTGGGCCTGGGCTTCCATCAGAGACAGCATCTGGCACATAGGCAACACAACCACACACACACACAACAGAAGTCCCACAGCATGACAGGACCACAGCGCATCTCATAACACATGAGTGATAGGTGGCAAGACGAGACCAGTCGAGTCTCAGTGAGCTCTAAGGGTGCATCCCAGGGTGCATCCCAAGCCAGAGGCAGTCTCAAACACATCCACTGGTTCAACTGGGAACGTTTCATTGAAATGCAAAAACTCACCGCCATCAAAATGTCCGTCTTCTTTTTGGCCTCGATGACGTTGATCTGCAACACAACCAACAAGAAACAGCTCTGGAGTGTCAACATGTAGATGTTTACATCCAGCCAGCGGCTGGATTGGTAGTTGGTTAGTCAGCCTCCTGGGCATTTCCAGCCCCAGATCAAGAGGGAAGCCTTCAGGCTGAGCTGTTATCATTCACTGCAGCTCCATAGACCTCCCTTGACGGATAGACTGTTGCATATTTCAGCAATGCCAGTTGTTACACAGGCAGTACCGTTGCGTTACAGGCGTTACGTAACTGTTCTTTTTGAGTCTTTCAAGAGGCACAAAGTCATTTGACTCTTATTTATTTGGATTCTAAATGTGTGTGTGTGTGTGTGTGTGTGTGTGTGTGTGTGTGTGTGTGTGTGTGTGTGTGTTTTTCCTTTTTGGATTCTCCCCTTGCAGAGCTTGTGTCTACACACACTGCCCTCATACTTTACCGTATACACAGCACATGCTCTAATTATCCTCCAACCATAATACTGCGCACCACAGTAGTACGTTCAGAAACCAGATTTTCCGTAATAAAACAGGCCACCAAAGTACAGCAGTGAATGTCCTTGGTGACCTGGAAGTTTGGACCCTAATCTATAACTCGACGATACTAACCCCTCACAGGTTGGGGGGAAAACGGGACATATCTGTGTCAACTTTCCCAACGTTTTCAGACTAAACTGTGAGTATCGTGGTAGGAAGTGTGCTGTTTTGCCGTACTTTTACTCCACGGTTCGCCGTGCGCCACTTCCACATACCTGCAGGACGTAGTCCAGGGCTTCGGCGCGGAACGCCCGGCGGGCATTGAGCAGAGCGTTGCTCATCTCCTCCACGTCGTGCTGTTTCCCTCGCGGGGCCTGGGCGTTACGCCCCAGGGACGCCTCCAAGCTCTCGCTGCTGCGCTCAAACTCCTTACGCACCTCCTTGAACCGCCGCACATCCCTGGAGCAGGGAAGGGAGGGGGAAGGGAGGGGGAAGGGAGGGGGAAGGGAGTGGGGAAGGGAGCGGGGACAGGTGTCGGATGGGAGACATGGTTTCCATATTAGTTCCCAAAAAACAGATCTTATTTTCATGTACATTTAGTAGATTCCTATTCCTATCTCAGCTTGGGGCATTCCCTTCCTTCATTTAAGTTTTCATTCTAGGATATTATCACGTGAAGAATGAAACTAGGATTTAAAAGAAATGGCATTGCAATGCTATGGATTCCATGGTCAACTCGATTTACCAAAGTGTGTCTTTACATCAGATAGCAGGAATGGGGAAGATGGAAAAGGAGTCACGCACAGAGAGAGGAGGGAGGTTTTCAGCAGAGGAAGACACGCAGTCAGAGAGAGACAGAGAAAGCACAGTGAAATCCATGGCAATGTAGAGTTGCAGTAGGTGGCCGTAAATTACACTGAGGCTGTTTGCGGAGTCAGTACAGAACCAAAAGATTGCGTCATAGTGCAGAGAAAGCCAAAACCACTCACTCTTTTACAAAACATTGTAGCTTCAACTTGACAGACTTCTGTGTGATCTCTATCACCTCCTAGGAAGGTGGATACATTTAAAATAAAAAGGGAAGATTTAGGGAGACACATTCGACTAGAGAGCTTAAAATGAATAATATTTCTGGATTACTTGCGTATTATAACAATTTAAATATAACTATTATTCTGAGAAGTGCTATAGAAATATAGTATTATTAATGTATATACTGCATATAGGTTATGACAGCAGCCCCTGCTCCACACAGCATGTCCTGATCATTCAGTACTGGGGGAAGATAACCTACTCACCCCCTGTTCCTCCACAATATCAGATAACTTCCCGGAGAACCTCTCGATACACTCCTGAGTTAAAGAGAGAACAACATATCGCATCAATCTGCAAGAGCTCTTGTCAACAAGTTGGTTTTTAACTTTTTAACTTTTAAGACTATGAAAAACCAAATGCTTTCACATTATGGGACCTTTTTAATCAGGCTTTTAATCAAACAAAATCACAGGGAGAAGGAGTGCAAAATGTTTCAATCAGTTGTATTGTTTTTCAAATACATTGTTATTGTTATTTTGATTTATTGTTTAACAAATATAGTTATTTCACTACTTTTAATCATAGTTTTGGTGTTTGTATTATTTGACATGTAAAGCACATTGAGCTGCACTTGTTGTATAAAATATGCTATACCAATAAAGATTATTATTATTAGTACATGCAACAACTTCACTCAAAAAGGCCTCGACTCAGAACTGTGTAATTGAGCTGAATAGCACCAGTTAAGCAGGGACAGATCTCAGGTCAGATGTTACCACCACACCGAGCACACTCACCCCCAACATACTGTCCCCAGAGCAGTGGTTTCCCAGCTCCCGGAGGCCCGTCACAAAGTTCTTGCTGGTCTGGCAGTAGGCCTTGCCAGCCTCCAACATGGAGTGGCATTGCTTCACCAGCTTCTCACGAAGGACAGAGCACAGTGAGTGGATTTGTCAGCATCTGGTTTAGGAAGCCCTCTGTGGAGAGCCAGTTAATAGCCTACTGAAGGCAGATCCATGTGCCGTTATGATTGATTGCTGCGTTACATTGTTTGTCAAAGGAGAGGGGAAAGACGCTACATGCCTATCGATAGGCAGACCAGCGTGGTGTGCAACGCAGGGATCGTTGTTTGGTGAACGCATGCCCAATAAATAAAGCATTTACACATCGATATGACCTTTAGCGTAAAAACCTGACCTTTATCAAAATATTTATCTGAAACTGTAACAGGCCATAAATGGAGAATCAGGACTATTGGTAGGGGATGAAACAATATGCGGTAAGGGAGGCTTTGTTAGGCGGCTAGGGAAGCAGAGATAGAGGTTGTCCCTGGACTAACTCTGCAGTTGAAACCATCCAACCACATCTCTCTCAGTTCACTGTCGGTTCCCATCAGAAGGTTGAACGAGGTAGGCCTGGACTCTCTACGTATGACTTCCTTGATTTTTTTTCCCGCGCACACATGCTTTTTTAACGTGTGCATGCATCTTTCAGGTGCGCGCGCGTGTGTGTGTGTGTTGTGCCACCTATCTCACCTTGTCCAATCGCGTTTCCAACTCGCTCACATCCCCCTGCACCACTTCGATGTCCGCCCTGAAGAACGCGCAGGCAAACACACACACAGAAGGACACACAGTCGTAACATTATCAGACACTCACTGAACCTTGGCATGTGCTGCCATTCGTCTGGCTTTGGCTGTAGTTCCTGACAGTTCAGAGCTAACAGTGCCACAAGACCTCTAAGTGTCTGTCTGTCTGCAAGCATCTCATTCTTGCCTGTCCTCTTCACATCAACGGCCCTAGCCTGTGGTTTCCGCTGCCTTCCACAAACGGCATCAAGATACGAAATGAGGTTAAGAGACAGGACGAGTGAGAGAAAGCAGAAAATATTTCAGAGAGGAGGAGATACAGTCCAAAGATCGAACCCACTGAGAGTAAGAGAGCTTACAGAGGCAAATGTGAAGCCTTTACGTGTAAGCTTGTGTGTGTGTGTGGGTGGGAGTGAGCGAGAGACAGACACGCAGAAATAGTGAGACCGACAGAGAGAGAACAGGCAGGATCTGTTTGTCTGTTAGTAGAGATCTGTTGAAGGTCTGGGGTCACTTTAGGACTATTCACATTCAAATAAGCCTAACCCAGCGTGACAGAGCTGCTGAGGACGGGATGAAAGACAGAAAACAGGAACAGAAAAGAAAAAGAAAAAGCTCTAAAAGAGGGGCAAAGACAGCACTGACTGGTGACATTGCCTCATCCTTTAGCTCGTGCTTGCTCCTACAGACATGTCTCCTTTGTTAGAGCAATGCTCCTGTAGAGCAATGCCCGCCTGTGTACAAAAGCAAGCGTAAACCTCAAAGAGAACGTTTGACATGGTGTATAACTATTACCTCGCTAACTTGGTTTGTTAGATGCTGGTTTGAAAACGGGCGAGTGTGTGCTCGGGAGTATGACCTGCGTTTCTGCAGCAATCCACCCCCAGTATACACGCTTCCTGTCTCCTGTTTATCACCTCAGTATCACTCGCTTCACTTCCTGTTACCCTGTGCACACATACATGCCTCCTCACGGTTGCCAAGCAACCGGAGACAGCGGTTTAAGGCAGCAACGTCCTAAACAGAAATTGCACTGTGTGTCCCTTTCTCACCTCTTCTCTTTTTTGGTTGTCTATAATACCTTAGACCTTTTACATATATCTAGAAACAGATGTTTTCTATTCCTGTTCCTTTGAATTTCAAACTGTGACAGCTGTGAATGTGATATGTACGGTATTTGGTCAATTATTCTTAGCAGGAAAATGGCCTACTTCTGGGCCACCTCTACTCCTTCCCTCTCTCTCTCTCTCTCTCTCTCTCTCTCTCTCTCTCTCTCTCTCTCTCTCTCTCTCTCTCTCTCTCTCTCTCTCTCTCTCTCTCTCTCTCTCTCTCTCTCTCTCTCTCTCTCTCTCTCTCTCTCTCTCTCTCTCTCTCTCTCTCTCTCTCTCTCTCTCTCTCTCTCTCTCTCTCTCTCTCTCTCTCTCTCTCTCTCTCTCTCTCTGAGCTTTCCACCCTCCCTCTTTTCTTCGTTCCATTCTCGGTCAGACTCCAGACCTCACCAAGTCAAACTTTCCATCACCGTGTACCTCATAAATGTACTGAAATTGAGTGAGCAAGGGGGAGAGAAAGAAAGGAGGCCTATCCAGAGGACTCACCTACTGACAAATGTATTTCTTTTCAGTGCAGTAAATTGAAAAATAGAGATAGGACAAATAGGGCAGACCTGTATTCAAACACTGACACTATTTCTTACCAGCATGCTAGAGAAGTAGTAGGGACAGGCACACCCATCTACACAAAAGCTTTTTTTTACCAGCAAATCCCGATGATAAACTCTACTTCCCTTTTTATCAAACCAGATGTTCCTCTTATATGTTGCCATAAACAGAGTTTTCAGTGCACACAAAGCTGAGACACCTTTCTGTGGAAACACGTACCAAGAACTGAAGCCTCCCATACAAAACAAACCATCTGATGCTCCCCATGTACCTACTCTACTGTACAGTAAACGGCCATCACAGCTTAGTCTTCTCATATCAAACATCTGTTGTAAAAGAGTCAGGACAGTGAACTGTATGTTTTAAACCAGGCCCCTTCAAGCTTTGCCACCAGAGTTGACAGTCACCCTCACTTTATCTGACAGTAGATCAGCAGAAAACATGATACGGCAGGTGACAGAACCAACTGAATAACAATTATTTTTTATTGCAGGCCTACAAATCCTTAAAGTCACGTGATAATTTGAGATGTGTTCAACAGAAAACACCTCATTGGATTATTAGAAACAACAATGTGACAGGGTGAACCTGTCTTACCTGAAGCGGGGTGAATCTTTCAGACACTCTTCAAAGTCCAGTTTGACTGTCATCTTGCAGTAGATACCCCACTGATTGTAACAAAAATGAAACTCTCTACTATTACTTACACATGCATTTTCGACGCTGTAAATCTGTCTGTTTTCAATTACCTTTTCCACAAATTAAATGCTCGAAAATAATTTTGTACATTTATAGGCTAATTTATCTACACACATTGTACGCTAAAACATCATATGCTAAATATCAGTATAACATTAGTCACTGAAATAATTTGGTCTAATTAACTGAACACTAACTAAGAATGAATGGACATTATTCTAGTCCAATATTAATCATTTACAACTTCTCTATTGTGTCTCACGTTGCCGTAGCAGCTTTGCGCAAGCGCCTAAAGTAATGCCGAATATCCAAAAGTTTACCGTATAGCGCAAATATTTGGCGAAAAATTATCCAATGTATACAGAAATCATTCAGCCATGGCTAATAAAATCACACATTCCCTGGCATCTCCATTGACGACCCCCTGTACGGCGAGGGTGACAGTTACAAAAAAATCTCTTTCCTTTCTCTCTGGAGGTCCACCCTCCATGTCACTATTTCCGGGTACGCAGCTATTTGCGGTGACTGTAAAAATGTGCTGGAGGGTTAGTACAGTTAATATATCGTACAATGTAAAGTATCTAATCACATGGTATTTAATTTTATAAAGCACACAGTTTGTAAGCTATATATTGAGTTTGACATAACATTTAGCGTTACGATTATGTTATTTACAGAGAGAAAGCCATGGTGTCTATAAAGTTTATGACCATAGGCATAGTCCGCGCGGGGAAATATTTCATATTTTTGGAGACATGCTGTACATTATATTAGTACATTATATATCTTATGTAGATAAAAAAAAAATGTATAACCAAAAACACCAGTCTTAAACCACACTTCATTACACAATTACATAATTTTGGGTGTGTATTCTTGTTTGGTAACTTTTAAGCCATCTTAATTATGCTGAAACCTGTTCTTACGACTAAGAAAACACACGCACAAACATAGACTTGTCTCTCTCCCGATACCTCAAATTAATTCATAAAAAGAGACACAAATCCCCAGCAGGACAAAAATAACTCTGCCTCAATATTGTCAGAACATAAACTTGCTATACAGAGAGGTCTAGTCCCACAGTAGCCGGACTGTGGTTGACTGGTCTGTATAGCTGTATTTGCTGTGGCTCAAGGTTCATCTATCATCTATGTTTGAGTCTCTGTTGCAATGCACAGCCTGCAAGAAAAATACACACAATTTGCATTTCTAAACACACACACACACACACACACACACACACACACACACACACACACACACACACACACACACACACACACACACACACACACACACACACACACACACATTATATCACTTTCTTCTGCAGACAGATGTTAAAAGCATAGCACACCAGATGACGGCGGGTGGCACTCCCTTGTGATCAACAGACGTCAATGCACATAGCAAGAAGTCTTGTATCGTACACACCCGGGCTGTTGAACATAGCCTATTGGTTACAGCCCTTTTTAAAGCCTTTCCTTGTTTTAATAGCCAATTTAGACTAGCATGCCCGTGCATAATTGTGCAGTGTGACATGCACGCAGTTGGCTCACGTTGCTACAATCTGATTTCATTGTCTGACCATTGTCTATTACAAAAGTAAACATTTTACAAATGTTTCAGATTTTAATTCACTTCTATTTGGCTTTATGTGTGCTCAAAGTGAATGCCTTGTGTTATTGTGTGTGTGTGTGTGTGTGCTCGTGCGCGTGCGTATGTGCCTGTTGTGCCCTCCATGGCACCAGAGATACAAAAAAAAAAAATCTGTCCCCATTCCGAAGCTCCTGGTCTTCTTGGAACGAAAGACGCCAGCCCTGTCCTGTGCCAAAAGGGGGGTGTGCGTATGTTGAGCAACAGCACGTCAAAAAGAGATTTTTTTTTAAAGCGAGAGAAAGACTTTTTTCTACTCGGAGAAGATACTGCAGCAAAATATAAATAAATAACGACATTGTAAAACTTGAAAGCCAGAGTGATTCTTATCACTAGCCACACTTTGCTAAAAAGAGCAAACGCACGCATGTTATTTGGGTTCAAGACTCGAGGACGCCAGCCGCATAATCGTTTTCATAATGCGGGCGTGAGAGACACGCTGGTAGAGCGAGAATAAGCAGGATAGTGAAGGGCCGGTGGTGAAGCGGCTCACCAATATCGAGCCACAGGCCCACTCGTCTCTGCCAGACAAAAGCGGGTAACGGTCGGAGGCAGAATGTCGAATCGAAAACATCGGGACAACCAAGAGATATGCGCCCGCAAGGTGCGGGAGCTTGCTCAAGCTGGAGTAAACAAACACTGTTTCGAGTGCAGTCAACCCGGGGTGACTTACATCGATATCACAGTGGGCTGCTTCGTATGCACGTCGTGCTCTGGAATGCTGTAAGTGTAAACACATACGGTCATATCTCTAATGCCTATTGGTTGTGTGCCGTTATAGACCAACAGTTTTATTATGATCAGATGTTAGGCTTTAAGCGCATATAATCAGGCAGTATAGTGTACAACCTGCTCCGTAATTGTAGGAATAACAGCAAGCCGCGCATACTAGCGTAGCTTTTGTGGTGCCTCCCCTCATGTAAAGCATCATCGTTTCTAAATAGCCCATTACAGACAGCCAGTAATTAGACTACTACTTTGTCATTTCAGAAATGCTGAGTTTAATGTCTTCATGGTCCAGGTTTGGTATTTCTTGTGGTGTATTTTATTCTATAATGCATGCAGAGCGCAGCCCAGTCCAGGAGATTATTGTACAGGCTGTGGTCACTTCACAAGATTTGTGTAATTCTCTGTGGCGAGATTTCAGCAACATACAAGCTCTCACATGTCTAGCCAAATGGCTTGCAATTTGATTCTCACGTGCACAGAGGAAAATCGATGCTTGAACACAACGTTATATCATCTCTCACTATACACAGTTGTCACTGTTCGTTTTGCAACAACACATTTACTCTCTTACACTGTTAAATTATGTTTGTGTTCCTTATTTTCTCTCATACATTTGTTAAGTATTTTTAAGAAATTGTTCATCACAAGAAACTGGACATGCCACCCATGAACACATCTTCCGTCTTTCATCTGTCTTTCTATCCTACTTTGCCTCAGGAGAGGGCTCAACCCTCCCCACAGAGTGAAGTCCATCTCCATGACAACCTTCTCCCAACAGGAAGTTGAGTTTCTGCAAAACCATGGCAATGAGGTGAGTGACAGGTAGGCTGTCGACTGCGTTGTGTGGTTGTGCTTGAGGGCGGGATTTGTATGCACCGGCATTATTTTACATAAAAGCCATGGAAGAATGGAATCAAAAACAGCTCCTGATCATGGTGATCTTTTACTTACTTAGCAGACTTGGGCCAGATATGTTATTGAAAATCTAAAATCACGAGTGAAACCACCTTCTTCCTGTCCTGGTTTATTCATCTGGTGCATCTGAAATGAAATACGGTTCATTTGGAACCCAGGTGAAGGTTATGCCGGAAACAAATCAATTATCTAGGCATTTAGAGACACTGATTAAGCCTTTCCTTTTCCTCTGTCATCTGAATTACTACTCCAATTACCAGCACCAAGGTTGTCTTCATAGCTTGTTTTCCATTCTCATCATCTTTTTTTTAATTAGATCATTTTTAGTCTTAGTGGTCCGGCTGGTATGGTATGGTATACATATCGTAGTGGGACATTACAAATATTAAAGAGCACTGAACAAGGGAGATCAATGAGCAGTATGATGATTCATATGTCAGCCAGCCCACTGCATGGTCAAAATGGTGACTCAATCCTGTTAACTTATGTGGAGAGTCTGAGATGGGTGTTAATCATATTTTTCTTGACAATCGTTTGTAGAGAGGAGGAAATGTAACCAATGCATTCAGGGAAATAACTAGTATAGGAAAGACATACTGGAAGCCTGCGTTCTGTCTTGAAAGAAAATAATAATTGTCTCCAATGTACATGGCCATCTATCCTGCATCTATAGTATTCTTGTACACAATCTTTAGAAGTATCCTGTGTCGGCAGGTTGGGAGGAGGACTTGGCTGTGTACTTTTGATCCAAAGACAGACGGAGGTTTTGACAAAAGGGACTCACAGAAGCTCAAAGAGTTCCTTCAGGACAAATACGAGAAGAAAAAATGGTGAGGAGATGAGTATATCACCACACCGACAGATGGCTTGTTTATCTAAGGAGTAAGCTATGACATGCACACTCTAACATATGTTGAATGTTTGTCATAATATGAACGAGTTCAAAAGGACCATTGTAAAAAAAAAAGAGAGAGAGAGAGAGAGAGAGAGAGAGAGAGAGAGAGAGAGAGAGAGAGAGAGAGAGAGAGAGAGAGAGAGAAAAAGCAGCTCCTTGTTTTCCAGGCATTTTTCCAAGAGTAAAAACCGGAGGGACGTGGAGGGTCCGTGGAGCCCTGGGGTCCAGGCCATACCCTCCACTCTCAGCACCCTGACCAGCCAGGCCCCCTCCACCCTCTGCACCTTGACCAGCCAGGCCCCCTCCACCCTCGGCACCCTGACCAGCCTGGCCCCCTCCCACACCATGGCCCCCTCCACCAGACCCACACGGACAGTGGTGAGAGTCGGGCCCGTTGGACGTACAAAGCTCAAGACAGGGGCAAAGAGGGGAATTTCGGAGACGGGTCTTAAATGGGTCAAAAATAGGAGGGTGGGTTTAGGGCCTACAAATGGAAAGGATTGAGAAAGAAGAAATATAGATAGAGATGTTTTGATGGAATTCAAAAAAGGTGAGGGAGAGAGTTTTCAAGTGGCAAGAGAGTGTGTGAGAGAGGAGGTTGGCTGGTACAGAAAGCAGGGGAGCAGAGATCCAGCCCGGTGCGCACCTGCAGTGATGCATCACATAGGCAGAAGGAGACAGAGGGACCAAGGCGAGCTCCGGATAACCCAGCTATCTATAGCTTACACCATGAATAATAGAGACGGAACAGAAATTCAGTGTGGGTCTGACTTCTCCTCTGTCTCCCCTTCTCTTTCTCTCCCTCTTCCGTGTTCTCTGTTATTTCTCTCCTCCCCACCTGCTGTCCACTAGTCCCAGTCCCAGCTGACATCTTGGGACAGAGCTCCCGCCATCTCGCCAGCTGACATGAGAACAGACGTGTTCACCGCCCGCCCCTCGCGCTCCCAGAGCTTCAGGGATCCTCCTCTGAAAGGTAGACGAGTGTTAAAGCAGTGCTGTTAGCTTTTCAGTTTCGCACAGTTTTTTTGCACAGTTTTTTTTATGCCGACAATAATAGTGTTTCCCTCGATTGAAATGTTTGTTGGAAAATAAGTATGCAATCTTTAGCTCATGTCATGGTATTAGACTTTAGTAGGTTTTCTTTTCAGCCTTCTAATCTCATTCTAATTCTAATCCCCTCCCTCTCCCTCTCTCTCTCTCTCTCACACACACACACACACACACACACACACACACACACACACACACTCTCTCTCACTCTCTCCCTCAATCTCCCTCCCCCTCTCCATCTCTCTCTCTCTGTCTCTCGCTCTCGCTCCCGCTCTCCCTCGTTCTCTCTCTCTCTTCCAGACCATATCATGTGCGGTATCGAAAGACAGCGTCCAGGCT
This sequence comes from Aplochiton taeniatus, assembly GCA_017639675.1. Lineage (NCBI taxonomy): Eukaryota > Metazoa > Chordata > Actinopteri > Galaxiiformes > Galaxiidae > Aplochiton > Aplochiton taeniatus. Next base: position 11,283,172 of record CM030188.1, on the reverse strand, counting down.
CCCTATCATCAGCCATGGCGGCCCAGGGCCACACCCCCTCCTTCCCTGCTCTCCCTCGACCGTCAGGTAGGACCCAGCCTTCTCTCTTCTGATTGGTTCGGCTGTCAAATCTACTTCCTGGTCTCAGTGTTTTGTACTTCTCTCTCCCTCTCTCTCTTTTTCCTTCGGACCCTGAAGCAAGTAGCACTTTCAAAAACAGCTTCACATTAGGTAAGTCGCAAAAAGCAGTTAACTGACTTAGTTAGACATCTGCACATAATGGGTTGCATCTGTAATGCAACGTCACAAACCTGGGACCTTTGGATCACCCCTCTGTCCAGTACCACTATCATTATAGAAAGCAGAAAATGGTTGAACAAGTTACAAATAGCACAGGGTAGAATCAAAATGAGTGTCACACTGTCAAACACTCACTCTCGCTGAGTCCCGTCACACTCCGACAGAGTTAATATTTCACCGCCATCGGTCAGAAAGGCACATTAAAGGTCCAGATCTGAGAGCTGGTGATCGGGTGAAGGACACTACCTTCTGTGAGAGGCAAAAGAGCATGTTTTCCAGCAACGCTATTATTAGACAATAGCCAGAGCTGCTGTCAACAGAGACCTGCCACGGATAACTTAACACTGTACTGTCAGTGTATTGAAAGCTATGTAGGCTGTGATAAAAAGCCAGGTCCATTAACATTCCAAATGAATATCGACTGCAGTAGGCTAAGAAGTATGTCTGATTCACTGCGCGTAAATATCAGCCTATTACTAATACTGTTCGTAAAAAATGTAAAAATATTATAATCCATCTCCTTAGTGTACGTGAATAAATCATAATTTGACGTCAGTCGACGATAGACAATCATCTTAATCGGGGACACGGCTAGAATTGAGTTCATGATTGTGAAACTAGATCTTCTTGTCAGTTACACCATTGACCTCTTAACAATGCAACATTCCATGGAGGGTGAGGAAAGCATTCAGTGTGGAAACTAAGCAGTTGTTTTAAGCTTGCCGTTGGTTAAATGCTAAGGCTGCTAAGGCTTCTGTCAGCAGTATGCTGTTTGCACTTTTGTTTCGCTGCTTTTGCATAAGTGTGGGACAGGAACAAACAATGATGAGGGCTTTGTACCTGCTTTTCAACTCGTTGGAATGATAATAGCATGCATTATCACATCCATGAAAGGTACTACGATTTTCATGACTATGAAATTAGATTAAAATAATTATTAGATTTCGAGATATTCATTATTTTCCCCCCTACTAAATTGCACAAAGAATCAATTGTGTATAGTAACTGTGAGCCGTTCTGCGTTTCACATGAACGTTGCATCAGGCTGTAGTAGTAGCTGTCAGGCTGTAGTAGTAGCTGTCAGGCTGTAGTAGGAGCTGTCAGGCTGTAGTAGGAGCTATAGCAGTAGGTCGTGTCTGAGTCGACCATGTTTGCTTTCGCCCCTATAGGTCGCACGGCGTCGGCCTCCGGGGGCTCGGCTCCCTTCAGGGCCTTTCCCAAATCTCTGAGTGTCGACTTTGGGGGCCTCAGCCAGCAGCCACAGCAGCTTAGCACCTTGGGTCCGCTAAACCCCCCTGTGACCAACTCTAACAGCCAGGACAGATACGCTGCCTTGTCTCAACTGGATAATGTGTTCTCCGACCCCTCTACCGGAACAGGTAAAGAGAGTGTGTGGGTGGTGGAAGGATGTATGTGCTGCCAAGGTGTGGGTGTGCATTGAAACTGTGGATGTGTGCGTCTGTGTGTGCTTTTAGAAGAGCTTATATACTTACATTGATCTGTTTTGGGTAATGTGGGGGATGCGTGTAGTAAAGAGAGGGAGAAACAGTAGGTTAGAGGAGGAAGAGAGACAGGGAGAAACAGTAGGTTAGAGGAGGAAGAGAGAGAGGGAGAAACAGTAGGTTAGAGGAGGACGAGAGAGAGGGAGAAACAGTAGGTTAGAGGAGGAAGAGAGACAGGGAGAAACAGTTGGTTAGAGGAGGAAGAGAGAGAGGGAGAAACAGTTGGTTAGAGGAGGAAGAGAGAGAGATGGAGAAACAGTAGGTTAGAGGAGGAAGAGAGAGAGCGAGGAACAGTAGGTTAGAGGAGGAAGAGAGAGAGGGAGAAACAGTAGGTTAGAGGAGGAAGAGAGAGAGAGGGAGGAACAGTAGGTTAGAGGAGGAAGAGAGCAAGGGAGAAACAGTAGGTTAGAGGAGGAAGAGAGAGAGGGAGAAACAGTAGGTTAGAGGAGGAAGAGAGAGAGGGAAAAACAGTAGGTTAGAGGAGGAAGAGAGAGAGGGAGAAACAGTAGGTTAGAGGAGGAAGAGAGAGAGGGAGAAACAGTAGGTTAGAGGAGGAAGAGAGAGAGGGAGAAACAGTAGGTTAGAGGAGGAACAGAGAGAGGGAGAAACAGTAGGTTAGAGGAGGAAGAGAGAGAGGGAGGGTGTCTGCTGTGGTCAGCTCGATGTGCTTGCATAACGTCCTTACTCTAAATGCCAAGGCTTTAAGCAAGTAAATTATCCCTATTGTGTTTTCTGCTCTAGGTAGAGGAGCACAGTCTCCTCCTCTTGAGTGGAGGGAAAACACTCTTGATAATATATTTGTCTGATCAAGTATAGCTACCAACAAACAAGCCATATTGTGCTAAGATAAACCACATCTTTCTAGATTATCCTGGTTTTTGTATTGTAGATATTGCTTTTCTGGAGTATGTGGTGCCTTGACTAATATCATGCTGCAGTAAGTGGGGGCTTTTACTCATCCTCTTAATTTGCTTAATTTTTTTTTACTTCGAGAGCTAGAACCTGATAGGTGGAAGCACACTTCTACTTTGATACTCTATATTAGCCTGCATTAGACCTCTTTAGCATGGTGCCTTTTATCAAATTTGTTTCCCCAGCACCCCCTGGTGGACCACCACAGTACAACACCCTTTTTGGTAACAGGCTATCATCCAGTTCGACTCCAGCCAGGTAACCAAATCCCATACAATTGAGCAAATATATCTTAAAAGTATTGATTTATTGTGCACGTCTGTTTTATCACTTATTTTGAATGATATCGAGTTAATAGCACTTTATTTGTCTTTCACAGTTCCCCGGGTGTTGACGCCGTCTCAGGCTCTCAAACATTTGCAAGTAGGTTATGCTGCGGAAGCATTTTCAACATACAATACTAACCACGCAATTTTGTGGCCTCCTCTGAATCTGTCTTCCCCTTGTGTTATCAGACTTCCCCAACCCGTTCAGCTCCAGCTCCAGCTCCAGCTCTCAGCCTGCCCTCTCCCCCTGTAACCCCTTCAACTACACCTCGGGTGGTGAGTTACAACACTGTGTGCCGACACAATCCTACGCACATAAATTCTAGATCTCAGTCCCAAGGCGCTTTGGTCAGCATGAGTGAGGACTGATCAGGCAGGCCATGAGTGACTTGAGACAGACAACCTGATTTGCACTTCCACTGTCCCGCTCTGTGTCCGGTCTCACCACCGAAAGTACCTTAACCTCTGTTTATAATTGTAGGTAATAGGAAGGGGAGGAATTGCATGTTTTATGGTTAAGGGTTGGTGGCAGAGTTGGTTATTGAAATGAAAAGGCTCCGGTTGGTGATGGACAATGCCTCCAGCTCTTTGTGTGACTGAGTAAGTCTTGTGTTTGGTGTCGGCAGGTGAATCCAGCACATTCTTTCCCTCTCCCACCTCAGTATTCCCCCCGGCGTCCGCCTTGCCTGCCCCCGCCACCCAGAACGCATTTTGTCCTGAGCCAGCCAGCAATTTGGAATCCAATGGTATGCAGTGTGAATTTAAGGTCACTTGTAAGATGATTTATAGCTATCTAGTTATCTTTTATCATATATTATTTTTGTGAATACATTTTTTTTTTAAATGTATACCTCCTATCTGCAATGATATCAAAAATTATTTACACAGACACCTTCAATATATTTCATACTGAGGCCAAGAAAAAGGTAAAAACATTGATATATCTACCAGGTCCTAACGTAATAAGTCTACTGCACTGTAACACAAAGTTACACCCCACCAAATATATACTTTGTTAGCACCACAGTGAATGTGCTTATCTATAGGTCTGCAGTAAGAGGTTCCAAATCCTCACCCTGCTTTTTCTTATAACTGAAGGCAGTCATTATTTTATTGCGATTCTAGATTTCTTGAATTGGTTAGTTGTTGGTAATCTGTGAGTTTATTTGCTTGCAGGCTTCGCATCTTTCCCTGCGCCGGAGTCCCCATCCAAAGTTCCTCGTCCAATGTCTGTGAACCCTTTCACTGTGAGTACCAATTTGAACCTCTCAACAAGGGGAAATTACTTCAATGGATGGTTTAGGATGTGTGGACTGTATTTAAGGAGGCTTTTAGTTCAGTCGAGTACAATGGTTAATTGGTATTCAAGGGTTGCCGCAAGTGGAGTAACTCTCTCTCTCGCTCTTCGTCTCTCAGGGGAATGTTTACCCCAGTAGGGGAACATCGCGGAACCCTTTCATCTAATCCTGGTGCCCCTGGGCCCCCACCCACCCACCCACCCACCTCTGGGAACCTAGGGAGGAGTAAACTTGAGAAGCTGCTGCCATTTCAATGCCTCTAGAGTATTTTCACCCTCCAAGAGAGGGCTAATGTCCATGCAGCCCCCCCCCCCCCCCCCCCCTTCCCCTTTGTCCCTGTTTACGTGTGTCTCACAGTGTGTACTTAAAAGAAAAATCTGTGTGAATGTAATTATTGTAAAGTATGATAATAATAGAATATGTGTGGTTGGATTGAAGTGTGCGACGTGTATGTTTGTTTTCATGTGTCTGTTTCAATACAATGCAACATTTGATGTATTGGTTTGACGACAGATGCCACCTCAGGGCTCTGTTAGAGTCCAACTGCAGAACGTGTCCATGATCCTAACCTAAAGAAAACACACACATTATCTCGTCCCCTACTAATGTCCTACAGCTAGCCATCAGAATGAATGTGTCTCACTGTCACATTATTACTCAAGCCTGTAAGTCAACCCTGTTATTTCACCTAACATTCATTCAAATTCATGTTTAAGTTCACTGGCTGTGGATATTGGGTGAAAATGTCTCTCGAAGATTTGCTTTACCAGTGTTGAAAGTCACATTTCTGATTTGTATTTGTTAGTCACCCTTTGTTATGGTTACACAGGCCTTTATAATGCATGTGAAAAGGAGTTTCAATGTGCGCGTGTGTGTGTGTTTATGTGTGACTGTGGAACATGTTTCTATTTGTTTTGTATGCCCTACTAAGTTGGGAGAATGGCATTTTTAACAGTATTAAACCTTGACCTGTGCTGGCCTGCAGTGGTTGGAATTATGCTGTGTGAACAGGGATAAATTCAGCCAGCATGGTACAGGCTTATATTTTTTACCCTGCAGTAAAAAAGGGCCAATAGTGCTTCACCGTCTCAGGATGCATGCACTTGGAGGGCTAAAGAAAGAAGATGCTACTGAATGTAAAAGCAATTTAAAAAAGCCAACCATTTGTGTATTTCATCTCTCCGTGCAATGGACCAAATATTACTTGCTATTTTGGAAAATGTGGAGTTTTGATTGTTTTATTTTCTTGGGGGGTGGGTATTCATTTAGTAAGTGTTTAAAATGAAAAGTATTAATCTTCATAAAAATCAATTTGTTGCTTCTTGAACAGTTAACGTGTCTCTTGTTCCGATTTGTGCACAACACGCTAAAACACTATTTTAATATAATAAAACCCAATTAGTTGTCATTACCCCAAATTAACCCTTGCCTCTGAAATCAGATTGAAATGAAACTCATCTCTTTTAAAAGTCCACCAGCAGATGGCGCCTGATGCAGTTTTCTCTAACCTTGTACAAAAGGTTATCTCCGGTTACTTATTGCATAATACTATTAAGCATTAGTATGTATTTGCTGCCACTGCAACTACCCGAAAAATAACACGTATTTATGAATATTCCCAATACTAAATGGTTGCTTTTTGAGGGGAAAAATCTGTCATAATCTCTTACAAATGCTGATAAAGAGTACTATCTACTGTTGGCAATGACTAGAATTTATCAGGACAGTGCCATATGCTGTAAAATGCCAAACAGCATAGCGCATAGTTAAATTTCACAATCATGCCACGGGATGCAATGGGCTCAAAACTGCAAAGGAAATGTTGATACCTCGCATGATGGAACCCCACCGCCCGCTTGCGTAGACTACTACAAGCTTTGACTGACAGTTTACCACAGAAGCTCCACACAACATCACAGCAAGAGGATGGGTGGTGGGCAGCAGTTGCAACGAAGTCTACTGTGTGCTACACACTCAATTAGATTAAACTAATGTCCTTCTGTCTGCAATGGTTGTAACAGGCACATTCGTGTAGACTACAGCGCACATTCGGTGTATGTGCGGCTCGAAAACTCCCGGGGTTACTATCTGAACAGATAGTAATAACTAGCTCAAAGCGAAGAGGACACCAGAAAACGACCCTTTATCACTGAAGCTTATTAGTCAGCTACTCTACCCCTCTCCCTAGCATGCATGTGTTGAAGGGAGGGAGGGAAACGGAGCTATGGATGTTTAAATTATGCTGGTAGCTAACTTTAAAAAAAATAATATTTCTTTGTAGTTAGCTTACATTTAAAATAAATAATTATCTGTTTGCTAAACAAGACAATCTGCGCACCATGGAGAGCCAAACAACTGAACCTCAAAACTACGAAGACGTCCGGAAGAGTGGATATCTTCGGAAACAAAAATCCATGCACCGCCGATACTTTGTCCTCCGGACGGCCTCTGTACGTGGCCCGGCCCGTCTAGAATACTACGAGAGCGAGAAGAAATTTCGCGGAAAGGCACCCGTCCCTAAAAAAGCATTGGCGCTAGAAACATGCTTTAACATCAATAAAAGGGCTGATTCGAAAAATAAGCACATGATTGTCCTTTACACCCGGTCTGAAAGCTTTGCCATCGCGGCAGAGAATGAGGCCGATCAGGACGAGTGGTACCAGGCCATGGTGGACCTGCAATGCAAAAGTAAGTGCCCCAGTTTCTCCATATGTTCTCTTACTGCACAGTTGAACGTGGCAGTATGGCGAGCCTGCACAACTGTAGAAACACGTGGGTGTACTAATGTATATGTTAAAACAGCTGTTCGTATTATTTTGTAAGATAACGACATTAATTAATTTGGCTCCAATTAATCCACACACGTTTTGACAACATGTCAAGTTTTGCTGCTTCTTTCTATTTGCTGCTGCTAGTCGCTCTGCAGTTAGATTCCGGCATCCAAGCCCGAACTTGGTGATAGGCTACTTTTTTAAATTGCCGACCATATTCAATATTGCAATATTATTACAACGTTAACAATGCCATGCATATTAAATATCCACAGGTAAATATTGTCTAGCTTTAAATTTCCTTTGATTTAAATGTGAGTTTATACCCGGCACCACAACAAGAATGTTATCATATTTTCGTACCCTACATTCCCGGCCTGGGTTTTATTATGCAAATTTAGTCGAACTATTTGCACAGGATTATAAATAAATAATTGTTTCAATTGCAATCGCTATACCACCTTCTAATTTCTGTTACATTTTTTCTTTGTGGCATTGCCCAATACTAAGCCTAGATAATGTGATTCAGCATGTGTTTACTTTAGGTTTACTGTTTTTTGCTGCCAACGCAATATTATCCCAGGCATTGATCCGCAAGAGGGGGGAACGTTTGGGACAAGTTTGGACATGTGCTCAGTCTCTCCTGACTTACTTATGCACTGTGATGACACATATTATGAATCAATCATCTACCTAAATTAGTGTTTTTTTTACTGCATGCGAAACTTACAAATTGCATCCACCTCAATATTTTAATAAGGCTTTTCTGAAATCTTGTAATCCGACATGGAGCAATCTTTGTTAACATGCCCTGGAACCAAAACTAACAATGGTGACCACACAATCGCTCCAATCTCACCTGTTCACATTCTCTTCTCGCCGTGGGAGACCGGCAACGACAGAGACACATGACGCAAACCAAGATATGGGTTCAAGGTGCTTAAACATGACCCCTTGCTCCGTTATGTAAAGGAGACGATTACTGTAGCGCCCTGCGTAAAATAAGCTGCCACAGGGGAAGGAAGGCAGACAGTGATACATTCTGTCGTACCCCTTGCCAGCCACAATTTGAAGCGGAAATCTCCTCTAAGGACAGAGGTGTATTTAATTTTTTTATTTCAGGTCTGTAAAGAAATTGCACATGGAAATAACCATGAGCTGAAATCTGCTTTCATTAGTCTTCAGTGCTTTCAACACCTGCATGGGATAGAGAGATCACTTGCCATGTTGAAAGTCTGGGTTGAAATTGGGAGTGTGGCCAACCCCAGTTGTCTACCATAAAAGTATCGTCCTTACAAATAAAAGTCTTACTGTCAAGTCCAATATTTTTACAGCAGTTTTTTTTAAGGTCTCTCCTTTGTAAACCTTTTGAATGCTATTGTTTTGAAAGAAGACATAACTCTACGTTGATGGAAATCTTGACTGTCACTTTATTTTGTTAGCGAAGTGTTGAGTTACTAGTATGAATAATTTCCCCTGACATGAGTGCAACCACCCTAAACTTATAACCTCAAACAGCTTCATATTTGTAGGTGTAATATATGGCACATCCAATTTCCGTTCATTTGATTATGAAGGTAAACACACACACACACACACACACACACACACACACACACACACACACACACACACACACACAATCGCCACATTTTCAGAATGTTTCGATGCTTCAGGGCTAAGCAATACAATAAGGATGTGCCAGGTTGTATATGAAAGGAGTAGAGCGTACACGTTTCAAGGCACACAGTTGACAAAAACCCAATTCTATTTTTTTTATTATTTTTTTTTAAATAAGAGTGATAGACAAGGTAGAATTTTGCAAGTAACAGACCAGCTTCGAGATTATTTAGTCCGATAGCTTATGGGGTAACACGAACCTCAGCCACCCACATGTACTGTTGGGGAGACTCAGGAATTCACACCCCTGATGCTGGCATTGGAGCCAGTAGGGGGTGGGGCAGGGACTTACTGCAGCAACACATACTTTCCTACAGAGTATAGACAGGCTCTCTTTGAATATCTCTGCTTATACAGCTTTGCATTGTGTTGCATTCAACGCCCTTATTGCAAACGGGGTAGAAGATGACCACGATGTTATAACACGCATCAAAGTAGGGTGCCAAAGCTGGCTTGTATTGGCTTGGTTTGAGTTGACACAGCAAGCGTTAGCTAAGCTGGCAGTACACGGTACATGAGGTCTAGTGTAAAACCCTGTGCACACTGAAATCTTAAACAGTATGCATCTCAGTGCGGCCGTAGGCGAGGTGAAATGAGGTTTCCGTTTCAGTGCAGTGCGCGAGACCAGAGAACCTCATCGAAGCCAGGAACGGTGCGATATCCCGTAGCCTCTTCAAGCCTACCTGTTAATTACACAAATATTAGCCAGCTGCCGTGCAGGAGGATATTGGGATCCTGGCTATTTGCTCAGCTGACTCTAGTTAGGCCGTTTGGGCAGCGAGGACAGTATCAAGCTGTGGCGTGGGCAGCTATTTACCCAACTATTAGGACTCACTGAGGTGTGAAAGCCAAGATCAAGTGAACGAGGAATGACAGTGAGCCGTCCTTTGCCAGGCAAACAGAGACCTGTGTGGACATAAATGCACATCGAGAACTGTTAACCCTTGTAAACAACCGGCTATTGTGTCAATTCAGGACTTGTAGACAGACGCTTAGACCAACTCAGGTGGCACACTCACAGGGGGGAGCCTTTGTGGCGGAACACTCGGTGGAGGAGCCTGATGGTCCAAATCTGCCAACAAGATGCCCAACTCCACAAGCGTGTACCTGTTTGTAGGTGATACAATGCTTAGGTGTTTAAAATCTCTGTTAGGGCATGTTTTTGTTGAACAGTCTGGTGGTCATTGAACCTTGGGTCCTTGGTGCATTATCTAAAAGACCTCTTGGCTGTTCAATGGCGGCCTGGCTCGCTTGGTTCGTCTAGTCAGGGTGGTGGGATGTGAGTCTCTCTCTGAAGGTGGCCAGGCGTAGGAAGGCGATTAAATGTTAAACCCTCCTAAACCGCTTGCTCGTCTCCCTAATGTGCTGGTAATTGATGTCCCTGGGTCAACCACAGTCAACCAGGGATACGGATGGGATAGCTGACTGGAGCTGATTTCCCTACCGCTAAGTCCGGGATGAAGAGTCCTTAGCTGGATCACATGCGACTCCCCCCTCCGTTCAGGCCACAGGGTCATTGCCTACGATATACACCAATCATTGGCACACATTAACACCCTGTCATTTCATTTTATAAGGCGGGCTAGCCATTCTATAACAGGGTGTGCCTGGCTTGTGCAACCCCGGCTATGAGCTAAACAGCTATATCCATATACTGATACATCCAACATAAATTGGCCCTGTGTATTTGAGCTTGTGAAAGAGCTCAACTGAGGTAGTTGATAACGTGCTAAGTTTTTGAATGACAGAAAAAAGGTTGGCAAGTGAGAGCAGTATCCATTTCGCAGATGAGCTCACTTAGGCCACATGATCTAATACATAAACAAACCGTTTAAAGCAACATTTATTCCCCATGGTTTATACCACCCCATTAACCAATTTAGCAAGCTCCCCAATGGCTGTCTACTGTTAGTCAGTGATTTTAACCATAGTGATTTGAAGCAGATTCTCTCCTTTGAAGAACATTAAGGCAAGGTGAAAACGAGTTTAGGGAGAAGCACAGATCTAAAGATTAACAGACCTGTCTTTTATACAGTCTATGTTCTTCTTTAGAGAATACTAACAAACTTCAAAGGCCATAAAATTGGATGTTTTTACCTTTCTGGACTAGGCAAAGAGATAAGGGGTTATATGTTGGCCAGCCTGGTGTGAAAGATTAGCGCTTTGTCTAACCTTCATGGCCACTTCCATGGAACTCTCTGGGACAAAAGGACTGGATACGTCACTGATAATCAGAGTTTTGTTTGTGTACGTGCCAAAGTACCCCCAAAACAGTGTGAAAGCCTTAGGAAGATGCTGGTGTCTTTGTTGATTTCCTGTGGAGGACGAAGATGGGCTGAGATAAAGAGGAAAAAAAGGAAGCAGAGAAGTCGACTCACAATGACAACTGCAGGATCTTTTGGAGGAGCCGTGTGGCAAATTTACCATGAACAATCTTAGACACAGCTGTCCCACATCCATCCATGCTGGTAACTTGGTATGTGGGGGGGGGGGGGGGGGGGTTGAAAGGCTATGTAAGGGTTAACAAGGTCTTTTAGGCCTCAAAAGTGCAGGTTCTCTATGGGGGTATAGCTGAACACTGTGGCGTGCTCGGGAAATGAGGTCACAAATGTGAAATTGGATCGAGTGGGCTTTGCCTTTTGCAAGAGCACCTTTTAGGGATTTACCAACTGCCTTGGCTAACTAAAACAGGATAACTTTGTAAATTTGCTTGAACTACAGTATGATTTTCTGGTCATTTCCACCTTGCTTTGGTTTCAGGCTGAGCCAGAGTAAAAGGCGAGCCAAAGGTTTTATAATGTTGATTTACCACTGTAAGATTATGCCCTTAAGATATCCCCTTAACTTTGATGGGACTGTGTTTCAAATTCCATGGCAAAAAAATGGGAGATTTTAATGTGAGCACTATTTCAGTATTATGTCAACATGGACTAGCTGTTTCTTTTCAGACTGAACCGACACATGGAAAACTAGGCTAAATATTTACTGGTTGCTCATGCAGACCAAACCCATCACTCACAGCTCATTTGTACCCAACTTTGCCAAGCTATGCTAACTGTACTGCAGAGCAGTGAACAAGCAATGCTAACTGCACCGCAGATCAGTGAACAAGCTATGCTAACTGCACCGCAGAGCAGTGAACAAGCTATGCTAACTGTACTGCAGATCAGTGAACAAGCTATGCTAACTGTACCTCAGAGCAGTGAACAAGCTATGCTAACTGCACCACAGAGCAGTGAACAAGCTATGCTAACTGCACCACAGAGCAGTGAACAAGCTATGCTAACTGCACCACAGAGCAGTGAACAAGCTATGCTAACTGTACCTCAGAGCAGTGAACAAGGCTAGCTCATACTGCCCTATCAGTCGCTGCCTGCCTATCTCTAGTTGACCTACTTCGACTGTGCAGAGTGTGCGTGTGATAACGGCCATCAGTAGGTCACTAATGGAAAGGCTTGTCAATATCCTAGCAGCCAGCTGGGCCACAGGTTCAGGGGTGAAGAACAAACATATGTTATGGCCCCCCATAAAGGTTGACTTCGATAAGCAGGGCAGGGGAATACTCTGTTGCACAACAGAGCCAACAGGCAATAGGTGTAATCACACAACGGTGTCCCTGTGGCCAAAGGAATCTCAGGTGGCCTAGTCTGGGGGCAAACACGAAACAAGTAATTAACTGCATTTATTAACCTACTATTTTAAAACTGAAAGCTGTCAATAGGTTGTATGGTGCACTAAAAGCTTTTGGTAAAAATACCTGCCTTGATAGTTTAAGCAACGTACTGAACTACTATGGAACAAAGTTTGAGGTAACATGGGTAGTGCCGGTGACATTTCTGTTTGTAAGGTTGTCCTAAGATGGTTTTACTGACGAATTGAGACTGCTCACCTGGCTTCCTCAGATGGTTCATGAATACCAGGTGTATTTAGTCCTATTTCCGTCCTGTTTAGTCATCAGTTCGACTGTGTTGTGGCTAAGGGTGTCATATATTACTATTATGTATGAGGGCGTGTTATGTTGTTAACAGTTGACACCTTGCTCCGATGATGTCCACAGATGTAAAGCGTTGGCATCATGTGCGGTAAAATCAGGCTTCTCCAACCACTGCCTCTGTTTGTACCACCCTGGCATGATGGTCCCTAAGAGGAAAGACAGCCACCATTTATTATTCATTCTGCTCTGTGTTATATCAAACACAACAGACTTATGTAACTTTGAAGAGGTTTTTAAGATGCTCTGTAGGTTTAAAATGGCTTCTCTCGTGCAAGACTACAAGTAGGCCTACTTCCTTAATAAGTAGTGTTTTGATTAGGTTAGGCTGTTTTTCAGTGATTATTGTTCAGTATATCTGTTTGCATTTGTCTGTGTATCAACGTCTCTGTCTCTGGTGTAAAACCTTAGATCAAAGGAGTGCTCTCTAGTGCTCTTTTTGTTTGAAGAGGCACACACTTGCACGCCTGGTGTTTTCACACTTGTGCTGAAGTGTTTGTCAAGTGAAAAGAAACACTTGGACAAGGAAAATGGGTGGGGATCATTCAGGATTTTGAATCCCAATTCATGGTAATACAGCTACTAAAAGGGAATGGGAAATTTGTAATATATTTGACAGCTACCTTACCAATGTTATTTCCCAAAATAAACAAAGCATTTTTTTTCCCGGATCAGGATTCTCTTACTCTCAGTAATCACAGTTAAATCCCCAAACCTTCCCTTTCCTGCAGTAAATCTAAATCGAGCAGGAGCAATGTGACCAAACGCTCAAATGCACTCCCAACATGCACACATGAAATAATCATGTGTGGCCCAGAGTGAGTCATCCAAAGTAGCTAGTGTGCTCAATTGTAGTTCTACTTCAGGGAAGGGGTCATCGTTGGGTTTGGGAAGGCAGACCATATGAACATTCAGGTTTCCCGTTCAGCAACCACAACTTAATGTTTTGGAAGAGGGGGCGGGTTGGGGGCGGGGTGGGAATGTCGGTCATAAACGAGTCCCAGGGAGCGTGCGGTCCTTTTGTGCGTGCTGGGATTTCTGGTGTACATATGGTTGCTATTGTTAGGTTTACAGTGGTGGTAATGGGAGGGACGGAGGAACACACACAGAAGCCCTGAGTCGGTAGGCAGTCTTGGTGGAACTTTCAAGTTCAAGATGCCGTTCTAGTCATATTTGTCCTAAAAAACGAAATACTACATATCTTGTGATTATAAAAATCAGAAGAGGGTTCGTTTAGATGAGATTTGACCTAATGCCTAGGCATGATAGTGTACTCTTTCACACATGTCATTTTCATTAGGTCTTTCATTTACAATTTGACTCCCTATTTTGCTGTAGTAAATATACTGCCAATCACTTTTCTACAATGAATCAATCCTGTTCAAACATATGCATATTAACATTTTTATCCTTAGGCCAAATATGCAGGTAGAGATGGAGAATTACTAGTATGGTAAATCCAGGAGGTAGGTTATGCCTTTAAGGCTTTTACAAGTTTGCTAGCAGCACTTTTTTTTTTATCATAGTCATTACTTTGTACTGAGTCTTGACTGTTAAAATGTCCATGCTGAGTGTGTGTGTGTGTGTGTGTGTGTGTGTGTTTATGTGGAGTGTTTGATCTGTGAGTATAGCCTTCAAGTGGGTCCCCCAGTTGGAACCTGCAGGAGTTGGATGCAGACCTTGCAAGTCACTGCATGCTCAGGAAAAACGCATTGTTTAAAATGAGTGAAAAGCTGCCGTATCAGCACAGCTTACAAGATAGTGGTGTACTGTTCTCGTTGTGAGTGTAAATAGTGGTAGTTTCACCTGACATTGCCTTTTTCAGTGATGCATGGAAGTCATGTTGGTACTTTGGCTAGCTTACTTATTGAATTTGCAAGCTCGCCTCTGAACCCACATTGATGAAAACCCCATCATTTCCCCCTTTTTCTTTCAATTACCCAAAATCTTTACCCACACTTAACCATCTATATATTTCCTCTCTTCTAGTTAAGACGCCCTCTGACGATAGAGCTGTGGGGGACTACGGTGTCCCCAATCCTGGGCCGGCTTTCAAGGAGGTGTGGCAGGTGAAAGTGTGGCCCAAAGGTCTGGGCCAGGCCAAGAATCTGGTGGGTGTCTACCGCCTCTGCCTGACCGACAAGACGGTCAACTTTGTGAAGCTCAACTCGGATGCTGCCGCCGTGGTGCTGCAGCTGATGAACGTTCGCCGCTGCGGTCACTCGGAGAACTTCTTCTTTGTTGAGGTCGGCCGTTCGGCAGTCACTGGGCCAGGAGAATTCTGGATGCAGGTAATATAAAAGTGCAATATGTTTTTCACTTTTGAAGATCCTTCTTTCAGTTATTGTGTTTACTTCACCTACAAGTTTTTTGGGTGTCAAGGACGTGCTGAAATAGAACTTACTTTTTGGACTTATGAATGGTTGTGTTTGTCTTCCAGGTGGATGATTCTGTGGTGGCCCAGAACATGCATGAGACCCTCCTGGAGGCCATGAAGGCGCTCAGCGAGGAGTTCCGCCAGCGCAGCAAGTCGCAGTCTAACTCCGGCCCTGGAGGGGGCGCCACCGCCTCCAACCCCATCAGCGTTCCCTCGCGCCGCCACCACCCCAACCCACCCCCTAGCCAAGTGGGCTTTACCCGCCGGCCCCGCACCGAGCCCCCCGGTGGAGCCAACAGCGGAAATGGAGGGGCCAACAGTGCCAACGCCTCCCCCACGCCCAGACACAGCTTCCCCAGGTCTCGCACGGCCAGCGACGGGACAAATGGAGAGGAGGGCGGGGCGGCAGCCGCCGCACTTACGGGCCAGGAGAGCCCCACCACCAACGGGTCCTGCTCCAACACCCCCATCCTCAGGTCCAAGTCAGCCCGCTCGGCTTCCACCCCTGCCAAGACCCCCCTTGGCCTGATGCGCTCCGTGTCCACCCCAGGACCCTCCCCGGCACCCAGCCTCTCCCCTAGCTCCGGCCATGGCTCAGAGTTCACAGTGGTAGGGGTGAGCGGCGGTGGACCAGGGGCTGGGGCTTATAGTCGCATGCCCTCCAATCAGGCCTCGGTGTCGGGCTCCGCCAGCGACTATGGCTCCTCCGATGAGTACGGCTCCAGCCCCGGGGATCACACCATCCCGTCCTCCCCCAGCGTCCCTGGAGGTTCGTCGGGCAGCCAGGACCCCGGAGACGAGGCTGCCAACTACATCCTGATGGGCAAACGTGGAGGTGTTGTGGGAAGTGCCAATGGTGGTGTTTGTGATGCCGGGGTCGGTGGAGGCTCCACATCCAGCTCCATGCCGGCCCATTCCAACTCCCAGCCCCAGACCAAGAGGGTGCTGCGGCGCTCCTCCAGCCGGGAGTGCGAAGCGGAGCGCAGGGTGCTGAGCAAGAGGGCCTCCCTGCCGCCCATGGCCCTGGAGAGGCTGGCTCCTCGGCCCCGCAGGGGGGAAGAGGTAGCAGACGAAGACTCCGCCGACTACGCCATCATGTCCCGAAGCACCAGCCGCGAGTCCTTCACCTCCTCCTCCACCTCCTCCTCCACCCATCGGGACTCTGGCGTGTGCACCAACGGAGGAGGGGCCTACATGGACGTGGCAGGAGAGTTCAAAAGTGACCCGGGCGGAGGAGGAGCGGGAGGTCGGGTGGATAACGGCTATATGTCTATGCTACCCGGAGTCAAGGCCCCGCCTGCCGCCCTCTCCATCTCCGTGCCCGACTCGGACTCCAAGCCCGCCGACGACTACATGGCCATGACCCCCAACAACAGCGTTTCCCCCCCTCTGCAGATTCGACCCCAGCCGGGCTCCGACGGCTACATGATGATGTCCCCCAACAGCAGCTGCTCCCCCGACCAGCGTGGTGGGCTCTCCGGGGGGGCCTGGGTGGAGAGCAGCAGTACAGACAGCCGGGCGGGCAGCGACTACATGAACATGTCCCCCATCAGTGCCCGCTCAGCCAACAGTAGCCCCCCGCCCCTGGAGTCCCCCAGCCAGGCAGACCCTCACACCCCGCAGCAGGCACCCAAGATGGTCTACTCGTACTACTCCCTGCCTCGCTCCTACAAACATACACCCTCCAGCAGACATTTTGAGGATGTGCCTGGAGGGCGAGGGAGGCGGCCTAACGGGGATGTGAACCGAGGCGGAGGGGAAGGAAGTGGGGCGGGAGGGCGCCAGGAGCCGCACGGAGGTGTACCACCGGTGGTCGGACACCACCTGTCCCTCTCCTCTTCCTCCTACTCCTCCAGCTCAGCCAGCAGTGAGAGCCTGGGGGAGGTGGATGAGCGGGTAGCCCAGGGATCTGGCCCTCTTGCCGGGAGAGCAGCCTCCAAAGACAGGGCTGCCCCCCAGCAGAGAAGAGGGGGTTCTGCCGTTGGGTCCAAGCAAGGCGGCCATGCCAGGACCAGACCCGTCAGCCTGTTTGTGGATGTGTCCAAAGCCAACACCCTCCCCAGGGTCCGAGAGAACCCTCTCCCCCCGGAACCCAAGAGCCCCGGGGAGTACGTCAGCATCGAGTACAAGGGGGGGAAAAGCCACCAGGGTGGCTTGGCAGGAGGCCGTGGCCGGGGGCTGAGACACGGCATGTCCCTGCCACACAGCTCCACCGGCCAGAGGCCGCCCCATCGACCCACCTCCTGCATGGGGAACCTCCTCTCCCGGAGCCCCTCGGCCCCCGTCACCCCTCCAGCCGCCTCTGAGTATGTCAACATGGACCTGGGGCCCTCTCCGTCCCCGTCGCCCCTCTCCCTCACCCCGCTACACTTCCCTGCCTTTGCCACTCCCCCGACTCCCCCTGGGGCCCTGGCTCCCAAGGTCAGCGACGAGCGCAAGGCAACCCGCCACGTTGATGCGGTGAAAGGGGCCGAGGCTGGAGCCAGGAAACCCAGAGCCCAACTTAGTGAATGCGAATCCCCAACCGCCTGCGGTGACTACACAGAAATGGCATTCAGCCTGAACAGCCCTTCTCCCAAGGTTTCGTCCCCCAGTAGGCCTGACCCCCCCACCCCTGGACTGAGTGCACTGGGACTAGACTTCTCCCTGGCCAAAGCAGGGCCAAACCCCGACCACGGGGCAAAGGTCATCCGGGCTGACCCACAAGGCCGCCGGCGTCATTGCTCCGAAACCTTCCTGGTTGCCGCTTCCCTCCCGACTAGCTCGGCCACCTCCTCCATATCGGTCGCCTCTCTTTTCCCGGAGCACGCCCAAGCCGTGGCCCGGAGACTGGGCTTTGAGGGCATCTTGTGGGGGAGCGGAGCCGTTACTGACACCCCCTCCCAATTTGCTCACCCAGTGCAGCAGTCTCTACCTTCTCCCCAGGCTTCGTCCATCGAGCAAGGCCTCAACTACATAGACTTGGACTTGGCCAATAAAGAAAGCCCTCACTCAGGCCTAGACAGCCCCTCCAGTGTCCAGACAGCCCCCTCTCGTCTCTTCTCATCTGTGCTGGGCACAGGGTCCGGCCTAAGCGGGGCCGGGGCCAGCGTGGCGGGCAGCGGGGGCTCCAGCCTCAACACGTACGCCAGCATCGACTTCTACAAGTCCGAGGAGCTGCGGACTCATCAGAACGGCACCAAGGATGGCACAGGTACAAGTCACGTCTCACTGTTGAGAGAAAATGAGGTTACCATCCTCATACTGTGTCAATCTTTTGCTTTGAGTAGTTTCTCGGTCAATAATTGCGTTATCGCTGTCTGTTCTGCATCTGTTTGCATTGAACAGACGAAAGCACTGTCTTTGTCCTCATGCATGAAGAGAAGATGATCCCTAGAGTCAAAAATCTGATTTCCACTTCTGTCACTGTAATCCTCATAGACATAAAGTGGCTGCTGCTGCAGCTCTGTCTGGTCCGAAATGTATGCCTAACCTTTTGAAATCGAATTTTCATTGGGCGTACCGACGTAAGCTATTTGGCCCGGGAAAACCAGAATATCATTATAATTTGTTATCTTGGAAATGGCCATTGATTTCTCTTACAACACACTTTTATATGACGCACAGAATGTATGAGGTCTTAGACAGCACAGTGTTAGGCCCAGCAAATAAACCTTTTCGCTCTCTGTCAGCCACTGCTGTCCGTGCTAAATTGGCTCGTTAGGAAGGCCCGCCTGCAGTTTTAGTAGATAGAGACCCCTGTTTAAACGTATGTGGAGATTTATACCTGGTTGTAAAACAAATAGCGTTAGCTTACCTCCACGGTTGGGGTTCTTGTGATGGATGCCGCGTTACTAGCCTTGTTGTTGAGGCTAATAATGATGTCTTTAGCACAGTAGCTTTCCTGTATGAAAATTGACATGATTTAGATTCCGGGCCTTCTTCACAAGTCCCTTGAGTGTGAATGCCCCTATTTCGTATATTGATTTTAAATGAAGAATTTTGCATTACGCTAACCTCTTTCTCGTAAAAAGTGCCTGGAGTCGCTACATAGTTCATTTAAATGGAAACCTGTGGCACAGTAGCTTCGAGTGATTTTCAATGCTCAACCTTCATGTCACGCTTGATTTATGAGTGGCTCTTGAGCGAACTTTTTCAGCATGTTATCATGGTGAGTGAAGCGTCATCAATAGCTTGAGCGGTGTTTTTAGTGTGAATCCAGCATCAGGCCATCACTGTGGCTTTCACAGCGTGTTTCAAGGGGGAGCTCAGTGCTAGCATGGTTCCCGCTGCAGGTCTCTACTCCAGTGCGGGCCCAAGCTGTGCCTGCTAGCATGGGTCCGTCTGTGTGAGGGGCGGCGTGGGGGAGAATGTTACACGTTGGCTGTAAATGTTGACATGTGGCCAGCGTTTCACTCACACCGCTCCCAAATGCCTCTCCACAGTGTTCCCTCCTCCCTTCGTCCGTCCATTCCACCTCCTCTTTCCTCCTCCTCCAATAAATGATCCTTTTGTTCGAGTCTTTTGTTCGATGGGGTGCCAGCGCTTGGCTGGCTGGATCCAGACTTAACTCCCAGCAAGTGTTCCTTCTCTGTCCCTTTTTAAAAAATTGTATTTAGCTCTTTCTTCATTCCCTTTCCCCCCTCATCTTAATATTTAGTGTGAGAGTTTCTTTTGCACCCCTGCCTTTCCTTTAGTGCACCTCCTATATCTTCTCTGTTCCTCTTCCACTTTATGGTTTTACATAAGCACATTGCTTCATTCCCATGTGATGAGAGACACGTTTTAAAATAGCTTTTGGTAAAGCCATGGGAAGTCCCCCCTTTCAGTGCAGCTGAAAGGTACTTCAGCTAAGAGAGATGAAAGGCTAGTGTCCCTATCTTAAAGAGGGTTCACACAGACACATGTGGATTACTTTAAACACGACTCAATTTGAATGCAATTAATTGCCTCGTCTCTGTGTGTGCCGAGCAACATTTCTTTGGTTTTGAAAATGAGTCAGGGTAATTCGGGGGATTCCCCCCTGGCAGGCGTCAGCTTGTTGAGGCTGTAGGAATAAAACTTGGGGTCTAGTTTTCTGGACTTGAACTCTAGGACTGGAAAAAGTAGTTGATGTTCAGGTTGACAATCATTTTATCAAAATACGTTTGGAATAGCTTTGAGTCCAAACATAATGCCATGGAAATTGCCCAGTAGGCTAATTTAAAAATCCAACTGAAATTGATTCTCTGAATCTCTGTTTTACAAACAGGTAAAACAAATTTGATCGCTATCAAAACTCTTCTGTTTCACTAGTTTGACTTCATGCAGGGAATGCAAGGGATGTTTTCCTTTTTGGCCTATCATCAGTGAAGATGACTCCAGTTCAGAACCTGCCAGATTAAGACCAATTACGGAGTTGGCTTTTTTAACAATTTTACCTAGTCTACTACTGTCATCCTAATGTTGCACACTACAAACAACACTGTTATAGAGCATAAGAAGCATTGACTTTTCAATATCAAAAGATCTAAGCTTCCTTAGGAAGTATAGACATGACAGGGCTTTTTTGAAAACATCACTTGACTCGAGTTTACCTTCCAACTGCTGTAAATAGTAACACAGATATGTGTATGTGTTAACCCTTTCAACTCCTCTAAGTACAATTAGATTCATAGTTACCGATTTTCTTCTCAAATCAACAAATACCTCTTTGGTTTTACTAACATTAGGTTCAAAGAGAATTCTCAGAACCACCAAACAAAAGCAGAATCACAGAATCAAGGTGATTACTATATGCTAGTGTATTACCCTATACAACTAACAATTGCAGTATTATCAGAAAATGTTTGCATATGTGTAAACTCTTGATTATGCCTAAAGTCAGAAGTATTCAATGAAAAAAGAAAAGGACGGTTCCTTGGGGTGCCCCTGTGTTGGTTAATTTAATCTGTGATGATGCTTGGTTTGGTTTCACAATGTTACAAATTGAGGCCTGTTAGTGAGATAATTAAGAGTCCACTTAATAAGAGAAGGGGGAATATTCACAGCTCCTAGTTTCCCGAAAGAATATGTGGTTGGATAGTATTGAAAGCACTGGAGGAATTAGAAAACTGTAATATAATGTAACTATATGTGGTCTTTCAAGATGCTTATACAACTTATGGACTATATAACAGCATCACAGCTGATATTGATAAGTAAACTGCATTGGACAAACATGGTCTTCAACTAGATATCTTAAATGTTGGAATACAACCGTTTCAAACACTTTCATAATCTGAGATGTTAGGGCAATAGGGCGTAACGTGTTGAAGGCATAAAGCTCTAACCTTTTGGCTTTTCAGGAACGGGAGCTATATGTTGTTCAATAACCTTTCCATTTTGTGTGTGTCTGTGTGCAGTGCACTATGGTGTGGGCTTGCAGGTTTGAATGTGCTTCTACCATGCTTATAGCCAGACAGTCCATGCATAGTACGTCCTCTCCTTTCTAAAATGGGTGTATACGTGCGTGTGGCCTTGCATATGACCATATGCGTTTTTATTAGGAGCTTATAAATAATATAAAGAGGGTTGACTGAACTGCATAATGTTTTTTCCATCACAAACATGTTGACGGGTGTGAGTCCCAGTGGTGAAGGAGAATTCCTTGACCTCCAATGAAAGGGCAAACATTTTTATCAACAAGAGAGGCTGCATTGAGCTTTTTCTGAAGAGTTCCGATGAAATTGAATTATTTGTGTTCTCCAGAAAGGATTTGGGATAATTCCATCTCCAAATTTCAGGCTGCCCCTTTAGCCACCCAATCGTACCGGTATGATGCATATACTATCTAATCAGGGAAGTCTATGCCCATCCTGAAATAAACAGGTTATCTGTCACTTAGCCAGACGCTTTTCTTTTCAAATCTGAGAAGATTAAGTACTCTAGTCTATTAAAATGAGTTACAGTTTGGATACTTTGGCCCGTACCTGAATGTTGGATCTGTTTATACAGTGCAAGCAAACAGGAATAATGGTTCTAAACCATTGTTTTTTTGTCTGGAATGTTCCTAAACGCCGTTCCTAAACGTGCCTGGCTGCACGCTCGAAGGTAGCCACCCTGGCTAGCAGCATGTGAAGGTAGCCACCCTGGGCTAGCAGCATGTGAAGGTAGCCACCCTGGCTAGCAGCATGTGAAGGTAGCCACCCTGGACTAGCAGCATGTGAAGGTAGCCACCCTGGCTAGCAGCATGTGAAGGTAGCCACCCTGGACTAGCAGCATGTGAAGGTAGCCACCCTGGCTAGCAGCATGTGAAGGTAGCCACCCTGGGCTAGCAGCATGTGAAGGTAGCCACCCTGGCTAGCAGCATGTGAAGGTAGCCCCCCTGGCTAGCAGCATGTGAAGGTAGCCACCCTGGCTAGCAGCATGGGAAGGTAGCCAATGTGAAGGTAGCCACCCTGGCTAGCAGCATGTGAAGGTAGCCACCCGGGCTATCAGCATGGCGCGTTGAGGGGAGGCACGGCTGCTCCTTAGCCAGCCCGAGGCTCCGTTGGCACATTTACACCTCCTTAAAACCTGTGGCTAAAGTGTAGAACTGCTAGAGTGCTGCTTAAAAACGAGTCATAGGACCTGCTTTTCACACACACACACACACAGGCACTCGCATGCACATTGTGGAGTCAACAAACACAACGAT
The DNA here is from genome assembly GCA_017639675.1 of Aplochiton taeniatus. Taxonomy (NCBI): domain Eukaryota; kingdom Metazoa; phylum Chordata; class Actinopteri; order Galaxiiformes; family Galaxiidae; genus Aplochiton; species Aplochiton taeniatus. The sequence continues at coordinate 11,260,400 of CM030188.1, read as the reverse complement.
AAGACTTTGGTCACCCAAGTGAACCATGCACATTGGTTGGCACACACACTTGCACACACCTCTAAAGTTCTCGGAACATGCTGTGACTGTCCACTGTGCAAATAGCAGGGTGAGGGAACATTCAAGCCTAGTCACAGAGGGGGCTGCGTGACGCCACCTTTTCTCTCTCCACCTGAAATAAAAGCTTTCCTTGTTGGCGGGAGATAAATGGAATTGGAGCCTAAACAAGGCACTTACATGTACACAAACACACACTCTTCAGGCTAAAGTGTCGCTTGATTAGGTTACGGCCCGTGCGTCTGCTTTTGCTGGCCTTAGTTTTACGTAACACTTCTCTAACCCGCCATTGCTTTGGATTACTCAGACTATTCTGAGACTGAACAAGATCACTGCCTAATAATCCTCAGGATGTGTCTGGTTGGGGTTGTCAGGGTGTGCGGGTGTGGGTTTGCTGTCCACTTTACTTGGTGTTACTTATATCGGTTTCCCTTCACACGTCTTAGAGGTCTCGAAGGAGGTTCAGTGCCGTCCAACAACTCGGACGGTGTTTTGCCAGTGGGGAAACACAGATGTAAATAAAAGAGAAACTTTGGCGAACGAAAACCATTTGAGCACATTTTGTGGTTTGAATGATATTTTAGTCCTTCTTTGCCTTTTCTTGTCATTGGACACTACATTCACATGGATCTATATTTCCACCGTTTATTTCAAAGATAGAGCCGTGGGTGGAAACGCTTTGTTGAACGTTCAGTTTTACCATAGAAGTAGACTGAGAACATAGTGGTGCGATGGCTCCCAGTCAGGTTAGAAATAACCCAGGGATAGAACTGTTTGGATTATCTGAACGAAATCCTCTGAATGTGGTACTATCTGTGTTCCATTTGAGAATAGTAGGCCCTGTTCACAACACTAATCTGTGCTTTCAACTGCAAGGCTCCCTGGGTCGTGGCGTGTTATGATTATGTAATGCACTGTCATAATGTTTTAATTATAGCGTCGGTATACTACATATGCAAGGGTTGCTTTAGCCTGTAGAGCAGCCTGGAGAGAGGGACAGAGAGAGGGATACAAAGAGATGGATGGATAGAGAGAGAGAGAGAGAAAGAGAGCTGGAGGCATCTTGTTAGCCTGTCGCTGGACTCCTTTCCTCCCTTGGATTGCATGGTCTATTTAGAGGTTGGCTTAATTCCGGTCTTTTCTATTCATTCAGCTTAATAATAGTAATTCAATTGATGATGATAAGATATGAAATGAATGATATTGATAATAATAATAGTTATTTTTTGTTATGATTCTTTCGTTCCATTTATTCCATACCTTATATTGTACTAGTTGTATTTCATTAGTGGTGTAACAGATCATAAAGTCACGGTTCGAATCGGTCCGCGGAGTCCAGCAAAAAAAAAGGGGGACTCAATCACTTTCACAGTATTTTGAAACCCTTTGTTTTCCTAAACTGAGTATGACCTCTGTCCGCAACAATAAGCATCCCAGTTGATTTGCTAATAGCTTTAGCCCAGTCTGATTCTGCAGCACAGGATTGCTTAAAAACCTCTGTGATCATTTGGTGTTGTCTCTTGGGTCACGTCACTGACACACGGCTGATATCACTTCAAATGTGTGGCCATGATCGATGTATTCCATTCTCATAAATGGTTCTCCCGTGGCACAATGCTTCAAGGGTAACTGTTTTTCCACCCCCTCCTTTTCCGTCATCATTATAATTTACAGGGAAGCAAAAATGCTCCCATACATGCAACATTATTTTTCACTTTTTGCAACGCGTGCATCCCAGATAAGCTAGATTTGTTGGGATTCAACAGGCCCCGGTAAACACACAACTGCGTGTGTCTCTTAGAGATTTAGGGAATTTTTTATTAGAAAAGTAACAGTGGCAGTAAAACTGTATTTCACACTTTGATGGTTAAACGTTGCAATTAATCCGCGATTCACATCCGTTGCACCACTATATTTCATATGCCAATAGCGAATTAGCCTTCATGCTGTGCTGTAGTCTGGCCAGCCTAGGAGTCTCATGGCAACTCTGTGTTTGTTGGAATTAATTTCACAAAGCACTTCTTTGTATTCAGTGGTCTTTAAATCCACTCCCTGGCCTGTGATGGTGTTCCAGGTTTGGGTTTAGGTTTGGGTTGAAGGTTAAGTTTGTGTGTGTGTCTGTGTGTCTGTGTGTCTGTGTGTCTGTGTGTCTGTGTGTCTGTGTGTCTGTGTGCCTGTGTGCCTGTGTGCCTGTGTGCCTGTGTGCCTGTGTGCCTGTGTGCCTGTGTGCCTCTGTGCCTCTGTGCCTCTGTGCCTCTGTGCCTGTGTGCCTGTGTGTCTGTGTGTCTGTGTGCCTGTGTGCCTGTGTGCGTGTTGAATAAGACCTTCAAGGATGGGAGATTTCCCCACTGACCCTGAGCACATTCCACTTGTTGACGTCATCTTTCGGTGACACAGTGAGAAGCAGCAAGCCGTAGCAGATGCGGATGGTTAAGGAAAGCTCCTCGTTGGAGGAGTTCAGCGAATCCAGCTGCATGGTAGTCAGTGGGATTATCCAGGTTGAACCTGTCCAAATGGAACCCCACACAGACTCACTCACGCACCACACCTACATTCTAACCCCGTGTCAGGCTTTTACAACCTGCTAGAAATAGGTGATCTCTGCAGCCGCACACACACACACCATCTCACTTGTAACCCAGCCAGCAGAACCTTGATGAGGGTGCTATTGCTGTCTTCCAGCGTTCTGTGCTGAGCGCTCTCTCTCTCTCTCTCTCTCTCTCTCTCTCTCTCTCTCTCTCTCTCTCTCTCTCTCTCTCTCTCTCTCTCTCTCTCTCTCTCTCTCTCTCTCTCTCTCTCTCTCTCTCTCTCTCTCTCTCTCTCTCTCTCTCTCTCTCTCTCTCTCTCTCTCTGAAGAGAGTACAAAGGTACAGACGCCAGCGAGGTGGCACAATCAAGACATCAGCGTGCCCTTATTTGTTCTCTTTCACCATCCTGTTACCTGGTGTCACCTGTGCAAGGGGATTACTGTCTCAAGGGTGTGTGTATCCACCTGTGCCCAGCATTTTAGAGGGAGTGTGTGTGTGTGTGTGTGTGTGTGTGTGTGTGTGTGTACCCCCGTCAGTGTGAGGGAGGTAAGTGTGTGTGCGCCTGAGAAGTGTAATCTTCTGTTGACGACAATAAGAGGGGAGTGGATGAGGGAGGATTTGGTACAGTGGAGAGAGTGAGAGCTGTAAGGAAGCACACGCAACTATAGTATCACCGAAAGCACACGTTTGGCGGAGCGGATAAATCCTCGTTTTTGTCCCCATTCTGTGACATTGGCCATGCTGTGACATTGGCCATGCTGTGACATTGGCCATGCTGTGACATTGGCCATGCTGTGACCCCTGATCAATTCAATGAACCGCCACAGCTCCACAGTGTTCAACAGGCTTCTGCTGTCTCATTCGGTTCGCTTCAGCCGTGGTACTCTCTGTCCTTTCTCACACACACAGAGAGGGGAAAGATAGTGGAGACCTTTCTCAACTGTCCATTATGGCCGTCCTTTTTTACAGTGTTGATGTTTGCGTTTCACTCCAGTTCGATGCACTTCAAAGAGCTCCTGGCAGCCATTGTTGACAGACACACGTTGTTACTGTGGACACACATACCAGAGAATACAGTGGAACAACTGGGCCGTGCTGACTTCATCGAAAGATTTATGTAGGCTAATACAAAGAGAGAGCAAGAAGGGTCTGGGAAAAAGGGGAGGCGGGAAGGGAAGAGAGAGATGTGTTAGAAATTGAGGGGAGGAAGAGTGGTTGGAGGGATTTGGGAAGAGAGGCAGAGGAGTAAAGTGGGGAGAAGGAGAGAGAATGTAAAGAAAAAGCGGAGGGATGGGGCAGGGAGTAATGAAAGGTGGAGAGGAGAGAAAGAAGTGAAAGATGGAGAAAGAAATCTGGTCTTTTTGATGTTCGGAAGCCCAAGAAAGTGAGTACTGTGCCGTTGCCTTAGAGATGGTAATGAGTTGTGTTCAAATCCTTTTCTTTTGCTCCCACTTCCTCTCACTCCAAATCCCGTTTTACTCTTTCCCTCTTTCTTTTCATCTCATTCCTTTCTCCATCCAGACCCCCCCCCCCCCCCCCCGACAAAGTTTCTGCCCCCCCCACCTCCCTCAGTCTCTAGGCCTATTCCTGTCCGCCATGTTATCCTATATCCCCTCTTGCCCTGGCCTGTCTTGATAGATTTATCTCCCTGTCACATCACCCCAGCTCAGTCCTATCACGGCCGGCCGTCAGCCTCCCCGCTTCCCATACACTGCTTTCAACTTCTGTCTTCTGCTGCGTTTCTACTGCTTTCAACTTCTGTCTTCTGCTGCGTTTCTACTGCTTTCGACTTCTGTCTTCAGCTACGTTTCTACTGCTTTCGACTTCTGTCTTCTGCTACGTTTCTACTGCTTTCAACTTCTGTCTTCTGCTACGTTTCTACTGCTTTCAACTTCTGTCTTCTGCTATGTTTCTACTGCTTTCGACTTCTGTCTTCTGCTGCGTTTCTACTGCTTTCAACTTCTGTCTTCTGCTACGTTTCAACAGTTTTCTGCTATGTTTCTTCTGCTTTCCACTGTCTTCTACCACGACTCTCGCAACCGTTTTCTTCACTACTTTAGTTCTGTTTTCCAGCCCCAGGGCACGTACATAATATGCATGCAAAGCATACATGCACAACGCGCACAAACACACATATGCACCCTCCCACACGACACATGCAGCCCGCAACGGGTACCCTCCCGGCTCTGTGTTGAAGTAGTGCTGACGCTGCGTGTGTGTGTGTGTGTGCGTGTGTGTGTGTGTGTGTGTGTGTGTGTGTGTATGCTTGTGTGTGTGTGTGTGTGTGTGTGTGTGTGTGTGTGTGTGTGTACGCTTGTGTGTGTGTGCACGTGACCTTGTGGTTCCTGTGACTGGGGTCATGCTGAAAAACCTGACAGGCTTCATTTTCCTGCACATCATGAGGGAGATCTTTTGAGCCCTCAGGTGAGCTGAACAGAGGGTGCAGTATAGGGAGGTAACAAATGGAAAGAAAGTGAGAGACAGACGTGCACCTGTGTGTGTGTGTGTGTGTGTGTGTGTGTGTGTGTGTGTGTGTGTGTGTGTGTGTGTGTTTGTTCTGGTAATTCCAGTAAGCCATGGTAGTATAGGTCCTGTTTCACGGTCCGTGCAGAGACATCTTATCCCATGTATCAGGAGCATCAGCAGTGTCGGGTTAGCAAACATGGAACTCACAGGCGCATGCACATTCACTTGCTTGAACCTAACCGATTCCAGAAAAGCTTGTCTTTTAGTTGAAGTACACTCGGCAGGCAAGGCTGTGGGATTAGAAAAGGGAAACGTGTTGCGGTGAAAACTCGGACGGACAGAACCGTAACACAACTGCTGGTGTCGCAGCCTTTGCGGTCCCCACTGGGCGTGTTCCTTGCGGCGGGTACTGCCAATTCTGGGAGGCCTTTGAAAGCCTCAGCTAAATCTCTCAGTAAGCTAGTCATGTTTTGACTGCTCAGCTCCACACTCAAATACATTGGCACAGAGTAGCACGTACGTGCATGTGCGCGTGCAACACACATACACAGTCTACGTGCATAAGTCAGAGGACCAGGTCCTCTTGGTTACCAGAAGAGTCAATGAGGCGCCACCTGGCACACAAAATGTGTGTGCGCTCGTGTGTATGTGCCAGCCTGTGCCTTGGCCAGTCCTTCACACTGTTAGGGCCAATTTAGTAGTTCACTGTGTCAGAGAGAGAGAGAGAGAGAGAGAGAGAGAGAGAGAGAGAGAGAGAGAGAGAGAGAGAGAGAGAGAGAGAGAGAGAGAGAGAGAGAGAGAGAGAGAGAGAGAGAGAGAGAGGAGAGAGAGAGAGAGAGAGAGAGAGAGAGGAGAGAGAGAGAGAGAGAGAGAGAGAGAGAGAGAGAGAGAGAGAGAGAGAGAGAGAGAGAGAGAGAGAGAGAGAGAGAGAGAGAGAGAGAGAGAGAGAGAGAGAGAGAGAGAGAGAGAGAGAGAGAGAGTGTGAGTGTGAGTGTGTGTTGTATACGGTTGTGGAAGCAAATCTGGGTGGTTGGTTGGTGCACACACTAGGGCGGGGCGATTAATAGCATTTTATTTTCAATTACGATTTTGGCTTCCAACGATTCTGAAAACAAAATCATAAAAAAAAAAAACGATCATTGTGCCGCATTCCATTTCACAATGTTGCTTGCGTTTTGTGAATCCATACATCCAGCTTATTTACAGCGGTGCACGTTTGAACACTCACTTTAGCCATCGTCAGGTACATCGACACACTGTCATAACCTAAGTCAAGCCGACTACTAAATTGCAATGCGCTATGCGTCCATATTTACACCCACTAGCCTCCACTTCAAAACAATGCAAGCATGATGATAGAGAAAAGTGCCTATATTGACGAACTGTAGAAATCAGAACTTAGGTTTACCATCTAACAAAAAATAACATTTCAGTTTAAATCACTTGATTAAAATAGACCTGCCTATTATAACTTTAGTCAAGTCAGACTCGAGGGAAGCTTGCTTGACTGCCCGTAGCCTTAACTAGAGGCTATATTTATTTCACTGCAAGGTAAGGAACAAAACCTCGTATGAATTTTCAGCTGGCTACTTTTTCCGACTGGCTACCTGCCTATCCCTGTGGAAAGGGCGTATTATTTTGAAGACAATGTTTTTAGTTGTTTTTTAAGTTTATTTATATTTAAAGTTCAAGAAAATCTATAGGCCTATAAAATGTAGATTTTTTTTAAGTTCAAATAAATGCATAATGTTTCTAAATTCAATGAATAATCGTGTTAAATAATCGTGATTTCAATTTTGACCAAAATAATCGTGATTATGATTTTTGCCGTAATCGAGCAGCCCTAGCACACACACACACACACACACACACACACACACACACACACACACACACACACGTTGCGGCTCAATAGCGAAAGGCTTGGACGGAGCTTTATCCAATCACATCACAGGAAGAGGTGGCGGGAGCCAAAAGCACCTCTAGCACCCAGTGCCCCCAGCACTATGGCACACGAGGCAGGGCCTTAGCCCAGCTTTCCTGTCTCTTCCCTTCTACGAAGCTTCCCTCTCTCTTTTCTCGGAGAGTCTCTCTCTCTCTCTTTTGGTGTTCTGTTTATCTCTCGGCCACAACGATGTGCCTCAAAACAACCCCATCGCCCTTCCCTCCACCGTCCCTTCTCTCCTGTTTCTCCACACTCCTTTTCTTCTGCTAATCATGTTTTATGGATTAAGAGGCGTTTGTTCATGTAAGCCTCTGTGTGTGTGTGTGTGTGTGTGTGTGTGTGTGTGGGTGTGCGCGTCTGCTGTATTTGTATTTATCCCTGGAGCCTATTTCTGAAGGGTGTGTGTGTGTGTGTGTGTCTGTGTCTGTGTGTGTGTGTGTGTGTGTGTGTGTGTGTGTCTGTGTGTGTGTGTGTGTGTCTGCGCGCTTGGCGGCGTGCCACAGCCTGCTGTATGTGAGTGCGCTAGCGTTGCACAGAGCGGTGATTGTGCCCTGCGCCGTGGTATGGGATGTATGCCGCCCCGGTCGAACCCGCAGGGGAACCCACAGGGGGGTCACAGGGTGCACGGGATTTGAGGACGCCCTGGAAGGAACGCACATACACAGGAAGGAAAGATCCCCCCCCCCCCCCCCCCCCCCCCCCCCCTTGACCGTCTTTCTCTCTCTTTGTCTCACTCTCTTTTTTCTTTTCTCTCTAGTTCTGTTTCTGTGTTTTATTTAGAGCAGAGATGCTTATTATCCTTCACTCTCTCTCTCTTTTTTTTGCAGATGTTTAGGTAAAGACTTGTTTTTCAGAGGCTTACCCTGGTCTTGTAATTCCCCCCCCTTGGTGTTTCTCTCTCGGTTGCGTTCTTATTGG
>CM030188.1:11211909-11249886 GCA_017639675.1 Aplochiton taeniatus | reverse complement strand
TTACGTATGCAGCGAGCGGTGTGTGTGTGTGTGTGTGTGTGTGTGGGTGGGGGTGGGGGTCACTCAATCACTCACTTTGCACTGTGTGTACTCGTGTGCTTTGACGGCCTGCATGTCTAGAACCCAGTATGTCTTTAGGATCTGTGCTCTACAGTGGCCGAGAAGGGCAAACGCGCCACGGTTCAGAGAAGCTCCAACGATAAAACCGAGCGCCGCATGTAATTCAGAACATAGTCGCAGCATAATTGCGATGACTTGGTTGCAGTTGAAAAAAATGGAATAGCGTAGTAATAAAATACTTGTTGCTGGAAAAGCATCTCAACATAGCGGCAACATTAGTTTGATAACAAGCGTGCTTAAAAAAAAAAAAAAAGGGACTAGATTTCCACTTTGTCCATTCCTGCTTATCTGTGTTTTTAATTTTTACAATTGATTTTGTGTAGTAGCAGTAGAAGTGTTTGGGGTGGCTACATTTCATGGCCTTATGCATTTTGAGCACGAACGCTGTTAGAAAGTAGGCCTAGTGACTGTTAAAATTCAAATAAGGACCACATTTCTGTTTGTGTTACCAACATTTTAAGTTGGGAACAGGTACTACCTGGAAAAGTGCTTAGCGCAGTGTCTGTCTGTCTGTCTGTCTATGTGTGTGTCTGAAGGTCTGAAGGTCACATCGACACAACGCATTTGTTTTGGTTCTGTATCATTGTTAAATAATAATGAGTCTTTCTTTGGGTGTTTGTGTGCGTCATATATATAATATATATATATATGTATATATATAAAAAACATATATATAAAAAAATATATATAAAACATAAACGTTCAGAATAGTACAGAACGGCCTGAGGAATATATATATTATATTTATATTATATATATATATATATATATATATATATTATGATATATATATATATATATTATATATATTATATATAATATATATATATATATATATATATATATATGTACGAAATGGCAAACCCTTGTCCTTTTAACCATCGATGCCGATTCACCGTCATTGAACTGTAATTTGTCGGCTTATAGATTTCCGAAACTATGACCAAAGCAAGATCAAATTTATATCAATATCATGGTAAGAGTCTCCCGATTCCACTGCATACATTCGTTTTTTGAGCAAGGCACATCGAGACAGCACCAAGATAGGGGGAGTGTTTGTTTTGATTTAGTCTCGCTAGCAATAAAACATATGTAAACCACCAGAGTATATGAGAAATGTCACTTTAATTTTCACAGAAATGTTTGATACCCTCATAATCATTAAGATCTTAGCTTTAAAACAAGGCCATCTTGAAGTAATCAGGCTGATATTGACAAAGGAGCCCGCCCACATATTCAGTTAGTGCTGTCTCCAACTAGCTAGCGAGCTCGTTGAATATTAAAGACAGGGCTAACTGAACACCTAGGCGGGCTGCTGGGCCAATGTCTTTAGATCTTACTGATTACGAGGGTATGAAACATTCCTGTGCAAAAAAAACGTGACATTTCTTGTTAGCGCCAGTGCGGTTTAGATCAATGTTATACTTCGGTCGGTGACACCACTAGCCATTAGTATTCAACTTCGATTGAACCCCAACAAGATCTGTAGCCAATGAGTTACCTTTTTGATAGATATGATGGATTGCTAGTTAAGTTTGGTCAAACTCGTGTGCATGAGCACGACAAAACATAAGCACGGCAAAACAGGAAGACTTTGTCTCAGAGTGAAGGTAAACTTGCAAAAGCCATTTGTGAGCGCTTTATCTGTTTCTTTTATCTTGTATTTATAAATATAAATGCCCCAACACAACAAACTAGCACACCTTAAGAAATAACAAGGTATTAGCTAACAAAAAGTACTGCACACTTGCATATGACACTCTTAACTTCTTTTTAAACGAATATTTTAAAATAGATCCCTATGGTTAGAGGTTAAACTGGTAGCAGAGCAGTGACATGCTTTATGAGGGGGCTTGAATGGAGACGGCTATTCTTACCCTGCTATCCAGCATAACCTTAGGGCCCTAACACACCCTTGACTTCAACACACATTTTGAATGTGCTCTTGAACATACTGGCTATTCATGTACAGAAAGTCCCATGTTAACTGTGGTATAACCTCTCTCTCTCTCTCTCTCTCTCTCTCTCTCTCTCTCTCTCTCTCTCTCTCTCTCTCTCTCTCTCTCTCTCTCTCTCTCTCTCTCTCTCTCTCTCTCTCTCTCTCTCTCTCTCTCTCTCTCTCTCTCTCTCTCTCTCTCTCTCTCTCTCTCTCTCTCTCTCTCTCTCTCTCTCTCTCTCTCTCTCTCTCTCCTCTCTCTCTCTCTCTCTCTCTCTCTCTCTCTCTCTCTCTCTCTCTCTCTCCTCTCTCTCCTCACTCTCTCTCTCTCTCTCCTCTCTCTCTCTCTCTCTCTCCTCTCTCACTCACTCTCTCTCTCTCTCTCTCTCTCTCTCTCTCTCTCTCTCTCTCTCTCTCTCTCTCTCTCTCTCTCTCTCTCTCTCTCTCTCTCTCTCTCTCTCTCTCTCTCAAACCTGAGTTCCAGCCCCAGAACTTCAAATTGTAGTGGTAAACCCCTCTACGCCAGTACGCGCACGCAAGCACCCACACAGTCTCCCAAAAAGAACATTTTATTAGCATGAGGAGAGTGAAGGAGCTGTGCCGTAAATCGGCCAATGCATGCATGGGGAGTGAGAGGTTAGAAGGGAGGCGGTTACGGGGTCTGAGAAGAGACGGCGAGAGAGGAGGACGAGCAGATTCGTTCTCTCTTTTTCTTTTTTCCTCTCTCTTTCCACTCCACTTTTCCGCTGGAGACGACAAGGCGAGAAGAAGGGCCCCTGTCATAATTTCTGAACCCTCTGTTCATAGATAAATATTTGCGGTGCCATGTCGGGACACACACACACACACACACACACACACACACACACATACTTCCTTGTGGTATCCCTCTACCAAGTTCCAGGGAACAAGATTCTTCTGAATTAGGCACCGAGGTTACACGGGTAAACTCAACAAGAGAGGAAGCCAGGCAAGGGTGGGTAGGGTTTATGGGGACATGCCAGGACTGGGCACCCAACGGACCGGGTGCCACTCCAAAGATTTTATTACCAGCGGACTGGAGAGAGTTAAAGAGGCGGCACATAGATCCATGTGCAAACACAAAGGCCCTGACGCACATCGCCTGTGCACTGTAGATCAATCCAGCAGACATGGGGTTCTTGTCCTATGTGACTAGATTTCCAAATAGATTTATCATGGTCAGCTTTTTTTCCCCCTCTCTCTCTTTCTCTTTCCTCTCCTTTTCTAAGAGTTTGTCAATCTCCCTCCTCTTAGCAGGGCCAGTGTGCCAAAACCTCTGACTCAGCAGAACAGAAGGGGTGCTTTCCTGTCTGTCCTTCCTTCACGTTGGTAGTTCGCCTCAAGCATTCCGATGATTCCGATTTACAGAAATTGCCGCACCTCGTCTAAAAGCCGTTGTTCTGAAGATAATCGATATGTTTCTATGAATTGGAACAACTGTTGCGTACTGCGTAGCGCGTTCAATAACAGTCTAAGATGGCCGGCAATCTTTGCCTCAAAGATATTTGTCCAAATGCAAGGGACAAGTTTTGTGTTACACTTTGTTCGGTACCACCACGAAGTAAACGATCTCTAGCTATGAAGGTTCTGGGAACAACATTGCGGTGCTGGCAACGTCAGCGGCGCCAACTGCAGCTACTAAATCAGCTTCCTTCACTGAAGGCCCCTGGAAGTGTGTTTGTTCAGGAGGACCATGCACGTGCCTTGGCGCATAGTGGCAAAACTGGTGGAGCGACAGAAAGATCTAGAGATCGGGACTGAGTCAGCAATGAGGTGAAGAAGGGTGTGTGTGTGGGGGGGCGGGGGGGGAGGTTTCAAGAGGAGAGCGAGGGTTTGAGTGAAATCGCTGGTACGGAGTAATATACATTGGAGAGGCTTACATTCTGATGGCAGCCTGTCTGTGTGACGTTCCGGTTACCCACTACCCTCTGATCTTGTTGGCTTGCCCGCTCCCATTGCGCCACCGGGGACAGGGCGTCCCGAATACTGATCTGGAACCAGAAGGCGTGTCTGTTTCACACGGCCACACGCCATTGGAAAAGATAGGCTCGTTCTAGACGTTTCTTTTTGCTTAGCTGTACCACGACATTTGGAGACAGGACTCTCACCTTGTCATCCGCGGGAGTGTTCGTTTGTTTGGCGTACAACTGATTCACAGCCCATATATCTTCACTGCTGTCATAGAAACACGCGTGCACACACAGGGACGTTTTGTCTCAAACCCTCCCTGGCTCCATTTCACTTTCTGTCGTCCTATCTCTCTGCTCTTTGCTCTGCGCCCCTGCAGGGAATTCATGCTGCCTTTCTTTACTCAACCTATACTTGGGGCCTCCTGCGGGGGGGGGGGGGGGGGTTTTTGTGTGTGTGTGTGTGTGTGTGTGTGTGTGTGTGTGTGTGTGTGAAGACCGGTGCTGCGCATATGGTCTTGTGCTTGAGCGAGTGTGTTTCTTGTGTCAGGTTACCACGTTCGTCTTATGTCACTGTCAAAGTTTCTTTTAATATGCCAAAGGTCAAAGGAGCCAGGGAATATTGCAATGCAGCTTCGTGTTGACATACACCTGGACAAATGGCGCGTTACATAACCGCTGTGGATGAGGCAGGCTCGTGGGGTCTGAGTGACAGTGTGAGGGACAGAGAGGGGCGTGTGACACGATGACTGAGCGACGCTCCCGCCCCTCTCTCCTGGACACAATGCCTTTCAACACGGCACTGCATTCACATTGGAGAGGTAACCCGGTCCGCTGCCAAGGGCCTCCAGCACAGAGATCCCTCCACCAGAAAGTATAATTTTCTAATTTGAATCAGGATGTGACCTCGTGGACATCCAAGATGATCCTACGCACAGCGAGTGACGGTGACCCGATAAGCCTCAGACAAAGACCCAGGCTTTGCATCTTCATTATCACACGAACTGATCTGACAGCCTCCCAGCGGGGTGGACGAGAAAGAACAGGCTGCACCTTCACCGAGCCTGAAAATAGAGTGTTCACATTGAGTGGCTCGGACCAGACAGACATGCAAACGGATGCAGGCTGGCCAATAGATGGCGAGCCAAGTACAGGAACAGGAAGTAAAGGAACACTTTATTGGCTGCGGAGGCAGATGGCCCTGTCTGCCGTTTTTGTTAAAAAGTCTGAGAGCAATGGGCACACACGCACACTTTCTCTCTCTCTCTCTCTCTCTCTCTCCCTCTCTCTCTCTCTCTCTCGTTCTGTGGAGCGCCCCCCCCCCCCCCCCCCCCCCCACACACACACAGGCACTCCCTCAACCATTATGGCATCGATTAGCCCTCGGCTGACGGCACAGAACAAGGAACAGAATGAGATCAATAGACAAACCGCCGGAGGGAGGGAAGCAGCGATGTATCTGATTACAGCGGTTAGCGAAGGAAACGTTTCCTGTCTGCCTGCCGTTGACTGGCTGTGCCAGCGAGGTGAGGGAGTGCGTGGCAGAGGAGACAATGCAGCCGCCAGGGCTAGGAGAGCCCACAGATGGGCTGGTGTCTCGCTGCGTTTCTTTCGTTTTCAGCAGGGACGCAAACTAAATATCGTTGGCAGGAAGAAGGGGGGGGGGGGGTTTGATCCCATCCCAGTGTGTGTGTGTCCGTCTACGCGTGCGCTTGCTGTCGGGGTCTCTCGGTCACCGATGCATGTCGTGCCTGTCTCCGCCGCTCTTGTCCGCTCCGCTAAGCCTGATTGTTCCTGTTCTCAGGCTGCCTGAGCTGGGCCGAGCTGGGCCGACTGGGCTAGGCTTGGCGTGTGGCTAAATATAGCACTGCACCAGGGAGGCGGGAGGGTAGTAAATATAGAGGAGACGACGTCTCTCCTGCACAATTAGAGAGCAGGGTTTGGCGGGGGAAAGGCAACGTCAAAGCTGGGCTCCTTCCGGTTTGCGGTGTGGTTTTCAGGCGGAGCTGTCGGTGGGGCTGGGTCAGGCTTGAGCGTCTTAGTTAGGACTTGTCATTGCCTTTGTTAACCCCCTAATGAGGGGCCGTTGATTTCATGGGCACTTGACTTGGTGTTAAAGAGACACTTTGCGAAACGAATTGGCCACTGCCAGACAGAATATCCCCGTCCATCAATGTCTGTTGCCGCTCTATCCTTCTCAGATCTGGGTTAGAGTGTGCCTGGGAGGACAGCCTGGGGCCGGGGGACAGGGAGGAGATTTTGACACGGGCTACTACTCGGATCACAGGATGGGATTGTTCCTCCCCTCTGCTCTGCAGTCAAAATATCCCCCCCCCCCCCCCCCCCCCCCCCCCCCGTCATGACGACCCTCCAGCTCCTTATCAAATGTACAAACGGTTCTATAACAACGCCATAGGTCTGTGTATGTGTGTCTGTGTGAGAAACTCACTGTGGCTCATGTTGTTGCTGTAATGACCTTTTCCTAATGATAGTCTCGACACAGTTGCATAATATGATGTGAAGCCATGAATTTGCCCTGGGAAGAAGAAAAAAAAAAAAGATGCAGACAGTCAGACACATTTCCCCTACAATTTTCTCGTCTGGTGCGGCTGTTTGTGCTTTTGAGTCAAACCCCGCAGCGTTAGGTGTCCTCTCTCTCTCTCCGTAGTCTTCCCCGAGACTCCCATCTTATCTTTGTTTCTTCCTCTCTTTGGCAGTATGCTTTGTGGGTTATGTTGTATTTCTGATACAGTACCACATTGTGGTCAGAATGTTCGTCCTTAAGATAAGCGGACCCTGATATTTAACATTATTATGTTATAATTGTCAAGATAAGAAATGAATGTCACAATATTTAGTCCTCTGTCATACATAGTCATTGTTTACTTTGCATATAACAGTTATTTCCTCTTTTTTTGCAGAATGCTGATGTCAATGCCATGTCCTTGGAGCTATGAGAAAAAATGCTGGTATTCAGAGAGTATGAGGCTCCTCCTGGTATATCGTGTGATGGCCAATCATATTGCGAGAGTTGGACTGGACACACCCCTGAAGCACTTTGAAAAGACTGATGGAAAAATACCTGATTCTTTATTTTTTCTTATTTCTTTCAGTTTATTTTTTTTTGGGGGGGGGGGGTTACGGAAACCAATGAGGGGATGAGTGCCCAAAGGAATTCTTAGGAAATTCATTGATTGATTTTATCCCAAGAATAACGTGCCAATCAGAGTTGAGTACAGAAACAAACGTCTGACTTGGAGCATGATACGTAAAAAAGAACTTCAAATCACAAATACAGAATTGAATCAACTAATCAACTAACTTGTATAGTATGTATAAAAAAAAACAAAAAAAAAACTATATAACATTATATCTCTGCTCAAGTGCCTAATTTTTGGAATGTAGCCATGATAGGGAACTATCAATTTCCATTGACTAACTGAAAAAGCTTTGGATTTTGTGCGGGTTTTGAATGCTAAACAATGGAGCAGGTTTAAGGCATGCACTGGTCTAAGCAATGATGATCAAGATTATATGAAAGATGGCATCCAGCTGGTCAGAAATTGCTGCATACTTCTATTTGCTTTTTGCTCGTGGCCTCACTGATGTCGCTTTCCTCCGCTCTTTTTATATTCTATTAACCTTTTGAGACGTCTGTCACAACCCCACAGTACAATCCTAAATATTCAAGTTCAATAACTTAGCAAAACATTTCTAATAAAGCTAAATGCAACTACAGGTGGTGGGAAGCAAAGGGTCCTGTAGCACCTCAACAGCCTATTGGCCTCACAGGTTGAAGAAGTCAGCTTCTCTTAAAAAGCTTCTGTCCAAAGGTACAGGATGTATAGACATGCTAACAATCCCCTGCTATTGCTAGCTTTGCAGACGCAAGCTTTGGGAACATTGATTTTGCTAATAGTTAGCATGCTAGCTTTAGCAGTAGATCCTTTTGCAGGGCTAATTCTGTTCTATTTGTAGGGTGGGCCTATACGTTTATTTTGTCTTTAGTTTTATTTGGTTCTTATTTCAATCTTCTATGCTATGCATTAGCACTTAAGTGCCTGTGTCTGTTTCGTCCCTGTTTCTTATAGTGGCACTTCTACTAATACTAGTTTTGCAAAATATATCGTCTATTTTTTATGTCTATTTTTCCCTTAATAGCTCTACAGTTCTGTAAAGGTACTGCTTGAATGATGCATGATGAGGAAAGTAAAGACAATTAATCTATGGAAAGACTGGACCAACTCTGGCCATCATTTGAAAGGGGTTGATTCTTGACTATGTCCTGATACAAGACCCTATTGCCAGGCTATCAGTGCCAAAAGAAAATGAAAAACTATGGAAATAAATGTTGCTTTTGTTATCTCTTGACTGTCCTACAAAAAAAAACAACCTTCTGTTCTCAAGTTCTTAATTGTGTTTGTTTTGCTGTTTTGAAAATGTAACCGAGATGGTCTTTTTGGTACCTGAAAAAAAACTTGCATAATGTGACTCTTGCCTCAAAGTCGGTTTGTGAAATTTTTAGATAAGGGTTAAAAGCTTGCAAATGGGTTTGCTTGATTTATCTTTTATTGCAATTTTTGGTTTGGATCAGTATGTAGGCCGCTAAATCTAATGGAAGCAAAAAGCCACCAGGACTAAATGTACCAAATTGCCCAAACCACATGCCAGTGCAGCCCTATAGTATAGGCCTACTTTTGTCAATCCATTGGCCTGCCTGGGGTGCCTCATGCCCTTTTCCCCCCGTGTCACATGACTGTGGGGACCCACAACCTAACAAAGCAGCTTTATTACTCCAAGATTGGGATCTGCGGTCAAGACTATTGCCTGTAATGATTGCTAATGGAGAGGTGGGAAAACTCTGGACTTCACCCTCTCAGTCCTGGGTTAGTTCAACCCGGTGTGGACACAAACTTGGCCAGACAGCAAATAGTGACAATCAGTCCAGCCTATTTGAGAAATGGCTGTTTTATAATAATGACACTATTTTTAACCTAATGCAAGATGGCAGCCATTCATTTGGAAGTAATCATTTTTAACAGCTTTCAATGTCCTAAAACGGATGTTTTGACGTTGCCATTAAAGCCCTGATATACGCACCTGATAAGGTTGTTTTCTGGTGTGATCTAACTCTCACAAAAGGACTTTAGGAGGCAAGAGGATCCCATCGCCATTGGTGTTTGTAGCAAACCTGTTCCAAATAGTGCTAATACGATATTGTCAATGATTTATGACACATGGAGAAGTTTATATAAGAGAAATAGGACGTGAAAGGTTGTAAGGCTTCAGTCCTCCTGTGTGATGGTAGAGGAGAGAAACTCATCGACAGGGACGGACGGAATACGTTGCTGTTCGACAGCGCTCGGTATCCTTTTCTTTTCATGTCGATGGGCATAATTCTCAATGGAAATATTGTGTTTTTTCTGTGATGTAAATATATTTCACTTTTGCTGCTTGAGAGAAACAAAAAACAAGAGAAAAGGTCAAACCAGGAAGAGATGTGCGAGTTCTTTTCTTTTCATTTTTTACATCACAATATCTGACAAAAGGTAATGGGGTAGGGGATGGAAGTATTTAAAGATATATATATATATACATATACACACCCACATATATATATATGAACAAAAAAAATTCAGTTGGAGTAACATGTAATGCAAGGAAACATACAGGCTTAGGCAAGCACTAATAATTGCATGTAGCGACAGACATAGCGTACACACACCAAAGGTTGTAGGCCTAGGACAACAGATACCCAGATGCAAAAATATCCATAAAGCCCCTCATTTCAAGTCTCCATTGCTAAGATCTTTTGAGCACAGCAATGCTGTTAATCACTTGATGTACCGGTAATTGTACCAATTGTCAAAAAAGCGCCATATCCCCTCCCATTAACAAACCCACCAACCGGCCCTGTTCTAAACAATAAAAGAGGGACTTTATCGGTCTTTACCGGAACAGGTAATCATTATCTTTAACATAAGCTCACAATGCCCTCCAGTGCAGTCAATAAGTTCAGATATGCATGAGGTGTTCTCAAATAGTCTTATTGTTTCCTCCGCAGATGGTTCGGTAACTCAGTCCGCCACGGTCGGTCACAAAGACCCCATTAAAGTTAATATCAATGAGAACACACACCTGCTCCACACCTGCATGGTGGCAACACAGTGTTCTCTCACTCACCTAGTATGAATAGGGAGGGCGGATCGACCCATATATGGCTGTCATCACCTGCCGTGGCGGTGACTCTGAACAGCGCAGGAGCTAGCAGCCATTAGCTCAAGGCCAAGGAAAGCCACACAGTATATACTGGCCACTTCTTATCTCAGGCCTTGTTCCCAATTCCTGTCCTCCAAAATAGCAGCGTCTTGTCCCATTTCACATGCAGTCTCTAAGCCTGCCCTAATTTACATGTGCTGAACTTTTAAAGGTATACTAAGTCAATTGAGGTTGAAGGTGACTCATGCCAGTGCTAAAAAATTAGAACATATTTGTCCAGTGAAGGTATTATTTCACTTGTGTTACTTGCTGCTAATATTTTTTATTCCTCTTTGACGTCAAAATATCTGAATACTTCTTTATTCTTTTTGCATCTGAGTTCTGTGGCCATGCACTGCGGATTCGGCTCAAGGTAGACACTGTGGTCTCGGTCCCACTACCATATGGTTGTCCTGGAGACACCCACGGCGACCGTGCTCATGTGCTTGGTGACGGACGAGGCAAAGTGAGGGGGAAAGATTGTTGGGAACAGCTAGAGGAAAAAGCACAGGACTGGTTAAAGGAGGAATAGAAAAGACCTTGTGAGGGAGGGAAAGACATGTAGACATCATAAATGATGGCCAAAACATCTGCTGCTTACGCAGTGAGTGGGTGTTTCATCGGCACTCTGTGTGTGTGTGTGTGTGTGTGTGTGTGTTGTTTCAACGACTATAAAAGCAAGAAAACGAATTTCCACTGGTGTACAACATATATTATTCCTGACCAAAACATTCCCTCTCCATACAACCACATTTCTCAGACTGTGAAGAATGGACATCCGTAGGAGTGACAGGCGACACAACCAACCAATTACCAATTCCCCCGGTGGTAAAAGAAAACAAAACGTTAGACTTCAGCACTATTCCGAACACAACGTCCTTGCCATTCACTCAATCAATCGTAAAAGATAGGTCAGAGGTCATCCTGTGTATGGAACCTTTTCAACAGACCGGGAATCCAAATTGAAAATGTGTTTGTTGGCAGGCTGCTGCCTCCTCGGTGAAGCCAAACCCGAAAAGCTATCTTTATATTGTTTACATGTCACAGCCACAGCCATGAAGAGCAGGAAGAGTGCGCTCACTGTGTCGCGTGTTGGGAACAATACAGGAAGTCTTCCTGCTTTATGACTCCCTGTCTGGCACAGGCCGGCAGGAAACAGGCTGTGTGTTTGACACGGAAATAGCTCCAGCTCCCTCAACAGATGTTGGGACAAAACGCTATGGCGCAGATTCCTATCCATGACACGAATCAACCATACATCTCTGAGGTTTGTTTGTTCCTGGTCATTTTACACCCGAGTCCCATTGTCCACCTCAAAGTACATCCATAACCTCTGTTTTAGTGCAAAGCATTGCTTACCAATGACGCATTCTTTTTCAGTCTGATTTTTATTTTATTTTTACAGTCCAATCTTTGCTCGTAAGTTTAGAGTTGAGCGTATTGCTGAGCAATAAGTGAACATCTAAACATACTTTCAGGAAACAGCCATGCTCACTGGATCCGATGCTTCTGGCACGAAGGTAATTTGAACTATGAATACTATAGCAGACACACAACCATTTCTAATGTCTGTCCAGCCCTCCCTTCTGGCTCACCCTCCCTTTTTCACATAGGGTTCTTAGCCAAACAAAAAAGTCTTTCTGTGCATCACACCCCTCCCCTTTCTTGCTTCCCGCTTTCTCTTGCCCGCCCGCCCCCCCCCCCCCCCCCCCCCCCTCCTCCAACCCCCTTTCTTTTCTCTCTCTACTTGAAAAGTGGAAATAAGTTCCTATCAGCCCACTTCACCGGCACAGCCTATGAAGGTGACACATCTACTCTCTACGTTTTTTTTTTTTGGTTTCCTCTGGGCAATGTGAGAGGGAGCTTGAATAAAGTGCCACATGAAGCGAGGGAGTAAGAAAAGGGAGGAGGGCGTGGAGAGGAGGGTGACGGAGGCCTCTCTGCTTTATTTTCCTTGAAAGCTCCCTGAAAACCTGCAGACACATGGTACAGAAATCCCCTCACAGCGGGAGGAGGGGGTGCTAAGGGGAAGTAAGCTTGTGGGACAACCCACACTCTTTCACGCATGCATGAATGCGCACATGCACATACATGCACACTCATTTCCATTGTGAGATACCTTAACAGATACACAGTCACAGAAAGTGGCCGTGCTTCTGTCCCGCACACAGAGACCAACCATGTGAGATCTGTCATTGTTCAAACGTGTATGTGTCCTCTTAAATCAGACAGGCGTTAAAGCATGTGTCTTACATAGTATGAACTCGCAAGGGGACTTCTATGGGAAAGTGGAATGTTCCACTTTCCACAAGTATTTTGGGGGGAGGGGTGTGTGTGTGAACGCACTAATCCAACGTACAATGTATTTAACCTTGATTGGCAGATCCCTCAGATCCTGCCACTCCCCACCCCCCTACAACGGCAGTTAAAGACAAGCTAGAGAGCTTGTATGTGTGAGAAAAATAGTTGGGAACAGGTCAAAGGTCATGGTCTATAATCGGGACTCTTAGGGCTCTGATCTGGGTTCAGCGTGGACCCACTGCCCCCAAAGACTGTCAGTGGATCTATGTACATTAGGGAAAGCCTTAATGGACTGGTAGTATACAGCATAAAACCCTTGACGATATTAAATCAAAGCTAAATTCAATAGGGAGTTGGTATTTGTAGTGTGTTATACAGTTTTACCCATCTGCTTCTGCATTGCTGGCCTTACTTCACACTACACATTATTGTTGCAACTTGGAAAGACCCCCCAGGAGAAACGAGACTGTACTGAACACAGTATGCATAATTGAATGGGTGATTGTTGCCATCTACTGGAGCAACTGTTGAGCTACAATTCTTTGACCAAACTGCTGCTGATGTTTCCACTATTCTCCTTTGCCCTTTCATGAAATGCTGCTTGGAGAGCTCAAATTGTGCCCAAAGTGGACCTTGGTTAATTTGGTTAGTTTTATATTATTGTAGTCAGTTCTCATCAGCCAAATTAAATCAGGCCAACGTGATTAATTATGAAACCTCAGGACTAATTGTTTTTTCTTAGTTGTCGTAAAAAAAAAAAAAGGTTTCACTGAACAAAAACGTAGTTTTTCCTTTTATAATGAGCCCTTAGAATTATATTTTAAAAAGCATGCTTCTCAAACTCTTAATGGGATGGAAAGATTTGGATAGCCACCGTCTGACTGTTTGAATACCGACTAATGGGATAACCATAATCAAAAAAAGAAGCTCAACAAAGCTATGTCTTCTCCAAATACCCCATAACATCCGTCCCATGACAATACACAGACATTTTTCATCCAGGTCTGAAATAAAAGAATAAGACCCATAAAGATTTTCCTACAGACAAATGTAATGTTTAATAATTGGTCCCTAAACATATTAAATTTGAAAAGGTAATGAGGCTCGAATCATTTTTATGATTACGTTCCAAGTCCAAAAAAAAGTTAAATGAACTGATCAAATATGTGAAGACAGATTCTGCATAAAAAAAATAAACTACCAAGTTCTGATTTGAAATAACAAAAGCAGCCAGTCGATTCTTTTTCATATTTATTGCACATATTACATATTTAAGCATAAACCATGTTCTCTATTATAAAACCATTGTAATGTTTCAGAAAATATGTATAATGTTTCACTTAGACAACAGTGGCTGCTGTATTGACTTAAATGAGAGATACAGAGACAATTTATTTAGGTAAATCGAGTTCTAACAAATCTTCGGGAAAATCTGAATTTACATCTGACTTAGTAGAGCGGCCACTAGTATGATCTAAACTCTTACTTGCCAGTGAGGCGGCCATGTTTGGTACTGGGCCCTCTTGTCTTTGTCTGTAAATGGCTGAGTTGCTGTTGGCGGTTATCATACCACTGAAGGCCCCTTGCCCCTTCCCTCTTTCCTTTTTGACTTCCCCATCCACACTCTGCACACCATACCAGCCACCAGAAGATAGTGAGGAACGAACAGAGACCCCTTCACTTCCATAAGGAACCTTCCTCAGGGGTTTTGATAGGCCTTTGCTTTTAGCTCTGGCATTGTGATTGGCTATAGAGTTTCTCCTCATCTGATCTGCAGGGCTTACTCCGCTGAAGGAGGCGCTCCCCATGATATCAGTGAACTTGACACCATCAAACTTAAGGGGGTTGAATTGCCCAGCAACAGTCTCAGCCGTAGCTCCATTGGTGGAACTGTTGATCGTTTTCCAGTTTTTGCCCTTGAAACGCTTCCCATTCACGCGTTTGCCCTTTACAAGAGTGGCACTGGGTTTTAGACCCTCATCATATTCATACATTATAGGAAATCCTTGGCTGTCATTGAGAGGCCTTGGCTTTTCAGCCAACATAGTGTTATCCGTTTTTAAATGGTTAAAGGACCCACGGTATGAAGAATGAGGTCCATAAGCTCTAGGTTGGTCAGTGGAAGAGGACACTGTTTTGTCAAGTAGATGACTGGTCTTGTGTTGCATTGATCCAGTCTTTTTATGTGATGTTTTAAATCCCACAGGAATATAGGCTTTCTGGCTAGTTTCATGTTTGTTGAAAGCAAAGCTATGAGGACTGCTTACGACAGAGTCCTTTGCTTTCCGCCGTGGTTTGGTGTATTCACTGCTCAGTAAATTATGCATTCTCGAGAATGCTTCTTCTTGTGTGGAAATCAGACTGTCAGTTTGGATAGATCCAAATTGGCTATCCAGAAATCCAGTTGGGCTGTGAATCTTTGACATCAAACCAACAGAACCCTCTTTGGGGCCCGTGTTAGTCGAGAAAGACAATTCTGAGGGTGAAAAAGAGCTTTTCATCATTCTGTAGGTAGCAGGATCAAAACTATTAATGTTTCCTTCATCTTTGATAGAAGCAGTTCTTGGACTTAGCTTTCCTCCTTTGGTAGAGTTCCCCCCATGGTCACTTGTCCCACCAGATTTAGCTTTGTTGGAAGGCTTGGTTTTCAATTGGAACCCTTCAAAGAGAGGGGCAAGTCGAATATCTGGAGATTTATCAAGACTGAAGCTACGTGGCCTGAAATGGCCCTTGAACTTACTAGCATCTGACTCATTAGACTCATTGAATGCAGTGACACTCCTACCAGCTCCGGTAAAATCTGGATTAGAATTTGGAGTAAGGGTAATTTCTGTCTCACTTGGAGTGAGAGGTGCCGTAGCAAGGACTTGACTTTTATGATTAAAACCATACTTTTTAAAGACAGATGGATAGTCCATGTCAGTTTGCATTCCATAGTAAATAGCTCTGTCAAAGCTGAATCTCCTTGGGTTTCTTTTTTCTTTATAAATGTTTTCATCCACACTTGGTGCCTGAGGTACTGCCTGAGGCTGATGTTCTGACTTTTTCAATCCATAGATGTTACTTGATTTGTTGTCATCGTGTGAACCATCTGAATATCTTTCTAGTTGCATAGGGCCGGTTGCAGCCACGGTTCTTGTCCCAGGCTTTATTCCCCTAGGGGAAAAGCTAGACTGCCCATGTAAAACCTCAACAGAGGGAGACAGAGATTTCCTCACACTGGGTCTTCCATTTCTGCTGGCGCGTGGCGGATCTGGCAAAGAGATGTGTTGAGGCATGGCAGATTGATCCACTTCAGCAGATGGTATCCCGTTGTGACCGTTTGAACTTTGCACTTGTTCCAGCCCTCTAGAGATTGGCTTTCTCACTTGCTCTATAAATGTGGACTGAAAGCCATTGGAACTATGCATCCCCTGGACCTGGGTTGGATTTCCAATCCCGACAACAACATTTGTTGGTGCCTCACTCAATGCTTTATGAAAATATTTAGGATGGGCCAAACCTAATTGTTGCTTATTCAGAAGGTTAGACTGGACCCTAATAAATGTCGTTTTATTATGGCTATGTACATGGTTAACCACCTGGGAGAAACTAGTAATTGCTGCTGCAGGTTGGCCCTTGCCAGGGCCTCCTTCAACAGAGGAGCCATAACTAACTTCAACTTCTTTGTGGACTTCTGGGAGCTGGAACGATTTAAAGTTGCCCCATGTTCTTGGTTCAATTAGGCTGTCAGTGACTGTAAGGCTTCCAAGTGCATTATCAAGGCCATCAGGCATCCCTTTACCGGACATGTAGCTAGTTGGCAATCTAGCACTCTTCAGTAAAATAGGTAGAGCTTTGGATGGTTGCAAAGCTGTGTTAAGAGAATGATGCTCTGACTGAGTATAGTCTGTTCTGCTCTCTGCACTTTCAATTGCCAACTGGGAATTACTTTCCTGGGGAACTTGCACTTGGTTATTGGATTCAAGGCTATCGTCAGACTTTCCACCAGGTGAAAAGTTAGAACTCGACTGCACTTGTTGAATACCCGAATCTCTTCCAGTTGGAACAGCATTATTTCCTTGAATGGGTAGGAATCCCTCTGACATAAATGGGACAGCCTTCTGAGGGGAATGCGGCCAATTATACGTCATTAGGTTGGCATTATGTTGAAGGTTCACACGTCCAGTGTCACCAGTTAATCTCCTTTCTTTGTTTGATAGAGGCGTTATGAGATGGCTCCCTTTAGCTTGAAGGTCATCATTGGTCTTACCTCTACTTTCCGAGTTACTGTTGCCATAAAGGTTCTGTATTCTAAAAGTGTTCTTTGTTGGATTGTGACTGTTGTCTGTGTTACTTTGGTCATGATTGTATCTATGAGGCACTGGTTGTACACTGTAAACAAAGGGTTGCTTTTTGCCAAGACTGGACCTCTGGTTAGCCTCATAGTTATCAGTTCCAGGTGGCGCTTTGTTAAAAACCAAGGTCTGAGCAGGGAGTTCCTGTGGATTGCCCTGCATGTGTCTGGTATAAAAATGTTTCCAGATTGCTGGCTCAACTGGGCCGGGGAAACCATCCTCCTGGGATACTCTCCTAACTGAGAAAGCAACAGAAAATGGTGGAATGAGGGATTTCACTAATAATAACCTCACCAGTGATGAACGTCCATAACGAAAAGCATTAAAGCTTATGTTTTCAATTTAGATTGCAAGATTAGAAAATGGGAGTCAACAGTACACACTTAAAATTTGCACTTTTGAATTCAAATCAAAATAGCTTTGATATTTATCATATCATGGTTATATTAAGACTCTACTTGACCAATTTTTCATTTCTATTTCCCAATCATTTTAACAACATGTCAGTATATACAGTGTCCAAGTCCCAACATTGGTTATTTGATAAGACCAGTCAGAACACACATTTTAGGGTTGTTAAAATGTACCTTAATGAATAAATGGACATAAGTTAATCAGACCAACAAAACAAGGTTGTTGTTTTTTCTTCAAATATGAGCATCATAAATATTTACTCACTTGCAGTTGCATCTGTAGGCCTACCCTTGAGACAAACCGCTATTAGCAAAGCGCACACACTCAGTAGTCTGTTAGAAAAAACAAGTTATATGTTAACTTGGTTAGCCACAAACATGACATATTATAAAGATCTTAATTTTAAGTAGTTCAGCTAAGTCCTACAATGAATAGCTTAGGATTAAAAAGGCATCATGAAGCATTGTTAAACGTAATTTTTTTTTTTATCGTGGATTAGTTAAGTGAATTTCAACAGACACCAACCTTGAACAACGTAGAATATCCTTTGAAGTCATAGCTCACCAGCCAGTATACAGCCCAACTAGACAGCTGATTCTGAAAGTTAAAATAAGATGTCACGGCGAGAGTTTACAACTGTATTAGCTCCTGTCCTCTGGTTGTCAAACAAACTCAGCCTGTGACTCAGGTTGAGTAGTGTAATTAGAAGCACCTGCTGTGAGCTGACCAAGAAAGTGCCAGGCTACCTTTGATTGCTTCCTATTGAACATTCTGCTTACAGTTGATGAGCTCCTTATCCAAAGCTAAAATTACGTTTTATATTATATGTATATTTATTATATGATATATTATTACGTCATATTATATATCAAATTATATTTATTACATTTATATTACTGGAAAATGAGATATGTGTCAGTTATTTATTAGTAAATATGAGATATTAAGGCAATGTTTATGTTTTATGTTGGTAAATTCCTATGAGATTTGCACACTGATGAATGAAGCAATAATTAGAATCAGAACGCCGATACAATTTATCATGAATAATTTATTTAAAGTTATACAAAAATAAATAAGAAGCAAGCTAATACAAAATAATAATAATAATAAATACGTGTTTAACTTGAGCACCAATTACCAATATTTTGGATTATACATTCAAGTCCACACAGTCATCAGGGAACATGGAAAAAGTTTCGGTCCAACTTCACTTGAAGCTGTTTCATGTAGCTTAGTCTTGTGAGCGTAGCCTACTACACTGCTTTTTCAGTAAACAGTTAATGTGGACACATTCCTTCCTCTTCTGGTTTTAAGCTCTTCTCAGTCACACCAGTCCGTCAGAGCTTTCGTCAACCATCACTCTTTAGAAAAAGAAGGACGACATCAAGGCAAGGTCCCTCATATCCTCATTGGTCACACAATCTGCGGGGGGAAAACATATTTCAGAATAGTTGAATTATCTGTCACATCACCGTTTCTATAAGCATCTGACAGTTTTATTTATATTTATATTGTTATTGGACATGTACAATAGTGTTTACACAAACAATTTAACTGGATGGCCTTAGAGTAGACAGCCTAATTACTTACTCGTTGCGTTTATTGTGCGTCCTTGTTCTGAATTCACGATAAACTTTTTCCATGCGCGCCTCATGGACCGCTGAAACCTCCCACCTCTTGAAACCGAGGCTAAATCGGCATTTACGGCTACCCTGTCAGGAACAGTCGCCTCCTCGTTCTCTTTTGTACTCTCATCTTCGTCATTGCTGTCATCCAGAACACTAGTTGCCAAAATGCGCTCAAAGACGGACTCGTCAACCCGAAGCGCTTTTCTAACGCTTATACCTCTCGAGATGTGCGTGATATGACGGCAAAAAGGACAGACCATTTTTTTATCTAGTGTTGAACAATTCCTGGATTCGATTTCGCGGATCGGAGACTTGGACAGCGCGACTAGACAGCTTTCACAAAAGCTGTGTTTACACTCTAACTCCCGGGGACACCGTCGACCCGTGTTGAATACTTGGTAGCAAATTCCACACTCAACTTCTGAACACATTTCTCCCGAGTGAACTGCACCGAAAACCTACCAGGAAGACACTGTAAGAGAATTGTAATAATACTTTTATACAGTTTCTAGCAAGGAAGTGCGTGGGAGTTCAGTGGGAGGGATTCACTGAAGGAAATCCCAAAACTCTCCCTATCAGCCATGACTCATATTAAAAAACAATGATGTCACTGTTGATTCATTTACTTCCAAAAACCGTCACCACCTGCTACTACAAAGCCCCATTAGCTTCACGTTCAGCAAGGCTTACTAGTTCGTTATATTGGTTTGAACAGAAGCTATAGGCTACTGAATTCCATAATCACCTGGCCCATATTGAAGAATTTGCTCATGCTGAATGCCTCTAGTGGTTGTGTTTCTGTAACTTTAGCTACCAAATACATAGGGCCTACAACTTTGTAGCCTAATATTTTAAATCCGACCAACGTATCTCATAATAATAAATGAAAATTCATCATTGTTTTACAGAAACTTGACAAACTCAATTTTTAATGCCTTACACATTAATCCACAATCTCTTCCAGTGCTTTCCCAGAAATACTCCCACGAAATTACTGACACTCCTTGGGAGGTGTGTCAAGCCTCTGATGTGACGCAAGCTATTTTGTTTCCATGGTAATCTTTGTGTGTGTGTTGGTGCATGAAGACATGAAAGTTTTTATTGTGGCTTGTTTGTTTATGTTATGATATGAAGAGAGTCATTTTCCTGTTTTCCAACATAGAATTTACTGTAAGAAGTATTTGAATTTGATTAAAAAAAAAGAATAATAATAATAATTATCTTGACTGGTGTCTGGTGAATATAACAAGAACTTATTAGATTAGGTGGTCAGCTGTATCCTTTATGAAGAGTTCACAAGGTCTAGTCGACATACTTCTGGTTCTGTGGATACTTATTTAATTAATTTACTTCTAGTGTAAAATTATGAAAAAACGAATACATTTTTCAAGGAACAGTTCTGAATGTTTCTGTGTAGGCCTATTACTTTACTGTTATTTTTCCTTGAAAAGTTAATACTAATATCTTTCTTATTCTGTTCCTACTGTTTGAATTCGGTTTGATGTTTTTAAGCCATGTCAGCATCCTCCAGCCAGTTTAGTCATTTAGCTAATATTTTGACTGTAAATAATATTTGGGGCCTGGTAAGCAGTAGTCCAACCAGCAGAACACTCCAACGTGGCTATTTAAATCAGAATGGACGTTTTTGAAAGCTATTTCCGTGTGTTTTGGGACATATCCGAACAAATTCAAAATACTGGTATGTTTACAGTCAAGTCATCCACAGGAAAATATAAAATGATTCCCTTAATTATTAAATAAGCTATTTCTACTTTAAATAGAATATTGTTATCTCCCAATGATGTTGTATCAGTTTAATGCCTAACACAGCTGGACTTGTGTACTTTCTTCATTAACTTGTAATTGCTAATTTTGCTAGGCACATCAATCCATTATTAAATTAGTATTAGTGGATGCATTGCAAGTGTTAATACATTATTATTAATAATAATGCACTATTAATTGCACTGTAAATGAGTAGCTATTACAAAAACAATCATGTTGGATTGCTCATACCAAGTATAAATAAATAAAATAATGATAATGATAATAATAATACTGTCTATTTCCTCATTCTTGTTATTTCCTATATGCAGTTTTGACCTATTTTCTGTTCCAAACAGTATTAACAAAGCCTTACTAATTACTGAAATGGTAATAGGATAATTTTTTGCATAATGTGTACCTAAATGCCATAAGCATGCTGTAATTTGTAAAACTAAGAGTGTGCTAGACCTTTTCACTGGACTTTTTTCTCTCCTATGTACCTATTTGCCATTAATATGTCACAAATACAGAGCAGACCGCTATTGCTATGCAACC
Source organism: Aplochiton taeniatus (assembly GCA_017639675.1). Lineage (NCBI taxonomy): Eukaryota > Metazoa > Chordata > Actinopteri > Galaxiiformes > Galaxiidae > Aplochiton > Aplochiton taeniatus. The sequence goes on along the minus strand of CM030188.1, from coordinate 11,228,639 downwards.
CAGCCCTTGAGTAAATGTTACCTATACTATGAGTATGAAGGCTACAGGACTAAAATACTATTCAAAAGCAAACCCTATTAGATGATAACCTGAATAACTGGAAAAGTGGAACTTACACTTGGCATATTATCACAAACATAGCACCCTATTTCCAATATAAATAACAACTCTTGGGGAAATGGTCACACTCTAGCCATTTTAAAATGCCATGCTTCATGTTTTTTTCCCCGAGATTCTAAGCACATGGAAGGACTAGGGGGAAAAAAATTCTTGACCAACTGATGAAAAGTGAAAGTAAGCAAGAAAGTTAGAGGGCTCAAAGGGGAGTCGTGTTGGGGTCAACATGGACGGTGTTTTCAGTGTTTTCCCACTGTCCCTTTTGAACTCTTGTTTTTTTTTTTCTCCATTTGTGAACATTAAGCATGTTCAAAATGCCCTATTTTCCTGGCTTACATGCATGTTGCTTTTGTCTTTTTTTTTGTATGTGTGGATAGGAACTTTTTGGAGACTAGGTAAAAGTAATCTATACCAGAACTGAACTTATTTTGTTCTACATAAAATGTTGATAGCTGAGGAAATTTGACCAAACGACACATTGTTTTTCATGAACTTGCTAATTGTTGGTGCCATGGCATTTCAACCTGCTTTCAGCAAGAAATACCTGAAACAAAACCAAATGCAAGAGAGAGAGAGAGAGAGAGAGAGAGAGAGAGAGAGAGAGAGAGAGAGAGAGAGAGAGAGAGAGAGAGAGAGAGAGAGAGAGAGAGAGAGAGAGTGCAATAGAAACACAAGGCTAAGAGTTAGAGGGTAGACTCTAATCATTTCCATCCTGTCTTCTTTTGTTGTCATACCTTGACTTCCTCTCCTTGGTCCAAGACTAGAATGTCCAGAAGGCAGACAGGTGCTCCACACAGCCTGCACATACCCCCACCACCACTTAGGCGGAAGGGCAAGCTCATACTGGGGGTTTGTTTTGTGATTAAATTAATGAATCCCATGACTTCTAGGCTCAGAAATCTAGCCATAAACTGAGAGGAAACAATTACATAAACTCTACAGTACCAAGACCACCATGACCCCCCCCCCCCCTGCTCGCCTGCCCTCTCTGCCGCCACCCCACAGCCCTGGATTTGGGTGATGTCCTCTCCCTGCCTTGCAGCTCCCGCATCCTGGCACAGCTGCCCCCTGGGTCCTTCCGCATGCCCGGCTCGATGGCAGCTAGCCTGGCAACAGTCACCCAGAGGGTGGGGTGGGGGTGGGGGGAGGGGGTCCTGAGATTTTATGCAATGAGGCATTTACAGAGAAATTACTCCTTTCTACAGACTTTGAGACACACGACCTTTGAACCTTTGCCAGACATACAATTGCACAGGGTAGGGTCTACCAAAAAAGAGAATATAAGGAGATATCTTCTATTTTTCATGTAGATATAAGAGATTTAATGCAATGAGGCCCTAACAGAGAAATGTCACCTTTCTGCAGACTTTGAGACACGTGACCTTTGAACCCCCCCACTCTTACAATTGAGCAAATCGAAGTATAAACTCATCAAATTCTGTCAGCAGAGGGTCTGTAGAAAAGGAAAATATACGGTTTCATTGAGACCTCTTTTTTTTCATATAGATAAGAGGTTTAATGTAATGAGGCCTTAACAAAGAAATTATTCCTTTCTACAGACTTCGAGATTGAAGCTCTACAGCCGAAAGGTGACTTGTCGTTTCCCCAACAGTATCGAGGAACAGCAAAAAAAAGTAGTGGGGTCAAAAGTAAGATATTTCAGTTGAAATGTACCGTAGTGGAGCGAACGTTAAATGTCTCCCAAAATGCACACACTTGAGTAAAGTACAGATACTTGAAAATGTTACTTAAGTACAGTAACAAACTACATATACTTCATGACTGTCCACTTCTGATGAGAAGGGACTAAACAGTACAATAGCTATATGTCTAAAATGTCTGTCTCTTTCTTTAAATACAGAGAAGCCCATGAGATGGCAGGTTGAATGCAAATAATGAAGATGGTGTGTACGGATGGACAACGGCATAGATGGCCCATGGTGTGACCTCTCTCTACTACAACACACATAAATACTGTACAGTACCATTTAGAAAAGCCTTTCATAAATGTGTCCATCAACACGCAAATGACAATGTTGGGAGTAGCTCCACCGCACTGTGCTGTATTTATTGCCAGGTCACCTGTAAGTCCACAACTTTTGTCAGTAGGGGCAGCACATAACACGGCACACTCTAATATTCAGTGTTAGCAATTCCTGTACATTTATTCTGATAATGAAATATCCAGTGTCACAACTGCTTGTACAGTCCCAATCAAAACACTCTTCGGGTTCTCTTCCAAAGGTAAGGAGCACCCACCAACAGCTGAGTCAAACAACCTAAAGTCTTGCACAATCTTCCAAAACAGAAAATAAAGACTTCACACATCTTTTCTACCCAGGACACTTCCAGACACCTACCCTTGTTCTGTCTCTCTTTGGTTTGACTCAGCCCCTATTTTTATGGGTGGGTCAATCACTCTAACTCAGTCCAGGTGTGACCGACACTTACTCACTAGAGTATTCTGGGAGATGCATTAGATTGGAGGCAGGCGGCCATTTGTTTTCTGTAGTCCTTTCTTTGCCCCCCATTTCAAAAGTGAATGTAGAGAAAGTGATGAGATCTGGCCTGTTATATTTCCCCATTTCAACCAACATCCTGTACTCTTGTCACAGCACGTAATTCAACAATTTATTTGGCACATATAGTTGGATGGAGGTGCAACGTCCTTCTTATCCTTGATTTTGAATAGTTCCACTAGTTTTTTATTATTATTATCTACTTGTCAGAGATGTGGACTTGAGTATATAGTAGTAAGTATTTTTTTTTATAATGACTTGTTTTAGTCCATGTTTGATACAGGACACTTTTTGCAGAAGTAAAAAATATTGTGATATATTATCACACATCAAGTAAAACAAAAAACAAAACAAAAAACAGTGCAGCACACCATTAATACCAAAACATGTGACTTGAATCTGGACCTGACCTAGCCAATGTACACGTGGTGGTGCTCTATGGCTTTTTCATCATCGTTGACTGGAGAGTTTTAATCTTGGCAACCTTCCTATGGAGTTTGCTTGGCCTCTACTGGTTGGAGGGTGTGGTAGAGTGACTGTGGTTGCTGTGGGTTTGACTCTGCTGTCCTCTCCTCTCCTAAAGATCTAACTCTCTCCTGGGTAGAATCAGAGAGTCTGGCCCCTGCCGGTAACTGTATGGTACTGTACACTGATTCGGCCTGAGGCGATGCCTTTGTTTTCTCTATCTTATGTGCAGTTGTTCCAGTATTGTCCACTAGGTGGCGCGGTGACTCTTTTGGCATTACCTCTTCGTAAACCGTATTTATTTGAGGGGGAGAGCTACTTCCTGAGTTGATACTTTGGGGAAGTGTCTGTGAGAGGAAGTTAAAAGAAATGTAAAACAGTACCATGCATCACCTTAGCAGATCAATCTACCACTAAGCATCAGGCATATCTACACAGATTCCATATGTGGCAATAGACATAAAAGTAGTATTTTATGCAGTCACTATACAGTATAACCTGAGGTAAAGAACAATTATCATAACTTGTTTTTCTTATATATGAATAACAAAGACACATGATAGTAGTTTAGTGGTCAGAGATGGATGTGTGAGTTACCTCTTGTGCAGTATTTTCCCTCAAAGATATGTGCGTTTGAATCAACCAGGCAAGGAGAGCTATACAAAGTATAACTCCAGCACAGATGACGAATGTGACAGTAATGGTCATAGGGATCCTCCCCATTTCCTCATTTTCACTGAAACCTGTGATAAACTGAGTATTAGTTGTCATCATGTGAGAGTCACTCAACCAGATCACTAAATGGCTTGTGATGCTGGGATTTTTTAGAACATGAATAATGCTTTCATTTAGGTTTAAAGAGGATAAACAACTAGTGACTAATTATCACGAACTGTCAGCTCTGTTCTCAAAAACACGTTAATACATTTCAGAGTATACTGATACTAATATAAAAAAACACAAACTTCAGTGCCTTTTGTTTGATTTTTGTACAATCCATTTGTTTCTGTCAAGTTACCCAGTGTACCTTTAACTCAGTTCAAATAGTGAACTCTTAGCCTTGTGTATTTTACATTATTTAATGTATCTACATTATTGAGAAGGTGGATATGTTGGTAGATATACATTGGGTAGATTACAGATATTAACGGTCTACCACACAGCTTTATGTTACACTGTAACACAACACACAAATTACTTACACACTTCTTCCATGAGTGCTGAAGTGGTCTTTGTGCTGACGTGATTGTTACCAGTGCACAAGATGGTTCCGTTGTTGTTGGAGACGGTGATGTTGACCTTGGGGCTTGACCCCAGCTGTGACTCTGTGCAATAATGTTGATTACAGACGAAGGAGGCCCAGTTGCCCTGTACTGTGCAGTTCACCGTGACGTTGCAGACCCCAGGGGGCCCTTCGGAGGAGGGTCTAGTCATCGTTATGACTGCAGCAGGGACAACATCTACCAGCAAGGTTGGGAAATCACTTCATTTAATCAAAGTGTTAAAATACGATGAGTCAGTGGTCGTTTCAGGTTGACATGATCGCAGTTTAACAGGATGTGGAATTTACTCTCAAGATTCAAATGCTAGGTTATGAAACATACAAACCTATCTAATATAAAGAAATGTAACAAAAAAACATACATTGTAATAGTGATAATATAATTTTTTTTCAATTGCTTCTGCACTAATTTCCAAACCATATGATAACACAACCCTCAAAACCGTCACCACTTGCCACACAGGATGCCCCGTATATTCAAAATCTTGCATTTTGCATTCATATTATATCATTCATTTTAAGAAACCTTGCCCCTTTGGAATCAATGATTCAAATATCCAATTTATCATGAAATACAATGGGATCATTAATCTCCCTTCTGGGGCAATAGAAAAGTTGCCCATTCAGTGCAGCAGCTCAGCCAATAAACTATTTTACTGATACAAAAATGCACTTAGCAACACAAATTTAGCCAATCAGCGTCCTCGAATCTGTTGCAGAAAGGGCGCTAAACTTAAAAGCCCCAAGCAGAGTGAGTCTTTCTTGGCGTAGGGATATACATGAAGTAAAAAGCAGAAAGTTGGCCTACATGCAAGGCTTCTTTCGTAGTAGTTGGTACAAGAGAAAGGCTTTGGCTTGGCTAGCAGGATGCAGTTGTAGAAATGCGTTAGTTTGCATCCAATGCTTCATTTTCAAAACTGCGGGGACAGATTCAATATAGACTGGTCCAGGGGTAAGGGACACAAATCATTGATCTGAGAAGATCAAGAAACGCGTGCCCGAGGTCACACATGGAGAACACGAGTCAGTCATTGTTTGCACTGTCCTTTGTGCACATTGAGATATGTTTGGAATGAGATTTGAGAAGTTTGTTTGTGAAGGGTTGTGTACTTTAGAGTATTCTGGAAATTCTGTATAAGATGGTCCTGCTTTGAATGCAATATATCTTACAATATTTGGTATGTTAAGGCAGAATAATTTTTTGAGTTAGGGTAGCATTTCTTTTTGCCATTGTAGTAAGTGACATAAAAACAAAAATTACGTAAACATGTTTGTTTTCTCATGGAAATGTCTTTCTCCTAACTTGTCAGCAGACTCATTCAACGTTGCTTATAGTTTGTACATTGATGGTTGTAGTCTGTATTGAGAGTACCAGTGGATAACTTCAAATGGTCTTCTAATTAGCTGACACAAGGTTTATTGTTTGGTGAATATATCTGGTTTTGAGATTAATATTTTTAGTTGTGAGTGTCATCCAGCATTTTGCAAGAAAAATATATTGTTATGGTACACTAGTATGGTGACAGAAGTTCCAATTATGAAAACGCACAATTCTCATTAGATGACAAGTTGTTCTATTATCATGGACTCATCCCTTTTTTTGTGACAGACCTGTATCTTCAGTTTTGGTATTATTTGTGCATTTTGCAAAATATATTTAACGTTTTGGCTAATGTGTTTCTGTTTTGATGGCTGTGTTATCGTTTTGATAACAGTAATTCTGTTTCAAAACAGTGGGCTAAGCTATCCAGAAAACCTGTAATAACAGGGTCATTGAGAGGTTTACCGCTCAGAAGGAAAGAAGAACAAAATTCCTTTACAGATAGGATAACACACACAAACGTTCCTTTGACCCCATTTTTCTTTGTATATAGTTGACCGTTATTGGCATTGGTGGTTACTGATGATGGTTACTGAAACGTATTATGGTACAGCCCCACCTGGAATAGTTTTCACCAGCTGCCACTGGTTGTGGTGTTACAGAGTTCAAAAAGGTACATGAACTTACCTTCAATTATCAAGCTGTGCTTGGCATTCTGTACTTCAGCCCAGTATTCGTTTTCATAGGCTTCAATGTAGTCCCCCTGATCCGTTGTGTGCAGCTCTCTGATGCACAGCGTATGGTTTGTGGTGTTGTAGTTCACTCTCATCTTGTATAGAGGAGAAACTCCTCTCTGGCTGTCAGCTATTGTATGGCTTTTAAATTTCCATAACCTTTTCATTATCCTCTGAGCGGGGCTTAGAGCAGCAGGGAAGCACACTATTACTCCTTTCTGTCTGTAGTGAACCTGTAAACTGTCATCCGCCATGACTCCTTGTAAAACGACATATTCACATAGTGTCAAATATGATTTAATATAACACTGCATTAATAACAATATTGGTATTCTGATCTAAGTGTGTTTCAGGATATTCAGTAAAACACGTTATAAAACATCTATCTATATCCAATGCAATGTCAATTGTGTCTGCCTGTGCATTTAGCAAAGCGACCAAGATCAACTGCACGCCCAAGTCAGCCATGCATTGAGAAGACTATGTAATGTGTGGATTGTGTCGTTACCTTTGCTGATGTCAGGCCACAAATGAAACAGAAGAGTTACACTGACAATGAAGTTCATTTCTGTGGTTTGAAAAATATTTAAGTTATCTCTCCTTCCAATGAATGTGACAGTAGCTACAATACAAAATGTTCTTGACTATGATCAGAGTAAACTTTCTTTTCATGTGAGTATTGGTTGGTAATCTGTGTGTGGGGGTGGGGGTGGGGGTGGGGTCGGGGGGGGAAGGATGTGGGCGCTCATGTCTGACGTGTCATGTGATTTCCTGTTTACAAGCACCTTGGTTCTTTACCTTGTCCCCTAAATGTCATAACCCTTTCAAGCAGTGAGTAACACTCCACTCCACAATGCTTTGATAATGACTCGATACTAAGATTTAGAAGTAGTATGAGTTTAGTTTCCTAATTAGAAATCCACAATTTCAAGTAACACTCAGTATTGTTTGATTGACATTAAATGGACAATCTGAATCCTAATTTGTGAAATATACTTCTCATGTCACTAAGTATAATACATATGTATATATGTAACGGTTGACCCCTGTGCTAGCGAGAACCCGCGCCTCCTTTCCTCTTCACCACTTCCTGGGGTGGGACCAGGGGTCTCACTGCGTCTCGCCAGCACTGGGATGGGACCAGGGGTCTTACTGCGTCTAGCCAGCACTGGGATGGGACCAGGGGTCTCACTGCGTCTCGCCAGCACTGGGATGGGACCAGGGGTCTCACTGCGTCTCGCCAGCACTGGGATGGGACCAAGGGTCTTACTGCGTCTCGCCAGGACTGGGGTCAGTGTCCTTAACCACTTGGCCGTGGGAAAAGGTACCTCTTCACACGACCAAGCGATCGTGTTTATACTGATGATGGAGAGTTTATACTGGTCGGTGTCTGTTACATATGCTAATATCTTAAATCCTGTGGTCATAAAATCATACAATATTTGACAAATAAATCCTTTTTAGTTTTGAAATATAAGATGATGACCATCGGCTGAAAATGTTCCCATTTGGGAATGAAACTTCACAATTTAGCTCAAACGGAACGGCATACTGAGATTTGAAGGAAAAAAACACTGCAACAAAGTGTGTGACTTTACTTTAGCTGAGGAAGAGAATACCATCACATGTATTGTAAATCAGGTGGTTTAATAGGAAGCAGTGTTAGCAGTAAGACCAATGAGCTTAAATGTAGGCCATAGTACACCACTTATACAGAAACAAGTCCTCCTGTTATAAGAAAATCTACAGGATATAAAATATTTTCAAATACAATGCCCAGGGAATTTGTTTGCAGATTTCCTACAGTACGTCAGTGACTTCTACTGTTCTGACACAGTACGATGAAATGAAATAAAGAAATGCACTTAAAATCTTCATCATATACATACAATAATGACCGTTTTAAAATGAAAAGGTAAGTGCAAATTACATTTAATATATAGCACTGCACATTTAGAACAATTTATGATGTTATATGCTATTATAAAAAAATAGTTGTGCTGGTATTTGTTATACAAGCATTCCAAATTAAATGTGTTTGGAGGATATTGAGTAAGATAGATGATGCTTTCAAAATGTAAAAAAAAAACATACTGTACAATGTAACATGCGTGTTAAAACAAACACACATTAATACAAATAGGTGTGTCCTGAAACACGGCATACACACACAGACACACCGACACACAGACACACAGACACACACACACACACACACACACACACACACACACAAACACACACACACACACACAAACACACACACAACCAAGACTTTATCACAGCATATGAACCCAGTAGTTAGTGGAATTATTCTCCTTGTATACCCTCCTTCAACAAGTTAAAGTGCTTTTAGTATTGTTACTTAAACAAAGACATGTTCATATTACAGTAAAAGCACCTAGCAAAGAACAGAACGCTAAGCTTACAGTCAAATCAATTATAATAATGACATTGTTAAAAACAAATAAGTGTACATATACAATATAATACATTTCATTGTGATCTTTTAAGAAAGAATAGCAGGCTTCCAGTTTTCCTCCCTTCTGTCCATTAAAGTGATAATGTTTCACTGACAGTACCACGATTTAATATTTGTATACTATTTATTTTGAATCGTCATACTATCACTGTTTCCAGTTAGTCTTTCCATGGAAAGTACACAAAAAGTACCCACATTTGTATTATTTATCGACTTACTGGCATTGCTGTCCCAGTGTGTTTCCCCTAGGGGGCGATGGCTACCCTGAAAGTCCATGACATAAGAGTATGTGTCTAGTACCATAAATGTATCTGTCTATATGTGTGTGTCTATGTATACACTTCATAGGATTAACTTTTTGAGTCTATTTAACTCACTTCATTATTACCTTCCATTATTTTTTAGCTCACCGTACACACACACACACACACACACACACACACACACACACACACACACACACACACACACACACACACACAGCGTCTCCCTCTCTGTAGTCTAAACATTACTAATACGTACGTTGAGGGGGCTGCTATCCCTAACCCTCCCCCTCTCCCTTCCCCGCTCCTCCCCTCTGTAGCTCTCCTCCAGTCGCATCTTCTCCGGGTCCGCCCCGCGGCCCTCCGGCCCCGCCCCTCTACCGCCGGGGTGGGCCTGCTGCGCGGGCGGGCTGGGGGGGGGGGGCTGCTTGAAGAGGGGCAAGGTCTTGGTCTTGGCCACCTTGTCGAAGAAGGCGAAGTCGGCCACGTACTTCCCCGAGGCGGACAGGGAGACGACGGGCGGGAACTCGTAGCCCCACAGGATCTCGTCCGGCAGGTAGGAGGTGCGCACCTGGCACGTGGCGGAGGTGGGCTCCACCGTGGCGCTTAGGATCACCAGCAGCTCAAAGTCCGCCAGGTCCGGGTCCATCCAGCCGCCACCTGGAGGACATGGCCGGGGTCAAAGGTCACAGAGTCAGCGTTAGAGGTCAGGTCGGCCAGGTCTGGCGATACCCGCGGAAATAGAACCGGAGGGAGGACCCGATCCAATTTAACATGGACAATTCTAGACGTTAATTCAGGTCTGTCTCTGGCTGCCGGATCAGATCACATGGCAGGTGGACCGCGGGTGAGAGGGGAGAGCTGGTCTCACAGTCACCACGGCACTCTGGTCTCACAGTCACCACGGCACTCTGGTCTCACAGTCACCACGGCACTCTGGTCTCACAGTCACCACGGCACTCTGGTCTCACAGTCACCACGGCACTCTGGTCTCACAGTCACCACGGCACTCTGGTCTCACAGTCACCACGGCACTCTGGTCTCACAGTCACCACGGCACTCGCTAACGGGAAACAAACGGGGACAGGAAATGGGTGCTGAGGGTTCTACGGTGTTGGCTCGTGATAATAACGACGGCTCCAGCAGCACAGGGAGGTCGGCCGAGTCCAACAAGAGCTGAGGAAGACTCCAGCCTCCGGACAAGGAACTCCAAGAAGGCATCCGCGCCTATTGCAATTGTATGCAAACACCCTCCAGCAAATTCCAACTAAAAATGTATTATCCTAGATCCATGGTAATCACAGATGAATACAACACTGTGTGGACCTTTTAGTCAGAGATGAACAACTGCTTAGACTTGACTCTGCACATACTATCTGCGGACACAGTGGACCAGCCCTGTGTATCCTCAGGCAGGACAAACAGAGGCGTCAGAGTGATGTCAGGCCAAAGGACCATGGGAATGAAGCAGGTTAACGGAAAACACCCTGTCAGTCAACTGGGGGATGTTTAAACACACACACACACACACACACACACACACACACACACACACACACACACACACACACACACTCTCTCTCATTGGCACATACTGTATCACACCCATCTACACAGCACTCGAGCACACGGGCATGCACGCCTCCCGACACATAGCCACAGACACCTCTCTTGATTCACAGAGGAATACGCGCACACCTTGCCACCCCCTCGGAATGGGTTGCCCACACGACGGTTCAAACGCACCCTGCATCCCAGAAACGACACGCTGGAAGGCCCACACACTCCGACAGGGGACACACCTGCATCAACAGTCCAAAGGAAGCTACAAGAGACTGTCATCTGTGAAAACAGTCCTTTCCCTAACCCAGAGCCAGTCCCGCAAAAAAAAAAAAAAAATACACACAAACACACACTTACGTCCTCACACACACATACACAGCACACAGATAGCTGACAACATGCACGTCATTAAATCCTGTAGACATACAGGATCCTATATTCTTCACATATGAACACAACTGATGACGTCAATGCACAGTCGAGAAAACCAACACACCCTTAATCCTATAAGCAACCTTGCCACACACGCGCACACAAACACACACACACACACACACACATACACACACACACACACACAAAACACACACAAAACGCACACAGCTTGTTATGTGATCAGCCCAGTGTGGAAGGGATGTTCCCAAATGTTGTTCTAGACCACTGGTCTGGGGAGCTCCAGCTGTTATCTTTACAATCTCCAGTGGCTGTCGACTCAGGGCTGTAAACAGCCACAATGGGAACGGAACCCCCCCCCCCCCCCGCCTGTCTCATTCTCGTGCGCCCACAGACCGGGGCCCCGTTACGGACCCCATCGGGGCCATTCTACCCGCCCTAACTCTCCAGAGAACCCCAGGGGTGGTGGGCCGATGAGCCTCCGTCTGCAGCAAGGTGGACGACGGCCACCTTCACCTACAAGGGACCGAGACCACGACGCACGCACCAAGACTGAAGAGTTACAAAAGGGGTTATTATCCAGGATCTGGCTGGGCCACAACCACACGTGGAGAATCCCAGGAGGTGCCCCGCTGGTTCACCACCATCCGATACTACCATAAGGACACCCCTCATTGTCTTCAGTCTACCAGACGGCATGGCAAAATGTCACCATTATGCGCCATGCACTTCCGCGCAGGTACATGTATTTCGATACCTCTAGGATCCCTTCTCGGGTTTACGAGCGGAAATGAATGCCAAATTGGTCCTCTGTATCAGGATTAGGGAGCCCCTGAGTGGGTTCCGCGAGGTGTACAGTAACGCTACGAGATATCATCGAGCCACAGCCGGGCCATCGAGCATGGGCCGCTGCCACAAAACCCACAATGAGCCTTATTATAGAAAGCTAAGAGGGAAGGAACAGCAGAAGAGAGGGGGAGAAAGGGCACCGTCGAAAGAACCTTTTAGAAAGTTGGTTAGGCTGAGAAGAAAGGTGAGCTGAAAAGTGGAAGCAGAAGAGATAATGGTCGTTCGAAGGGAAAACAAATATATATATGAAAGAACTCGGTAGAGACTGAAGAGGAAGGGAGATTAAAGTAGAGAGAGTTAAGGTCTGTACCGTGGCATGAGAAAGAGAGGATCAAAAAAGGAGTGGAAAAAAAGGATGAAAGAGCATCCCTTTAAGAATCTTGATGGATGGAAATGGGACACGGGAGGAAGGGGAGGAGCAGCTGAACGCGTCCATCAACGGTGCTGGGGCCTCGTGGTTGGCAGTGCTTAAAGCCCTGGTCTGCAGAAGGACTCTAGCCCTGGTGCTTAAAGCCCTGGTCTGCAGAAGGACTCTAACCCTGGTGCTTAAAGCCCTGGTCTGCAGAAGGACTCTAGCCCTGGTGCTTAAAGCCCCGGTCAGCAGAAGGACTCTAGCCCTGGTGCTTAAAGCCCTGGTCTGCAGAAGGACTCCAGTCCTGGTGCTTAAAGCCCCGGTCTGCATTATGATTGTGTAGTCCTGGTGCTTACTGTAAAGCCCTGACTGAGGCCTGCATAAGGACCTGCCTGTGGATCACCTGGCTCTGGTGCTTATAGCCCTGGATCATGATGCCTACCAGACTCTGGTGCTTATAGCCCTGGATCATGATGCCTACCTGACTCTGATGCTTATAGCCCTGGATCATGAGGCCTACCTGACTGGTGCTTATAGCCCTGGATCATGATGCCTACCAGACTCTGGTGCTTAGCCCTGGATCATGATGCCTACCTGACTGGTGCTTAGAGCCCTGCATCGTGAGGGCTACCTGGCTCTGGTGCTTATAGCCCTGGATCATGATGCCTACCTGACTCTGGTGCTTATAGCCCTGGATCATGATGCCTACCTGACTGGTGCTTAGAGCCCTGCATCGTGAGGGCTACCTGGCTCTGGTGCTTATAGCCCTGGATCATGATGCCTACCTGACTGGTGCTTAGAGCTCTGCATCGTGAGGGCTACCTGGCTCTGGTGCTTATAGCCCTGACCTGCCTGTGGCCCGCTTGGCTCTGGTGCTGAGAGGTCCAGGGCTCCGGTAACGGGATCTGGCCAGGCGGTGTGTGTCAGCACCCCACACTGTACCACATTGTGTTCTAATGAGAGGCTCTCTGGCATCGGCACACACACACACATTCCAACCAGAGAGAGGGAGAGAGACAGAGAAAGCCTGACCCTGGTGCACCTCCCAAACACACACATTACATAAACACACACTTTCTCTCACACGAAGACGCGTGTACTCATTGCATAGACGTGTACACATACAATATGCATGCGCATAAACCAGGCCCGTAGCCAGAAAAATATGTCAGGGGGTGTATGCCAACGTTGCAGAAAGCTAATGGTAAACACAAGGTCGATGGTGAATGGGTTGTAGCGATGGTGGTAATTGGACTTGCACTGACTCTGTGCTAGAGCAAACTGCCCTCGCGTGATCGACTGCAGGCTGTCGCTTTTTTGCTTCACCAAAAAGCTAAATCCCTGATCTTTCTACTCCTGTCCTTAAGTTTTTGAATTACTAGATTCAATTGAGTGCAGGTTATAGCTAAAGTAGCTTCCTGATTTATAGCCTGCAATAAAAAAAACATCATAATTAGAAGAGGGGGGGGGGGGGGGGGCCCAAATACGAAAAACACCACCCTCACTACGTGCCTGGCATAAAAGGTAATGAATAATTGTGCTGGCAAATAGGGAGATGGAAAGAGACAAATACAGGCAGACACCGACGAAAAACGTCAAACCCAACACCAACCCCGTGATACGTACTTACAGATATTTATTGTATGATGTATATAAATAATTCAGACTCTATCTATCTATCTATATCTATATTCCCCGTTGTTGTCCTATTCCGTTGGTTTACCTTTGGCTGCCCAGTGCCGCATAGGGCTGGTGTCGTCGATGATGTGGTAGAAGGTGAGGGGCAGGATGAGGAAGGGGCTGTCGCTGGACGTGTCCACCTGGAAGGGCACGTTCCTCTGGTCCAGTCGCACCGTCTCCCCTTCCTTCGTCAGGGACGTCTGGAGCAGCTTGCCCGTCACCTGAGCCAAGATGGCGGTCAGCGGGGTGGCGACAGGCAGCCGGCAAACACACGGTTTTGGATCATGTAATTGAAAACAGCCGCACACACGCACGCACGCACGCACGCACGTACACACACACACACACACACACACACACACACACACACACACACACACACACACATACACACACACACACTAAAACACTAAGACAACAAAGCAAACCTACTTCAACAGATTTGCCCCCAAACACACTTCCTTGTCAACAAGCTCCACCCCTCACCTGGCAGCCCAGCAGCAGACTCTTGCGCATGTTGGCCACGCGGATCATGAGGCACGGCCGGCCCTCGTGACTGGACACCACGGCGTTCTGGCTGAACTTCACCGTCTCCCCCCGCTTCTTGGGACGGGCCACCTGGGAGAGGGGAACGCAAGGTGAAGTGGGGCAGGATGGGTGTGTGTGTGTGTGTGTGTGTGTGGGGGGGGGGGGGGGGGGGGGGGGGGGGGGGCGGGATGGGGTGTGTGTGTCATGTGGTTTCCTGTTTACAAGCACCCTGGTTGTTCACTTTGTCCCGTAAATGTCATAAACTTTTCAAATAGTGAGTGAAGGGGGTGTGGGTGTGTGTGTGTGTGCGGGCGGGGGGGCTGCTGAAAGACCTGTATTTACATGTTTGTGTGTGTGTGCGGTTTTGTGTCTGCTAATTGGTGCCCGTATGTGACACATAGCACTTCACGTAACACGTGATAACGGCCTGCTGTTAGCTAACCGGCCACTAAAACAGATAAGGAGAGACATAGAGGAGAGATACAGCGCAGGGGGGCGATAAGGAGGTGATAAAAACAGAGGGAGAGAACGGGTTGGCTAAAGAAAGGAGGGAAGATAAGAGCTGTCAGAGAGGGATTAGTGTTATGGCAACCTGACCTTCTTAGAGATAGGATGGAGAGAAGGAAAGAGAGGCGATGAGCTGTAAACACCGGTGACCCCAGGTCCAATAGCTGAATAACACACAGTAGTGTGTTAGTTTATCACATGCGGCTGTTTGAAATCAAGAGGCTGTGATGTAAACAGTCGGGTTTGAGAGCGGATCCTAACGGAAATGCGCATGTCAACGATGCCCAACCACGTACACACATGCGGCGTGCACACGACCCCAAATGTGAGTTGACGCAGGCAGGCCGACTTCCCTCCACCTGTCGGCCTTTAAAACAGACTCTAAGCCAGGCTTTAAAACAGACTCTAGGTCAGGCTTTAAAACAGACTCTAAGTCGGGCTTTATAACAGAGTTGTGTTTCGAATCAAACGTTTTCTACAACTGCTGAACTGAGCCGGCGAGCCCAGCCTCGTCCTCCGGGTCACCTTGGCGAGGAAGGTCCCGGTGATGAAGATCTCCATCACCATGGTGAGGACCAGCTGGAAGATGAGGAGGATGATGGCGGCGGGACACTCCTCGGTGATGCAGCGGAAGCCGTAGCCGATGGTGGTCTGGGACTCCAGGGAGAAGAGGAAGGCGGCGGTCAGGGTCTGGACCTGCATCACGCACGGGGTGTGGTTGGAGGGCGGATCAAACTCTGGAGAGACGGAAGGGAGGAAGAAGAGGAAAGGGCAAAGAGGAAGGGAAGAAAAAGGGGGCCGGAGGCAAAAGAGGGGGAGGGAGTGAAGAAAAAAAGAAAGAAAGAACGCAGGACGTGTCAACAAAGGAGGACGTCTTCTTTTGTGCGTGAGATGTGCCCTGGGTTGTGTACCGCGTGACTGTACACAGGGTGAGAGGTGAGGGAAGGCAAGGCAAGGCTCAAACAGAATAGGACAGCTTCTCTGTGTTGTTGTCAGGCGAGATCACTTTCCCACCATCTCTCTCAGGCAGCGTGTCTGTCTTTGTCCTTTGTCTGTGTCTCCCGCTGAACCTCACCGACAGACAGCCATGCCGTCTTCTCACCCCACTTGCCTGATTTTTTTGTTTTTAATTTTCTTCTCACTCTCTCTCTCTCTCTCTCTCTCTCTCTCTCTCTCTCTCTCTCTCTCTCTCTCACACCAATTCGACGAAGAAAACAAAAAACAGCATAACATTCAAGCCGAGATCATCTCTAGTCTCTTTCATTCCTTTTTCGTCACTTACTTCTCATACCTGCCTTCCCTGCCCTCCACTCCCTCCCCTCCACTCAGTCACTCCCTCCCTTCTCTCCCTCCCTCCCTCCCTCCCTCCCTCCCTCCCTCCCTCCCTCCCTCCCTCCCTCCCTCCCTCCCTCCCTCCCTCCCTCCCTTCCCCCTTGCTCACCCAGCAGGTCTCCGTGCACCAGGGCCACCAGGTACCACAGCACCCCGAACACGAACCACGTCCCGGCAAAGGTGGCCGCAAACAGGAAGAGCTTGTAGCGCCACTGCATGTCCAGGAAGGTCGTCCAGAGGTCGCGTAGGTACAGCGCCCCGCGGCCGCTCACGTGCTCGATGCGCACGTTGCTGCGTCCGTCTTTGGAGAGCACGCGCCGCCTCCTGCGGAGAGCGCACGCCG
>CM030188.1:11149409-11206909 GCA_017639675.1 Aplochiton taeniatus | reverse complement strand
CAAAAGGCAAGGGGTTCCGTAAAACAGTGAGAATCTAATGAGGTACAATTTAAACATAATCAGTTGCTTGTGCATAAGGCCTTGAAAAAATATTGTGTCTTACCTTCTGTGGAACTTTCAGCTTGCAGACGTTCCTGGTGATGGGAATTTGGAAAGGTATTTTTAATCTACCGTCCGCTATACATTTGAGGCGATTTACAAATGCTTATCTGGCTGCTTTGAAAAAAGAAAACAACTAGCACTCAGGATTTTGAGCGATGCGCACTTGTTGACAGTCCTCGCACAAGCATGTTGCTCACGAGACACGCAATTTACATCGTCGTCCGATCAAGATTTTCCATTGTTGTCATTATAAATCTAATCAATCAAAATATGTATTTTAAATAATAGCCTTTGATAATCGCGACCAATTCCAAACTACTGGACCATACAAAAAAAAGCCATTAATTAATGGCTCTCCTTGAAATCGAGTGTCACTTGGTACCGGTTCCGCCTGAATGTAACGCTATTATGTAAGAAGTTCAGTATATCTTTCTCTGCATGAATCTCTAAGTTGAGACAACTTAAAGTGTCGCTCCCAACACCTAGCTAAGGCTCTGTCTCTCTTTATAAACGAAAAAGTATTCAGTCACTCACTGTTTTAGGACATTTTAATTCATTAATTCAACTCTCCTCCCAGCTTCTCCTCCCACCCTCTCTCCCTTTCTCTCTGTCTCTCTCTCTCTCTGACTGTACACTAAATGGGTCCGTTGTTGAGGGTCCCTCAACTGAGGCTCAACTGTTCAGCCTTTGTCAACTTTTTCATGTAAATTTTGATGGTTAAGATACAGGCCTGGAAGTTATTCCACTGGAACAGAGGTATTTACAAATCAGAATAACAAGCACTTTATTGTGAACTTGACCCCACGATTTTGCGTTGGCCAAAGTTGGCCAAAACTCTGTCTCAATAACGTCGGCGTTGCTCTGTGAGGCTTTGCCACATCCGCCTGCGAGATGATAAAACCGGTACACGTGCTCAGTTGGAGATGAACATCACAGGACAATACTGAATAATTATTTCCGTGGAAAAATAAGTGATTGTTTTGCACAGTCTCCAAGGTGCTGGTGTTTTATTTGCCTCGCAGTATGCCTACTTTTAATATTGTTGTCCGTAACTCTTTTGGGATTGTAGTCCGCCCACCTTCCTAGATATTTGAAAAGGGTAACCTGTTTTGAAAGACCTCATGCTAAGTTTGTTTTGCCACGATTTGAATTTACTACAACGGGCTGTAGTTGAGTCTGTATAGGACTGGAGGCAGAGGCATGAATCTGCAGCGCGCGATATTTTGCTGGACCACTTTCACACGTGCATCAATCTCGGGGTCCCTCCCACCTGCCAGCGTGAGTTGTTTCCCTTGAAGTCTCCCCCTGGTCGTCTCCGCTCCGGGTTCCCTTATTCATGGCTGGGCACGTGGGGCCCCTCAGGACGCTGAGGGTGTGCTGAGGGTGTTTCCATATGTTTGCCTTCTGCATAAGGATGCTCCGTACCAAAAGTTAGCGGATTTCCTGTCTGAGGACAAGAAAGAGATGGCAAAGACATATTCAGGCTCTATAGGGTTTTTAAAATGGTAACATGTTAAAATCTAATTTGAGACTACAGCATGTGCATCAGGACCGGTTCTAGAATGCATTGTCTGAGGGAGCAATGACTGATGGTCAGGGGCAACATCATTATAATGTAAGTTTAAGTTAGATACGTAAATGGACACATCAGTGCCTTGCAAAAGTTGAATACTTTTGAAAGTTTTAAGAACAGTCTGATAGAATTTTGATTTTGTAATCAATATCAATTGATATCACTTTCAAATAAAAGATTTTAAGAATCAGTTTGTTAAGAAATATCACACAGAAAAAAATCTGAACAATTTGGCATCGACACAGATCTGACAGCTTCCAAATGGGTTAACTCCTATTGCAAGGCTCTGTTCACATAAATGATACATTACAAACTAGTTATGTGGTCTTTTATTGTTTTATTGCAAAAACACATTCCTTCTTATCCAGACTGCTTTTCTTTCAGTTGCAACATGTGCTGGTGCTCTTTGCTGTCTCCACGTTACTCGAGGCACAGCCGTGATACGCAGAGGGTGCGTGCTAAATAACTGCTCCTAGTGTCCTAGGGGAGAACCAAGGAAAGCCATTCCACCTCTCCATTTAACCCACAGATCCCTTTGAATAACTTGCATCCACGTCAAAAGCATTTTGAGAATTATAAATTGAGGTATTGTAAATACTAATAGACCAACTGAGGCATGACTTCCAACTCTGCCCCCTCTAGCAACCCCCCCCCTTAGAACCGGCCCAGATGTGCACATTTAAGAAATATGTGACATTGTCACAAATACGTATTAATGTGGCTTGGTACACAGGTGGTCCGTAGCGTTAACCTGTACACCTATTGATAGCTACTCCCTCGCGTAGGGGATGTGCTGTCCGTAGTTAGAGGTTGTCTTAGTTTCTTTCAGAGCCGAGAAGGTTTTGCTAAAACCGTGTCAGTGAGTTCAGTGTTCAGGAGAGTGAGAGAGAGAGGGAGGGAGCGAGAGAGAGAGAGAGAGAGAGAGAGAGAGAGAGAGAGAGAGAGAGAGAGAGAGAGACAGAGAATGGGGGGTGCTGTAACGGATGAGAGGTAGCAAGATAGAGGGCGGAAGGTGCGGACTGGTCGGAAGGCGTCCACCTCTTCCTCCCCCCTCCTCCCTGGCTTCATCTCTCTTTCTTTGTCGACCCTTTTCTTTGGCAGGGTTTTTGGTTTGCTTTCCGTCACACGGTGTCCCCGCTCTCTTTCTTTTTCTGCCGTTACTTTCCGCTCAGCCTTGTGTTCTTCATCCCCTCTTCTGCCGTTCTTTGGCTTGATGGAAGTGGCCGGCCCCCGCTTCACACTCGGGACACGCACGCACAAGACATCCAAGCCCACGCTCACCCCCAAATGCACAATGCCTATACACACTGAGGCACGCGCACACACACGCACACACACACACACACACACACACACACACACACACACACACACACACACACACACACACACACACACACACACACACACACACTTAAAAGCCGTGCCTGGGTTGTTCACTGGCAAGGCTTTTAGAGAGTCCGTGATTACCTCATTCAAAGTCCAGCCTTTCAACACACAGACACTCACACACAAACACACACACATGTATATGCCAATTTGAATCATTGATTGATGCCTACAATATTAAAGAGAACGAAACAAGCATTAATACTACAGTAAACTATTAAGTCTATGAAAAGGAGCGTCAATTCCATTTGCAGCGGCTACCAATGATGGCAGACAATAGGGAGTAAAATGCACTTAGCACTTCTCTAAGAACTTTTAGCTGGAGTGTTGTCAGACAGACACATGAGGACTAAAGATAACGAAGATTAGAAGAAAAATATTTTGAGTATGTTTTTTTACATAAGCCAAGGGGAAAAAACAGCTTCATAAAATCTCTTGCTCTCAAAGCCTCCTGCCACATGATACTTTTATAAACATAAAAGTTCTCCCAGTCTAACGTCAAACCAGCTACAGTAGTGTTTTTTATGCAGTGCGGCCAGTAATGACCAATTCTTTCTAGTTCGCTTTTCAGTGACATCATGCAGCTGGACAGTGTCCGAGCAGCACATCTCCAATGACATCTAGTGGCCACGGGCGTCTGAGAGGAACAACAGCAGACCAGGG
This sequence comes from Aplochiton taeniatus, assembly GCA_017639675.1. Taxonomy (NCBI): domain Eukaryota; kingdom Metazoa; phylum Chordata; class Actinopteri; order Galaxiiformes; family Galaxiidae; genus Aplochiton; species Aplochiton taeniatus. The sequence continues at coordinate 11,203,182 of CM030188.1, read as the reverse complement.
ATCACAATCATTTGTTTAAAAAAAACATTGCTTGGCCTGATTGCCCTTCACGGCTTTCAATGGGCTGTCCAGTTCCTGTCCGGTCGGAAACGCAGATTCAATTCTTTAACGTGAGTCTGTCGAGATTCAGTCACTTTTTGTGATTCAGAAGACATCTTTCCAACTGACAACTAACAGCTTGATTTGGTCCACCAGCTTAGAGGGATGTTCCAGCTATAACCACTAGAGGGCCTGAGCAGAGTCGGCCCCATTGACAGTATATTATAAGTGGACAAAGTGAACGGGACGTCACCCATTGGTTTGTGGACCAATCGGCATCTTGGTTGCATAGGACATTGGCATCTTTTTTTTAAACCTGAAGTGACAACATGGACCATACTTGGACGAGAGGGTGGGGCTGGGGAGGAGCTGGGAGGAGCAAAGGGTGGATCTGTCGCTACTTCTCTATCCCGATTGACAGTGTCAATCACAAGGTAGCCACGCCCTAAAGCATCTAAAGTATCATCTATTTTACTCTAAATCATTTACAAAATGAACATCATGCTGTATTGAAAAAGACTTGAAACTAGCGATTGAGACCATAAACTCATGAGAATATTTTTTGTGATGTAATAAAGTAAGTGAGAAGTAGGATCATTTTCTCATAGACTTCCATAAATCGTAGTCGTTTCTGCAACCAGTGGAGTCGCCCCCTGCATGTTATTAGAAAGAATGCAGGTTTAAGGCACTTCCGCATAGGCTTCACTTTTCAGAGCCGCAACTACATCCTCGGTCAGCCCTAATAAGCATCTGTTACTCAGGACATTTTGGCAGCAATGCTCTGGTTATGACTTACTGATTAGATGTATTTACGGCTGATGAAGTTGCTACCAACTTCCCCAACGTTCAGCTTGTCCTGGTGAAGATGCAGCACAAAACGGAAAAAGTTGGAAAATGACCATTCAACCCCAAAATGTTCCCATACCACTAGGTTGTCCTATAGATCCTGTGAAGGTTATTCGGGGAAATTCAACTTGAGTTCAGCCCCCCCCCCAACCTGTTTCACAATCAGTTCCAGTGCTGTTCTATTCCCAAGGACAAACTGTTTGCTGTGCAGAGATAACTGCTGTAAAGCGCTCGCTTAATCACGAACGCCGGGCCAAAGAACCAGACAGGCGCGGGGTGCACAGGACCGTGAACGTGGGACCATTACAGTACACACACACACACACAGACGGACACTCTACTCGGCATGCAAAACTGTTGAACCTCAGACATGGTCTGTCTGTGTAATAACGGCTGGTTGCTCTCTCACATGTAGACCGACCAGAATTTACACACATATATGTGAAGCGCACACACACACGCACACCCACACATATCTAAACAGTACACACACAGGCACACACACATTCCTTCTGCAATTGGTTTCACCTAATAGGGCGCACCATGTCTTTGAGCAGCCTGCTATAGCTCATCTAATTTCCCTGTTCACGAGGCCCTGGGTCAGTGTCTCCGACCACAGAGAGCTGATCTGATCCTGAGCATGTGACGAGGTCCTTAGATGACGGAGGCTGATAGACGCCATCAAGGCACAGGCCACCTCAGAAGACAAGGACAGGGTTGACAGCTGACAGTAGACAAAAATAACCGTCGTCCAGCAAAAGTTTTGGATTTTGATATGTTTCTTCTTGATGTATAATAGGTAGTTTTAAACGGCAACTGACTAAGGGTCCAGTCATTGTAACTTTAGGTGCAGTAGCGTTTGAGACAGTTGTCAGTTATTAAACCCGTTTGACATTCTTTATCCCTCTGGTTCAAAGAAAACAACCTGTTTGTTCCTGCGACCTACCAAGTCGCTGTCAGCTCTAAGTGAAATTACAGAGTGCTGTGAGACTGGTTACATAACAAGGGAATAACCGATGGGGCATAAAGGAAACAGAGAGAGAGAGAGAGAAAGGGAGAGATACAGAGGGAGAGAGAGAGAGAGAGAGAGAGAGAGAGAGAGAGAGAGAGAGAGAGAGAGAGAGAGAGAGAGAGAGAAAGAGAAAGAGAGAGAGAGAGAGAGAGAGAAATAGAAGAAAAGTTATATCGCATAAGAGAGGATCAGATAAGGAAAAGAAGCAAATCGGGAGGAAAGAAAAGAAAGTAGCGCAGACACAGTGAGCTGAGCAGGGTCATGAACTAACAACAACTCACATGAGTGTCTGGCATGGGGGCCACATCACGGTGATTCACAGCGTTTCAGAACGACCCTGTTACACCAGTCGTGCTACTTTTGAATTGCTCATTTTGCAGCGACTGGACGGCCATGTCAATGTCTGTTGACGAACCCCTTTGTCTTCCACTTTGTATCCAACACTTTCTTTTCTGCCCCCCCTCTCTCTCCGTCTGCATTGGCCCCTCCCCGAGGTTGTGTTCCTTTCTTTTCTGTTCTCTCCATCCTTATCTCTCCTACGTCCCCACTTTTTCCCACTGTTTGACAACCTTGGCCCGTTCACCAGCAGAACATGCAGTGGCGACATGGGTCTCCGGTTAATAACCGATGGTGCCAACGTCCTCGTGTGTACCCTAACCCAAACCATACACACAAACACACACAACGTCCTCGTGTGTACCCTAACCCAAACCATACACACAAACACACACACAGACACACACAAACACACACACAGACACACACAAACACACACACAGACACACACAAACACACACACGCACAATGTCCCCGTGTGTACCCTGACCCAAACCACACACACAGACACACTCAAACACACACAAGTCCACTCGGATCCACATGTACACCGCGTGGTTTAACACCCTATGATCCGATGTTCTCTCTCCTTTCACATCGGACCGCCTCCTCCACCATCGTCAGGTGTTTACAGTCGGTGTGTTTGCGTGCGCATGATTACATAATTATGTGTGCTTCGAAGGTTTTTGTAAAATAAAGTATTTCTCGGGGTCTTTATGTGAGTATATGTTTGAGTGAGTGTGTGCATGCCAGCCTTGTGACTCAGATCACTCCTATGTGACTTCACTGTTGCTTCCACGTCCATTTCTTTGACCACTTCGCGTTGAATTTGCTGACATTCCATACCGTTTGATTTTCGCTCCCGAAGCCGCGGAACTCTTTCTGGCTCCTGCATTTTGTGGCTGTTTGTCTGTCTGCTCTCATCCCACAGATGAGGGGGGGTCTGGGGGTTGCATAAGACCAGGCTCCCCCCTCACTGCAGAAGGTTCACAAGCACTTGTGAAATACACTAGGGGCTTGGGCAGGATCCGAGGGCTAGTGACCTTTCTCTTTTTAGATTCTCCGTTATGGCCAAAGAGACGGAGTGTCAACGTTCTGAATGATAGAATGTGCGCACCATAGCAACAGTTACTTAACAAGCAGGGGCGTGAGTGTTTGTTTGGATTTGTGATGTTATGTGTGTGTGTGTCTGTGTGTTTGCGTGATGTTGTGTGTGTGTCTGTGTATTTGCGTGATGTTATGTGTGTGTGTCTGTGTGTTTCCGTGATGTTATGTGTGTGTGTGTGTCTGTGTATTTGCGTGATGTTATGTGTGTGTGTCGGTGTGTTTGCGTGATGTTATGTGTGTGTGTGTCTGTGTGTTTGCGTGATGTTATGTGTGTGTTTGTGTGTTTGCGTGATGTTATGTGTGTGTGTGTCTGTGTGTTTGCGTGATGTTATGTGTGTGTGTGTCTGTGTGTTTGCGTGATGTTATGTGTGTGTGTGTCTGTGTGTTTGCGTGATGTTATGTGTGTGTGTGTCTGTGTGTTTGCGTGATGTTATGTGTGTGTGTGTGTGTCTGTGTGTTTGCGTGTGGTTTTGTGTGTGATGGCGCCTGTGTGCGGATGGACTGCATGTTGCGTGTGTGTGTGTTTTTATGTCTATTGCATGGATGTTGGATGGTACACAATGTTCCGACGTACACCAGTGTGTACCTAGGCGTGTCAACAGGCCTGGCCTGGCAGCCGGGTAAACAAGTGAGACCAGTGTTATCTTAATACTCCTTATCTCAGACCGTCCGTCTTTCCTCCGACGCGGCCCATGTGAAGCCAGGCACACAGCCCGGACTGGAGGTCGGCTCGGCCTGCGAACGCTTGGCTGGCGCCATGGGAACACGGTGTGGAGCTCACAGTGACCGGTTCACGAGCAGAGGTGGGATAGCCCGTGACAAATGGAGAGTTGAGGCCAGAGTGCAGTGTAGACCATATAGGCAGGCACCCAGGTTACAGTGGACACTTGGTAGTATTGAAAGGAGGAAGGAAGGGTTGATGTAAGAATGGATGAGGCACACTCTCTGTCCACCTTGCCTGTTCACACGTAAGTACGAGAGACTGTCCTATGCCGACAAGGTGAAAAATCCCTGTGATAAATGAGTATGGACACACAAATTCTTGGGACATATTTTCACAGACCAAGTAATAATCATAATATTGACATATTATAATATATAATAATATATTATATTTATATATATATATATATTATATAATAATAATATTAACATACATACTAGATGTTTGATGTTATATAATAAAATAACATTCACAGCAAATGCTTAACAAAATAACAATAAAGAATATATATACATACATATATATATATATATATATATATATATATATATATATATATATATATGGCATAAATGTTATTTATCTATTTTTTTTTTTGACTAGTGGCGCTGAGTAAAACAGTAAAAGAGACTGTTGCGAATGATGTGCCGTTGCGTGCTGTGGTTTGGTGTGCGTCCTCCAGTGACATCAAGGCAGACCACGAGATTGCATCCACGTCCGATAGCTTTGTCGCTACGTGCCTCCTCTCTCATGAGCAGTGGGGATGTCCAGATTAACATCGCCCAAACGCCTTGTGAAATGGAGCTGGTGGGAGGCCGCGCCGGTCATTGGGTGCAAGTTGTCAGGCGCAGGCCCTCTTCAGAAGACTCAGCAGGGAAAGGTAACATCCTGTTACCCAGAGTTGGTGGAAGGATCTCGGTTGGCTTAGCGGTAAAAGAGGAACCATGTAAACGGTGTCCCTTTAATCAACAACTTTTTGGTAGTTAGTCTCTTGAACATAAAACAAGTGTAGTTGTTCCACAATGTTTTCAATTACTCTGACCACGTTTTCAGCTTGCTTTGAGCCCTGGGTTTGACTTGAGTTAGGCTTTACTAAGTGAAAAAAAAATCATAATAAACACAAAACAAATAATCTTCGACTGGTATTTTGACCCTGGTCTTATACTGATCCCATGCCCTTGTGAAGGAATACTCTCTCTGTATCAGTCTGACTGATGAACGTTCGTCCTTCCCTTGTCCCGGGCTGAAAGCAAACACGATCTTTTGGCTGGTATGTCTGTGTAAATATGAACACACAGCTCACTGGGTCAACGATTGTCGCCCCCTTCCCTCAACGCACACCAAATTGTTACATAAGTGCCTGCAAAAGTCTTATCTTTTTTACCAAATTGTTACCGCTAGTTGACAAGATAACTAGCTGTTATCTGTTCTTTATCTTTGACCTCCAACCTTGTTGGCAAGCACTCTTTGACACATTGTTTGCCTGTTTCTCTCCCTCACTCGCTCTTTCTCATGTAACCAGCTTACACAGCGCACACACACACACACACACACACACACACTTCCGCTTAACAAAGGTAATAAACTAAGATAGTGCCTACATTATCATTTTCATACATTTTACAAAACAAAAACACCTAGGCCATGCCCATTTTTCTAGGAATTGCATGTATAGCTGGCCAGATCTGAGACGAAAAGTGAAATATAATAGGGTTCATTCAGTATTATTATTATCAAAACGTAAATTTAATGTATGGTTAACTTTACGGTATTATTCTGTCAACTTTAGACCTTACAACCTCTTGTCATAACAATTTCTCTTTTAGAGGCAATTTTGAGAGATGTTAAGTATGACAGGTCAAGAGTTATTTCAACCTTTATTATACAAACCCCCCACCCCCTTGCAAGACAACCAAATAAGCACATCTCACATATTTTTCAAGCGCCAGGTCGCTGCACAAAGGTTTTGCAGTGGCCGTAGAGATAAGTCCAGTCCAGGTTCAGTCAAGCTCAGCCCTACAGAACCTGTGTCGCTTCACATTGAATCCCTGAATCTAAATGTGCACCACTCGTGACTCGCTGCGTGATTGGAATCAGATGACAGCCTTGCTGGGAGAATTCAGCTGGATAACTTATAAAGAGAATAAAGCAGGGTCAAGCTCTCTCTTTATTTCTCTTCTCTCTATCTGTCTCTGTCTCACACACACTCACACACATACACTTTGTTGGTTACAGCTGGCTAGTACCGCGTTGCAGCCCATTTTGCCTTGAGAATTGCCTTAATTTTTCGAGGCATATATTCAACAAGATACTGAAAGCATTCCTCTGAGATTTTGGTCCATATTGATATGACAGCATCACGCAGTTGCTGCAGATTTGTCAGCTGCACATCCATGATGCGAATCCCCCGTTCCACCACATCCCAAAGGTGCTCTATTGGATTGAGATCTGGTGACTGTGGAGGACGTTTGAGTACAGTGAACTCTTTGTCATGTTCAAGACACCAGTTTGAGATGATTTGAACTTTGTCACATGGTGCGTTATCCTGCTGGAAGGAGCAATTAGAAGATAGGTACACTGTGATCATAAAGGCATGAACATGGTCAGCAACAATACCCCGGTAGGCTGTGGCATTTAAACAATGCTCACTTGGTAATAAGGGGCCCAAAATGTTCCAAGAAAATATCCCCCACACCATTACACCACCACCACCAGCCTGAACCAGTGATACAAGGCAGGATGGATCCATGCTCTCATGTTGTTTACGCCAAATTCTCTACCATCTGAATGTTGCAGCAGAAATCGAGACTCATCAGACCAGGCAACGTATTTCCAATCTTCCCTTGTTCAAGTTCGGTAAGCCTCTGCCAATTGTAGCCTCAGTTTCCTGTTCTTAGCTGACAGGAGTGGCACTCGGTGTGGTCTTCTGCTGCTGTAGCCCATCTGCTTCAAGGTTTGACATGTTGTGTGTTCAGAGATGCTCTTCTGCATACCATGGTTGTAACGAGTGGTTATTTGAGTTACTGTTGCCTTTTTATCAGCTCAAACCAGCCATTCTCCTCTGACCTCTGCCATCAACAAGGCAGTTTCACCTAGAGAACTGCAGCTCACTGGATATTTTCTATTTTTCGGACCATTCTCTGTAAACCATAGAGATGGTTGTGCGTTGAAATCCCAGTAGATCAGCAGTTTCTGAAATACTCAAACAATTAGGGCTTGTTTTTAGCCTTGAGGGTTTAAGTATTACAGGTATGGAGAATGAGTGAGTATTTGAGGATGGATTCCCATTATCACACTGTTACCATGGCGTCTGGTGAGATCCATTTCAATGCCTAACAGGACTACAAATCGTATAAGGAGCGCTGCATTTAAAGAATGTGTATTGAAGCAAAAATAACTCTAACTCCATTTTCATAACGAATCAATCAAAAAATGCGCATTCATACTCAATACTTTTTCAAAGTGCTTTAGATGTTTATAGATTGACATTTCATAGATCGATTCATGAGACGAATGCTGCAACTTGCCTGAAAATAAATACCTTGATTGCAAAAAAACTAGCTTGCTAGCTCACATGAATTATGCTCATTTCAGACTTTTTTTCAGCGTTCATGTAAAATGTCCAACTGTAGAACCGTAGTCTAATTAGGGTTATCTCTATCCTGTGTAGATTGGGAAAAAACCTGACCATACGAGTAGGTACCTCCCTTTCTAAGGGCCAGCTGCAAAATATTATTCCAGAGTTTTCCGGAAAGGGTAATGAACCCTGACAGCTGAGGCAGGTGAAAAGTATCCTGACTGACCCTCCCCTACTCTTATCCGCCTTTACAGCTCTGTGACGTGGGGGCCAAGTGGAGGCGAGAGGGAGGCCAGATGACTGACGCTTTGCACGGCAAGGGAACATTTGTATTGATCTTTATTGCACTGTAAACACACCAGGGGGAAGATGGCGGTGGGTCGACGGCGCTCATTGGAGGAGCGGAAGCTGCTCAGCCTGAAGGCTCGGTCTGAATGACAAACCTAAAAACCCTGACCTCATTTGGGAAAGGATCGTACTGCAAAATGAGCCCGAACACAGAAGGGCTGGGCTGGATGTCTGCATCCCGCGGCCCCAACAACAGTCTTTGTGTACCCGCACTTGTTGTTGTCCTACTGGACTGTTATGACTGCGAATAACGTCGTCCATTGACTCCTGAGGTGGGGTCAAGTGGTCAAAAACAGTAAAGGGGATTAGTGTATCCAACAGAGCGTTTTCACCCTCCACCTGCCTGGCTTTCTCGTTTTGAAAGGGCCTTCTGCGTTCAGTTCACATTACTGACCTAATAAACATACTTTCTTTGAGTTAGAGTGTTTGTCAATTGCTAAGATTTTTATTGCGATTTTGTGTACAGTAGCTGTCATTCTGCAGTATAAGGGATAGAGTAGGGATATCACACACCTTAATAAACAGTCCTTTTTTTTTCTTTTAGTTTTAATTATCTGATTGTGCCAAGAACGGATATAGAGGGGGGTGGCTCTGATACGTCATTACTCACATTTAAGCCTTCTGGAGGTGTCGTGGGCTCAATTACACGCTGCATCTGGGATTGAAGATGCCCACTTGAAAACCCCAATGACATTCTTGCTCTAAACCCAAATCTTTTCAAAATATTGGTTTTTAGAGTGCTCCTCTTGGATTCAAGGCATAATGAATATTATAACACTGTATCCTGTTTATTTTGAAATGCCTGCAGGACAAAGTGTCTCTGTTATGAACTGAAAGTTTCAAAGATTAAACTACCTGCACTTTCTGCTGCTGTGACAATCAAGTGTCTGTAGAACTCAATAAACTCTACTTTTATTGTATGCAGGTAAAAGGATATCGTAAATATATTCCGACCTTATCTCAAGCCATATAATCTTGTGCTTATGTATTGTCTGGCTACAAACACATCTTGTCATATAAAGGCGTGTTTCAACCGGTGGAACTTTCCTCAGGAACTAAGAACCTTTGGAGGAACTCAGTGCGTTTCAACTGCTGGGACCAGGGTCAACATTTTTGTTTCACCCCCAGAAAGTCCGTTTGGGAGGTAGGACTTTTCGAACCTATGCAAACTTGGGAGGTGGGGTTTGCAGCCCTGAATATTTCTAATTGGTCGAGTACACAGATCATTTGATTTCTGCTGCCATTCAGACTGCGGTCGAAATGCAGACAAGGGACTGATGGAACCTTTTAGGTCCTTGAAAAGTAGTTCCTGGGAATAAAGGTCCCGGGTACGTTAGATCGAAACGCGCCTTAACTTAATTATTAATAGTTCCAATATATAGGTTAACCTTTTGGAACCTTAGTGGCCAATGACCTCATGAATGCATAGTATTTACTAAATTGATTAGCAAACAGGACAAACCAGGTAACTTTTATGGCTTTATTTGACCCGTAGGCTATGTCCTTCCCCCAAATTGTAATTTACAATGGCACTCTTTAGAGAGTCCAAAGTCAAGGCCTTAAATATGTTAGTTCCTTGTAGTCAGTTCTTAGTAGCCATTTTCTAAAGCAGATCAAATACTATAATGTGGATTGTAGAACATTAAACGTGTGTGTGTACTTGTGTGTATGTGGTGGGCTGTATAGGGTTTTTAACGAGTCAACAATAGTGGTCATATACAGCTTATTGGAACTGTTTCCTTCTTACAAGATAACACCCAACCTTGGTTATACTATGTCAACATCCTACAAACAGTAGTAGATTCCCAGATAACCATAATGATATTCTGACACTCCTAGTTTATAAACAGTGTTCGAATTTCATACACGGGTGGATGGGAGGATGGATGAATGGATCTATCTATCTATCTATCTATCTATCTATCTATCTATCTATCTATCTATCTATCTATCTATCTATCTATCTATCTATCTATCTATCTATCTATCGAAAGAAAGAAAGAAATTAAGAAAGAAAGAAAGAATAGATTTCCAAACACTGTAAGTAGATCACCTGTGGTTGTAGTTGAGACCAATGGCATAGGTTTGCTCAAATATTGGTATGGGCAATTCTGTCCTCCCGGAATATTGGTAGGGACATGTCCCTACTGTTCACTTGCAAACCTATGCCCTTGGGTGAGACTTGAAAGGCTTAGCTGATAAAATATAAAAATAATGTTTATAATCTGTATCTTTTTTCACCTAGCCTGTGTAAGGGCTATGAATAAACATCATAATGTTTATGATATGTCTCAATGCACAGGATATGGTCAGTCCCGTCATTTCAAAATACACAGGATACGTGTTATTATATCCATTATACCACAATCCAAGATGAGCACAAAAAAAATATATATTTTAGAATGATTTGGGTCGAGAGCAGATATGTCATTGAGGTTTTCAAGTGGGCTCCTTTAATTCCGGATGTGTCGTTATTTGAGCACAGAACCATCACTTGGAAAGAAAATTCACTTTCCCCACTCAGTTCCTGCAAGCTTGGCTTATGACGCTCTGCAGGAAGGTGTATATACCACAAGTTCATATACCATGTCATATAAATCCTTTAAGCTGAGTCATTTCTGTAGAACGGAAAACCTTCGTTTTGAAAGCAATGAGTGAATATGGTGACTCATTTCAACACCACATTCTATAAAACGACGAGGTTCCAAAAAGCCAAGGATGCAGCAATTAGTGTAAGTGAGAAGTAGGCTTACCATGTACTGTGCGTTACATTTTTCTAATAAGCGATGAAACATATTGTTTTCCATGAGTAAATGGGACAAGTTAGGGAGGATTTTGAAATGGAAAATCCTAGACACCACCGTGAGTACAGGGACACGCCTCTGGATATTTTTAGGAGGTGTGAAACGTAGTCCAATGGCGATGGCTGGATATATTTGCGTCACTGATAGGGGAGGAGCAGCGTGGTGGCGCTCCGTCTATAATTATCCAAACACCACCAACCCTGTCTAGCGCAAGAAGATTCTACCACAGATAACCGTTATTTAAGACCAAAGAATAAACTCTCCTCACTTCAAGAGTTTATATTTGAAGGTTTATTTCATCTTTTAAAAAGAAGATTTTTTCCTCCCGCTTGACGATTCCTGCTTGAACTATACCTCTGCCATAGTATTCTCGAGGATTCAATCCGCTTTATTTTTCATAATGTTTCCAGAATCAAGCGCAGGGTGAGTTTTATTGTGTATTTCAGAGATTTAAAGGAGTATATAAGCTATGTTACTTAAGTGCCCCAAAATAATCAGCTTTCCTATTTTAGACTTGGGGCGTCCGGCACATAAACCGTAGCAGAGAATGTTGCATCATTCATTCAATGTCCGGGATTTCTCCTAGATAGATCAAACGGTTTTAAGGGCAACGTGAAAGCATCAAATTAGCATATTGAGAATAGTTTTATCCGATAATGTAGTTCTGCGTGTGGTTTGGCATATAGGCAATTGAGAATTATTTGAATGTTGTGGTAACGCGCTTACGCTTTGGGCGCTCCTCTTGTATAGAATTTGACATGTGCGCTCAGGAGTGTGTACGCAACATTTTGAATTGGTTACAAATAAATTGTTACTAAAACACATTTAAAACTTCAACTTACAACCAGAAACGAAATTATGGCAACATTTTTACATTTTCGACAAAATATATACGTATCATTATAGGCGCAGAGATATGAGCGTCAGACAAGCGCCTCTATTAATTGAGCGCGATTTTGGATTCGATATTATCACAACCGTTTTTTTTAGCGGGGCTTCTCTATATACAGGACCAAATAGTCTCCTTTAACTTACTAATAAGGAGGACGCTACTGTGTCATACTGAGTTATTTTACTTCAAAGCAGGATTATTCCGTTTATGAATCGATTTAGGATAAAGTTAATTTATTGATCAAAGTTAGTATTCGAATTTCAGTGTTTGATGATATGACACGACCCGCTTATGCAGGTGGCCTTCAGAGTACTTACAAGGATATCATATTCTCTATGTTTCTGAGAAACGGGTGCGTTTGAGGTTAGAGAATTTTATGAAGATAAGGTGTAAAATCAGAAATGCTAGCTATAAAAAAAAAAAATTACAAATTAAAACGTTGTTCAGTAGCGTTTCCTAAAAACTGTGCGAAAGGAAGTTATGTTGCTGTGTGCCAGTGAGTGACATTTTTCCAAATGCATTATGAGAAGCACGAGTCCACTGAAACGGCGTGTGCGTGTGCGTGTGCGTGTCCAAGTGTGTGTTCTTTCTGGGCAGGCAGGCTCTAAAAAAACACATGCAAATTGACAGATGATCATGTGGTGACTGCTCAAACGATTTTTCCCAGGGACATTCTCACTGAATTACACACACACACCCACTTACCCGTTTTTTTTATGAACTCCTTGGCCACTGCTGGCATGCCAAATTAACCCCCAAGTTCTCTCTCCCTCCCCCTTTTGATCTAGATACAGCTATGAAGATTGCAAAGCCACGGCTGACTGGCTGCTGGCCCAGACCTCGGTGCGCCCCCTGGTGGGGATCGTGTGTGGTTCAGGCATGGGAGGGCTCGCTGACATGCTGAAAGACCAGGTGGCCTTCAACTACAAGGACATCCCAAACTTCCCCCAGAGCACAGGTGGGACTCTTACAAACACAACCATACTGAGTCTAAAGCTAAGCCAAAGCTAAAGCTCAAGCTACAGTTGCCAAGCCACACGCAGTCTGTACATATGCAACGTTAACAGGAACGTTCAGGGCCAGTCTAGCCTCACTATTGGTTGCTCTGCGTCGGGAGTGATTGGCGATAGGCCGCGGACCATTGGTGACGTATGCTGATTGGTGGAGTGTGTGTGTGTGTCACAGTGCACGGCCACGCTGGGCGCTTGGTGTTCGGGACTCTGAAGGGGAGGCCCTGTGTGTGCATGCAGGGTCGTTTCCACCTGTACGAGGGCTACGCCATCCAGAAGGTAGGCCCTCAAATCAACCAATCAATCAATCAATCCATCAATCAGTCAATCTCTCTTACATGATTCCAACGACATCGAGCCGTCTGTGTAGGTTCCATATGAGCAAAGCAGTGTTGTTTTCCAGTATATCTAGGGCTTTCCAAGGATAATAGTAATAACATATTTCATTTAAAAGGGCTTTTCATAAAACCTATCAAAACAGAAGGATAAAACCTGCCTTTCATATCATGTAAGTACTTTATATTATGGATCCAGCGTGTAATATGTGTCTCCGTGTGTGTGTGTGTGTGTGTGTGTGTGTGTGTGTGTGTCTCCGTGTGTGTGTGTGCTTCCAGATCACCATGCCCATGCGGATCTTCAAGCTGCTGGGCGTGGAGACGGTGATGCTGACCAACGCGGCCGGCGGGCTCAACCAGGACTACAAAGTGGGCGACATCATGATCATCAAAGACCACCTCAACATGCCCGGCTTTGCTGGCAACAACCCCTTGTCCGGGGCCAATGACGAGAGGTGAGAGAATGCGCGTTTGTTTGTGTGTGCGTGTGTGTGTGTGTGTGTTCGTTTGTGTGTAAGTGTAAGTGTAAGTGTTTGGGTTTGTGAATGTGAATCGCACAAATTCACATGCTTAGAACGTTCGCCTTCGGCCATAAGGGAAGAATTTCTGGCCCTGGCTTTTGAGGACAATTAGAACCGGAAGTCTAATAAATGTTCTTTCCCCCTTCGTCTCTCCTCCCTCCTGCCCTCCCTCCAATCCCATCCCAGGTTTGGCGTGCGGTTCCCCTGCATGTCGGACGCCTACGACCGGGAGCTCCAGCAGCTGGGCCTGGACGTGGCGCAGGAGCTGGGCTACGGGGACTTCATCCGGGAGGGCGTCTACTGCGTGCTGGGCGGGCCCTCCTTTGAGACCATCGCCGAGTGCCGCATGCTGCACAAACTGGGCGCCGACGCCGTCGGTGAGTCTCCAGGCACCACGCCAAAAAGCGATGCCAAAAATAAACGACCAAAAAAAACGCTCCCCATTGGGTGTCGGTTCAATGTGGAGTCAATGAAGGACTTCAGCCATTAAGACAAAGTTGATCATCCCTGTCTCTCCCTTCTGGTCCAGGCATGAGCACGGTGCACGAGGTGCTGGTGGCGCGCCACTGCGGCATGCGCTGCTTCGCCCTGTCGCTCATCACCAACCAGGCGGTGATGGACTACGACAGCCAGGAGAAGGCCAACCACGAGGAGGTGCTGGAGACGGGCAAGCAGCGCGCCGGCCAGCTGGAGAGGCTGGTGTCCACCATGGTCACCCGCATCGAGCACAACGCCAACGACGCCAACTGAGACTCGCCGCTCCGGAGGAGAGGATGAGCGGCCGATCGGGTGGCTTTGGGCTGAAAGGCTAGAGGGGATTCTTGGCAGGGATAACCACACCGGGCTGTCGGCTCAATCTGAAAGGACTCCGCTGACTGTGGTTGTTAGGGGGTGGAGGTGAGGGTTCAGCCTCGTCCATTGACCTGTTCACGAGACCATTACCAGCCATTCCCGATAAAGGATCCCTTTTAGCTTCGCAGCCAAAGACGCAACTGAAAATGACGGTTCGAGTACAATTAGACACGCTATGCTGTATATATTTCAGGGTTAGGGTAAGGTCAAAGGTTAGATCTCCTAAATATAGATGCCAAACTGGCTCACAGTCAGTCGTTTGAAGCTCGCATGAACCCAAGTGACCTATGTGTGATGACTAAGTGCCTGGTCTGGGATCAGTGAGGAAGGTCTCTTAACTGAAGCTAGCTCTTAGCCCCCGTCCCACATATTCTTCACCTTATTTTTGTATTTGTTATTATTTTTTATTAAGTTAACAAACATGTACATTCCTAATGCGAGTCGCTATCAGGATGGGCTGACCAACCTATTTATCCTTGGTCTTACGTTTTTAGTGCAGTTTTTCTCAATTGCTTTGGCACTATTCTCGAATGACAGTTCAAAGTTCGAAGGCGTCAAAACAATATGTGAAATTCTTAAAAACATTTTGGCATTTCTGTACAACAGAAAGAGCATTTTTCATTCTTTGTTACATCTAGGCAAATGACTAAGCACAATTGTCCACAATTTGAACATTGGTTGTATATGTCTTTGTGATCAAAATAGATTGTTTCTTCCCAGTTGAATAGTTTTCCTCTTTGAAATATGTTAGTATTCTCTCATTGTGTAAGTCACCCCCTGAAGAGTAGTTTATCTAATTGTCAAAATCAAGACAGGAGCGATAGGATGTCCAGTGATTCCCAGCACTGAAACCTTATTTTGTTACTGTAGTATATTACTGCATATAGTTGGCCTATGTTTTGTTTCTGCAGTACATGTTTTTTGGTAATGATAGGCTACATGTTTTTGTTCTGTGCAGTGCTGTGTACATTTTCAGGTTTTTTTCTGTTTACTGTATTGAATTGTGTTGTATGGCTATTGCAGGAAAGATAAAGTAAAATATTTTTTTCCTCACATTACATGCAAATGTAAGTGCTCTTCTGCTTTACCAAGTGGAAAGTGAAACCTTGAATCTTGAAATCAGCATCTGAAGAGTGTTCACTTTGAAACAATATTAGTCAGTCAGCTTCAGAAAAATAACATTCTGGAACAGTAGGCATTCAGTGTCAGTGAAAACATGTAGGACAAGACTGTTTGGAAATTAGGAGATGAGGAACACACTTCGAGTTCACTGTCTTTCTGACAAAACACGTATTGACCACCATTTTGACCACCATGGTTCCCCACAATACCAAAGGAACGTGTAATTTTGGTGGCAATGACTTATTCCTTGAAACTTCATTTTGACACATGAATGAAAGGTTTGGGGGACGTTACAGCCTTTTGCAGTTTATGGTGTTTTGCTAAACGTAGGAGCTGTTTTGGGCATTTTATCTTCAGTGCTTATGTTTCGAGACTTGTGCCAAAGCAAAGAAAAACTCATGTTCAATCTGCTAACATAATATAAGATCTGCTTGTGTTAATGTCTTAAATTTAACTTAACAATGAGTGGGAATCTGCCATTATTTTCGTAACATTATTTGTGTATTCTGTCTATAGTGTCTCCAAATATTTTTTCTGCTTGATCTTTTTTTAATATGAATGTTGTTACTAAATATACTATTTATTACTGAATCAAAGTCTGGTTTCATCTTATTTGGTAATTTAAAGGGTGAAGTTATCGTATTATTGCACCAAGGAAAACTAACTGACTATTTACACGCATCCAAACAAATGCAATGGACAGGAGTGAAACAATTGTTACACATTCATTAACCCGGGAATAGAAAAACGTAGATAAAAAGGACTAACACCAACAATTCAGGGAGACTGAAGTTGAAACAAATCGCGTTTTATTTAGTGGTAAGAAAAGGTTAATATCCGAGTTTTATAAAGAGACTGCTAAAGAGAGATTGTAAAAAGTCATTCCATGATAAACAGGCCCAGAGTTACCTGGTGCCTGCATGTAAACATTTAATGACTTGGCACACCAGCATTCTAAACATTGTTAGACAGGTAAAAGTTTGAATAACAACAATACGAGAGTGTTTTACATATCCCAATGCAGACAATCATTTTGGTTTTTCTTATTTCCACCTAAACTCAACTGTCAATGCCTTCTTTCAATATTTCATCCCAAAGTATTTTGAAAAGCATGCATTCAAGGTATCTGTAAGATTCCATATGGCATAATCACATGATTTCCCCCACCCGCACATAACTCATATAAAAAAACATTTATTTTCCCTTTGAAAAGAAAGATAGAAACAGTGTGACAGAGTGTCCCATTTATAAATTGTCGCAGTGTCCGTATACAGCAATTTAACAAAGGTAAAAATCTAAATCACGGATGCATATGAAACAATCAAATATGAATCTGGGTTTTGAATGAGTCATGTATAATCAAGCATCATTTCCTAATCCAAAACAGGCTTTGGTTTTAAGGAAAAGCATTTTGACACATTCTCTTTTATACAATGCCAATGCCATTGCTTTAGAAAAAACTGAAACGTAAGCTTTACAATGTGCCTTTGTATAGGACATGTATGGAAAAAAAAAAGAGTCAATATTTTGACTGTTGGAATGAGATGTAAACAACATAGTTTGGCATAGTTTGAACTCTGGTCGAAGCAAGGTCCTTAACAGGAGAGTCTCTCGTTCATAGAATTGGGAGCTTTCTTGTGTTTGAACTCCAGCAATATGGACCTGACCGGACCCGAGTAAGCAACCCTCACTAAAATCCCTTATTTTTTTAATTGTTTTGGGGAAATTTACAGCAATATAAAAAAAAAAAACTGTAAGTAAGAACTATTAAGTGCCTGGTTTACACTTTGTGACAAACATATTTTGTCAGAATCCCCATTAGCCGTCCTCCTCTCATTGGCCATGAAAGTAAGTAAGTAACAGCAAGAGGTTTATGCTTTGGCATGTTCCAAAGGCATTGTAAACATGATGGTTTTAGCCTCGGTGGGCCTTTGCAGCCAAGACAAAAGGAGGAAAAAGAGAATGGGTGGAGCAGGAACAACAAGGCACTTCTTACACATGAAACTTCTCTGTCTGGTTTCCAGGCTCCAGACATGGACGAGACCCGAGTCTCTCTCTCTCTCTCTCTCTCTCTCTCTAGGCAAACATGGTCAGAGAGATCCACTGTAGGGGAGGCAAGAGAGATGAGCCAAATTCAGAGAGTCACCATAACGAAATTATAATGGGGAAAGGCTGTTAGTGACATACTTACTAAATTGTAACATTAAATATATACACAGCTATGTGGTGGAGGGTGTTCATATTTTTTACATCCCTTTTCTTAACAGTGCTATAGAAATAACATGACCTAATAAAGCATATATCATGCAATAAAGGTAATATGAGGATGTGGGGTCACACCTGGAAGAAATTGAGGGTTATTTGCCCATCACAGTCTGTGTCCAACGTCTTAAAGGTCTCTGCAAACAAAAGCAAAAAAAAATGTTTCACTTTTAGCATTCAAATCCAGAGAAATAAAATCATCAATAGGTACGAAATTGTGTCTAATCGCGTCTTTGCATTGACTTTGCATGAAATCGCCCCGCGAGAAAAGTTAATTCCGCATCTGGTGAGAACACAGCATAATAGATAATGTATGTAAACAATCTGATGTTAAGCTATGTACTGTTTTTCCCAACACTGAAAACAGTTTCCGCAGACCAAAACCAAATAACAAAGCCCTTCCAGTACAGTACAGCAGTGTGAAAAGAGGCGGTGAGTGATGCTATAAATACACATTATAACAACATGACTCACTGAACATGGTCTCCAGCCGGATCAGACAGGTGACAAAGTTGTCAAAGTCCAGAGTTAGGTCTGCCTCAGAGTAGCGCAGGATGATCAGCTGGAACAAGTGGTTGGTCAACTTGAACCCTGGAGAGACGCACAACGGCAAGCAGGACACCAGAAAAGAGATTGCAATAGAACACCGACAGTTCATGATCGATAAGACGATCGATTGAACCATTATTTGATTTAATATCACGTTTACTACCAGAGCTTTCTAACACCGGTCTACTCAGTATTTACATAAAATATATTTTGGCAAAAGGGGAGAAGAAACTTTGGTCATCTCCTTTCTAAAGTATTTTTCAGAGTGATCTACAAGGAGAGGCGTGTGGTACTGCACCTGCTGATTCCAGAGCCATCCTCATCTCATATGAGCTCATGGTGCCCGATTTGTCCAGGTCAAACTGCCGGAATATAGTCTGGTGGGGGAAAGATGGACGGGGAGAGATGGAGAGAAGGAGGGACAGAAAGGCAGAAAGAAAGAGACAGAAACACATAAAGAAAGACGTTAAAGGTGTTAACCTCCAGCGGCGTGGCTTCGTATAAGCAGCACCGTGACGCGGGCGCCATAAGCAGACCTCCCCCATGTCGGCCCCCTCTCACCAGGTATCTCTTGACCTTCTCCCAGAGGACGTGGAACTCGGTCAGGCCCAGCTTGCCACTGCCGTCCGTCTAAAGGGGGCGCTGATGTCAAGGAACTTTGCTCGCCTCTGGCCAGGCGTTGCACACACAAACACACACACCACACACATTGGGGACAGATGGGAGCGTGTATGGAGTTCACAATGCACTACACACACACACACACACATACACACACACACACACACACACACACACACACACACACAAAGACACACATTAAGGGCAGATGGGAGCGCGTGTGTAGTGTCACAAGGCAAAGAGAGCAAAAGGATACGTCCATGAGGTTGATCATACTACGGCAGGTTTCTTCACCGAAACCATCCGTCTTCAGGTCTTTATCTGTTTAAAATGAATGGAACAGAAGGTCATGGAACGAAATAGAACATAATATAATAGGATAAAATAGAATAGAATAGAATAGTGGACAATGTGACATGAGGTTAAGATTTGATCATATTTAGTTTTTCTATTTTTACGTGGGCTCACGTTTACTGATGATCCTGTTCATGATCTGCTGCAGCTCTTTGCAACTGATCTCCATGTCCTGTAGGCACAACCTGTATTAGATAAACTACAGAACCCATAAGACCCCTTAAGCATGCTATACCCTGCCCCCACTTCCTCTATATCATACTATATCATACTCACTGGCCCAGCCAGCTGTCTGAACAGACTCTTGAATCCCGCATCAATTTGACTCTCGTTTAGCTCCACCTAGAACACAAACATCCACACACAGGCACGCACGCACGCACGCACGCACGCACACACGCACGCACACACGCACGCACGCACACAAAATACTTACACTTCACACGCCTCGTTGATTGCCCTTGCGTTTACAAACAACATCAAACTGCGGCATTACGCAAGAGAAATCAAATGAGTTCCGTTGCCACCCCTCACCTCGTCTGGTAGTTTAGCTGTGACAGGATCATCCAGCTCCCTGGCACAGAGACAAAACGTAATATTCCAGTCAAAACAGACATCCTCCCAATGGAGATCCTTCACACAAACGAAAACACCCCCACCAGGCTCGGGCCACTCACACGGCCGTGACGGGTTTCTCCGAGAAGACCCTGAGGACAAAGTCGGCCTCCGTGTTGGGTTCAAAGGTCGAGGGGACGATGATGTACTCGCCGGCGGGCAGGCGGAAGCGGGAGCTGACCTCGCGGAGGTTGATGAAGAGCTCGGAGCGGGCGGTGGAGCCGTGCGTCAGGAAGTAGTCCTTCTTCAGGTGCACGCCAACCTGACCTTTGAACTGATGACCATGTAGGCAGAAGGTCAGACCCTCCATCCATCAACCTGGCTCCATAAGTTTAGACCATCCAAAATCACTAAAAGGAAGAACAGATGTTTCTTACCTCAGTGGGAACCTGCGATGTAGTAAAAAAAAAAAAAGAAAAAGAGTTTTATGACAAAATGAACGTTATTAGGTGGAATATCCCTTTGGAGAACTAAGGTATTATATATATATATATATATATATATATATATATATACACTGCTCCAAAAAATTGAAGGAACACTTTGAAACCACATCAGATCTCAATGGGGGAAAAAAATCATGCTCGATATCTATACTGATATGGACTGGGTAATGAGTGAGGAACGAAAGGATGCCACATCGTTTGATGGAAATGAAAATGATCAACCTACAGAGGGCTGAATTCAAAGACACCCCGAAAATCAAAGTGAAAAAAGGATGCGGCAGGCTAGTCCATTTTGCTGAAATTCCATTGCAGCAACTCAAAATGGTACTCAGTACTGCGTATTGCCCCCACGTGCTTGTATGCATGCCTGACAATGTCGGGGCATGTTCCTAATGAGACGACGGATGGTGTCCTGGGGTATCTCCTCCCAGATCTGGAACAGGGCATCACTGAGCTCCTAGACAGTCTGAGGTGCAACCTGGCGGCGTCGGACGGACCGAAACATGTCCCAGAGGTGTTCTATTGGATTTAGGTCAGGCGAGCGTGGGGGCCAGTCAATGGTATCAATTCCTTCATCCTCCAGGAACTGCCTGCATACTTTCGCCACATGAGGCCGGGCATTGTCGTGCACCAGGAGGAACCCAGGGCCCACTGCACCAGCGTAGGGGCTGACAATGGGTCCAAGGATTTCATCCCGATACCTAATGGCAGTCAGGGTGCCGTTGTCTAGCCTGTAGAGGTCTGTGCGTCCCTCCATGGATATGCCTCCCCAGACCATCACGGACCCACCACCAAACCGGTCATGCTGAACGATGTTACAGGCAGCGTAACATTCTCCACAGCTTCTCCAGACTCTTTCACGTCTGTCACATGCTCAGAGTGAAACTGCCCTCATCTGTGAAAAGCACAGGGTGCCAGTGGCGGACCTGCCAAATCTAGTGTTCTATGGCAAATGCCAATCGAGCGCCACGGTACCGGGCAGTGAGCACAGGGCCCACTAGAGGACGTCGGGCCCTCAGGCCACCCTCATGAAGTCTGTTTCTGATTGTTTGGTCAGAGACATTCACACCAGTGGCCTGCAGGCGGTCATTTTGTAGGGCTCATCCTGTTCCTCCATGCACAAAGGAGCAGATACCGGTCCTGCTGATGGGTTAAGGACCTTCTACGGCCCTGTCCAGCTCTCCTAGAGTAACTGCCGGTCTCCTGGAATCTCCTCCATACTCTTGAGACTGTGCTGGGAGACACAGCAAACCTTCTGGCAATGGCACGTATTGATGTGCCATCCTGGAGGAGTTGGACTGCCTGTGCAGCCTCTGTGGGGTCCAGGTATCGCCTCATGCTACCAGTAGTGACACTGACCCTAGCCAAATGCAAAACTAGTGAAAAACAGTCAGAAAAGATGAGGAGGGAAACAATTTCAGTGGCCTCTACCTGGAAAACCATTCCTGTTAGGGGGTCATCTCATTGTTGCCCCTCTAGTGCACCTGTTGTCAATTTCATTAACACCAAAGCAGCTGAAACTGATTAACAACCCCCTCTGCTACTTAACTGCCCAGATCAATAGCCCAGAAGATTAATTGACTTCATGCAATACTCTGATTAAAAAGTGTTCCTTTAATTTTTTGGAGCAGTGTATATCTATTTATCTATCTATCTATCTATCTATCTATCTATCTATCTATCTATCTATCTATCTATCTATCTATCTATCTATCTATATATATATATACATACAACCTTGTCATATCTTTATAAAGGTATCGGTTCTGAGTCTTACCTCATATATTGCATAGCCGATGGTCTCCATATCCTTTCCTTCCTTCCGTTTCCGTCGGCGATCCTTCTGCATGAGGGCCACCAGGAAGGTGCAGTCTGATTGGCCGGCTTTGTCGGGGTGCTGCAGGGCGACCTTGAACTGTGGGTTGAGCCAGAATGAGGCTGAGGACGAGAGAAAAGAAAAAAGTGCAAAAAAGGATCAGTCCATCGGTCGTCAATTGATTTCACAACATGGGACTGTATCCCGTTCATTTTTACTTGAATCCTTTTCTCCACGCATCATTTCTTTTCCCCTTCCTTCTCCGCACATGCTCCCTCTACCCTGCATCTTCCCCCTCCTCATGCCCCCCCAAACCCCCCCCCCCCCCCCCCCCCCCCCCGCCGTCCGTCCCTTCCTACCGGGGAAGTTCCTGCAGCCCCCGGCGGTGCTGCCCCTCCTCCACTCGCCCTGGTAGAGGGAGCTGCTCCACTTCTTCTTCTGGCTCTCCTGCAGGGCGTCTGCCGTCAGGTTGCAGATCTCCAGGCGGTTGAACTCGAGCAGGAACTCACTGTACGACATCCTGTGAGGAGGAGGAGGAGGAGGAGGAGGAGGAGGAGAAGGAGGAGGCAGGGCGTCAAAGAGGGAGGGGAGCGAGGGCATAGGGTGCAGTGGGCGTGTGGAGGGGGAGAAAAGGTTAGCACAGATGCTCCCTAGACGTGGCAAAACACACAAAACAACACTACTAGCCAGATGATCTGTTGAAGATAAGTTTTCACCCAATGTATCAGTATAACATAGTATCGGTAAGTCCAGTGATGTCGGGCTCACCAGAACTCGCCGTCGTCGGAGCGTTTGAGGAGCCGGTCTCTGGTGCCGCTGTCCACGCTGTCCCACTCCCTGGAGCTACGAGCAGCAGACACACACAGTCACCCCCCCGCACCAACACACATGACCGCAACCGACCGAGAGGGAGCATATATAATATATACACCCCTAGAACAGTACAGAACCAGTATGCTGTCCTCAACTGTGATAGTACATGATCAACTCTGCCGTACAGAGACACAAGAACAGGGTGGACACATTAGGATAAGAGATTATTACAATTTTAAGAGACTGAGATCCACACTGTATAAACTGCTGTATGTGTATATGTAGTACATTAAACATATCAACCCAGGACGCTGTGTCTTACTTGTCGCTCCAGGCCCCGGTCCACTCCACCTCCCCCCAGGGGTTACGGATACGCACCAGTTTGGTGGGACTACCCCTGTAGGTCACCTATTAAAGAATGGAATTATTACGAGCCAGCTTATATTCGTAAAATTGTAGTCTGATGTTAACGCTGCAGATAATGAACTGTCATTTAAATGGTGGTGCGGAGAGTACGCCAAAACCAAAACATTAAACTTTTTTCAATAATTTTTTGACTTTTTGGGCTGTGTTCAATCCCCATCTGAAGAATGTTAATATTTCAGAAGGATGACCTTCCACTTATTTACACACGGCAAACCAAGCCACCCTAGCTAACCAACTTGGTACAAGTAATCAAAGGTCAGTTGTCTTGCCACACTTATATTTGAGCTGTCTTGAAGAATTTGACCACATACTAATCTAGTGATGAAGAAGGGGAACTGGCGTGACCGAGGAAGGGACCGCAGGCGACACGGTCACCGTTCCGACTGGAGCAGAGACAACAGGCACAGATCAACCTATTCAACACAGGACCACGACCGGTATGACCAAAATGAAGCAGGACCCTCTAACATAGCTCAAGCAAGTACAAGCTCTGAATTTACCATGAAAACCCTGTTTGCTTGACAAAGCCAAATACCCGCACTTTTAACTGGTACTGTGGTCATGTAATTCGCTGGAAAACTCTTTCTGACAGGCTTACCTTCCCACAATAGTCTGCTAGTCTGGCTACTGTTGCTTTGCAATGCAAACATTAGGAGGCACAATTTTCACAGCTGTGTTGGTATGAGTGTCATTTCTCTCAACTTTGGCGGGGAAAGAAGGTATTTGGCAATGTCAGTCAAAGAAGAGAAAAGCCTCCTTATTGGCTCACCTCATCCACGCCTGTCACTGAGTAGGCGTGTCCCTTCACCAGCTTCTTAAAGGTCACCGCCTCCATGTCAGTGGTGCTGGTGATCTGGACGGGAGACACACGGACACAGTCTAGGGTCAAGAGTCAGCAGTAGGCATCCCATAGACGTTTGTCACAACAGTTCTCTTGAGACAACAGTAGGTCTTCAGTGATGGACTGTCTCTGATACTTTAGGACTAAAGACAAAGTTTGAATTGTAATCCTAGCTATCAGGTCATGACGGTCATGACAGTCATGCGTTACAGTTTTTCACTACGGTTTAAATCTAGGTCTTTGTGGAGTGAGCCCCCTGGTTGCCATGGTGCTGAGGTGACTGACGTCGATGGAGCAGCCCAGCAGGGAGCCTCGTTCCACGGCGCGGCGGACGATGCTGAAGAGGTCGGCGGGCGCCTTCTTCAGCTCGTACATCTCCGTCACGCCGCCGGTGAAGTCCTCGAAGCCCTCCGACGTGCTCCCGCCGGACAGCGCCTCGTAGCAGCCGTTCAGCCTGCCCACCCCCGGGCACAGAGGGAGAACAGCTTAACATGAGCGACAGCTGCCACACACACACTTTTCCCTCGCGAGCACGGCGAAGCGCATCCAAACCCTTTCCCGGCTTGGTGGGTTGTGAGCTGGGGTGTGGGGCAGCAGTGCTCGTTTATTTCTTAGTGTTAAAGCTGAACCAATACTATACAGTACTGTGCAAAGGTTTTAGGCAGGTGATGTTGTTTGGAAGGCAAAGGGTGGTCACACGAAATATCGATTTGATTTTTCGATTTTTCTTCTTTTCAATCACTACGTTTTGTTAATGGATGGAAACCAAACTTATTTACATTTCTACTTGAAAGCATTCTTACTTTGAAGCACCCCCAACCCACCTGCCTAAAACAAAAACGTTTTCAGTAAAACTAGATATAACTTTACTTGCGTAGTAAAAATCATACTGAAACGGCCTACTAAATAATCCTGACAATTTGTGCTGTTTCCTGGCAATGCTACACATAAACGCTCCCCCCCCTTCCCCTTCCCTCTTACTTGGCGTAGGCCTTCTCCAGCAGGGCGCTCCAGAACTCCACCCCTTCGGCCGAGTGGACAAACAGCAGCTTTCCGTCCTTGACCGGCAGCCTGTCGTCGATGACCACATCCACCCACTCCCCAAACTGCCAGAACTGCACGAGCGGACAAGATAAACAGGAGAGGGGGAGGGGAGGGGGGGGGGGTTAGTTGTGTAACTGCAAAACAACCGTTGTCAGAAGTGGAAAGGGGGGAATTAAGGTGTGTGTGTTTTTAAGCTTGCTTTGCTACCTTATCAACTCTGTAAATCTGTAACTAATAAGGGTGTGTGCACTCCTATAACCCCCACGGGCTCACTGAAGCTGGCATGCAAAACAACCAGCTCTTCCTGGACTCCTGCAACATCTCTCAACCACCAGGGGGCAGACCACAAGACTCCCGTCTCCAGGGAGAATCCAGCAGAGGAGCAACTCGAGCCAACCAGCTCGGCTGCAACTTCTAGAACCCTTCTTCCATGCAGCTTCGCCCATCACACCACAGACAAAGTGCCACCCAGCCTGTAGTCACTCAAGCTAGCGGGCTTTTAGGGGTTGGGAAAATGCGAGCTCTTCAATAATGTATCCCGCCACGGATTGAGCCAGCGATGAACTCGTCCTCCACCGTGGCTCCACAGTGGTTTGTGCGGTGTGGACCCGCGGCAGTGTTCCATGCGGAGGCCTGCTGTAAGTCTGAGGCAGAAGTTACTCGGGGTGAGGGCGCGCTCGCAGTAATGAGAGGATATGAAAGTCGTAGATCATCGGAACCGGTTGGAGGCGGGTGGGCATGTCTCCTCTCACGATGAGGGGAAGGTGGGGGGGAATGGATAGGCAGGGGAGCTAAACGGAGATTCACAGCTGAGCTTGCATCTGTGTGTGTGTGTGTGTGTGTGTGTGTGTGTGTGTGTGTGTGAGGGGGGGGGGGATTGCACTTCGGCGCGTGTGGAATGTTTGTATGAGACACAACTGTAACACCGTTTGGGTGTGTTTGAGTGTGTTTGTGTGCGTGCGAGATGGCTGGATGAATTTTACATGCGGGCACAGCTGAAGCCCCTGCTGGGAGGTGCAGTGTCAGCCTATGGTTGGCTGCAGACAGGGCAGCACGAGTGGCTGGGGCTGCAACAGAGTGGGATCACACACACACACACACACACACACACACACACGCACACACACACACACACACAAATCACGCCCTTTACTCCTAAGACACAGCTTAACGCCTGAAAACCAACAGGAAATGGATCTCTCACATGCAAACATATCATCACCTTATTCCCTGGTAAAACACGTACACAATCGCAAAACCAGTGCACATAGAACAAACGCACAAGCTGAATACAGCCAAACTGCTATCCAGAATATAGTGCATACCTGTGGCTTCCTACAAACCCGTTTTTACCGTAACTGCCTAAACAGAGTTTGCAAGCGTGATCTCACAGCAAGATACAGTGTTCATCCTATGGTTTCCCTCTTGTTATGTAACAGTACATATGCCACATAATGTGTGTGTGTGTGTGTGTATAATATATATATATATATATATATATATAATTTCCAAAGCGCCTCACGCAGCAATGGGTGCATTCATAATATGAAACAGTGTTAATGGACCAATGGGTTCACAGTCAGAGTCAGACACAGTGATCTGTTTTGTCAACTTAAGCTGGCCTATAATTACAGACTGAGGTTGACAAAACAGGGTGAGCACACAAAGCATTGTCTCCCCTCGCTTACTTTCTCTCTGGCGCGATTCTTTCTCTCTCTCTTTGGCTCAAGTCTCTCTCTCTCTCTCTCTCTCTCTCTCTCTCTCTCTCTCTCTCTCTCTCTCTCTCTCTCTCTCTCTCTCTCTCTCTCTCTCTCTCTCTCTCTCTCTCTCTCTCTCTCTCTCTCTCTCTCTCTCTCTCTCTCTCTCTCTTCTACATTTTCTATAATGCTCCCTCACTTTCTTTGATGTCTCTCTCTCTCTCTCTAGCATTCCCTCGCTCACTTCTTAACCCAATTAAAGCCTACGCCAGCAGCAGCAGCACCTCTGATGGCTTTAGTGTGAGTCACAGAGGAATGCTGCTGAAGCCTCGGGTAAAGGAACTGTATTGCAATACAACACAACACAACACAACACAACACACACACTCTCTCAAAACAACCAACCACAACACAACACACCACACCCTCTCAAAACAACCACACACCCTCAAAACAACCAACCACAACACAACACAACCACAACACAACACAACACAGACTCTCTCTCTCTCTCTCTCTCTCTCTCTCTCTCTCTCTCTCTCTCTCTCTCTCTCTCTCTCTCTCTCTCTCTCTCTCTCTCTCTCTCTCTCTCTCTCTCTCTCTCTCTCTCTCTCTCTCTCTCTCTCTCTCTCTCTCTCTCTCTCTCTCTCTCTCTCTCTCTCTCTCTCTCTCTCTCTCTCTCTCTCTCTCTCTCTCTCTCTCTCTCTCTCTCTCTCTCTCTCTCTCTCTCTCTCTCTCTCTCAACACAACACCCACACACAAAGAAAAACACCCATAACAACCAATCACGTAGTTAATCACATAGTTAAACACACACACACACACACATAGTATAAAACAAAGCAGCTGCAAGATAAACTTACTCAACATTGAGGCAACTGAAAAGGTGGAGCCTGGCATGGGCTCGGCCATCGTAGGGTGACGTTTGGAAAGGCCACTGGACAAACAGAGACGTCTTTGTTCCATCACAGGCACACACAACAGCCATGGTTAGCTTAAGGAACACGGTAGTGGACTCCCTGACACCTTTGCTTTGGGAGGTTCCACGCAGGCTGGCACAGTGCTCGACTGCTGTGTTTAATGGTGGGTATATAGTGTGAATCCAAACCGCCAGGAGATGGTCATGAAAGCAATTCGCTCTGTTTGTCCTAATAGTAAACACGTATTCCACTAGTATAGACCCTAGTCTCTCTGTTAGGCTCCAACCCTCCCTCTGTCTCTGCATGCACCTTTCTCTCCATCTCTTACCCTCCATCTTCTCCACATCTTTCTGCTGTTCCCTCCTTTCCTCCCACACTACTTTTCCTCAATCCCGATCCCCACTACATCTTTCAGTTGCCCCCCCTTCTCACTGTCTTGTCTTTTGGATTCGGTCTCTCTAGAATTTCCATTCTATAAACGGAAGTCTCAGATCTCGCGTCTTTCCCAACAAAGCCGTTGGCTAAACCGATGGCTCATTGATAAAGGGAGGGGAAAAACCCTCGGCAGACGAAGTGTTTTTTGTTTCCAAGTCGGTGTCTCCCCAGAATTCTTCCTTTCTCGTCCTTTCTCAATCTCTCTCTCTCTCTCTCTCTCTCTCTCTCTCTCTCTCTCTCTCTCTCTCTCTCTCTCTCTCTCTCTCTCTCTCTCTCTCTCTCTCTCTCTCTCTCTCTCTCTCTCTCTCTCTCTCTCTCTCTCTCTCTCTCTCTCTCTCTCTCTCTCTCTCTCTCTCTCTCTCTCTCTCTCTCTCTCTCTCTCTCTCTCTCTCTCTCTCTGAACTTGTGCTGCGGCGAAAAAGGCATACAGGTTCTTAAACCAGATTTGCTTTGACTCAAGATGTTCTAGAAAACCTTTGGTCGGAAAAGGGTGTGTGCCGCTTATAGGGAGGCACTGCAATGTTGGTGGTAAACTGTGTAACTCAAAGTTAGTCAACGACGTGAACAATGCAATATCCATTAAGCACAAACAGAGAATTCTAAGAACTTGCTGCTTTTGTCATAAACTTTGAGGTGAACAAAGGTAGCTTATACCTAATATCTGTGGGACAATTAATGTGCATGGAACTGTGAAAACAGAAGATGTGAGAGGAGCGGAAGTTAACAAATAGCACGCATAAATCTACTGTGCTCCATTGTAGCAGGTTGCAGTCAGTGATATTTCACTGATTTCTTTATATATGTTTTCCATCATGTAAAAATGCAGCAGTTTACACATAATACCGTAATTTATTGTTTCGCAACAGAGTGTAAAAAGAGTTTAGAAAACGACTCTCTGTTACGTCAGTGAGAGTAATGTCCTGAATTTTCTAAACTACAGCCGTTTCCAGCAAGGGAGAGGGGATTTGTGGTTCTCGGTGACCACGGTGGGTGATTCAAATCGGAGGGCCGGAGGGTTGCTTGAGCCAAGCTAAGTAAGCTATGCTGTGATTGTATACTGATAGCATTATGCATACCAAGAGAGCTAGTCATTTACTTTGTCTGGGATTATTACCTTGCTAGCTAACCTATTCATCTCTGTGTTGTAGATAAATAGTGTTTATCAATATAGGGAAACGAAACAGAAGTTCTGAACTCAGAACAATGAATGAATAATGAATGCCCACAGCGTTTTGACACAGCCTCACCTTCGTGCTAGGGAGGTGGTAATGTAAGGGGGGTGGGGGGTGGTTAGGTTCACGCAATGAGCTATGGGCATTGTGCTATTCTATTAATTATCCATTTAGATGCTGGATGATGGAAAAATACAGATATTTCAATATCATTGATATTAAAACCCAAACCTTTTCCAAATAACCTTGTCTATAACATAAACAGTAAAACACCACGCAATTAACGAAGCAAAACACACACAGCTGAACAAATAAAAAGACTTGGCTCCAACACCTATTTTAGTCAAAATGTCCAACACACTATAAAGTTTACTATATGACACAAAGGGAGAGGAATTCGGACACAGCCCAAGAGCTCATGGGAATAGGAAGTGAGGTGTGCGTTAACCTGGAAGTGAAAGATGCCGCCGTATCCCTGGTCAAAGGTCTGTCCATGGGGAACCACTCTGTGGAGGAGGTTGTCGTTCAGGGTCAAGGAGGCGATGGCCGCCAATAGCCAGCAGTCCCCTGAGGGGAACATTTTGAGAAGGGTTCTTTACTTCAGAAAGCCATGGAAACAAGGGTCTCTGATTCGGGCACTATTGGACGAGCATTAGAGTACTTTTCCCCTAAAGTTCCTTAACTCGTGTATTGGAACTCTCAACATATATATATAAAAACTATTCTTTTTAAATAAAGTTTGGGCAAACACATTTTTGTTGACTTTGAAAAGTCATGCTTTTTTCACTGCAAGACCTTGATTAATAATAATAATATTCCCGCTTCTTTTATTTTTATGTAACCCCTAGTAACCACCAGCCCACTATTTATCCATGCCTAGAACTGACTGTTGGAAGGTTGGAGCTGAGAGGGAAAGCCTTGTAAAACCGGTATGGAGCAGTGAAAAGCCCGGTAAAGAAAACGATCAGGTATTCTGTTGAAACAAACCATTCCCATCTCCAAAGTCAGGGAGGACAAAATATTTCTAAAAACGATGTATTATGTGTGTGGCTCTAATTTGGGGCTCACTCAGTAATTGTACAGTGTTACACAGAGCGCAGGCCAACATTCGCCAAATGACCGTTTTTCATGATCTGTAATACCACTTTAATGATAGGTTTCCCCTTCTCAAGACTCAATAACAGACCCCATACAAGGTGCTTTAGTTCAACAGTGACTCTCAATGTGGATACGTCAAGTCACTGACAAAGACAGCTC
Source organism: Aplochiton taeniatus (assembly GCA_017639675.1). NCBI lineage: Eukaryota > Metazoa > Chordata > Actinopteri > Galaxiiformes > Galaxiidae > Aplochiton > Aplochiton taeniatus. Next base: position 11,172,389 of record CM030188.1, on the reverse strand, counting down.
AATCCAGACGCATTCATGTCTAAGTATTAAAACAACTATAGTATCATTCAGGAGTCACTCCCATTATTTGGATATATATATATATATATATATATATATATATATATATATATATATATATATATATATATATATATATATGTTTGTGTTTCCATCTTTGATGCTATATTCCTTCCTGCTAGGTTTGAAATAAAGCGTTTTCTTTCGGGTAGCTTGTTTACAGCGGGAGACTGAGCTGGTGTTGCTGCCACCAGCACTTTCCTAGTCTGTTCAAAAGAGCCAGTCTGCTTTGTTTACAGATGGGAGGCAAAAGAATTGGATGAATTATGCAAAGAACACACTGTTGAGAGGACAACCCTGAGTGAAAGCAGGAGGAACACAAACATCGCTGTGCTTTTTCTATCGCTCCTGTGCTTCGCCAACAAATGCAGCTGTTTAGATTTATGTTAGCGCTCTCTGATATCCACCTTGAGATTTGATCGATCCTACAAATTCACACTCAAAATGTAAAATTTTGAGCACCCTTTTCTTTTTTTTTTTTTACCCTGCCCCTCCCTCAGGAGCAATCAAAAACTCTCCCGCTCTCTGTTTTTCTGTGCTAAGTGACAACAAAGCCATTCTAATCTAGTGGTGATAGCAGGGCTGGGTCCGTACCAGTGCAGACTAAGGGGTCGTGAACTCACCCAGAGCCCCCTGGCAGATGTCAGTGCGCGTGGCTCCATCGCAGATGAACTGGGGACGAGAGCAGATCTCCTGGCATGGGGAAACACACACACACACACACACACACACACACACACACACACACACACACACACACACACACACGTGTCAATTATATCACAATGTATGGTATGACAATGACATCCCTACTTAAATGCAGCAGTACAAACAACACGGATGAACTAACAGCACGTTTTATTAACTATATGCTGTGATGGGAAAAATGTAATTTAGCTTTAACTGTGAAATGTTACTGTGTGTTTTTTCCTATGAGTACAAACAAAGTTCCCTTTGTAGTTAGATTTAACCCTTGGGGTTAATCTCTTCACCTAACAGTGTCCTGTTCTATCATAAAGGGCTTAGCCATTTGTGTATTTCCTGTTTAGGTGTAATAAGATGTTAGACTTTATGACCGGTCAGCCAGATGGCCTTGTTTATTGCCCTGTGTAAAAGAACTCTTTGATCTAGGAAGGTCCGAAAGACAGGAGATGATGACTGCAATCGCACTAAATCAACATTCCTAAGGAAACGTGTATATAAGGGACGTTAGGGGGATTGTGATTTTGTGCGCACCAGTCATGCATCCTCATTTTGTATGACTTTAGGCTGCAGCTAGGATTTTCTTTTGTCTGATCAGTTTTATTTTGTTACTTTACAGTTGATATATTGTATAGCAACTCTGTTACCTTTTTTACTCATCTCCATTAAAACCACTAAAAGCAAGCGGACGTTATTTCTCAAAGTATTTAATTATTTCGATCTCACTGGAGTACGGGAACATAGAAATTCCGCAACAATGCTCAAATGTAATCACATTTTTAGTTACATTCTAAAGATTGCTTTTCTCTCATGTCATTACACACACACACACACACACACACACACACACACACACACATCTGACACCCTCTTCTGGTATTTCACTCTCAGTGTCCCCCTGCAGCACTCTGCAAACTATAACCATAGAGGTGAAATTAGTAGAATGGACAAGTCTATTCAATGAAATGCTCTGTGCCCTCACATCATTTCCATTCTATAAACGGAAGTCTCAGATCTCGCGTCTTTCCCAACAAAGGCGTTGGCTAAACTGATGGCTCATTGATAAAGGGAGGGGGAAAAACCCTTGGCAGACGAAGTGTGTTTTGTTTCCAAGTCGGGCTGCGTCGTTTTCAGTGTCTCCCCAGAATTCTTCCTTTCTTGTCCTCTCTCTCTCTCTCTCTCTCTCTCTCTCTCTCTCTCTCTCTCTCTCTCTCTCTCTCTCTCTCTCTCTCTCTCTCTCTCTCTCTCTCTCTCTCTCTCTCTCTCTCTCTCTCTCTCTCTCTCTCTCTCTCTCTCTCTCTCTCTCTCTCTCTCTCTCTCTCTCTCTCTCTCTCTCTCTCTCTCTCTCTCTCTCTCTCTCTCTCTCTCTCTCTCTCTCCCTCCCTCCCTCAACAGGGATGAGCGTGAGAATCAGGACAAAAAATTGCATCCTCCTTCCCTCCCCAAATGCACACACATAACTGTGTATTAGTAATGGTGTGTGTGTGTGTGTGTGTGGTGGGGTGGGGTGCAATGCCGTGATGGCTACTGGGCTGTAAATCTTATAGCGCTGATCCGAACAGGAGAAGTGCATTATGAACCACTGTAAGATTTGGGAGAAGAAAGAGAGAGCCGTTCAAGACAAACCGAGCGAAAGAGAGTCGCGTGAAATGCATTAAGAGCCTGACACACGCGAGGACGAGGACACACACACACACACACACACACATACACGCACACACACACACACACGCACACGCGATGTGAGAAGAGGCCGAACAGAAAGGATGGCACCACCCACCATAGCGCACACTGAGCCCTGGAGGACGGTTGCAGGGCTGTTTGTCATCGTACGGCCACACGTGCACCTGAACTGACGTGCAGCGGACAACACTTGGAGAACGAGGCAGGCACGATATACAATGAAGGATTCACGGGTTCCCTCATCCTCTACCATTCCATTGGAGAATACCGATGGCTACATGTTAGGAGAGCTCTGCATGAGGAGTTGAACCGTTGTTTATAGATTCAAAGCGGTGAGGAGAGGATGTGAAGGAGATCACGTTAGCAAACAGACTACAGCAGGTCTGGTTAGGATAGAGACTGGGACACAGGCGCTGGGACACAGGCGCTTGGATACAGACTACAGCAGGTCTGGTTAGGATAGAGACAAATCACTGGCTTCATTTAGAACTGACGAGGAGGGGAGATATGGAGACAACGCTGGGATACACACACCCTGGGACAGAGACGCTGGGATACACACACCCTGGGACAGAGACGCTGGGACACACACGCTGGGACACACACACTGGGACAGAGACGGTGGGACACACACACCCTGGGACAGAGACGCTGGGACACACACCCTGGGACAGAGACGCTGGGACACACACGCTGGGACACAGGCCCTGGGACACAGGCCCTGGGACACAGGCCCTGGGACACAGCCTACAGCAGGTCTGGTTAGGATGGAGACAGTCCTTGAAGGAGTAGTCGTAGCAGGGGCCTGACTCAGGGAGCGTGGTGGTAAAGAAGAGGACTCCACTGACTGAAGAGCGGGGACCGAACACGCTGGCAAAGGCCATCGCTAGGGGGGCGAGCCACATGTCCAAAGAGCCTTTTTGAACAGGCTGGACGCATTTCCCAGAGGAGCGCTGCATTTGTTTCGTGCTGGAACGTTCATGAATGTGGTGCTCTCAGAGTGTGCGTGGGTCAGTTGAATCAAGCACACACACCTTTACCTGTTTCTTCATCAAAGGGTGTGGCTGTGCAGCATGACACAGGCATGTGTTGTCGGCATATTGTCCTCGAGTAAAGCTTAATCTAAGAGGATTACCTCGATTTCCACACTTGGTTGGGTCACACCCACATGTCAAAGGACCAGGTGAATCACGGCACCATTAAGATGGCCGCCGTCCGTGAATAAATTATTTATTTGACCAGGGAATTCAAATTGAGACCCAGAGCCACTTTTCCATGCCAGGTTTTCTCAATAACATAATCGCTTTCATCTAAACCACAACAGCATTAACGGCAGTCAAGTGTAGCATCGGCGTGTTGCTTTGACCAAACATTCAGCGTTACAACCCACATAAAGTCAAGTCATGAAACTGTTACAGTCCCCAGCCAGTCTGACAGGACCATAGCCTTACCGTGGGTCTCATCCACCGGACGCCTCTGGTCTTGGCCGAGCCGGCTCCCAGCTCCTTGAAGCCCAGCGAGGAGGTGGCGCAGGGGAACAGGTTGTCCTCGAACGGCTCCCTGCTCTGGAGGCACTGGGCCCTCAGGCTCTCAAAGTCCTGGCTCAGGAACTTGATGGCGTTGTGGTTCTGACCCAGGCCGTCGTCGCGGTCCCACTGGCTCCGCAGCTTGGCGGCCATGCCCGTGGCGAACACAGGCTCCATGGTGGGGAGGCGGGGTCGGTGTCAATAATCGATGAGAGGGGGGAGTTCTGAACCGAAGGCAATTATGGATTTAATGGTGAGCAGTGCAACAGTGCTGGCATAGAAGTGACAGTTGGATTGTCAGTTCCGGGCCGGTCCTAAATTAGACGAGCGCCACGGGAGTCAATGAGACACTTTAAATTGTAGATGAGGCAGCGCTATTAGCTGACGGCCTCTGTTTGGCGGCAGTCACAATTGCAGATGCACAGGGCAGGACGAGGCTAAGAGGGGTAGGAACACCGGCAGATCTTCTCAGAGCCACGGCAACAATGAGCACCAATCACAGTTTGGCACTAAGATGTGAAGAAGAGAGTGAACCCAATAGAGGAGCTGCTTCTTGGTTCTGCAGTTGTCCTCCCTGGAGAAGAAAGGAAGACGATAAACAGAAGAAAAAAAATTACATTTCACCTTAGTGTGTTCCCTGTCAGAAAAAAAGTTAAGTGGAACCTGCACACTAACTCAAAGGAATATGTTTATTCCGTGACAACGTTTTGATCTGTTTGGATCTTTGCCAGGTCAAAAAAGCAGCCAAAGCAAATGAAAAACGAATTCACACACAGACTTTTTTGCATGCATATTTGTGTATGTCTGTGTGTGTGTCCGTGTGTGTGCGTGTGGAGCAGGCAAAAAGCAACTAGACCCCAAGCCACTATGATAAATGTCAAGGTGTGTGACCCTGTCTCCTGCCAGCCGTGCACAAATGCTAGCTTTGCATGCACTACTCAGGGATATCCTACAGCAGGCACATTAACCTGGTCTAGTGTACTGCAGGAAGCTAGGCTAGGATAGGATGTTGAAACGGAGCACAAAGAGAAAGCAGGGAGGTAAAGTAAGTGTTTGAGTTCAGTGAATTATTACTTCCTGTTTATATTTGGAAAATAGTTTGATCCAGACATTTGGCTGTAAATATGAACCATAGGCAGTGAAGTAAAGGTTTACGGCTGCAGGCCTGGTATATGTGTGTGTGTGAGTGTGAGTGTGAGTGTGAGTGTGAGTGTGAGTGTGAGTGTGAGTGTGAGTGTGAGAGAGAGAGAGAGAGGGAGGTAACAACGGCTGTTTACGAGGGCTTGCTGTTGATCCTGGAAATGGAAATGAATGGGGGGGGGCCCAGGCTCAGAACAAAGACAAGACAAATATTAGTTAAAAGTATGCAGCTACGGTGAAGTGTTCCTGGTGCTGGGGGTGGGCAGGATTGGGCTGTGGCTTTTTTAACTGTAATTTGTTCTCAGAGACTTTTAGTCTGTTCATTTCACAATTTGTGACATAGGGCCTACTTCAGCTCTCTCTTTCCCTCTCTCAGTTTCATTTTCAAGTGAACTCTCTGTCAACACAAAACCTCACCCTCTATTTTTTGTATTTATTTCACTGTCCCTTGTGGAATTGCTATCTCTACTAAACTAACATTTTCGAGTCACTATCCATACTGAACTCTCTTCCTGTTTCAACACGCGGCTGTCAGTCAACACCAACACTGGGCACATCTTTTCTATGCTCTCTATTGGCCCAGAAACAGCAGGAAGCTCACACACCACCACACCCATCAATGAGGCCAAGCTCAGTCAGACAATGTGTTCAGACATGGAGGTATGCTCAGAGCGCCCTGCCAAATGGCTTTCCCAAGACCCTGTAGCAAGCATGTAGTACACCACAAACGAGCCCACTTGCCAGACCTCGAACCTGCTTCATGGTCCAATCATGTTTTGCTAAAAAAAACAAAAAAACAGAGAAACCCCCACAAAAGTAGGCCTACATCTCCATGGTTATTTCAACAGCGACACCAAAACTCCACACCACACACTACAGTGGTTTGGCTGCTCAAACAGCGCTCAAAGCAAGGCATTTCATTGGGAGGTTGGACTCGTGCTCATCAGAACGAGAACTACATTTGACATGCATATTTCATTGCCAGGGGGTTTCTCTAATGGGAAGTGACATTGCAGGTTCAGGCATCAGGCAAAACTTGCTGGTAATCAGTTGCCATACAATCTGTCCCAGGCTTCTTTTACTTCTAGACTTGCTAAACTGCCTATCCAGAATCGCTGCTTCAATTTTTGTAAGTTCCACAAACACACACTTTTTGTAAGTAAAGAAGTGTATCAGGAATCAAGGCGTAGGCAAATACACTCTGAAACAAACCAATGTTAATTCTTATCTCCCCGATAAGAATTCAAATACCGTTTTGGAAGACAGACAAATCCTGCTGTGTATTTTTATGTATGTGCACTATGTGACTGCACTGTGTATGAGGTGGATAGCCCATTCTAGGACTACACACTAGATCTTATAATCAACCTCATCTAGTTGAACGTTAACAAGAGGTGTGCCCATAACGTCATTCAACACCAGGCTAGGCCACAATGGCAGAAAAACACACTACAGAGAGGAATTTACACAGAAAGGCACGCAGAAAGTCCAACAATCAAAAACCGTTACGTTTCAACCTGAACCATTGAATGCCTCATTAACAAGGAAAGACAGATTCTGTCCTGCCGACTTGTCTAACTTTGTGATTACGCACACTTTTCAAACATCAGGGATCAAATTCTCAAACAAACGTTGTCAGCAACTGCAAACAGATATCAGATGTTCCTGTTTCTTTTATCGTGGGTGAACATGCAACGAAGCTTGTGTTTGGCTACTTTCCTAGATAAGAATATGGTCGGTGGGTTTAGGCATACAAGCGGTCAAAAACAAGGTTTAACTTGTAGACTATAGTCTACACGTTGAAAGAAACAGTCCAATTTCCATTAAGACAGCTGTCTCCAGCCTCTCAACAAGTGGACCATTAAACAGCTGGCTACTTTAGTCACACATCAATTCGGCTATCGACGGTTTCCGCATGTTGAGCTGGAAACATTTGGTAATAAAGAAACTACTAAATTGGGTTGAAATTCAAGTCAGTGTATACAGCTGTGAATTGAACATTTTGTGCATTAAGTTAGGTATTGTTTTAAGGCAGCACGTAGCCTATGTTCGCAAACTTCAATCTCACTAACGAAACAAGATACTTGTAAAAACATGCGTTGTCTGAAATGCTGAAATTGTAATGTCATAATGATTTCAAAGTTGAATGCAAAGTTTAACATACCTTGTATCTGTTATTTCAGTGAAAGTGTTTTTCAATTTGCTGCTTGTCCTTTGCTCCCTGTCATGATTACTTTCTGTCCATTGCCAGCTTTCAACCACAATATTCTTCTTTACCAGAAACGCCCCGTCCCACTGAAAATATGCACCAATGCGTCTGCGCAGTGTGTTTTTCCTCAGTCTTGGGTTATAATGGTAAATAGTGAATTAGATTTAGTAAATCAGTTGAACAAATCTTTTTCTTTTACGAATAGTAGTTTTTAAATATAGCAAATGCCTCATTAATCCCATGAAGATTCTGTTTTTTGCATATTGGTAAGCTATTCACTATGACTTGAATATGCCGATATTGAAAGCCGGATCTTTTATTGATGCTGTTGCAGTGGAGAAAATGTGTTGTTTTGCAAAACATTTTACGTGATTTAGTTGAAATGCCGTGGATGAAAATTCTTAAGATTCCTAATCTAGTAAATGGGGACATCTTTTGACCCAAATGAAGAACTGCAGGTCTGAACTTTTCGAATATTCCCATCATGCTTTACGAACTCGCTCGCTGATCGCGTGTACACGGTCGTTGTGCCTTCTGACGATCTGTACCCGTGTAGCGTTCATTGAGAACCTAAACATGGCATCCGACGGGCCGCCAGGTACAGAATCTCTTCCCTCCGAACTGGGAAATTCCATTGCTGCTTTGAATACGTGGAGCAATCCGGACCTCCAGGCCAAACTGGCGGAGCTGGGAGCGCCAAATATGGGTAAATTAAAAGACGGCATTCTGTTTATTTACGTTAGCTAACACTGCTAAGCTAACTGTAGCTTATGTTACATGGCCCATCGTTATTTCCGCTGCCTGCTTCTGGGCCTGTGTTGAGTTAGATGGCTAACTAGTAAAACAAAAGGTTCACTTGAAGTATACAAAAGCTGCAGTAAACAAGTTGCTAAAAATACGTGTTTTTACTTTTTTTGTATTGCATGGAATTGTATATATTTGTGTTGAGGTTGTTGCTATAACGTTGTATGAGCTCAAGACCATAGTAGTAATACAATAGCACACTAGCCTAGGCTAACGTTAGCCCAAATAGCATGAAATCATGGATTTTGATACTGGCTGTTTCTTTCTCTCTCTCTCTCTCTCTCTCTCTCTCTCTCTCTCTCTCTCTCTCTCTCTCTCCACTCTAGGTCCGCGCGAAGAACTGATTGACAGACTCAAATCATACATGATGCAGGTAAACAAATCATCTAACTCGGTGTATTCATTTTAGTGTCTTATTGTATCTTTATCGCACAGTTGACTGACATATAGCCATGTGTCGTTTTATTTTTTCCCTCCAGACAGGGATCCTGCTGACTAAGCCCAATGATGACAAACCGATGGTCAGTCAGTCAATTACTTTACACTATTAATGCTCAGACATAGAACTAATCACTGTATTTTAAATTATTGTTTACAATATTGGGCCAACACCTGTGTTCTGGTGTCTCTGAGGAGGTTTTTAAATGGTTGGCTATTTGACATCATGACACTTCTTTGTCCTGGTTCTTTCTCCTGATTGTACAGTCATTGCATCTAAATGTCTGAGATACGTTAACACTCACACAACCAATTTCCACAAGCCCCAAGCATCTCACTTTAACCAAACCCCTACACACACACTTACTCTCTGTCTGTCTCTGTCTCCACTTCTCTACCCCAGATGCCCGGTCTACCCCCCATCCCCCAGATGCCTCCCATGCCCCCTGGCATGGGGATGCTCCAGGCCATGGGGATGATGGCTGGCGGGCCCCCACCTCCGGGCATGCACATGGGCATGGAGCCTCCGGGCATGGCCCCTGGCCTGTCCCAGGAGGACCAGCTGAAGATGGCTCAGCAGAGGGCCGCCATGATGATGCATGAGGAGAGAGCCCAGCAGCAGGTACGGGGCTCCGCAATGTGGCAGACCCACTTACTCCTCACTCGGGAGGAAGTCAAATCTAGTGTTGCTAGCTCGGATGGAGGCAGGCTTTGTTGGCGTCTCTTACTAGGCCTAGCGAGTAGGAAGAGAAATTGTCTAAAAGCCATATTCCATCAAAGGATGCAAGATCATATTTTTGGTGTACCCAAAAAAAAGTGGGCTTATCTGTAGTTATGCACCAGTGCTGGGCCACAGGGTTTTCTTGGCTAACGCTGCTTTGTTTCGTTCGTTTGTGTGTGTGTTCCAGGGGGACAACCGAGGCATGGAGGAACACATGAAGGAGCAGGAGCTTCTGGAGCAGCAGAACAGGGTACTTATCCAATGAAAGCGTGACATTTGCCCACACAACCCCCCCCCCCCCCTTACACTGTCACTGCGACCCAGGACGATCTGTCGACGAAGTCAGTCTGCGCTCACCTCTGCCTCTCTCGCTCGCTCTCTCTCTCTCTCTCTCTCCAGGCTGCCCAGCTGTTGGAGCATGAGCGTCAGCAGCAGGAGCTGGTGAAGATGCAGCAGGGTGGGGCCCCCGGGGTCCCCAGGATGCCGGAGCCCGGCCCCAGGCCCCCTATGATGTCCTCCATGCCCCCGCTCAACACCATGAGAAGTACGGCAGTATTAGGGGGGGGGGGGGGGGTTACCTGCTGTTGTAGCAGACTCTGCTTCTGAAAGCTCTGGAAGTTGTTTATTACATTTTCCTCTGCCCTTCTCAACTGTCTTTGTACTTGCTTGCTTGCGTGCGTGTGCTTGCGTGTGTGTAGGTATGAGCCAGAGTGGACCCCCGCCCCCAGGTGTGCCAATGATGCAGAGCCAGAGACAGAGGGTCCCCCCTCCTCCAGGCGAGGACGGACGAGAGGTAAACACACACACACACACACACACCTGTTCTGTTTCTGTGGGCATGGCGTAATCACATAACTCAGGCACCACCTGGCTACTTCTCCTTTTAACGTACAAAGAAATGGCTGCTGTCAGTCTATTTCAACAGACACCTTTTTAAATTAGACCAGTGGTGGAGGGGGTCCCCTCTGTTTTGAAGGTTTTTGATAAGGAGATTAACGTGTGTGTGTGTGTGTGTGTGTGTGTGTGTGTGTGTGTGTGTCACTAGATGTGGCAGGGGGAGGAGGTGAGTCTTTCGGGGCCTAAGATCCCCCAGGCTCTGGAGAAGATCCTGCAGCTGAAGGAGATCCGACAGGAGCAGCTCACTGCTCCCACAGGTCAGTACACCGTGCCCTGGGAACAGTACGGCTTAACAGTACCAGTGTCTGGGACCAAGATTATGACTGGTTTGGATCTGCCATCCGCAAAACCATGGCGATATACCCATGCATATTATGTTATTATTAGTGGGTTAGTTGGTATTTATATTGTATAGATAATGTGCTCCAATGTACACAAACATGTCGTGCTAGCCTGTGCCGGGTTATGCAGTCAAAGTAACGGCTGTTTCCTCATGTTCTGCTCCGCCCGAGTAGAGGAGGAAGAGGAAGATGCCCAAGAGATGGAGATGAACAACTCCTCGGCCGTTCTGTCGGAGGACGACGACAGCCAACTCTCCAAGAAAGACGTGAGTGTTCAGCCTCTCTGCCAACGTGGAAAGCCATCACGGAGAGCAGGAATTAGCATAGTGGCTTCATCAGGATCAATTGCAAAGGAAATGTATTTTTTGCTTGTACGGTAAGCCAGGCCAAAGGAAAAATGGTCCTCTGTAAGCTTCCTCTGCCCTCCTTTCTCAGAAAAACCGCCGCCGCAGGAACCGCAAGAAGAAGAACAAGAAGAAGCGTGCGGAGGAGAAGAGGACTCAGGCGGAGGACAAGAAAGAGGAAGAGGAGGGGGAGAAGGACAAGGAGAAGGAGAAGGAGCCAGAGGTGGAGATCGAGTACGTCGCCGAAGAGCCAGAAATCTTTGATCCCAACTTCATATTCTTCAAGCGGATCTTTGAAGCCTTCAAGGTCAGCCTTCCTTTCGACTTTGAACACGTTCACCTGTCTCTGTGTGATGTTGTGTCAAACTAGCATGGTTGGAATGGCTCTATGTCAATACGGATTATTTGTTTGGCTTATTCTCCGTCATATGTTCCAGTGTCTCTCTGTTTCTTCACACTTCTATCCAGAGGAGTTTAGACTGCATTTAGTCCTTCAACGCAATTCTATATCCACTGGTGAATTAACACCGATGGAGGCTCTGTTCAGATCAGATTAACACCCCTCTGTCGTGTGAAAAGACGCCGTTGTCTCTTTTTTTAACGGACAGCCGCGCACAATCCTATCCTACCCCGTGTAGTTCCTATTCCCGCTGGCTACGTTAACGCTTGTCTTTCTCAGCTGACGGACGACGTGAAGAAAGAGAAGGAGAAGGAGCCGGAGAAGGAGAAACTGGAGACGGCCGTGCTGAAGAAGAAGGGCTACGAGGAGGAGAAGAGAGACAGCGACGACAGCGACGACGTGAGTCACCACCGATCCACATTACTGCAGCCTAACATCGGGGTCGGAAAGGGGGCTTTTCCTGGCTGGATCTCACCTGTATCTCTCTCTCTCTCTGTGTGTGTGTGTGTGTGTGTGTGTGTGTGTGTGTGTGTGTGTGTGTGTGTGTGTGTGTGTGTGTGTGTGCGCGCCGCTCTCTATAGGAAATCAGACCAGACGTGCCCAAACTGTCCAAAAAGAAGATGAGGAGAATGAACAGGCTGACGGTGGCAGAGCTCAAACAGGTGTGGAGCCACGCTGGGTTATGGAGACAGAACGGAGGGGCAAACCTTTGAATCTAAAATATGGGTTCATCACGATAGTGTCTTCTCATATGCAATAGAGAAGTCCTAAGTCTTTAACATCACTACAATATTTTAACAATTTTATAAAGATTGAGGGTAATTCATTACATTTAATTCACACTAAACCTCATTTGTGTCCTCCCCCCTCACTGCTGTGTCTCTGTCCCCCCCCTTGTCCTGTCCCTCTTTCTGTCCCCCCCTTGTCCTGTCCCCCCCGTCCCTCTCTCTGTCCTGTCCCTCTCTCTGTCCCCCCTGTCCCGTCCCTCTCTCTGTCCCCCCTGTCCCGTCCCTCTCTCTGTCCCCCCGTCCCTCTCTCTATCCTGTCCCTCTCTCTGTCCCCCCTGTCCTATCCCTCTCTCTGTCCCCCCCTGTCCCGTCCCTCTCTCTGTCCTGTCCCTCTCTCTGTCCCGTCCCTCTCTCTGTCCCCCCCTGTCCCGTCCCTCTCTCTGTCCTGTCCCTCTCTCTGTCCCGTCCCTCTCTCTGTCCCCCCCTGTCCCGTCCCTCTCTCTGTCCCCCCCCCTGTCCCGTCCCTCTCCCTGTCCTGTCCCCAGCTGGTGGCCCGCCCCGACGTGGTGGAGATGCATGACGTGACGGCCCAGGAGCCCAAGCTGCTGGTGCACCTGAAGGCCACGCGCAACACGGTGCCCGTGCCCCGCCACTGGTGCTTCAAGAGGAAGTACCTGCAGGGCAAGAGGGGTATCGAGAAGCCCCCCTTCGAGCTGCCCGAGTTCATCAAGAGGACGGGCATCCAGGAGATGAGGGAGGCCCTGCAGGAGAAGGTGGGGAGGAGCGGAGGAGAGGGAGGGGAAAGGGAGGAGGGAGGAATCAAGTGGAGGTATAGATCATGGGGCCTCATTCCATAACTAGGGCAGGCGTTCTGGAGAAGAGGACTAGCAGGGAGAGGGGGGGAGGGAGGGAGGGAGGAGAAGAGGGCACCTCAGTACGTTAACAGAGGACTGAGGGGATGATTCAGTGATAGAAGAGGTTGTAATAATTAGCCCGTCCCATTTGACACGGGGGGCTCGGAAACTAAGCGATTAGGATAAATATGAACGTGGGATTGTCTGCTGGCGCTTACATCCCCTGTGCGTTTCCCCCCGGCGACAGGAGGATGCCAAGACCATGAAGACCAAGATGAGGGAGAAGGTGCGCCCCAAGATGGGCAAGATCGACATCGACTACCAGAAGCTCCACGACGCCTTCTTCAAGTGGCAGATGAAGCCCAAGCTCACCATCCACGGGGACCTCTACTACGAGGTACGGCTCCTCCAAAGTAAAAGTCTGTCCAGACAGCGTGGGCATGGCTTCTAAAAGCCGCTTTTGGCAGGGGGAAAGGATTGACGGAGGCTGACTGTTTGTCTCTCCCTTTCCGTCCTGTTCCCTCTCTCAGGGTAAAGAGTTCGAGACGCGTCTGAAAGAGAAGAAGCCAGGCGATCTGTCGGATGAGCTGCGCATTGCTCTGGGCATGCCCGTCGGACCGGTTAGTACAACGTGCATCTAACTCTGAACTGAAACCTATTCACCAGGTTATCTTTTATCTGTCTGTGTCTGATGGCTTTCTTTACTTTTTTATGTTAGACTAGATTGTTTATTTTCTGTGAGGCTGCTCTGGGCTTGTCACCTGCTAAGCCCGCTCCTTCTCTCTCCAGAACTCCCACAAGGTGCCCCCTCCCTGGCTCATCGCCATGCAGAGATACGGCCCCCCGCCCTCCTACCCCAACCTCAAGATCCCCGGCCTCAACGCCCCCATCCCAGAGGTAAGAGTTCAGGTTCAAGAGTTGATTTGCCACGTGGAACAAGTACCAGTACATTGGAATTCTTACTCCCACTCCTCCCGCAAGCATAAACACTATATTATTAAAATAAACAATTTACTGATTAAAAACTCCTCTCTCTCAAAACCACTCGTCAACCACCACACATTAGTAGCTGAAAAACATACAGGTTTGTTTAACGGTCTATAGGAGAAATTGGGTGCATCTGTATTGACACATTGGTGTGTGTGTGTGTGTGTGTGTGTGTGTGTGTGTGTGTGTGTGTCTGTTCTCAGAGCTGTTCGTTTGGCTACCACGCCGGAGGCTGGGGCAAGCCCCCGGTGGACGAGATGGGCAAGCCGCTCTACGGCGACGTGTTTGGGACCAACGCCATCGACTTCCAGGTCAGAGCCAGGACACCATCATACCTCGCTCCCCACATCCCATACCACAGACTGACGTTGTTTAGCCTGCGTATCAGATACGCAATATGCTGTGCGCATTCTCACACACACACACACAAGAAGTTCTCTGACCCATCTACAGTGTATCACACTAGATACCGTCTTTGACCGTGTGTGTGTGTGTGTCCGTCCAGGCCAAGGCAGAGGAGGAGGAGGTGGACCACACGCCGTGGGGAGAACTGGAGCCTTCGGACGAGGAGTCCTCCGAGGAAGAGGAGGAGGAGGAGAGCGACGAGGAGAAGCCGGACGAGACAGGCTTCTTCACGCCGGCAGACAGGTTGTCTATCAATCCGTTACCAAGGAAACCTAAGCCCACCCTGACAGAGCAGGAAGCAGATGGCTCCCTTCTATCTAATATCTTCAACATTGATTTGATTGGCCCCTTTGATCTTAGTAATGACATATCCATCTAAATTTGCATGGAGGGGATGTTTTTGATAAGGAGATTAACGTCTGTGTGTGTGTGTGTCAGTGGCCTGATCACTCCGGGAGGCTTCACGTCGGTGCCGGCGGGAATGGAGACGCCAGAGCTGATTGAGCTGAGGAAGAAGAAGATTGAGGAGGCCATGGACGGGTCAGTCTCTCCCTCAGAACACAGGCCAACACCTGGCTTCACCTTCAGCCATAGTGGCTACACACCGTTTATGTTCAGATGAAATACTTGAACTTCCAGTAATGTATTCTATGTGCGTGCGTGTGTGCAGGAACGAGACACCCCAGCTGTTCACGGTGCTCCCTGAGAGGAGGACGGGGTCTGTAGGAGCGGCCATGATGGCCTCCACACACATCTACGACGTCTCTGGGGTAAGGCCTTCAAAATGCTGTGTGTGTGTGTGTGTGTGTGTGTGTGTGTGTGTGTGTGTGTGTGTGTGTGAGAAGCATGTTCTAAAATAAGGATGCATGGAGCTAACATGTTTGTACAGAGCGATGCAGGCAGCAGCACGGTTCATTGTCAATTCTCACGGTGGTATGCATATCTTAAATGTCACGTCCCACCGAAGTTATGTAATGTGCTCACACACACACACACACACACCCACCTACCCAGTGCCCTTCCCACGGTGGGCAATTCTGTAAGGCTGTGGCAAACCCACTACATCATGGTTTGTCAAGATCACCAGTGCAGTTGTAGGGAGTTTCAACAAAAAACACACACACGCGCACACGCACAGAGGCCTTTACTCCAAAGAGGATTACTTATCAGCCCCCCCTAAAGTAGAGTCATTATCAAAAAGCCTACAGCCACAACGGATCCTCCTCTCCGTACTGTTAAACTATGTGGACCGTCATCTGAACCCCCCCTCTCCCTCTTCTCTTCCCCCCAGGCCATGGCGGCCCGTAAGGCGGGTGGCGGGGGCGAGTCGCTGGGCGTGGAGGTGGCGCTGGCCCCCGAGGAGCTGGAGCTGGACCCCATGGCCATGACGCAGAAGTACGAGGAGCACGTGCGCGAGCAGCAGGCCCAGGTGGAGAAGGAGGACTTCAGCGACATGGTGGCCGAGCACGCCGCCAAGCAGAAGGTACAGCCGCACGCACAGAGTCCACATGGCTACGGTTGGAGCAGTTGACATCGTTCAGACATAAATGCCCGCTCAAGATGCGCCACCCGCTAAAAGCCTCAGCTTTACATTTGTGTTGGCCAGGGTAACATTGGCATTAGCTACAGATATATTTGGGTTTGTACGCCTTTTCCTGCTGTTCGCGCCTGTTTCGGATTCGTGGGATTCTAAATATTTTCGTTGCTCAAAGCCTCAGAGCCAGTGAGCCCAGGGCCATATGACTAGAGTAGTCGTGGTACTCTGTGGGAATATTCTGGAACTTTTGTGTTTGCTTGACGGGTAGGCAGAAGTCGGGGGGGGGGGGGGTGTTGGAAGCAGGGCAGCCTCCATTTGTTGTCCCATGCTAGACCACAAGCCCCTGGAGTCTGGATGGGCCTCTTGAGCTGGATGACGAGGTCAATGGGGAGGGGCCGCCCAGCGGTGTGAGATGCATCCTATCTGGAGAGCGGGCGTTATGCTGACTTCCTGTTTCCTTTGGCGGGCCATGGCCGGAGGATGGCAATAGCACGTCTGCAGCCTTTGTGTTGGTTTGGCCAGGGAACGTGCCGGACGACGGCTTTTCAAATGTACGCTGACATTTTTTCAGGACCCTTTGGTCAAATGTAAGTCGTTGAGGTTTATCAGCGTTTGAGAAGGAGTGGGACAGAGGACAGCTGGCAGTTTGCACTTTCTAACCCCCCCCCTCCACCCGTGAACATACCCTCCTTCCCCTTCCTATCAGCTCAGTGTACAGATCCGTGCTGTGTAGTTCTGTCCCCTTCAGAAGGACTAGCCCACTCCAGTGAGCTGGGTGACATTAAGAGGAGCTGGGTGTCTACAGGGCCGAGGTTGACCTTATCAGACACCGATGCCCCGGGAAACCGCCGCTTTATGTTTTTAAACTCCACGCTTAGTATCTTCAAAAATGAAATAAAACCTGTTCGTAATAGGAAGATCTGCTGCATATTGGAGACGGAAAATGTAATGTTTTTTTGTCTGTGCCCGTTCACACAGCAAAAGAAACGGAAAGCCCAGCCCCAGGACAACCGAGGGGGTGCCAAGAAATACAAAGAGTTCAAGTTTTAGACCAGCCACACCAGAGGAAAGAGAACGACAGGGCAAGCCAGGTGGAGGGGAAACGCACCTCAGACCCCCATCACCAGTTAGACCAGCAAGCTCCGGCGTGTGTGCATTTAATTTTTAATCCAAAAGGTGCATGGCAACACACTGCAGGGGGAAAGTGTGGAAGCCTACTCCTTTAGTTGCATCTGTTATCTTGTGAGTCAGTAACTTTTTCATGTAAACAGAAAACTTTTTTTTTTTTGTAAATAAATGACTATGTCAACCCCTGTTTGTGTCTGTACAGAATACCTTTCATGTTTCTAAGTTAGCATTACCATGTATGTGTAGGGCAACCTAAAGTATTGTATAGTCCTGCCCAGAACAAAATGAGGTATCAACTTTAGGCTAAAGACCTTTGAAAAACCCTGACAAAATGTCTCTTGATCTAAAATACAATGGTTCAACAACAAGGCGCAGTTCTTGATTCGACCACTAGAGGGTAACGGATGCCCGCAGACGTGATAGTCACCTGACGTCTGGAGAACACAGTGACCCAAATAGTTGCGATAACCACGTCCTGACTCGGTCACCCACACATACATCGCGGACTACGGTACTTCAATGGATACTGTAGGGGCGGGTATCCGGTACTACCTTTTCAGGATTTTTGTATTTCTGATATGTTAAATGAAATTGTGAAGTTGACTAAAAGTGGTTAGGCAAAACATTTAAGCTGTATTATTTCTAATGTTCTATTGTACGTTTATAAATCACTTTTGGACAGCAGAAGCTGCATGGCCGGTTGTGAAACTGATGACATCTATTGGCTCACCGGGGAGTTTCTTAGAATTAACTAGTACCTGCGGGCAACTCATGTTTGCGTTTTAGAATGGTGACTAAAGATATTTTCGTATAAAAACATGTAACACTGTCATCGTGAAGCCTTGTCTAATTAGCTTCCTCGTCACTGATGCTAACTTATTTTGATAGGGCATTGTGATTATGGGGCCTACAAAGGCCAGCTTGCACGAGACAATTTAATTATCTTGGAGATGATGTGACATGTTCAGTCTTAGCGAATCCCAATGCACTGTGGTACATGACAGTAGTGCCTATAATTTAATCCGCATTATATTAATCTCTTTATGAGTGTAATGATAAGCGCTTGATAGACAGCTGACACCTCGCACGTCAGTGCGTCTCAAGTAGCGCAGGGCAGGTCTACGCTCTTTAACACGCGCTCCCACGCTACAATTCCCACAAAGTATGGTTTTTCTGCAATGTTGAAAACATTTCCCAATACATGCTATTCTAAAATATCTACCTGTTGTGTTGCTTTAGGCCAGCGTTCTATGCCTATACATGTTACAACCTGAAAAGAATGATTAACACACACAGTGAGGAAGCATACATCGCTGCCGCCACGGGTATTTTGATCAGGGCCTGGTTGCATTGCCTGAATATAATGTTTAGTCACAGTCCGCACATCATCAATTGCCACCACCTACACTTTTCAAAACAATTCATTCAATTCCATGGTCGAGTGATGCGAGGAAGGTAAACTGAAAAGCAGGCTGTGACTAGTTTTGCACAGTTTCACTGTGGGTGAGTAACTATATAAAATGTGAGTCACTCATCTAATGAGACCTGCAGGCCTACAGTGGTGTCGATAATACCTAGATCTGAATCGGTCAGATTAACAGTCCAGCTCCAATGTTTTATGTACACTGTGGGCCTGCCTCTCCAATTAGAATAAGAGCTAAATATGAATTCACGGAGCCGCGGGGCCAACGGGGTGGCTGGGGGTGGCACGGGCCACTCCTAGAATCTAATTGGCCACCCCAAAGTGCCACCCCTGGACATGTGGAAATGCGATCGGTTGTTGGGCTTGTCAGTATTAAATGCCTACAAGTAGTAGTAGTAGTAGTTTTCTTAACCAAAACTAACATTTTACAATGCTTTGATGTTGCCCAGAGTATTTATATTTAATTGTATCAATGTTTAAAATCTGACCTTGTAAACCTGTAAAAAATGTTTATGCTGTATTCACATGAAGTGAACACAAAAAGAGAAATAAACAATTTTGTTATTAATAATGTACAGTTTATTATTACCTAGGATCTAGGGCTGTAATTTTTACTGTTTTACTTTTTACATGTTATTTAAATGTGCCCCCCTTCTCTGAGTCTGTGCCCCAGCCAGCCCCCGTCCCCCTGGGTTGCGTAATAGAGGCTGACATGGTCCATGGTTGAAATTGATCCGGCTTTTTCGGGCCTAGAGGGCAATTACTAATAGTAGAGATGGGGAAGCTATTGTCTAATTAAATGGATGCTATTTATCGATGAACTCATTTGTTTACATGTTTTCAAAAGAGCACCCACAGCTGTTAAGAATGCGTTGTATTGCTATATTTCAGCAGCTAGGCATAACCTAAGCATGTCTCAAAAAGACCCCAAAACAGCCCTAACACCCCCACGCACACACCTCACACACCCTCCTGAATTGAAGCAGCCTACGTCTTTAACAAGAGGCGTAGCTCTTTAGCTCCGATATTGTGCGACGACTTGGTGGTGTTGGAGAGAAAAAGAAATCCACTTCCTGCTCGGATAGACATCGTTCACGAAGCAAAATACGACAGAATAGGTGTTTTACTGCGTGCATAAAAGGGTGGCAAGGACGCCGTCTGTAATGTTTTGATCGCCAGGCCACTATTAGGGGAATAGTTGGGTCTACCGGATTAACTTTCGCTTGCACAGTGTTTACGCAGAAGCTGCATAGTAGCTACCGCTTCTTGTAGAACAGAGGTGGAAAGAAAGACCAGCTGTTTGCATCTTCGTTTGAATTCTTTTTTGTAACTAAACCTCCAGGATGTCGGAGCGCGGAGGGCTCCAGCGGACTGGAGGTGCTCCTTCGCCGCACTTGCAGCCCTCCAAACCGGTCACGATCACCTCAAATCGTCCGGTCCATATGAACCTTTATGCCACCTGGGAAGTGGATCGGTCTTCGCCCAGCTGTGTGCCGAGGTAAGACGACTTCCTAGGGAGCCCAGGGTTTCGTCAGTTAGTGCGAATTGTTGCCATAGTCTATGCCAACGTTTAAACAGATTACCAGTGTTTGCTGATTATTATTTTCGTGACTGGTCTACATTATTTTATGATCTCGAATGTCTTACTCTGGATCCAGGCCACAATGACACATAACCTACTGTTTCATTGTCCCCAGCCTATAATTATAGTCTAGGCTACTGTGTTGACAATTTAATCTCTGAGACAGTTTTATCTCTCCCTTGACCGCTATCTGCCTTACAAATCAAGTCACTTACATTCGGCTGTACAGCGCTAAATGTCCATGATATCCTGTTGGTTACATTGTATAATGCACATGCTTAATTTGTATCTAGGCCACATGATAGTTTGTGCTTGTGTCAGACCCGATAGTCAATTAAAATGAAGCTGTGACACTAATCTGCGTAAACGGTGTGGCTCCAAGCCTCTAGTTTTTTGTTTACATGTATGTAATTACACAACGCCATGCTCAAGACTATGACTTATAACAACAGGGGGAGGGGCCACGCATACAGTAGTGGCCCCATACTCCTTAGAGGCCCCAGCCAATGTAGGGGGCACTTAAAACCCGTGACTAAGGATCATGCTGGTAAAAGCATTGTAATGCAGGCTTACATCTTAAAAGACTCTCCAAAGACCTAAAGCTTTAGAGCTCCGATACTTTGGAGAAAGAACCCCCTAATGAGTATTTTAACGGGGTGCTAAGGATAAGGATTTCGTACAGTAGTAGGTTATTAGTAATATAAGTCTGCACATAAATATATGTGGCTTTATTGTGTAGCCCAGAATGAACCTATATTTAGAAATACCATGTGTCAGTACAATAATTCTACATTGGTATGCAACTTATACATTCAATATATTTATCCATCTACAGTGTAATTCAATATTTGCAGTATTTCTTGGTTTGGTTGCGGTTGCAATAGGATATTGTCTGGTATCTGATTTTGATATTCGTGTTGGCTTTGATCAATATTCGATGTCGTCTTATGAGTAGGAATGTGATTGCGGCCAGGTCTAGGTTTCTTTCCAAAGCAGCTGTACGCTTAGCCTTTCTCGCATATTCGATTTCACTGCAGAGAGAGAGAGAGAGAGAGAGAGAGAGAGAGAGAGAGAGAGAGAGAGAGAGAGAGAGAGAGAGAGAGAGAGAGAGATGGATATGGATAGAGACAGCGATAGACTGAGAGAAAGAGAGCGAGACGGACGTGAAGACGACAACGCCGCCTGTAGTCATTTCCATTTAGAGTGGTTTGCCTTTAGATGCATCCTACTGAGTTATTGTCAAAAAGTCCTAAAGGCATACCAACACGCCAATGGTAGCGTGCAGGGCTTCTTAATGTTAGTCAACACGTGGCAGTCGCAGAAAATAACAGTCACTGATCCACCCTTTAGAGAGGACGGCCATTAGCTGAATTTTGAAAACTACCACTCATCTCCCTCCGTTGCCTGACCCTTCTACCCAACCTTGTGGTCTGGTGTAGGGGACGATGTGGCCCACCGTAGTGCGTGCCTTCCTCCTCTGGAGGAACCTGGGATGCGGAGGAGACGTGGAAGCAAGCGGGCTTGCAGAAAGACTCTTGAGATGCGGCCGAGGGAACAGAGCACATGCCTTTTAGTATTGCTCAGTGTTTGTTGACGCAGGAAGGACTTTTCTCACTTCCTCTCAATTCTGTTGCTGAGAAAGAAAAAAAAAAAAAACAGCCTCTTCCTCTCTACCCGTCTGTGCCCAGGAGGCCAGGGTGCAGTTGGGTTTGTGTTCAAATATCATCGACCCGTTTTTTACGCGGGGAGAGCACACGTTCGTTTGAAAGGTCGTCCTCCCCTTCAGCGGGTGAGAGAGTGCCTCAAAAGTCCTGGCCTGGAGTCAGACATGGCGGGTTTCCCTGTAACCATTTCCACTGTGTCATGAATTATTGCGCTGACCCTGTGACCAGAAACGGAGCAGGGAAGGTGACGTGTCCGCCTCCTCGCCCGGGGGCCCTTCTCCCTGTCGAGTCATTATCGTCCCCCACCAGCCAACCCCTCCGCCCTGTGGTGTACAGCTATCTTCCTGTTTTCCTTTGCTGGCTCCACCCAGCCCCCCCCCCCCCCCCCCTCCTCCTCCTCCATGCCAAGAAGCCTAATCCCTCTGACAGGTAGCTGCTAGTTCTCTTTGTTGTATCTCTTAGCTGAGTATGCCAACCACACTACTTACAGATATAGGCAGGCTAGCGCTCACTCTCCTGTTGTATTTAGCATGCTGGATGGCCTTAAAGGTTTAGTGTCAAGTGGAAATGCTGACGGCTTGGGGAGTTTACGTTGAGGATTGTTTGGATTCCTCCCGCCCCCACACCCCACCCCACCTCTTTAACTAGGGCCTCCTTGCGTTGCTACCTGCCTCTGGTATTTTCTGGGGGTGGTTCTCCTTGCGCTGCTACCTGCCTCTGGTATTTTCTGGTGTGTGTGTGTGTGTGTGTGTGTGTGTGTGTGTGTGTGTGTGTGGGAGGGGGCTGGCTCCTCCTCCTCAACTGACATTGCCATGCCTAGAGCGGGTCTCCTCTCAGAGCTTGCATTATTAAAGAGGGGCCTCATTGGGAAGAATCCCGTGCCTCACTGGCCCAGAGGCTTAGATTGATGAGTGGTTTCTCCCTGACCGGACCTGAGACCTTCCTCACCAGCAACACAGCTCTCCTCATCAGCCGTGCTCATGTTTTGAGACAATCATAAGTCGATGGTTCAAACAAACGGTGATGGGTGTAATTATAACTGGATTATACTTATTCGTCTTCATTTTCCCAGATATGGTTGTTTGTCTGTTCTGCAGGAACAGCGTTGACTGTTCACTTCATACCTGGAGTCATGCAAGGCTACATTGTTTGCCCTGCCCAGGTTACACTGACACACACACACACACACACACACACACACACACACACACACACATGTTCTTTGCATTCCCCTCTCCGTCTCAACCACACACAGTTCATGCAAATAAAAACAAACAAAACACTCCTAAACATACATTAAAAAACATTCCTGCACCAAAAAGTTGCACAACCACACCCACACACACCATTTGTTTATGATTTACTAACAAGAGCCGCACTGCCAACGGACCAGGCCCCGTGTGTGTG
>CM030188.1:11141909-11146909 GCA_017639675.1 Aplochiton taeniatus | reverse complement strand
ATGGATGGGTGGATAGATGGATGGATAGATGGATGAGATTAAGGGAAAATAAGGAAGGAGTGCGAGGTGCGAGATGCGAGGGGAGGAGGAAAGGTTGAGAAGGACATGGTGGTAGGGCGAAAAATGAGGAGGAGGAAACCGGAAGGTGTAATGGCGAAGTGACTGTAGGGAAAGAGGAGGCAAGAGAGAGAGAGTCCTAGGGAAAGGGGTCGAACTGAAAGACCTCTTTTGTTTTTGGCAAAGAAACAGATGAAGTGACGGAGAGCGGGGGAGAAAGGGAGGGAAGATGAAGGAGACAGAGGAGAGGCTTTCACACTGCGAGGTAGATCCAGGGATTGACGTTTTGGCGGGATTGTGGGGGAAACGTTGACGTGAACTGGGTGTAACAGAGCTTCCGCTCCCCCCCCCCCCCCCGCCCGCCCCCCTGTTCTCTTTGGAGCAGCCTAGCTGACAGCGGGGCGGACATGTTGCCGTAGCCGACGCTTTCTCGTCCGCGACTCCGATCTTATCTCCCGCTTTCACCCGCGGGCGGCCATTACGGCTCCGCTCTGGCAGTTGTGTCCTCCCATCATAACCGCGGCCATTACGGCTCGGCTGCGGTGCGGTTTCGGTTTCATTGTCTCGTTGCCGGGCCTTCGCGCCACCGGCTCTTTTAAAGGGGCGGGGTCTGCAGTTTATCATTTCCCACTGCTGCCAATGTGGGCCGGTGCTTTTGGCCCCTCCAGCTGCCATAATGGCCGCCGTCGCGTCGCTGTCTCTCCCTCTGCTACCGCCTCTTTAGTACCAGCTCTGGTGCCGCAGGCTCCATTTGGGCTCTGCAGCGGTTTCACCTGCAGCCATTGTTTCTGGACCAGCTGATGCGCTACAGGCACCGCTGCAACGAGCCTGCGTTCACCACCTATGTACCTGACACAGAGAGAAGGCTGATTAAACTGACACTCCACGTTAGTTTTTTTTTATTTTATTGTTCCACAGGTTTCAGATTTGTCCTGTAACCATTACTGCAAACACATCCATATATTGTGTTGTAAACATAGTGATGTTTTGGCAATATCACGACATAGCAATATATTCAATATTGTGTTGTCAGTGCAATATATTCCATAACATTGGATCGTTCCTTGGATACTAGATTATCATACCCTATATAGTTAATAGAATGATGTCTTGCACTTCTAGTTTCTGGTATCATGGGTGTTTCTTTCCACTGGCGGGTCTGGGCTGTTTCATGTCTCTGGTTAATGTTGCTCGTCCAGGTCTGGTTGTGCTGTCCACGTGTGGTCAGATGGTGGAAGATGGCGCTGCCCCCCCCCCCCCCCTTCCTCTCTTCTCCCTCTTTCTCATGGTCTCTTCCTCTCTCTCTCTCTCTCTCTCTCTCTTTTCTCGGTCTCTCTTGCGGTCTCTCCCTCTCTCTCTCTTCTTTGTCTCTCGCCGTCTCTCTCTCTGTCTATCCATGTCTCTCTCTCTTTCTCCGTCTTTGTTTCAGTCTCAAGGTCTCTCTCTCTCTGTCAGTCTGTCTCGCTCCCTTTCTTTGTTTTTTGTTTCCCTCGTTTCTTTCTTTCTTTCTTAGTTTGGCCAGCCTTCTGGATTTGGATTTGGTATGCTGTACGGTAATATTTCAGATGCTGTGATGTGTTGGAAACAGTTTCCTCGTGGGCTGTCTGTGCATCAGGGCTGCTCTGGTTAGTTTAAGTCTTGGAGGTGTGCTCTGCATTTTTGGTGTTGCAATAAATGATGCAACGAACAAGCTCTCTCTCACAAGGTGAGTCTGACTCCATGCTGCCCTGCCTTTTTCCCTGTCTGTCTCTCTCTCTCTCTCTCTCTTTCTCTCTCTGCCCTTATTTTCCTCCTGCACTCTCTTACTCTGTCTCTTTCAGGTACTACTCGGCCTCTCTTTTTTTGTGCTCTTCCTCTCACTGTTCCTCATTTTTCGCTGAGCTTGGCACCCTTTTCAGCCTCCATCAGTGTTTCGTGTCTCAACAACTCATGGTGATGCTGTCTTTTTCCATTGTTTCCTCTCCCTCAGTCAATCTCTGTCTCTCTCTCTCTCTCTCTCTCTCTCTCTCTCTCTCTCTCTCTCTCTCTCTCATACAGAAATCTCCCTCACACACAAACAGACACTCTCTTTCTTTCCTTGTTCATTTCCTTCTTTCTTTTGTGTTTCTCACTCTTGGTTTGTCAGCATGTATTCCTGCGTTGACTTGTTCCCCCCACGATCTGTGTATGGCACACACACACTTCCGGATTCCCCATCCCCCTCTCATGTTGCAGATCCTAACAGGGACACCATGTCACATGACCTCTCCAATTTTTCTCTAGATGAGAATTGCGTGCACACACACACACAGCTCCCCAGTAGCTTAGGAGGAGCCGCTTCTGCCTCCGCCTTGGAAATTAGCTATGAGTCAGAGCACACATGCGGTCGCTGCATATGGTGAATGTCTACACTGTAAGCAGAGGCACGGCCGTGCATACTGAGCGCAGTGTCCATAAAAGCACCCCCACACACACACACATACACACACACATACACACACACGTACATGCTGTCACGCTCTACGTGTTGTACCTGAAACTGACTTTGCTCATACCCGCCCACCCTTTCTCGCCTCCTCCCCATCTCTTTCTCTACATGCCTTTGTCTCTGTGCCTCTCGGCCTCTCCCTCCATCACACGAATGCACAAAGGCCCACGGTGGGGTTCCGGAAAGAGCAGGCTGGCAGGGCGATGTGCTCGTTCAAAGGTCCAGTCACTAACAGACATGGCATGCGTGGGAGAGCGAGAGAGAGAGAGCGAGAGAGAGCGAGGAGCTCAGCCTGGCCTGGCATACAGACAGGAGAGAGTGGACGAAAGAGGAAAAGGCATGGTAGTAAAAAGAGAGAGGGTTAGAAAGAGATTAAAGAGAGAGGGTTAAAGAAAATAAAAATGTAAACAGAGAGACGGATGGAATGGAGAGCTGGGGGGAGAAACAAGGGGGAGGGTTGATAGGACGAGAGTGGGTGGAGGAGTGAAATTGGGTGGGGGGAGAGGCCGGATAAGATGAGACAGATTGAGGGGGAGAGAATTAAGGAATGCAGGGGAGAGAGAGAGAGAGAGAGAGAGAGAGAGAGAGAGAGAGAGAGAGAGAGAGAGAGAGAGAGAGAGAGAGAGAGAGAGAGAGAGAGAGAGAGAGAGAGAGAGAGAGAGAGAGAGAGAGAGAGAGAGAGAGAGAGAGAGAGAGAGAGAGAGAGAGAGAGAGAGAGAGAGAGAGAGAGAGAGAGAGAGAGAGAGAGAGAGAGAGAGAGAGAGAGAGAGAGAGAGAGAGAGGAGGGGGGAGATAGTCCTTTTTCTTGGCAGTCATAGGTGGCCAGCTCATGTTGCCAGGGGAAATGGGAAATGGAGGACCAGGAAGACAATGGGGACAGGCTTACCCGCATATACACACACACGCAGACACAACCACACACGTGCGCATGCACACACAAACAAGGACACACATGTGCACGCACACAACCTCTTACACACACACTCGCACGCAAACTAACACATATGTTCGCACACACACACACACACACACACACCTATTCGTGTGGTGTCATTGCGCTGTTATAAGATCCTTACAGTACTCTCATTCACTGTGGTGACTTCTGGTGGGGAATTATTTTCTCCATAAGTATTTTTGAATCCCTCACACAAGCACAATGATATTGTAATGATAGAGCAGTAGGCAAGTGGTGTCTGACACACACACACACACTTCTCCATAAGTATTTTTGAATCCCTCACACACACACAAGCACAATGAGATTGTAATGATAGAGCAGTAAACAAGTGGTGTCTCACACACACACACACACACACACACACACACACGTACAAACCCATCCTGCAGAGGAAAAACAGAAACTGACAGACTGAGTTTTGCCTTTATTGAGCGTCTAATCTTTCCTGACGGAATGTTCTGGAAACGTTTCCTCATCATTCTTCTCTAAAGCCGAAATCCTGGTCACCCTCCGTCTCATACATACACACACACACACACACACACACACACACACACACACAGTCCGTCCATTCTAGCAAACTCAGGTTTAAAAATAGTCTTAACTTCCAAAGCACTCCTCACCGACTACCGTCAAGGACAGCGCGCCGAGAGAGAACAGGAGAGGCTCTGAGTGTCACAGGGAGCTGGCTGCATGGCGGGGATGACAACCTCCTCTCTGGGTGGTATTAAAAGATCCACCGTCTGCCTCGGCCCCCTCTGGTGTTTAGAGGAGCAGATACTGGGGCCGGCCGCTCTAATGCCACACGCATTACAATGCTGGGTGGTGGTGGGCCGCCCTGACAGACAGGTAGGGGACAGACAGGTGGTGTTACAGACAGGTGGTGGGACAGACAGGTGGTGGGACAGACAGGTGGGGGGACAGACAGGAGGGGGACAGACAGGATGGGGACAGACAGGTAGGGAACAGACAGGTGGGGTTACAGACAGGTGGGGTTACAGACAGGTGGTGTTACAGACAGGTGGTGTTACAGACAGGTGGTGTTACAGACAGGTGGTGTTACAGACAGGTGGGGGACAGACAGGAGGGATACAGACAGGTGGGGGACAGACAGGTGGGAGACAGACAGGTAGGGAAAGACACAGGGGCGACTGTGAGAGCTCTTGAGGAGAATGGGCAAAGTCATGCGAGCCGAGGTAAGGATGGACGTAAAACGGAGATGGGCAGAATGAAAGGAGATAAGCAGACGGACGGACGGACGGACGGACGGACGGACGGACGGACGGACGGACGGACGGACGGACGGACGGACGGACAGACAGAGCAGCTTTATTGAATGGGCCTAGCGACAGTGTCCCTCCCTCGGCTAATGGAAAGCAGTACTAATCAATAGCCACTGTATTAAACACTACTGGATTAGTGCCCTGGTGTCCTCTCTCTCTCTCTCTCTCTCTCTCTCTCTCTCTCTCTCTCTCTCTCTCTCTCTCTCTCTCTCTCTCTCTCTCTCTCTCTCTCTCT
>CM030188.1:11129409-11139409 GCA_017639675.1 Aplochiton taeniatus | reverse complement strand
AATGATTGTTTTCTCTCTCTCTCTACCTTTCTCTCTCGGCTCTAGCAGCCGCTCCAGGGATTTTAGAGGAGACCAGCTTACCCCCCCCCCCCCCCCCCCTCCCTCTCTCTCTCTCTCCTATGCTCTTCCCTAGGCCAGTCCTCAGTGCTCAAACTAATTGCCGAATATCAGGCATTCATTTTTTCAAACCTACCGTGCCTAAGGCAAATAAACAATCTGTTTTGACAACGCTGGACCTATCGGGGGTTGCTGTAATTGTTGTTATGGCGACGTCGGTTCCCAAATGGAGTATCTGAGTAAACATGGTACCAAATGAAACCCGGCAGCAGCCCTGCCAGCATCACGGCACGCTGCCTGGCTCCGGGGGATTTCAGGTCGTCGTTGTCAGTGTGCCATGGAGGATGGCTCCCAACCAGGCCTGATATATTTGCGGGTTATCTTTGTAAACGCTTAACCTCCCCCTCCTACGTTTTTTTTTTATTGTTACTCTCTCTCGCTCTTTCACTTCGAATTAATTGGAGGCCTTATGGTGGTGATGGCATGTGTGTGTGTGTGTGTGTGTGTGTGTGTGTGTGTGTGTGTGTGTGTGTGTGTGTGTGTGTGTGTGTGTGTGTGTTTGTGTGTGCGTGTGTGTGTACTCGGGGAGCTCAAGTTTGCTTAAATCCTCACATGATGCCGTTTGATGTCGAGCCCCACCAATTTGCTTGTGAGGAACTCTGGACACACACACACACATGCACTCACAGGTCAATCCATGGTATCAGTAGCGCTCTGCTCAACATGTGCCTGGAATCACATGACCAAAAGGTTAAGGGCCTTGGGGCAGAAAGAATGTGTCGCCTGAGGTGCGGGCAGCAAGATCAAAGCCGGGTGATAAACCTTTCTTCTCGTGTGTGTGTGTGTGTGTGTGTGTGTGTGTGTGTGTGTGTGTCCCAAATATAAATCCCCCAGATTTAGTAGCGTGGTTTAACTTTAAGTGGCGGATAAGTGGATGGGCTCCTTACCGACACCCTCTCTCCAAACTGCCCCTGTCCCCGGCCCTAATAAGACCCTCTCTGTTCACTTCCAGCTTTGGAAGGGTGACTGTTGGTTCATGGGTGTCTGCATGTTTGGCCTAACTTATGTTACCCATTTCACCGTTGATGTCTATTGGTATGTTGGTGTGACCATGTGCAAAGTCTGTGTGTGTGTGTGTGTGTGTGTGTGTGTGTGTGTGTGTGTGTGTGTGTGTGTGTGTGCGTGTGTGTGTGTGTGTGTGTGTGTGTGTGCGTGCGTGCGTGCGTGCGTGCGTGCGTGCGTGCGTGCGTGCGTGCGTGCGTGCGTGCGTGCGTGCGTGCGTGCGTGCGCGTGCGCGTGCGCGTGCGTGTGCTTGGCTCAGGGAAGGGACTAATCCATGTTATTGGAATGATAATGAGCTGGCAGAGACAAGTCTTAAAGGAAGAAGGATCACTCTCTGTCTGTCGTCAACACCGTGCCGCTATCTATCACCATTACCTGGAGGAGAGGAGAGAGGGATGGGGCAGACGAGAGGAGAGAGGGATGGGGCAGACGAGAGGAGAGAGGGATGGGGCGGAGGAGAGGAGAGAGGGAGGGGGGCGGAGGAGAGAGGGAGGGGGTGGAGGAGAGGAGAAAGCCAGGGAACGTGGAGAAGCATCACCATCTCCGGTAAACGGGCCCGACCAATGGCCTAATCCATCTCCGTGACTCCGAAGAGGAGAGGAGGAAGGGATGAGGGGGGGAGACGAGGAGAGGGAGAGGGAGCGGCACTCGGAAGAACGGGCTGGAGAGAACGAGAGAAGAGAAGGAGTCAAGGTCACCCTGGAAGCAGGCTCGTCCAATCGTCTTTGTGTGGAGCGTGCCAGGCACGTTTCCCTCTCCGTCCTGATGTCACACAGCAAGGTCATGTGATGTCGACTGTTGCCGAGGCGTCCATAGGCACCTGCCTCTTAAAGCGACAGCCCCCCCCCACCACCACAGCCTCCACCACCACCGCCTCTGACCCTCCTGGCTTCATAGACTCCTATGTGACTACCTCATGCATATTCACGACCATCTCCGAGGAGGGAGAGCGCGCTGAGCTCCGCCACGCGGCTGCCAGGATCTGGAGATTGATCCGAGGGGCTCTGTGCTTCAAAGTAGACGAGCCGTTTTTTGTTCTCCGGAAGACGTCGCCACAATGCAGAAATAGATAATGGCGCGAGGCTCGGAATAGCTTTCCTTTTAGCGGTTGGATATTGGAAAAGGGAAATGGGTTTGCGTGTGCGTGCGTGCGTGCGTGCGTGTGTGTGTTTTTTCTCTGTTTTGTTGCTTTGAAGATCACCCTGCCTCTGTTTGACAGACGTTTGGCCTTTGGAGAATGTCACCGGTCGGCCGTCACAGACACTATGGACCGGGTGGTCTCCCTCCCCCCTCCCTCCGTTTATTCCCGTCGTTGCTCGTTCTGTAAACAAACACGTTTTCCACCCCTCTGTGTTGGGGGGGGGGGGGGGGGGGCGCTGGTGTCATCGGACCTGGGGGACTTAAGCTTTGCTAGGTGACTGATGCTCTGAGGAATACAGACAGACAAACACAGTGGCACGCCCCGAAGCACACACACACACACACACACACACACACACACACACACACACACACACACTCACCAGTCCCATCTGATCACCATTGGGACACACTTGGACGGATTGAGGTGCTGGTGCTGCCCTCTGAACACACACACACACACACACACACACACAGACAGACAGACAGACAGACAGACAGACAGACATATACACACACACACACACACACACACACACACACGCAAGGCCCGGCCTCAAAGGGAACCCCTCTCTCCTCCAGTGCAGCAGTGTTAGTAGAGTGGTGCTTTACAAGGCCAGGCTGACCCCTGGCTGACTGGACGAGTCTGCAGGGAACCAGCCGCCAGCTAGCAGCTGGCACTTATGACAGAGATGAACCATGGCTCTGTTCACTGCTCACACACACAGCCACGCAGTCACACACACACACACACACTCCCAAGGTAAGACCCGAGAGACACCTAGCTTCAATGTCTTTCTAGAGCCATACTAGCTGCTCCCTGCACGGTGTGGAGCAGGCCATAAACTATCTATGAGCGGAGCAGTTCCAGCCAGAGATCTTTTGCGGCGCTAAGTGAAGTAGACGGTGAACCGTCAGGCAGAGACAGGGAGTCTCAGACGCTAGCTTAGCGCTAAGAGCACCGTAGCGAAGACGCGGCACTACCGAGCTGAAGTCCCGTACACGCTGCGTGCTGTGTGAGAGGCGGCGTGCTGCATGCCACTTAGACCAGGGGCTCTCCACCCTCTTCTAACAAGGCCCCCTGGATTGTTTATTGTTATTATTTATTAGTTATTGTCCAAGACAATAGCCCGGGCCCCCCCTGTACAATGACGCGCACCATTTCAGTTCAACTCAATAGAGGTTGTTGTGTTTCGTTATTGGCCATCGTCTCAAGGCCCCCCAGGTTGCTCTCTGAGGCCCCCTAGTGGGCTGTGGCCCCCTTGTTGAGAAGGTCTGACTGAGATGACAGCGTGGTCTCCAATCTGTGCCGAGTCACTGGAGCAGTTGAACCTGAAGATAGTGGGCTGTGTTTGAATGTGTAAATGGTGGATGTGGCTGCATGTCGTCTACTACGTGTGTCTTGGTTTATGATTTAATGGAGGTCGCCACAAGGTATATTAGAGACATCCTGTTATCCCGCCACAGAATTACTGTAAGTGGAGTCAACAGGATGCTCGTGGTCACAATCAAGGCAGTGGTCGTTGCCTGTCAAACACTGTCAACAAACACAGGAACTGGAGTAGTTTACGTTGTTGATGTTGAGATGCGGGCTAGCTGACAAATGGTCGGCCATTTTGGATGTCCATGTTGGCAGGAGTGGCAGCAGCCCAACGGGTCCACTCTCGTTACTGTCTCACCCCTGTGGGCCTCTAGCCCGGTCTGGTCTAGTCTGGACTGGTCCGGTCCAATCTGGTCTATCCACCTACTCTCATGTAAACGTCTCTCCTTTCTCTCTGTGTCTTATCTTTTGAGTGCATCTCTTCTTGTGTGTAACTGTAGCTTTTATGCTCTGCTGTTCTCCAAACATATCCAGCCTCTGTTGACTTCCACTGTCTTTCTTGTATCGTTACTTAGGATGATGACATCTCTGGAATCACTGGAGCGGTTTGGCCCGGCTTAGACAATGGGCTGTATTCGAATATGTAAATAGAGAATGTGGCTGTATATCGTCTGCTACGTGTTTTAGTGCCCTCCTAAAACCATCGATAGTATTTATTATACGCTGATATCAGGCTAGCGCACAAGACCTTAGTGCTGCCATAAACCTTTCCCGTGCCGTATGATGTGTGTGTGTGTCTGTGTGTCTGTGTGTGTGTGTGTGTGTGTGTGTGTGTGTGTGTCTGTGTGTCTTTTCCTCACCGCCTCCCTCCCTGTGTGTACGT
This sequence comes from Aplochiton taeniatus, assembly GCA_017639675.1. Classification (NCBI taxonomy): domain Eukaryota; kingdom Metazoa; phylum Chordata; class Actinopteri; order Galaxiiformes; family Galaxiidae; genus Aplochiton; species Aplochiton taeniatus. Next base: position 11,134,946 of record CM030188.1, on the reverse strand, counting down.
AGACAGACTTAAACCTTCCATCTCTGTGCCAGGCTTTATCGTAGCGTTGGCTCCTCTTAACCGTCCGTGTCGACCCTGAAAGGCCCATCCATCCATCCTCTGGGACTCATCCACCCCCCCCCCCCCCCCCCCCCCCCCCCCAAGTCCCTTCCTCCACCTCCGCTCACACTCCTTGCCTGAAGGACCAGGGCGGTGCTCGGCCGCCCGGCTCCACATCGACCCCTGGCGCCTTGCCTCGTCTCCTCCACCTGCCCCCCCCCCCACCCCCCCCACCCCTACGGGAACCTGATTTATCGCGGTGGGTGTTGGCGGCGGGGGCCAAAATGGATGTCTCGTCTTGTTCCTCTTGGCTAGGACTGTCCTCTCAGATAGAAAGAGGCCTCAGGGCCGGGGAAGAGGAGGGGTTCGTTTGGCATACGTGGGAGCAAGGTTTGGAACGTGTCCCGTGGACGTGCGTCACTTCTCGGGGCTGCTGTCAGGCGGAGAGTTACGAGGTCGAAAAAGGACGCAGGTTTGGATATAGAACCGGGGGCTTTGTCCCCTCCAGCTGTCCTGACTCCTAGCGTGCTGTCATTGCAACGCGGGCCTTGGAAGGTTTGAAACAAGAGCTACGGTCGAGTATCGATTGGGAGAGCGAGGAGAGGAGGGAGTCATAGGTTTGGATCAGGGCCCCGGGTGAGCGCTGTCCACGCCAGCTGCTTTGAAACATTGCCACCCCAATGGAGAGGTGCAGGTCGTGGTGTGAGATTTGGAACAGGTCCCAAGGTGGTGATGGAAAGCACGAGGAAGCTGTGCTGTTTCTGTCAGTTCAGTTCTGTACGTTTGAATGTAAGATTTGGGACAGAGCCGGGGTAAGATTCCGTGTCCACTCCGTTTTTCTGCTTTTGATTGATGGATTATTGCCGGGGGGGGGGGGGGGGGGGGTTCTGTTTTCCCTCCACTGAATTACTGTAAGTGGAGTCAACAGGATGCTCTGGCCTGGTCTACTCTGGCCTAGTCCGGGCTGGTCCGGTCCAATCTGGACTTAGTTTTAAGGCCTCTCCTTTCTCTCTTTGTATATTGTATGTGTGCCTCATCTTAGAAGTCCATCTCTTCTTGTGTATGTCTGTGGCTTTGAAGCTCTGTCGTTCTCTAAACATGTCCAACTTCTGTTGACTTCTGTCTCTCTCTCTCTCTCTCTCTCTCTCTCTCTCTCTCTCTCTCTCTCTCTCTCTCTCTCTCTCTCTCTCTCTCTCTCTCTCTCTCTCTCTCTCTCTCTCTCTCTCTCCCCGTCCTCTCCTCTACAGCCAATCGGTGAGACCTCTTTTAGTTTACATTCTTTCCGCAAAGTCCAGTGGGTGAATTATTAAACACGGATCCTTGAGTACACTGTGTGTTTGTGTCCGTGTGTGTGTGTGTGTGTCTCCTTGTGTGTGTGTGTGTGTGTGTGTGTGTGTGTGTGTGTGTGTGTGTGTGTGCGTGTCCGCGTGCGTGTGTGTGTTTTTTATGTTGACAAGAGGTGAGCTATAACATGTCTTGCGTGTGCTGTGTTGACTGGCACTGCAGCTTTTTATAGTTTGGATAACCTCCCCCCCCCCCCCCTCTGTCTAGTATGGATAACCCCCCCCCCCCCTCTGTCTAGTGCACCTTGGTGCTCTGGGGACCAGGGAGGGCAATTACGTTCCCCTCAAGTGGCACAAACACTCCCCCTAGGGCTGAAACTAAACACTGTCTCATCCTTAGTTCACTTTTATCTGCTTGCATTTGGATTTGTTTTATTAAAATTGCTTATTTAATGTGTTTTTTTTAGGTACCTGCCGCAGTGTGGCGTGAATGAAGTAATGTCTCCTGTGTTTTGTTTTTGTGTTAGAGGCTTGGTGGCAACCGTTTAGCCAGGTGGTGAGTCATCCCTGCTGTGGTGAGCCTCCATGTTGACGTCCTCCTGTTTTTCCTCCCTGCAGGCTCTTCAACCTGACGCTGAAGAAGCTGATCATGCTGAAGGAGCTGGACAAGGACCTCACCTCCGTGGTCATAGCCGTCAAGCTCCAGGTACGCCTGCCGCCGCCGCCGGCGAGACCGTCGGCGCGGCGACGAGCGCCGGCGCGGCGACGAGCGCCTCGGCCCTCGGCGGCCGTCACCCGTAGAGAGAGACACGGCGCTGTTCAGTGTTTTCTGTCTGTAGACGGCACGTGTTTCCTTGCCCTGCTCTTCGGCGTTTGTTGACGCTCCCTTTCCGCGCTCTGGCGCCGGCGGGTTCTGCCGGAGCGCGACTCTTCCGGTTGCTTCTCCGCTCACTCTGCGGCCCCCCCGTTCTCTTAGCGCTCCGCTGGTTGCCAACGCTCACCTCCGTCTCGACACCCTCCCTCCTCCTCCCCGTCCCACTGTCTTTCCTGCGCTCCCCCGCTCCCTCCTTCCTACACGGTCTCTCTCCCTGGGTTGATGAAGTCTCGTGGTTTTGACACTGCGGGAGTTAGCCGCAAGCACTTCAATGATAATCTCCTCCTCCTCTCCCCTCCCTTTGTCTCTGCGTCTCTCATTCTGTTTACTGCTCTCTCTCTCTCTCTCTCTCTCTCTCTCTCTCTCTCTCTCTCTCTCTCTCTCTCTCTCTCTCTCTCTCTCTCTCTCTCTCTCTCTCTCTCTGTCCCTCTCCCTCTCTCACTTTTCCCGTCTCTTTCTCAGGGATCAAAGCGTATCCTGCGCTCCAACGAGATCCAGTTGTCTTCAGCAGGACTGACAGAGACAGACCTCCAGCTCACGTTCTCCCTGCAGGTAGGGGGGCACTGCACTCTTACCACCCGCTCTGCATCAAGCCACACAACACATACTTTTCCCCAGTGGGGGCCAGTGCAGTCCAACCAGCATTCATTTCATCATCATCATCAACAGACATATACTTTTCCCCCAAAACAAAGATGAACAAGTGAATTCATAAAAAGAATTACCCAACAAAAATACATACTTCCGTAAAGATAGATTAATCAAAGGACATATGCTTTCCCCCCCCAAAATACATTCATTTATAAAAGGAATTACCCAACGGAAATCCGTACTTGCCTACAGATAGTTTTTTTTAGAGAACACGGTACATAGCAGCCCTGGGATTATAACATGGACTTCAGAGCTGGCCGTAAAATGTCGCCCGCCACCGTGACCAAACTCCATCCAGCCCTCCAGCTAGATCAGCGTTAGGCTCCCATTGTGCCTCCGACACGACGAACGCTGCTTCCTCATCCCTGGGAGTATTCCCCACGCTATTTCCCTGTGTGATTCCTGGCTTCATTAAGTGGAACGCGGAGGGATTTCATGCTCGTAAAGTTCCGATAGAAGCCAGCCTTTTCCATTAACGTCTTGTGGTGCAGTGCAGTATGAGGGAACTTAATGGTGGGTTAAGCAGCGTATATATTACAGGGGGGGGGGGGGGTCTGTGAGCCGCCACTTCAAGAAGCCGGTGACGGGTAACCGGGTACGAAGACGTTACGCAACGAACCCAATTAGATCTCCATAATTATCCTGACCCAGGGAAAGAAAAGTCACGGTTGCTTATCTCCTGCATTGGCGCTAATACAACGATTCGATCACCCACACTTTAGACACTCTCTCACCGTGCGTGCGTGTGTGCGCGCGTGTGTGTGTGTGTGTGTGTGTGTGTGTGTGTGTGTCTCTCCCCAGTACCCCCATTTCCTGAAGAGAGACGCCAACAAGCTGCAGATCATGCTGCAGCGCCGTAAGCGCTACAAGAACCGCACCATCCTGGGCTACAAGACCCTGGCCCTGGGCCTGATCAACATGGCCGAGGTAGGGCACGGCACGGCCTCCTGGAACACCACGGCCCCCTTAACCAGGGATACGGCCCCGTATCCCCGTTCCACCTTCGGTTGCTTCGAGACCGTAGCGCCCCCCCCCCCCCCCACACACACACACACACACACACACACACACACACCCTCCCCCTCTCCCATCGTGGGATACTGACCTACTTCTAACACTGTGTGCTTTGAAGGTATCACCTTTGTGGGAGCTCTCTAGCCTACCGTTCCACTGGTTTTTATAACCTTCAGTTAAAGTTTTAGCACCGTTGTACAGTGATGTCTTACCTTTTCGAATACCTCAAAATGCGTTTATTTATGTGGAATATGATTTTGGCCTAACTTTGCCAGTGAATAGGATTTTAGTGAATAGGACTCACCCCAATTGGAGTAAACAAACTGTACCTGTATTGGCATAGACGGTCTGACCTTGGGTCTGGTCATGTTCCACAGCTAGCCAAGTTCAAAAAAGCAATGCTTTTATTTCTTTTGAGTTCCTACTCGGTCAAGGTCACGGTGAACCTGCCTCTCTTCAAGGTCATTTTGACGTTCTCTGCCCAAAGCTCTCCTCCTCCTCCTCCTCGGTGTTTGAAGTCAGACAACAGATGAGGTAGCTCCATTGTTAGCCACAGCACGGCCGCTGTTTCCACCCGTGTGACTGGTGCCGCTCCAATCCCGTGTCTCTGTAATAGGGGCTGTGGACTCCATTAACTGGCCGTGTATGTGAGCAGACTACTAAGAAATACACACACACACACACACACACACACACACACACACACACACACACTTGCCTGGTGCTGCTTCCCGGAGGAGGTGAGGGAACAAAGAAGGCTGGAGTAACAATAGCTCTGGTTCCACTCGCTGTCTTTTTCTCTTTTTTTTTGCCTCTTTCCTTTTTTCTTTTAATCACAGAGAGGTTTTTCTTCCTGTCTGTGAATATTGTGATGATGTCACTACAATACTCTTCATCTGTCTTTTGTTTTCTTCTCTTGTAATCACCTTTCTCCCTCTCCTCCCAACTCCCCCCATCTCTCTCTCTCTCTCTCTCTCTCTCTCTCTCTCTCTCTCTCTCTCTCTCTCTCTCTCTCTCGGCCAATGTATCCCCGTACCCCCCCCCCCCTCCCTCCAGGTGATGCAGCACCCCAGTGAGGGGGCTCAGGTGCTGGGCCTCCACAGCCAGCTGAAGGACGCCTCGATGCCGGTGGCTGAGGTGCGCGTCTACTCGCTCTCCAGCCAGCCCATCGACCACGAGGGCCCCAAGGCCAAGATGTCTGGTGAGTGCAGATCGATAAGCCCCCCCCCCCCCCCCCTCCCGCCCCCTCCCTCGGGGTCCCAAAACAGAGCCCCGTAGATCTGAGCCTGCGGTGGCCGCTCGATAGACTCGTCCGCCTACCCGGCCGCTGTGTTGGAGTGGACTCAGTGGAGAGAGGGGGGGGGGGCGGGGGGGGAGGTAGGGGGGGGGGGGGGCACTCTAGTAGACACTGGTGCACAGGGGGTTTAAAATGACTCATTGATCAATGAGAAATGTTGGAAATCTATGCTGGACCTCTATTCTTTTGTATAACTCGTTATATTGTTATAGAAATGCCATTGTATTATTTCTCATGGGTATTATTTCAATCTCCTTCAAACTCTCATCCATTTCCCTCCGCTCTTTCTTTCTCGTTTTCTATTTGTTTCTCCCGTCCGTCGACCTTTCGCTGCAGACCGCTCTCCAGACATAGACAACTACTCGGAGGAAGAGGAGGA
>CM030188.1:11071909-11124409 GCA_017639675.1 Aplochiton taeniatus | reverse complement strand
TCAGGATTATTTAGGATTACGGCACTGCAAACACATCCATTTTGATATACCTCTTCAAGGTTAAGCGCAAGCAAAGCCCTTTGGTAATTTTGCGTGTGGACTCACACACACACACACACATTTCCCAAACCAACGCAGACCAAGGAGAACTACGAAAGGAAACCCCTAAGGCATGTCATTACTGGTGAGACCATGGCAGTGTTCACGCCTCACAGCACAGCGCCCCCTCTGCTGGTGGACAGTGTGTATTACAGTCAGGGTTTCCTCTGGGTAAAGCAATGCTTTCTATTCCAGCCCACCATCCCCTCCTAAGCCACTCATCTAGATGATGGGAGCTCCGACGCACGCCTCTCAATGCGATGCAACGTTTGTGTTGTTTCGCGTTTCGATCGGGGTTCAATCCAGCACGGATGTGAAGTGGGATTACCGAGGGCAAATGTAATGAAAGTTTTTCTCCCTGTTTTTTTTGTTTGTGTGTGTGTGTGTGTGTGTGTGTGTGTGTGTGTGTGTGTGTGTGTGTGTGTGTGTGTGTGTGTGTGTGTGTGTGCGTGCGTGTGCGCGTGCGCGTGCGCGTGTGCGTGCCTCCAGGCCGTTCTTTGAGGGGATGTCCCAGTCCAGTTCCCAGACGGAGATTGGCAGCCTCAACAGCAAAGGCAGTTTGGGGAGAGACACCTTCAGCCCAGTAAGTTACTGAGAGAAGGCACCGTGGTAACCAAGGACAAAACCAGAGACAGAGACATACAGAAAGAGAGAGAGAGACAAACAGAGAGAGAGAGAGAGACACCAAGAGAGAGCTTGTATTTGGGTCAAAGGTGACAGGAGGCCCATAAAAAAAGAACAGAGAGGTAGAGAGAGGGGGATGGCGGGGACAGGGGAAGACGGTTGTGGACTCAAAACGGGGGAGGAGGATGTGGAGGCAGCAGACTGAGCAGAGCTCTGTTGTTCAGCCATGCATATCACAAGCCCTACTGATTTATGTAAAAGTCCTGTTTCCCTCTCAATATTTGATGGTTCCTACTTGCGACCAAGTAAGTGGAAGTTGCTCCAATTGGAACTTTTGTTTCAAAGTTACGTTAGGTTTATGAAGTGGCTTGTGTGTGTGTGTGTGTGTGTGTGTGTGTGTGTGTGTGTGTGTGTGTGTGTGTGTGTGTGTGTGTGTGTGTGTGTGTGTGTGTGTGTGTGTGTGTGTGTGTGTGTGTGTGTGTCCAGCAGGGAGAACAGCTTCCAATAGAGAGGCTGAAACACTCCCGCAGTCGCAACCTGGAGGACGCCCTTTCAGAGACCGACACATTGGTGAGACGGGTGTGTCTGTGTGTGTGTGTGTGTGTGTGCAGGTGTGTACGCAGTGTGTGTGTGTGTGTGTGTGTGTGTGTGTGTGTGTGATATTGGTTCAGGCTCTATATATAAACAAGGCCACAAAATGTAGACCTCCAGGGCCAGACTATGCCACTTGTGCAGTCACTGAGGAAAAAGCAAGAGGAAGCGTTCGTGTGTGTGTGTGCGTACGTGTGTGTGTGTGTGCGTGAGTATGTGCGTGCGTGCGTGTGTGTGTTTCTTTACTTAGTACGGATAGTGAATCTGACTAACTGACTGTTGACTGAGTTGATAATTGTCTTTGTGTGTGTGTGTGTGTGTGTGTGTGTGTGTGTGTGTGTGTGTGTCTGTGTCTGTGTCTGTGTCTGTGTCTGTGTCCTCGTCTCCCGCGTGTGTAGGAGTTGAACGATCAGGAGCTGTACTCCGAGGTGGGCCCCTGCATCACGGTCTCTGTGGCTGAGAAACCCCGTACGCCTATGAAGAGCAGCAAGAACGACGGGGGACAGACCATACCTTCTCCACGGTAACCCCCACCACACGCACGCACACACGCACGCACGCACGCACGCACGCACGCCCGCCCGCCCAGCAACAGCAACCGCCTTCTGTCCTTTTGAACAGACCCCCGGCCGTTGACGTTTTATGACGTGCGTCTTCATCTCACTGAGATGAAAGATATCTGTTTCCCCCTCGGTGCCTCAGAGAGATGGATGTGCGTGCCGGTCTCAAAGCGTGAGGAAGGCCATCGGCTCATAAAAAAAAAAAATTATTATCGACCGCTGCCGCCCATGGATTTTGTGTCGGGAATCCCCTGATTGAGCTCCACAGTCCATTGACCAGAGGGTGCAGCCAGACCCCCATGAGAACGGGTGGGCAGTAAACTGTGGGGCATGGTGAGGGGACAGGACTGACGCCTAAGTGCTAGCTAGCGTAAGCTCAAATTATTTATACATCTTCAAGCCCTCCACACAAAAGGAACCAAAAGTATAACCAGACTCTAGGTATTAAAACCACAAGTACGAATATTAATGAGCCGTAAAAAAGCGTATGAAGCAATGACACGTCGTTCAGTAGGATAGACCTGCATCGCATAGTTCTCTGTGGCAGACAGTTTGTGAGGGGGAAACGTTGCTCTCCTGGCGATGACAGCGATCCGCCGTCTCTGCTGTGAATGGGGTGCACATGTGGTTGGAGGGCCAGAGAGCCATACAGCCTGTAGGCCACTGAGTGAACCGTTGGCCGTTTGTGTACCGCCAGGCTGGATGGAGGCCACACACCCAGGCAGAAGAGGAGCAGCACCCCCATGAAGGAAAGGCAGCTGTCCAAGCCTCTGTCTGAGAGGACCAACAGCTCCGACTCCGAGAGGTCCCCTGAACTGGGGGGTCACAGCACACCGGTAAACCCATACACACACACACACACACACACACACGTGCACCCCAAACTACACACACACACACCCCAAATCACACAGACACCAAACTACACACACGCTCACACACACACACACACACGCACACACACACAAACACCCACCCCAAACCACACACACACACACACACACACACACACCACACACACACAAATGCATGAACACACGTTTACATTTATATTTCACCCATGCTGTGTCATTACATTAACCGTTACCATATATAGTTTCTGTAAAGTACATTGAGGTTGTGATAACACATACGCAAAGATACACACAGACACACAACAAAACGAATACATGCATGACACACACTGATGCATTGCTCATATGTGCAGAATAATTCTCGTAAACACACACACACACACACACACAGAGACCCCCCCCCCCCCCCACACACACACACACACACACTCACACACACAGCATATAGAGCACCCCTATAGCTCTAGCCGTCACTGTTCATCAATCGTATCCTAGCTTCAGGAGAAAACGCAGCAGATTCTTCACACACTGTAAACTAGAAAATTCGTTTTCTTCTGTCTCTCATCGAGCCCCATGACCCCCCCCCCTCCGCTCTCTCTCTCTCAATCTCTCTCTCTCTCTCTCTTTCTCTCTCTCTAACCCTCTGTCTCTTTCTTTTTCTTTCTCTCGGTCTTCATCCTCCCACTCACTCCCTCTCTTCTAAATAAAGAACCTAACTGTGCTTAGAGCCTCCTATGACTCGTTGCTGAGGCATGAATTATGTATGTTCTGATGACTCATTCCAAAAGTTACTTTGACGTTGCCATGGAGTTTTGTACTTGTGTGTGTTTGTGTGTGGGTTTCCAGATCCAGATGGTTCCTGTACATCTATGCATGTTCCTATCCCACTAACTCAACCTTTGACACCTTTTGGGTTGGTGGTATGTGTGTGTGTGTGTGTGTGTGTGTGTGTGTGTGTGTGAAGGTCTTGAGGAAAGCTGTGTACGACCAACTGAACCAGATCCTGCTGTCTGACGCTGCACTTCCTGAGAGTCTCATACTGGTCAACGTTTCCGACTGGCAAGGCCAGGTAACCGCTTTGACACCTGTTTGTGTGTGTGTGTGTGTGTGTGTGTGTGTGTGTGTGTGTATATATTTGCGTGTGTGTGTATGTTTGCAATTTCCCATTGATCAAGCTGGTCTGTACGCGGCGCAGTCTATATCAATTTTCTGTGAGTGTGTGTGTGTGTGTGTGTGTGTGTGTGTGTGTGTGTGTGTGTGTGTGTGTGTGTGTGTGTGTGTGTGTGCCTGCCTGCCTGCCTGCCTGCGTGCGTGCGTGCCACAGTCTATGTCACTAGCAAGGACCACACCCCAACAATGGGTCGTTCAATGGGTCGTAGGTTTACTGAAATCATTACGGTTAGATGAATGATTTAGATGAGAGGAGTCAAAGGAGGAAGTGGGATGTCATCTGTTAGGTCGGTCCGGGTGGATCTACTGGAGACCGGTTGGAGGGAGACTCAGTGTGGGGGGGGGTCCATCTCAGGTGCCTATTCCACCAGAGGTGAATTCGGATCCCCCTGCCTCTACCTAGAATGAGATATGGGAGAGTTATGCACCTGGTAGAAGTGAAAAGGGAGGCTGGGTCGATGAATCAGAGACAGACAGCTCTGAATGAGTTGACTGGGTATAAGAAGGCTTTGACGTGTGGTTTGAGGCGTGGCCCTGCTCCAGAACCTAAGTTAACTCATTAACGCCCTATCAACCAGTGCCCATTTTGACCCTAATTTTATATTTAGTTTTAGTTCATCAAGTCAAATTGTAGTAATTTTTTTGTTTTGTTTTAGTCAAGATTTAGTCATTGGTTGTGAATTTTCATTTTAGTCAAATCTTAGTCAATGATTTTGTCCTAATGTTAGTCATCATTTTTTGTCTTGATACTGTTATGCTGAAGGATATTTCTCCTGGCAGTAAATGTTCCATTAAGAAGTAAGCATACCTTCAGCTATGTGTTTAGTCATCCAGGGGGAGAATGTGTTACTGACTGTCTCCATGGCACCCTGTTCTCATTGGGAACACCACACATCGTGTGTGGGTGTGTTTGACTGAAAGGGAAATGTGTTCACAGGTCATCTCTTCTCTTTCTTCCCACCTGGCAGACTGGTGAAGAAGATGAGACACTTATTTGAGAGGCAGCCCAGCTAATTGTTTTGTTTTGCTTTTAGCTAGATTTGTAGCTTTCAGAAGGTTATGTTAGCTTGTTTACATTACCGGAATGGCCTGGCGGACAAGCACCGAGCAGGGGAACACCATCTTCCGATGAGAAAGGTGCATGGAGGCAGTGCTTGTCTGGAGTTTGTTTTGCACTTTATGCAGATTTATGCAAGTAAAGGATTGGTTATTAAAAAGGAAAACAACCAATGCTTGGGGCGGCAACTGTGATGTAGGTTATCTACCTGGACAGTGGCAGCTATTTCGTTGAGTCATTATTCGTCAGGACATAATGAACTAGGAGTTTGTGTGTGTGTGTGTGTGACAGAGAGAGAGTGCGTGTTTTTCTGCGGGTGTGTGCCTGTGTATATGTTCATCATCTCCTGTTGTTCCTGCTGGTCTGTATCAACTGTGTGTGTGTGTGTGTGTGTGTGTGTGTGTGTGTGTGTGTGTGTGTGTGTGTGTGTGTGTGTGCGTGCGTGTGTGTGTGTGCTTACAGTACGTGGCGGAGCAGCTCCAGGTGCAGAGACACCCGGTGGTGTGTACGTGTTCGGGGGCAGAGATCCAGGCAGTGCTGGCGGCCGTGCTCACCCGCATCCAGAAGTTGTGAGTGGGTCTATGGGGACGCTGCTAACCAGGCCTCCACTCTTATCAGACAGTCTCACACACACACACACACACACACACACACACACACACACACCACACACTGTGGAACTGCTGCTGACTCACTCCTCATCTCTTTCTCTCTCTCTCTGTCTCTTTCTCTCTCTCTCTCTCTCTCTCGCTCTCTCTTTCATTCTCTCTCTCTCCCTCTCTCTCCTTTCTTTTTCTCTCTCCTCACCCCATATCTATTTTCTTTATCATCCTGGTTCTCTTTTAATCCAATCTTCTCTCTCCCTCCACCCCCCTCATTGTCCCTCTTGTTTGTTATCGCCCTGTTCTTCACCTCCTCCTCTCTCTCTCTCTCTGCCTGTGTCCCCTTGCAGCTGTAACTGTAACTCGTCCATGCCCAGGCCGGTCAAGGTGGCGGCGGTGGGTGGCCAGAGCTACCTGGGCGCCATCCTCCAGTTCTTCGTCACCCAGCTGGCCAACAAGACGTCAGACTGGCTGAACCACATGAGGCTCCTGGTGGTCCCGCTGGGTGAGACCACCACCACACGCCACCCGCCTTGCCTATGTAACAGCGTTCCGCCAGGGGCCTGGTGGCAGTGCTAGATGGCTTGATTAACTCTCTTTTGTGTGTGTGTGTGTGTGTGTGTGTGTGTATGTGTGTGTATCTGTCTGTTTTTATCTTTATCTCATCTTTCCATTGCTTACTCTCACCGTCTGACTTTCTCTCTTTCTCTTATTCGCTTTTCATTGCTCTCTCTCTCTCCCTCTTCCTCCCTCCCTCTGCTGATTGGTTGCCACCCAATAGGCTCCCATCCTGTTGCTAAGCACCTAGGTGCCCTTGACAACCGCTACAGTTCGGCTTTCCTGGACGGGGCGTGGAGAGACGTGTTCAGCCGCTCGGAGCCCCCACAGACAGGTGACACACACACACACACACACACACACACACACACCCCAACACACACACACACACACACATTACACAGTGCGAGTGCCGTTACCTTAACACACAACCGTATTCCCCAGAGTGATGAGTGAGGGCTTAACACTGGAAGAATAGCTGGATATATTGATGGAAAAGTCTACACTGTATTGATCGTAAAAAAAAGAAGTTATCCGCCTAAATTTAATATTAAAGTTAAATTCAAGGAGCTGGAACCTCTGATGTGTGTGTGTGTGTGTGTGTGTGTGTGTGTGTGTTATGCTGAGCAGACATGTTGGATGTGGCTGGCAGGATCTCCCAGTACATCGGTGGCTCCACCATCACACACCAGCTGCCCATCGCAGAGGCCATGCTCACCTGCAAACACAGAGCGTGAGTACTGGAACACACACACACTTTAATCGTTTCAAAGCGCCAGTAGCTACACGTGGTTCACCTGTACAAAACTAAAAACATGATTACAGGTTCTGAACATTGCAATGTTGTTGTTTTTTTCCTCACTCTTTCATTTCCCCCTTCTCCAGGCGCGACGAGGACTCTTACCAGAAGTTTATTCCTTTCATCGGGGTAGGTGACCTTGTAGTTTTGGCTCCGTGCAGTAGTTGTTGTGTTGACGGCAGGCATAACCTCCCCTAACTCCCTCCTCTCCTGTCTGCTAGGTGGTGAAGGTTGGTCTGATTGAACCTGGCCAGTCCTCCACTGGTGAGTGACTAAGGCTCAGAGAACAAATACATCCACTCACACTCCGTCCATATGTTATCCTATTACATGTACGCTGTCGACTGAGACTGACCTGTGTGGACTGACCTCTAGTTAACCTATTGACAGTAAGACTGTTGATCTGATTGACCTGGGGTCAGCTTGTATTGACCGTGTTTATTGTGGAGTCGTTTGCCTTTTCAAAGGAAACAGTTCTTGGATCTGATGTGGAGTCTGTTTCCGCGTACGGTTCGCGTGTGAAAATGTCGTTTCTTAACGGGGTGTTTCCTGTCTGGGCGGGGCTTATCCAGCAGACGGCGAGGAGGGCGTGGCCGTGAGCCTGGCCGTCCCCTCCACGTCCCCGCCCTCCCACGGCTCCCCCGCGGGCACCATGAAGGAGGCGGCCACCCCCCCCTCCTCCCCCTCCATGGGCAGCGCCCTCTCTGTGCAGGGGTGAGTGACATGGGGTGTTTGAATGTTTGCATGTCTAAATGTTAAATGTTTAAATGTAAACTTTATCATGTAAACCAGGCAAGTCAATTGAGAGCATGTTTTCATTTACAAAGACGGCCTGGCCCAGAGGCAAAACACAGCAGTTGTAAAAGAAATACATATTTTTTGTGAAACAGAGTAGATTGAAAAAGAGTACGCAGCGTAGGTTGAATATGGATAAGACGATAAGTGTACAATTATTAGCATTTAACCAGACAAGCCCTTCGAGAACATGTTCTCCTTTACAAAGACGGCCTGGCCAAGAGCCAAGACACTGAAAACTAAAAACATTTCAGTCAGTCTAGCAGATAGGGGGATTTCCTAACAGGTACTGCCTTAATAACATAACATTTTATTAAAATATTTGTCAGAGTGAGTCTACCGTTCTCGATGTCTCCTCTTTCTGACGTTTTCGCCATGTTGAAAATATACCATATTCCATTATTATACATTATACATTTTTTATTTTTTACTATATATGAACATTAACAACAATAATCACATAGATTATTACATGGATTTATCCACCCAGTCAGCACATATTGGCGCCTGGATCCCCTAAAATGGTTTTGTGGTCAAACCAGTAACCGCTCTCCTCATCCACATCTACAGTAGCTCCATGTGTCTTGTCCCTGCATACAGCCCCTCGACGCAGGTCTCTACTTTTTCAAAATGGGATTCCGCCCCAGTCATATTTGTCTCGCCACATCGCCCTGCTCCTCCCGCTTTCCCCAGGATCCCCAGGTTGTCAATAGTATGTTAGCGCAGCGAAATGCCTTAGAGCACGGATCTGATGGTTTTCTTTTTAATATCATCCTGGGGGGTGATAGCACGTAGCAATTTTGAATATACAGTGCCAGTCAGAAGTTTGGACTTCCTCATTCAAGTCAGTGGGAAAGCGTGTCCAAACCTTTCACTGGTGCTATATATCTCGAGGTTGCTAGGTTGTTATCAGATGGCGTGGAGCCACAGTCCTATTTAAGTGCTTTGGTTTTTGATATATAAATTCAATGAACTTGAATTATCATTATTCATTTCCCTTGGCTGTCCTCCTCCGTAAACGCCTCTCTTTCCTCCGGCCTCTCCCCCCAGGAGCCCCAGCATCTCGCATGGCGTGGACGCCATCGGCCTGCAGGTGGACTACTGGCTGGCCTCGCTGGCCGAGAAGCGGCGGGAGGGCGAGCGGCGCGACACGGCCTGCAAGAACACGCTGAAGAGCGCCTTCCGCTCGCTGCAGGTCAGCCGCCTGCCGGGGGAGGGCAGCAGCGAGCCCCAGGTGCAGGTCAGCACCATGGCCATGACCGTGGTCACCAAGGAGAAGAACAAGAAAGGTAAGGCTCGGCAGGAGGAGAAGGAGAAGAAGAAGCAGGGGCGCGTGTGAAAGACATCAGAACGGCTATGAGTCATAGTATTGTTTTATTGTAACACTGACGACTACACGTATCTAACTCTGTCAGAGTGGATTATCAGGGACTGTGTTTGTGGGATGCGCCGCGACCGTACTGTTGTTTGCGACGCTGAGTCATCGCGACGCCTCCGTGTTCACTCCTTCCCTCGCTGTCTCTCCTGTTTCTGTGTTCGGCTCAGTTCCAACCATCTTCCTGGGGAAGAAGCCCAAGGAGAAGGACGTGGACTCCAAGAGCCAGGTCATCGAGGGCATCAGCCGGCTGATCTGCTCCACCAAGCAGCAGCAAACCATCCTCAAAGGTAACCCCACACCCGGCAGGACTGAGGGGAGGGACCGAGGAAGGGAGGGAGGGAGGGAGGGAGGGAGGGAGGGAGGGAGGGAGGGAGGGAGGGAGGGAAAGAGGGATGAAAAAACTTAAATGCAAGAGAAAGGTGGATAGGATGGCAGGTCAAGCCATAGAGACGGTGCTGAAGGGAAACCTAACCTGAGAGAGATGGATGAACGGAGGGTGGGAAGGAGGGAGGGATGGAGGGAGGGAGGGAGGGAAAGACTAAAATGCAAGAGGAAGGTGGATAGGGTGGCAGATCAAGCCATAGAGACGGTGCTGAAGGGAAACCTAACCTGAGAGAGATGGATGAACGGAGGGATGGAGGGAGGGAGGGAGAAAGGAGAGAAGGGATACCGTGTTGGACCACAACAGAAAGGGATGGTTGTTGAAAGGTTAGACAGAGGTTGTTGATAGGTTAGATGGAGTTTGTTGATAGGTTAGATGAAGGTTGTTGAGAGGTAGATGGAGTTCTAAAATTAATTAAATGGTCTGCCCACCATTAACCTCCCGTGTGTGTGTGTGTGTGTGTGTGTGTGTGTGTGTGTGTGTGTGTGTGTGTGTGTGTGTGTGTGTGTGTGTGTGTGTCCCTCACAGTCTCCATCGACGGAGTGGAGTGGAACGACGTCAAGTTCTTCCAGCTGGCCGCACAGTGGCCCACCCACGTCAAGTATCTTCCTGTCGGACTGTTTGGCTACAGCAAACCCCCCTCTTAGACCCCCTCCCCCTTTGACCAACGACCCCCTGCAGACTGTCGTCGCTCGACCCACCCCCATCTTGTAGGCTCACGGAGGCCATTGGCTGGCTCTCAGCGCTGCCTGGGACCACCGCTGGGACGGCCAATCGTTACAGAGGAGTTGAGGGGAGTCGGGCCCAGGTTTTCAACGCTACATGTTGTGTCTTTACTCTGGGGAGGGAGAGTGGAAGATGGAGGTTTAGAGGGCCCAGCGTTACTTCTAGTCACTTTAATTAATAGTAAAAGCCTCTTTTGGTGTGTGTGTGTGTGTGTGTGTGTGTGTGTGTGTGTGTGTGCGTGCGTGCGTGCGTGCGTGTGCATGTTTGTGTTTTACGTAAAAAAAAAGAGAGGCTTACAGCACAAGTTTATCAACTGCCGTTTAACTCACTATACTATGAGATGCAATAGCATGACCAACTCACAGATTCTCAACCCTGAAACCCTCTAGTGGCCAAGACTTGCATGTGATAAGTTAGCTTCTAGCCCCCTTTACACGCCAGAGCCAATAACACGCTAATGTTTTCTTGAAGCCTTCACACTTTGGTGTAAACTAAACACAAAATCATTGTACACCCCCGCCGAGTACATCACAGTGAAGTGACTGGTAACAACTTTCTCGCTAAAGCCCCAGGTAGGGTTGTGTTTTATGCTCTTCTAAAAGTAACAGCTTGTTTACTAAAGGGGATTTATGTTCGGTTTGTTCAGCCCTCTTTGGGAACCAGCGGTGCTTTTGCTTCATAGGAATGTGAGGTGGGAGCCATATTTACTTTTCCCGGTGGATTACCTTTGCAAGGAGGCAAAAAACATTCCAGAAATGTTTTGGAAGCTCAGTTTTGTTTCATTTATCCCTAAAACAGACAACACTTTAAGAATTTAAATACGGTAAACAATGCTGAGATGGCTGTCAATTCGTTTTCAGATTTTTGATTTTGCTGTTTTGTTTCTTTTGAAGAGCTGTCAGATTCATCGCCAGCCGGGGTAAATAAAAAATGTCTGCCTCCTGAGTTCCTTACACACAAAAAAAAGCATTGGGATTTGAGCTCTGGGTATTCTGGGTAGGGCGTTTTGTTAGAACACCATTATCATTTTAGTTTTGTATGTGCTATGCAGATCTCTTCATCTCAACTCCAAGCTTGAAAAGTCCCCCCTCATCAAAGCACAATCTCGCTCGCTGGCTTGTCCCCCAACCTAATCAAACTACAACAGAAGGATGGGTGGCTTTTCCATTTCCATGGTAACAGACCTGGCTCAAACAGATGACAGGGGTTTTCTCAAGAGGGCCAAATGGGCAGGGCTTGCACTTTTAGAGACCCTGTTGTGCTAGACTCCTTGATTTGGTCCCAGAAAATGTGGATGGACTTGGAACGGCTATCGACCCAGGTCTGCGTGGTCGTCAATCATGTCTAGGGTGTTGTGTGGTAACAAGTGAGTGTACAGTGGCTGGTAACGTGTGTGTAAATGTACTATGGTGAAAACCTTGAAACAAAAAGATCTAAATGAAAACCAATATCTTTTATTTTGTTTGTACCACGTGACACAGTACAATGGATTTGTGTGTGTGTGTGTGTGTGTGTGTGTGTGTGTGTGTGTGTGTGTGTGTGGCTTTGTTTGTTGATGCTGTGGTGCATTCGATATCACTGATCAATTAAGGGTTGCGAAACCATTGGCAGCAACCAAACGTTTGACCTTGTAGCTTGACACAAGGTGATGGCATGTTTACCTTTAAGAGCCGCTTTGGACCGTTGCCTCGCTGTTGTAACTATAAAAAACGATTTTCTATCCAAAGAAGAAGAGTCAACTCAAATTGTACTTGGTTGCAAAGCCAAGAATGTATCTTCAAAAGTGCTTTGTAGCTAGTTTAGAAAATAGCTGTAGTTCCAATATGTTGCTATTAAGGGTGAAAGCCAGGCTCAAGTAGCTTTGCCTTGTGTCACCTACCCAGTAAGTTACATAGTGCCCATTCGTTCATAGTCAAGTATTTACGCTAAAAAGGTTTCAAGTATTAACAACAAGGTCTCCATTTTTGCTGGTTATACTATTGTTCTCTTTGAGATAAGCTTGACGTTTTTTCCTGTATAGATGTTACGATGTTCAAGGTTGTGGCTGCAACATCCTCTGTAACTCAAGTCTACTCCTTCTGGTTTTCTAAACAGGAGGTTGCACTAAAGGTTCTAATCGTACTACCTAATACTTGCTCTGTTTAGATGTGTTGTTGTAAGTACGGGGAACTCAAATTTTATTTTATAAGAAAATATTGAAAATATGGCAGTAAACTACAGCTTATCCATCCCATTCTAGATCAAACTAAGGTTCTGGAAGCGTCTGGTGTAGAATGTGATCCATCTCAAAGCTGGAGTTGGCCTCCATTCTGAGAGCCTAGATACTACTGTATGTTTGACTTCTGCGTTCACAAAGAGAAATGGCACAGTGGCACTCTTGAACACAGTTTGACGCTAGACATCTTTCCTTATCATGTGTGTCACTGATTTCAAGGGCTAGACAGAATGAAAGATCTAGTCTCCATCGCAGGCTAACTGACACTCTTGTATAAATATTTGAAAACTACAACTTTGGTTGTAAAATGTTTGTTGACCAACTTGTGAGCTTGACGTACAATCGGCGTTCAGAGAGAGGATCAGGATGTTGCATATTGAAGAGGTTCAGTATTTTGTCGTTTTGGTAGAGGTGACTGCCTGCAATGATGGCTCCACAGATCTCAAACCGTTTTTTGCCTTCAAGCGTGGTCAGCGTACTGAAAAAAGGGGTCTTTCCACTGATTCCATTTGAGCAAATATACACTTAATGTACACTGAAGTGTCTACAAAAAAAAAGTTCACTGCCAAAAAAATATCAAATGTTACATTGCTTCCATTTCCCAAGATGAACCATGGGTGTTACATAGATGTTCTGTGTATTTATCCCCCAAGCACCCCCACCCCCCTCCCCGATGTGAGTCACAAAAGAAAAACATCAAAGCCTTGTTCTAACTCCGTTATTTAAATGATGTAAAAAATTGTTTGCCACCGAAAGATCAACAGTATTTTCCTCGTCCTTTTAACATACACATCCTGTCTTTCCAGGTGACCCTTTATCTTCCTTCTCTCAAACCCTGTACTTTACTTCCAGGACATTTAAGCCTTGTCCCTGTGTGTTCCCTGCTGTTCTGTACCTGTGTCCAGTCAAACTGTGCTTGTTTGGTGCGATGTATGTCCTTGACTAGTTACATTGTATGGAGGCAAGTTGTAAAGTCAATTAATAATTAGTCCTACCTTGAATGATCAATATTGTTTGATTTCAACGATCAATATCACTGTATTTGTCCGCCACTGTTTTATTTTTTTCCTCAAATGAGAAATAATAGTAAGAGTCTTTCTTTGCCTGCAAGCTTAGCCTTCAGATTGCAATCCACTGATAGGATTAGATTTACCTGAACTACCATGTATATTTTGCTGTCTATCCCCTTATGGAAAAACTGTTTTGAATAACAAAACATTAGTGACTCATGCGTTCCATGAGTATGATTTTCAATCTTCTCACCTTGTGGACTTGGAGAGTATTTTTGCACACACCATTGTTTCTTCAACATTTTTCAGCTTTTTTGCCTCTGCCTATAATAATTATATACTATGAAGCTTGTATATATCAGAATACTAGTACTTGTTATACTTTATGACTTAGCGTGTGTTTGTTTTTTTATTTGAAATGTTTTGTAGTACTGCTTTTTCATGATTATGTTGTAAATCAAAAAGATGTGGGATGAAAAGTACAAATTGTGCAATGTTGTGTTCGTTTTTTAAATAAAATACACATGATTTTTAGCATTGCTGAATGTTACTTTTCGCAAATCTTTTACAGAAATAAATTATGACAAATTCGACAAGGTATATACAATAGGCCAATATGCCAGTAACAGCACAATGGCCCACTGTCCAGGCGTCCACTGTTACCCCTCTTTCTCCTCTTTTTATCAACAGGGGGTATTGCTGATGTCATAGCCCTCGGCTGTGGATTGTGGGAGAAATCGGCCAACAGCCATCTTTTAGATTTCGAAAGGACGGCTGTCATCCTTAGAACACACTTTGCAGATTCCTTTTTGACTGGCAAGACGTCTTTGAGAATGGATAACATTCCAACGGCCTGCATTTTCAACTCTGTTTCTGTATTTTGAGTTATTGTATAAAGTTATCTATCTTGTTTGTAAACATAGCCTTGCTTACGCTACCTTAAGTTTGGCTGGCTCCAATGCATCAGCTAGCGAGGCTAGCATGCAGTTATTTACGATGAATGGCTTTGAGTTAATTTAACTGCATTTTTTGGACAGCAGCGGCATTACACAACCATAATTAAGCCAACAGTGTGTGAGCTATTTTTATTTCGATCGTGCAAGCCAGATAACGTGCAGTCGCTCGTGGATTTCACCAGTGAAACGACAGCTGAAAAAGAAGAGAGCGCGAGGAGAGGTAAACAAAACCTTATCTTAGATTTTCTAGTAAGTTTAAATCTTTCTTTTGCACCAACATCCCTAGACATAGGGTGTAGGTAATACCTGCTGAATGTGAGCGACATTGGTTATTCTCGGTGTTTGTACGCGTTGTCATTGTCCTGCGCAGTGCTGTCAAGAAAGTAGAGCATCAATTCTTCAACAGATTGGTTGCACAGGTCTGGTTGTCTTGAACAAAGCACGGAGTCAGCGCACTTTTCAATGGATAACACATTTTCAATTACGGTAATAATCCGCTTGGAGATTGATAGCTATTTTCAAATCTATCTGTAAAATGAATTGTAAGTCTATGAATTATTTGCACATTGGAATTAAATGTCCTCTGTAATATATTAGGCCCTAGGCTAAGTTCAACCGCTGTCATCTTTTTTCGCTAGATAGGGCTTGTGAATTCTATTGCTGGTGTTGAGTTATTTTAAATATGATACATATGGCGAGTGCTTTTAATTTGCTACATCGTTTTCCATCAGTCAGTTTGACATTTGTATTGAATCGCCCGGTCACCTTGCACTTAACCGTTACATTTGTATCCTTTGCAAGTCTGTATTAAAACCAGGCCTTTGAGAGATCTGTTTACTAACATTGGAGTCATAGACGACGTGATTTCCTGCTCACAAACACTGATGTCGATGTTTTAGCATTATTTTGAAGTATATTTTTCAGTGACTTGTTTGTTTAATTGATCACCTTGACCGATGTATTTTTTTGATTCAGTTTTTCATCCTGTGCGATAGGCTATGCGTCAGGTTTATTTGAACTATTCACAAGAACAGGCAGTATTGATCTTGAGAATCATAAGACATCTTTTTGTTGTTGTAGATATTTTCCCTAGTTGACCTCCGACAGAAATTGCTAGATCGTTGATCATTGGTGCATTGCAGTCAATGCATTGGGCGGACGGGGAATGGGAGAAGATAGCGGGGTGGGGGCGGGCTGAAGGCAGCCTCCTGCCGCCGCGAGAGTAGCACAGGTGCGCGGCCACGATCAAAGCACGAGATGGAAAGTCAAGGTCCACGGGGTTGCGCATTCGGCGTTTCTTTCCACTGCAATGATTTTGTTTACCGTGAGTTAACCTATAAAGACCCTCTTGTATAGGGAATTTAAAGAATTCTGCTTTCCCCTCCTCCCTATTCATTGAGTTGAGGATACTGCCACTTGCTCACAGCTCTAGATCAAGAGATTAAAGTCTTATAGGCTGTAGGGACACTGAGGAGGAGGGGACTGGGATCATCTGATTTTGTAGGCCACAGCTGCAGATTTTTCATTCAGCTAACATGCTGTAGTCCTGCGTTTAGCTTTTTTGTGTGTGAGAGTGTATGCCAGCCAATTCTGAATTCAAACACACACACACACACACACACACACACACACACACACACACACACTTTTATTTTAACCCAGTCTCTTCCACCCCACTTCACTCCCAGCCATGCGCTTATTCAGTCCCGTCCCCCCCTTTCTTCACATCTCTCCTCGTGTCCGACCTAACTCCCCCTCTCTCCCCTCTGGCCAGTGTGCGTGAGCCCCGAGGTTACATGTCCACAATGGTCTACCCACGCGAAGAGACCCTGGAGCGACTGAGTCAGGACGAGATCGTGCTCAACACCAAGGCGGTGATGCAGGGCCTGGAGACTCTGCGGGGGGAGCACGCCCAGCTGCTCACCTCCCTGCTCGACTGCACCTCCCAGCTCCCCGCCGCCCACGAGAAATCCGGCCTGCTCCGCAAGAGCATGGAGGACATCGAGCTGGGCCTGGGCGAGGCACAGGTACGGAGGATGGACGAGGCCCTGCTGGGGGGGGGGGGTCGAATGTGCGTGTTCTTTTTAGGAGAGGCGTGAGAGACTCCACTGGCTGGTGTTGAATGTGTTTCTTATTCTCGGGAGAGGCCTGAGAGACTTTAACCGGGGCCAGTGTTTACAGTGTAAAATAAACACAATGCAAAATAAACCCGGTTCTGTAGATAGTTCCCCTGTGTTCTCGTTAGGGCTCGGGGTGAAATAGTAAGACAGGCCTGTTGACAGGCACATGTGGTAGCTCATGTTTTGCTGGGGTGGTGCAAGTTATCCAGGAAATTAAACTTGAAGCTTTGTTTGAAAGATATGATGTGCTCTTTTTGTACGGACAGATTGAACCCACTGCCAATGAGTGGGTATTGTCCGTCCTCTCAGAAAGAAATACTGATCATTTAACAAAATCATGAAGAGTTTATTTATGTAGCTTGTTTTTTCAGCCGTGCTTACCTGACGCTGAAGTGATGAGCTGTGACCTGTTGATGAATATGTCTCAACTAATTGTGAAGGGGGAGCTTAGACAAAAGGGACTTGGCAGGCCTAATGTTTCACTCTAACCCTCTTGTGTGGGTGATCCGGTACAAAAAAACACTCTTCCAGTCTCTCAATTGTTTAGAGTGGCATATTATATTATATTATATCATCCAAGGGGTGAGTAACAAAGCAACAAGGGATGAATCTCTGTCCCACGCACCGTTTGCCATTTGAATCCTGTGGAGGATACCAACTAGTCAGTATCCTATGACATATATTATCTCTAAAACAGAGGAACTACTCTACCCACAACCTCTTTATCAATAGAAGCCATTCATGGTCTCCTAACGGTAGTTTTTTTCATGCAGGGTTGTTTTAGGTTACGCAATTATGAACGGAGGCACGATAGAGTTCTATCTCCATGGGCACCACAACAGAAGACTATATATAATACAATATATAAACATAAACATATTTAGACCCTTTCCTTACTTGCCCTTCCTCTTTTACAGCTTCGCTCTTTTGAGTAACTCTTCTGCCGGGCCTCAAGCTGACCAAAGACAAATAACATTACATGATGTTAACCCTCTCCACTCCAACAAATAACATTACAAGATGTTAACCCTCTCCACTCCCACAAATAACATTACAAGATGTTAACCCTCTCCACTCCAACAAATAACATTACAAGATGTTAACCCTTTCCACTCCCCCCCCATAAATAACCTTACAAGATGTTAACCCTTTCCACTCCCTTCCATAAATAACCTTACAAGATGTTAACCCTCTCCATTCCCTCCCAACAAATAAACTCAGAGGATGTCTAACCCCCCCCCCCCCCCCGAACAATAACCGACATTGACGATAACCCTATTTCCCTCCCTCCCTCCTCACCCCCAGGTGATCATCGCTCTGTCGGGCCACCTGAGCGCGGTGGAGTCGGAGAAGCAGAAGCTGCGGGCCCAGGTGCGCCGCCTCTGCCAGGAGAACCAGTGGCTGCGCGACGAGCTGGCGGGCACGCAGCACAAGCTGCAGCGCAGCGAGCAGAGCGTGGCCCAGCTGGAGGAGGAGAAGAAGCACCTGGAGTTCATGAACCAGATCAAGAAGTTTGACGACGACACCTCGCCCTCCGATGACAAGGCGCAGAGTGGAGGGGGAGGAGGTGGGGGAGGAGGAGGCGGCGGCGGAGGGGGGGACACGTCCAAGGACAGCCTGGATGACCTTTTCCCGAACGACGACGACCAGGGGCCAGGTGAGGTCCCCCCCCCCCGCTAGAAGGGAGCGCTCTGTCGAGAGCCGCACGCCACTCTGTCCTTGGCGTCGCCGCAGTGAAGTCACGGAAACAAGAGTAGCTAGTGGCCACTGGAGGCGGAGCGAGTGGTCCGGCATTGAACCGTTGGCATGGTGGGGTCGGTTCCGTTGAAAAGTAGCCGTTGTTGATGCTGGCGTGCTTTGTCTGTCCCTTGAAAGAGGTGGCATAGTGGTCCCAGTAAGAGTTAACTCGAGTAAATATTGGCTGTTGCAAGTATTTGTTTTGATAAGTGCTTAGGCAGGGCCGACTTGACGGCCACTGCAAAAAGGCGGTTACACTTTGCAGAGGTAGTTCTGCAGAGCCTCTGGGATCTTTATTTAATTTGATTCATTTCCAGACTGTTCCCTGGACTCTTTAAGGCTGTGAACGTGACAGTGTTTCTGTTCCAAATGGGTTACTCAAAGTTCAGAAAGGTTATACATGGACTAGACCGGGTCCAAACCAGCTTATGCAATCTATGGTGTCATGCAACAAGTAGAGCTTTTACTTTCTGATGTGCAAAATATACATCAAAGCTTACCGCTTGTTATGTTGAGCGCTCTACATTATTCCCACCCCCCCCTCTCCCTTCAGCCCAGCCCAGTGGAGAGGTAGCAGCCCAGCAAGGAGGCTACGAGATCCCAGCCCGCCTCCGCACCCTCCACAACCTGGTCATCCAGTACGCCTCCCAGGGCAGGTACGGATAGCATTCCTTCATAATTCCACACTGTCTCACTCAGTTTGCTGTCAGGTACCTTTTATTTTATTTATTTTTTTACCTTGATGCCATAATAAAGTCTCCCCTATAGAAAACGTAACGTAAATCCAAGTCATTCCTTTTATATTCCTCCTCATGACTTTATTAATTTACTCTCTGAGATATGAAAATATATATATATATATATATATATATATATATATATATATATATATATATATTATATTTTGTTTTATTTTATTTTATTTTATTTTATTTTATTTTATTTTATTATATTATATTATATATATTATCCAGGTATGAGGTGGCGGTGCCCCTGTGTAAGCAGGCTCTGGAGGACCTGGAGAAGACCTCAGGACATGACCACCCTGACGTGGCCACCATGCTCAACATCCTGGCCCTGGTCTACAGGTGGGTGGGACAAGACAGGGAGGATGGACTAGCACACAGAGCAGGGAGTGATATGTGGGAGTGTTACACTGAAAAGGGTGTTTTAAATGGGCCGATACACATTTTAGCATGTTGTAATGAAATTGCATATCGTTGTGTTGCGAACGGGACATGGTAAAAAGGGACGTTACTTCTGGGTCATGTGGAAAAGAAGTAGCCAGTTATTGACTCCTAAACATAAATAAATAAATCATTTAACATCCTAAATAAATGGTTGAAGTGCTCTTTGCCGTTGGAACTGAACCCTGTGCTTTTTTGTGGTTGGCGCCCAGGGACCAGAACAAGTACAAGGAGGCGGCCCACCTGCTGAACGACGCCCTGGCCATCCGGGAGAAGACCCTGGGGAAGGACCACCCGGCCGTGGCCGCCACGCTCAACAACCTGGCCGTGCTCTACGGCAAGAGGGGCAAGTACAAGGAGGCCGAGCCCCTCTGCAAGAGAGCCCTGGAGATCAGGGAGAAGGTAGGAGGAAGTGGAGCGACTGAGAAAAACAAACAAACAGGGAGCTACTCCATGGAATGGAAAGTACTGTATAGGGAGGTGGAAATAGATTTTTATAATTCACTTTGTTGGTAAATATACAATAGATGGTACAACTGTAGACAAGTAGTGACATGGAGTAAATCGCTAAAGTTGTAACATTTTCTCGTTGGAGTTGGGGCCCAGTGTTTTTCCCCCTCTGTGTTTTGCTGTCTCTCTGTTTAGTGCTTGCGAGTGCATTCAAGTGTTTGAACGGCCAGTGTTTGGAGTGGCCTGTGAAGCACCACTCAGCCCTTTGTGAGTGCTGCGTCTGGGCTGTGCGTCTGGGCCTACTCCAATCTCTCTGTCTCTGTCTCGTCCTTCTCTGTTCCTCGTCCAGGTTCTGGGGAAGTACCACCCGGACGTGGCCAAGCAGCTCAACAACCTGGCCCTGCTGTGCCAGAACCAGGGCAAGTACGAGGAGGTGGAGTACTACTACCGCCGCGCCCTGGAGATCTACGAGTCCAAGCTGGGCGCCGACGACCCCAATGTGGCCAAGACCAAGAACAATCTGGTGAGAGGAGATGCAGGGAGACCACACCCAGGGCCGTTTGAGTGTCAGGAGATACCATATTCCAGATGCAATTATACGTCTGTCGTGTCCTCAACCTTGTCTGCAGGCATCTGAGTTAGCGGGGATCATTTTGAATGCATGACATTTTGGCAGCCAGTGCGTTGAAATATGGGTAGCCTACAGAATTCCATACTTTGTAGATCCAGACTCGGCCGGATGTGTTTCCTAGTGAGCCATTGTCCCTGTGCCCTCTTCTTTGTCCAGGCCACCTGCTACCTGAAACAGGGGAAGTTCAAAGACGCTGAGTCCCTGTACAAAGAGATCCTGACCCGGGCGCACGAGAAGGAGTTTGGGTCCGTCAACAGTGAGTCGTTAACTGGATAACGTTACCTCAGGACACACTCACAGTATTTAGATTCTACTGTGTGCCCCTGCTTAAGCAATACAGCCGCAAACAAATATCCTGTACATTTACTAACTGTTATTGCCGTTATTTCGACTGTGTGCCCCTGCTGGGGGTTCTTAAGCAATACAGCCGCTAACAAATATCCTGTTACTATAGTAACTTTCCAACTTATATTGGCGTAACAGACATTCAGAAAGCCATGTTTTTGTGCTTTGTCATCTTTGTGTGATTTGTGAGACCTCTCTGGATGCCTTGGGCCCCTCCACTAGTCGTAGACAGGAGCCCTATTCTACTAAGCCGGTCCCCTTGCATTGAGCAGCCTTTTAGCTCTGATGTGCATTGCGGCCTGGACTTCACCGTCAACTCCTGCACCTATTGGTCCGTTCGCATACGTGGCACTTCGCTGGTTGGTCGGGTCAGAGGGCTACCGGAAGCGCCGTCTAAACACGCCCAAAGCAGCTTTCCACTCACCCATGCTCTTCTCACTATCCAAAGCCAATCAAACACTTATGCCGTCGCACAGAACGAATTAGGACAATGATCAGCCCCTTATTTTCATCAGACACATTTACCTGTACCAGGTTTCCGTTAGCCGGTAACTACCGGTTTATGCCTGGTAGAATATAAAAAAACGATACATTCAAAACTTGCCTGTCAAAATGTCCTTTAATAACGCTCATACAAAACTTAGTCATAGTGAAGGCTATCCCAAATCAGGACATTTGTGTGTTGACAGGGAAACAGCCTATTAACAGCCTGCAGTACTTTTTTAAAGACGGCACTGAAAAGTTGTCCAGAGAAGGAGAGAGTGACGCAGCTTAGGTGCATTGCAAGCTGCAAAGACACAGCGGACATCAAGTCGGCACCAGGGGACTTAAAGATGCTCAGTGACAGCCTAAACTTTAGCGGCTTATGTTGAGGTTTTACTTTATTGTTCGTTTGGCTCAGTCGCTATTGTTCATTAAAGTGTCAAACTGATTTGAGGCCGTTGTCATTCTTTCGTCAACCTAGGTCTACATTATAGTTGCGTTTGTAACAAAGACTGTTACTGAAACGTCACCGTTAAGTTTAAATTTGCCGGGTAAAATCTATTCTTTCTGGACACTGAACCGACAAAAAATGATAATACTAGCGGAAACCCTGACCTGTACGGACACAGCATATTTCTTATGCGCCACGTTTGCAAAGTGTTCACCCAAGTGAATTGATTATAATCATCGTTATCATCATTTGAATTATTATTTTGTAATATTCTCACAACTTCCTTGTTTTTCAGACGACAACAAGCCCATCTGGATGCATGCGGAGGAGAGGGAGGAGAGTAAGGTAAGTTTATAAAACCCTGGCGTCACTAACACATTAGAGAGACGGACGACCCTGGATCTGTTTTCCTTTCCTTTCCTTTCCTTTCCTTCCTTTCCTCACACCTCTTCCCGTCTCTCTCAGGGAAAGCGTAAGGACTCTGGACCCTATGGGGAGTATGGGAGCTGGTACAAGGCCTGCAAGGTGGACAGGTAAGTCGTTTCTAATCTGTTAAACGGTTAACGCTTTTTCAAAGGTCGGTTAGCTACATTGTTTGTGTGTTTTTTGTGTCAGTCCTACAGTCAATACCACCTTGAAGAGCCTAGGGGCGCTGTACCGTCGCCAGGGAAAACTGGAGGCTGCAGAGACACTTGAGGAGTGTGCCACCAAGACACGCAAACAGGTATCACAGAGACAGGTGTATCACAGTGACAGGTGTATCACAGAGACTGGTGTATCACAGTGACTAGTATATCACAGAGACTGGTGTATCACAGTGACAGGTGTATCACAGAGACTGGTGTATCACAGTGACAGGTGTATCACAGTGACGGGTGTGTCACAGTGACGGGTGTGTCACAGTGACGGGTGTATCACAGAGACTGGTGTATCACAGTGACAGGTGTATCACAGAGACTGGTGTATCACAGAGACTGGTGTATCACAGAGACAGGTGTATCACAGTGACAGGTGTATCACAGTGACAGGTGTATCACAGTGACAGGTGTATCACAGTGACAGGTGTATCACAGAGACAGGTGTATCACAGTGACAGGTGTATCACAGTGACAGGTGTATCACAGTGACAGGTGTATCACAGTGACAGGTGTATCACAGTGACAGGTGTATCACAGTGACAGGTGTATCACAGTGACAGGTGTATCACAGTGACAGGTGTATCACAGAGACTGGTGTATCACAGTGACTGGTGTATCACAGTGACAGGTGTATCACAGAGACTGGTGTATCACAGAGACTGGTGTATCACAGTGACAGGTGTATCACAGAGACTGGTGTATCACAGTGACAGGTGTATCACAGTGACAGGTGTATCACAGTGACAGGTGTATCACAGTGACTGGTGTATCACAGTGACTGGTGTATCACAGTGACAGGTGTATCACAGTGACAGGTGTATCACAGTGACAGGTGTATCACAGTGACAGGTGTATCACAGTGACAGGTGTATCACAGAGACTGGTGTATCACAGTGACTGGTGTATCACAGTGACAGGTGTATCACAGAGACTGGTGTATCACAGAGACTGGTGTATCACAGTGACAGGTGTATCACAGAGACTGGTGTATCACAGTGACAGGTGTATCACAGAGACTGGTGTATCACAGTGACAGGTGTATCACAGAGACTGGTGTATCACAGTGACAGGTGTATCACAGAGACTGGTGTATCACAGTGACAGGTGTATCACAGTGACAGGTGTATCACAGTGACAGGTGTATCACAGTGACAGGTGTATCACAGTGACAGGTGTATCACAGTGACAGGTGTATCACAGTGACAGGTGTATCACAGTGACAGGTGTATCACAGAGACTGGTGTATCACAGTGACAGGTGTATCACAGAGACTGGTGTATCACAGTGACAGGTGTATCACAGAGACTGGTGTATCACAGAGACTGGTGTATCACAGTGACAGGTGTATCACAGAGACTGGTGTATCACAGTGACAGGTGTATCACAGAGACTGGTGTATCACAGTGACAGGTGTATCACAGAGACTGGTGTATCACAGTGACAGGTGTATCACAGAGACTGGTGTATCACAGTGACAGGTGTATCACAGTGACAGGTGTATCACAGTGACAGGTGTATCACAGAGACAGGTGTAACACAGAGACAGGTGTAACACAGAGACAGGTGTAACACAGAGACAGGTGTATCACAGAGACAGGTGTATCACAGAGACTGGTGTATCACAGAGACAGGTGTATCACAGAGACAGGTGTATCACAGAGACAGGTGTATCACAGAGACAGGTGTATCACAGAGACAGGTGTATCACAGAGACAGGTGTATCACAGAGACAGGTGTATCACAGAGACAGGTATATCACACAGACAGGTGCTGAAATGACAGGTATCACACAGTCAGGTGTGTCACACAGACAGGTATATCACAGAGACAGGCATCACACAGACAGATGCTGAAATGACAGGTATATCACACAGACAGGTATCACACAGACATGTATCACAGACAGGTGTTTCACAGAGACAGGTATATCACACAGACAGGTGCTGAAATGACAGATATATCACACAGACAGGCATCACACAGACAGGTATATCACACAGACAGGTATATCACACGAACAGGTAGATCACACAGGCGTCACATAGACAGGTATATTACATAGACTGCTATCACATAGACAGGTATCACAACTGTTGCAACTCACCATAAGTATCATCACAATGCCCCCCATTTCCCCTCCCAGGGAATTGATGCCATCAACCAGAGTAAAGTGGTGGAGCTGCTGAAAGATGGCGGGGCCGGGGGGGCCGAGCGACGCCAGAGCAGGGAGGGCCTCAACGGGTCACAGCGAGGCGATTGTGATGGAGACAACTCTGCCGAGTGGAACGGGGTCGGCCATTTTGAAATGCTACGTCACTGTGAAGTTATTGTTTGTTTGAAAAGCCTTTGTAGTTTTTGGTTAGGGGTTAATTACTATTATAACAACTTGACTTCATCAGAAGATTGTCCACTTCCACTTTTACCAGCACAGTGTATGGAAATATCGTATGGAGATTCAACCTTCAGTATTTAATTTTCTGTTTATTTCTTTCACCTTTTTTCGCGCTGTCAGGATGGGAACGGGGCATTGCGTCGTAGCGGCTCCTTCGGGAAGATCCGGGAAGCCCTGAGGAAGAGCAGTGAGATGCTGGTCAAGAAGCTGCAGGGCAGTGGACCCCAGGAGCCACGCAACCCAGGGTGAGACTACTACTGTGTGTGTGTGTGTGTGTGTGTGTGTGTGTGTGTGTGTGTGTGTGTGTGTGTGTATTGTAATGTAGTCTGTCAAAATATATCTTAAGTCTATTCTTTCCTTTCACTTGGCATACTTATGTGCCTTGGCGTTCTTCAGGATGAAGAGAGCCAGCTCCCTCAACTTCCTGAACAAGTCTGTAGAGGAGACTGCACAGGTACTACAGCTTTCCCATCAGTCGCCCTCAGCCCCTGTAACCAGACACATTGGGCCATGTCAAATTTTTACGTATCTATATGCACAGTTAGAGGGTCATATTTTGCACGTCAATTGAAGCCAACATATTTTAAATAATATAAACAATGTTCTAAAAGTTGTTTTAAGGTATTTTTTTTTTTTTTTTTTTTTTTTTTTTTTTTTTTAAACGTGTGTTGCTTCTCTCTTCCTCTACAGGACGCAAACTCGACCCTGTCGGAATGCCGGGGCCTGAGTGCCAGCAACGTGGACCTAACAAGACGCAGCTCCCTGATTGGTTAGAGCAGAGACAAAATCCCACCTAATTAAGCCCCGTTTAGATCAAACTTGCGTTCAAGAAATATTTTTTTATAGAAATGTAGGGGGAGGGTAGAATCAAAACAGAAACGAAAACATAACATTGCATTGTTGACACTCAATTTGCTTTGTTTGCTTTGCTGTATTATTCGCTGGCATCTTTCAAACAGGTACGGAAAATGACAATATTTAGAACACAAGCATGCTGCTTACTAGGACGTGTATTGTCTGCACTTGACCCTCCTTGTGTTTTTTTTATGTAAGGCATAGCATGATGACATCAAATAGTGCATCGTATTACAATGTGACGAATTTATACCTTGTACCGACCAACCCTTGTGCAGACACTCGACCTTAGGTAGGCTAGACGTGCTAGCGATTCAGTTTAGAGATGCACTGCATTGCACACCTTGTATTTCACTAGTAGCATGAATTATTGCTAATGCTAATCACCTCATTCAATCCATATCACACGTGCTAGACTGCTGCTGTTCCGAGTCACATAGTCAGTAATACAAAAAAAGATATATAAACATTCTTTTAGGGATTGCAAACTGAACAGCACCGACCAGTTGCACCTCACGTTTTGCCTTCGGAACTTTTTTGTATATATACAGGTTAAATTATTTGATAGTTTTTTCTCTGTAAATAGTGCGCAGAATTTTCCTTTCTTCTTCTGTTTACATTGTAGCGTTGATAAGGACCTCAGTTGTGAAAGTGATTGTAAAAAAAAAAATAATAATAATAATTCGACGGAAGAAAGAATCAATGAAAGAAGGAAAAAATGAAATACCGTTAATTCATCATCTCCCTCCCCACGGGTCAGCATGTGAATTGCTTATGTTGAAGAAACCGAGTACCTCAGTCAGTAGGGCTTGTTGACCTGCTGAGTACGTTTCTGTCTAGAACAGGTGACAGCTTCAATGTTGCCCCGTGAGGCCAATGAGGTTGCATCCAAAAGAAAACATTACTCACGGGCTAGAATTATATCGCTATAGTCTGTTGCAGCCATGTTGTTGCTTTCAGGGTAATGTTAAGTTGTAATGTTTTTTGGTCCCAGAATGGCAACAATAGCCTGTTTTCGTCAACGACTGACACGTAGTCTTATGAAGTACAACTTTGTACTTTTCAGGTGCCTGTTAGTAATACGTAGGACCGGTGGATGGCTACAAAGCTACAGAGTCTGTTCCTAGTTTGAAAATTCTGAAAACACAAGTCACAAATATTGCAGGGTAATTTTGTGTAACCCTAATTTGCTTGTTTATTGTACTGTGAAGTATTTTGTGTTAAAAGCTGATGCAGTGCATTAGTGATGCTTTTAACATTTTTTTTTCTTTATTGATCTGTTGATTCGCCTTAGCTGGACATTTTGTACAAAACAATCCCTGCTCAATCCCATGATTATGTCTATCAGAATGGATATAATTGGTCTTAATCAATGGCCCTTTTCAATTCTGACCAATGATAGCCACCACTTAACCTTGTCCTGATTTGCTCATGTTTATGATTGGCTTGAACCTAAAATGGATCCTTTTTTTGTGTTGTGGCACAGATAATTGAGTGAGTGATTATTTGAATGTCAAACTTTACGTGGGTGTGGGGGATATGATAAGTCACAGTTATGCTGTTTGTTTTTTTGTGTTGTTCCTGCTTTGTCGGCGCGGAGTTGAAACTCCTCCAAAAACAAGACTGATACCAAGAGAACTGTCGACAGAATGTAAACTTCTTCCTCATGTAAGTGAGTCATAGCCAGACTCGCCG
Organism: Aplochiton taeniatus; assembly: GCA_017639675.1. Lineage (NCBI taxonomy): Eukaryota > Metazoa > Chordata > Actinopteri > Galaxiiformes > Galaxiidae > Aplochiton > Aplochiton taeniatus. Next base: position 11,097,049 of record CM030188.1, on the reverse strand, counting down.
ATGAGATGTCACATCGCTGGGCCTGCCTTAAGCGACACATCATTTCCTGGTTATGTTGCTAGTGACGTTGGGAATATGTTGGCTAAGGAGGCAGGGATTTACCAGGGGGACAGGTGTGGTCAAAGTTTCAGATGAAGAATTAGGCTTTTGTAGGAAGACGGGAGAGAGGATAACAATGTGTTTCAAATAATAGCAAATAGAAAAATACCTACTGTGAAAAGAAGGAGAGAGCGCAATATTGGGATAAATGCTTTGTGTCATTAACAGCAAATAATGTACAGAATTGTTATGTGACCTTTGCGTTGCCGTCTCACAAACACATATACACACTATAAAGCATATACTCAACGTAGTATAGAAAACCTATTGTCACCCACATACACAGACAATCTTAACTTTGTGTAGTTGTGTACAAAGTCGGTTTAACGTGAAAGCATGTAGTTTGTAGCTTCCTGGAGATGCTGTACTCCACTACCAACGAATGTTCTCTTAAGAAAGACTTTACTTTTAGACTCAGAGCTGCTTCTCCAATAACACACTATAGCATCTTTAATGGTTAGAAGTCCACCCATTAAACATATACTGTATATCCGCATTAGGCCAGAGGTCCATGACCAAGTGAGTCAATCAATCACTGGGTGGGGCTGCCGTAGAATGTAGAAGGAATCTATGACACAGAGAAACTGTGGTCTGCCACGCTGCACTGTGAATGTATAATTAGAACGGTTAGAATGGATCACAGCACCTCCACAACTAGTCGGCAGGATGGCTTGACTGGAAACCGACGTCCTTTATTTTCACTGAAACAAACAAAACCTAAAAACTATGACTTCTGTTTTTTTTGCAGTTGGTTTTGTTTCATGAGCAGAAAGAGCTCTCCGATAGTGACTGGTGGCCTAGTGTGGCGATCTTGTAACGTTTCTGTAGGATAATGATCTCAATGTTAAGGGGCCAATCTCATGTATATTTTCTGAAAGGTTCAATAAATAAAAAATCCCACTTTTCAAACTGACCCTGATGCAGTGTGTTTTGTGTCTTTAAAAAACAACATTCTTACTGATGTCACGGTTGACGAAATTGTAAATGTCTGGTGAGCTCAATTTGTGTGTGTGTGAGGGTGTTAACCAGACTAGTCACACTACTGCTGTGAGCTACTTGGTGACTTCCTGTATCATCTACAAAACCCCGGCATTACAGAAGGAAACCAAACCCACCAGCAAGTACTTCAAACGAAATAGGACAGTGCTGTGCAATCACAATACCCATCTTCATTCTGTATCGTCTATTCTCAAGCAACGAGGACTTAATGGCCGAATGCGCATAGCAGCGACACTGTAGAGGTCAAGGCCAGGCTGTCAAAATGGAGCCTGACAGATGTAAGCTGAATTGTGTGGACTCTGGAATATCAAGTAAGCTGGTCGCGCTCTTCTAGAACCTTGTAGAAGCTTTTTACCACAACAATCGTTCATTGTGAGAATTTGTGTTTCATTTACCGTTGGTCAGAGCTGCCATGCACATGTGTATCGGCACATACCAGATTTATATCATTTGAATGTGTATCTACTTCTACAAACGTGAAGGAGACATTAATCAGGCTAAACTCAATTCTTACATGTGACGAGATTATTATTTATCTACAAAGCGTCACTCGGTGTCCCTCTTGGGTGTGTGTATCCTTCTCCAGGCTCGCTGTCGACCATGTCAGTGACCCCGGCCAACCGCGGCCCCCCGCGGCCCACCGGGCCGCCCCCCACTCCACCTCGCCAAGCGGGGCCGGCCCAGGTCCAGTTTCAGCTGGGGCTCCTCAGGGAGGTGGTCCCAGTCCAGGGCAGCTGCCTGAGCTTCCAAGAAGCCAAGAGGCTGGCTTCAGAGATCATCGAACGGAAGGTAGTGCTCCTACCAGTCTCTTCTTATTCTTTTTCTTTCTTCTTAAGTCGTATGTTGTCTTTCTATAACAACTTTCCCCCCACGAGCTTCTCTTTTGCCGTTTTGTCTGAAAGAATGTTTGGTTGATCCCAGAAAGAATAGGTGATTTAAACCAGGGAAATGAAAACCTTCACATAGGCTATGGATGGAGAGAGTTCAAAAGGGTTTTCAGCCACTCCTTTGTTGTTTCACTTTGTCGGTCAGCTTACATTCCCCCTCCATTGACTCTTTGTCATGTGCACCATGCCCAATTTCAACATACACTGAAGGAAATAATTATTTGATCCCTTGTAGATTTTGTAAGTTTGTCCACTGACAAAGAAATGAAAGGTCTATCATTTGAATGGTAGGTTTATTTTAACATTCAGAGATAGAATAAAAAAAAAAGAAATCCAGAAAATCACATTATATAAAATATATACATTGATTTGCATTTGATTGAGTGAAATAAGTATTTGATCTCCTAGCACAACATGACTTAGTACTTGGTGGAGAAACCCTTGTTGGCAAGCACGGAGGTCAGACGTCTCTTGTAGTTGGTTACCAGGTTTGCGCACATCTCAGGGAGGATGTTGGTCCACTCCGCTTTGCATATCCTCTCCAAATCCTTAAGGTTTCGAGGCTGTCGTTTAGCATCTCGAAGCTTCAGCTCCCTCCATAGATGTTCTATGGGATTAAGGTCTGGAGACTGACTGGCTAGGCCACTCCATGACCTTAATGTGCTTCTTCCTGAGCCACGCCTTTGTTGCCATGGCAGTATGTTTTGGGTCATTGTCGTGCTGGAAGACCCACCCACAACCCATTTTCAGTGTCCTGGCTGAGGGAAGGAGGTTGTCGCCCAAGATTTCACGGTACGTCGCCCCGTCCATCCTCCCCTCGATGCAGTGAAGTTGTCCTGTCCTCTTAGCAGAGAAACCCCCCAAAACATAATGTTTCCACCTCCATGCTTGACGGTGGGGATGGTGTTCTTGGGGTCATAGTCAGCATTTCTCTTCCTCCAAACACGGCGAGTCGAGTCGATGCCAAAGAGCTCGATTTTGGTCTCATCTGACCACAGCACCTTCTCCCAAGCCTCCTCTGAATCATTCAGGTGTTCATTGGCAAACTTCAGGGGGACCTTTCGGGCGCTGCAGGATTTTAATCCATTCCTGCGTAGTGTATTACTAATGGTTTTCTTGGTGACTGTGGTCCCAGCTGCCTTGAGATCATTAACAAGCTCCTCTCGTGTAGTTCTGGGCTGATCCCTCACCTTTCTCATGATCCTCGATACCCCACGAGGAGAGATCTTGCATGAAGCCCCAGACCGAGGGCGATTGATGGTCATTTTGTGTTTCTTCCACTTTCAAATAATTGCACCAACAGTTGTCTCCTTCTCACCGAGCTGCTTGCCGATGGTCTTGTTGCTCATTCCGGCCTTGTGCAGGTCTACACAGGTCTTGTCCCTGACGTCCTTAGACAGCTCTTTGGTCTTGCCCATGGTGGAAAGGTTGCAATCTGATTGATTGATTCTGTGGACAGGTGTCTTTTATACAGGTAAAGAGTTGAGGCAGGTGTCTCTTATACTGGTACCGAGTTGAAATTAGGAGCACTTTCTTAGAGTTATGGGGACTAATATACCCGGCCTGTGGGAGCCAGAATTCTTGCTAGTTGGTAGGGGATCAAATACTTATTTCACTCAATCAAATGCAAATCAATGTATATATTTTATATATTGTGATTTTCTGGATTTCTTTTTTTTTATTCTATCTCTGAATGTTAAAATAAACTTACCATTGAAATGATAGACCTTTCATTTCTTTGTCAGTGGACAAACTTACAAATTCTGCAAGGGATCGAAATAATTATTTCCCTTCACTGTATATATTGATCGTCTCCATGGATTGATAGAAACACACGCAGGGTGTTAATCATAGTGATTCATATGCATACCAGAGTTTGACCAAGGGAAATCGGTGTGGTCAGTTCAGGGTTAGCGTTATTTCATGATAATATATAATGATACAACATTATTACGTTATTTTTGTGGCCATCTTTCATGGTCACAAGGTAGGCCTATACTTCTCACCTCTCTCTCTCTCTCTCTCTCTCTCTCTCTCTCTCTCTCTCTCTCTCTCTCTCTCTCTCTCTCTCTCTCTCTCTCTCTCTCTCTCTCTCTCTCTCTCTCTCTCTCCCTGCTCTCTTTCTCTCTCACAGCGCTCTCTCTGCTCTCTCCCCCATACCTCATTGTGCAGCTGGCCTGGTCTTCATCTCCCCTCTCTGTTGGGGAGGAAGTGTGTGGTCTAGAGGCATCTTCAGCGAACTTTCCAACCACAGTCTCCCTCGCCTCGCCACAAACACAGACACACAGACACACTGCCGACCTGTCTCGTTTGCAACTACACAGTAGCAAAGTCTCTTCTCTGATCTTCCGACAGGTTTCCAAGCCATAGGTCCAATGGCCTTGTCTACGTTCTGTTTGTGTTTTAGTATGAAGGCTTTTTCTATTTCCCTCCATCCTTATCTCTCGTTCTATCTTACTCTTTGTTCTCAGGTCTCTTAAAAATGAAGGGTGGAAAGTAGAAGGGGATCAAACCCGCCCCTGCCATTTTGGCTGTAGTTAGGCTCTCTGCATGCTGCTCCTCTTAAAAGCCAAGAGCACGGCGAGCAGGAAGCGAATGGACCGTGGACCTCCACTTTCCGTTTCTTTCAAATGCGCATTCTCTCTCTGTCTCTCGTTCTTTCTTCCCCTCAAGGCACGCACGCACGCACGCACGCACGCACACACACACACACACACACACACACACACACACACACACACACACACACACACACACACACAGACAACCTAAGGAGATTCTATCCAAGTTGATGGCGTGATGTTGCATGAAAGAACATTATGATTCTAGCTCCAATCTGATCCAGTGACCCATGCGTCTTGGAGTGAACTGATCTTAGCGAGTGCACTCCAGGGTTGATCCCGCCGCCAGCCTGGCTTTCCATCAGCAGGTTCACGTCTTTAAAAATGCTTGTGCGCGTATTCTCCTCCCGTAGAGGAGCCAGTTTGATCTGCTGCTTTCCCCCTCCTCCAAATTGAGCAGGTCTGGCTTTGATGGTGTCGTTCAGAGCAGCGTCCACCGGCTGTCTGCTGTCTGCTGTCTGCTGTCTGCTGTCTGCTGTCTGCTGTGACCTTGTCTTTGTTCTCCCACGCAACAGTCCGGCGTGTCTTCAAATTCATATCTTGCCCTTATGATTCTCTTAGTTTGGCCAATGGGTATACAGTGCATACAAAGATAACCTTGTGACTAAATCTTATGAATAAGATGTAAAAGAAAATCTGTTGATGAATAACTATGACAGTCACCTTTTGAGGAAAGGGGCGCTGGTCCATGTTCAGTTCTTCTTCATCAGACAATAATGCATTGTCATTATTTTTTCATTTATCTTCTATTCCTCACATAAAAAGACCATAGACATGTTTACAGAACAACTGTAATGTACGACAGTGCTCGCAGTGTATCACCTCTGCTATGTTTTCTAAGACTCCACACCCTACATCTAACATCTAACAACATATCCTAACAACATACCAACAGAATGAATATGATTTATTTGATGGATTCGCTACATCCTTACACCTTGCACCCACATCCTTCCCTATGGGTCGGTTGGCATTGAGTGGTGTTCCCCCTTGTCTCCTCCTCGTGTGCAGGCTCCAGACTGCAGTGTGGTGGGGCCAGGGGAGAAGATCCTGCTGTTCCGCCACCAGGCCGCCTCCAAACAGCTGCTGCACCGCGTGGTGGAGGGGGACTCTCTGCAGGACGGGGACCTTGTTGAGGTCGTTCTCTCAGGTCGGACTTCAAAACCCCCCTCAGAGAGCTGTGACAATAGATTTGTAATGAATTGTCAATCATAAACGTAGAGCACCATCAGCAGATGTTGAGATTATTCGTTTTATTGTTCAGTGGCCTTAGGATAAATCTTAGGCTTGTAACCCCAGCTGAACCTTGTGTTCTTAGAGATGTATGCATTGATTGTTCACCATCCGTCTCTCTCTCTCTCTCTCTGTAATACACTGACTCACTCTCTGACTCACTCACTCTCTCCTCCGTCTCACATGATGGTTTCTCTGACTCAGGGTCAGCCAATGTGACGGAGATGAAGATCCGCCCCCACTCGCTTTTGGTCCAATCGTATCGCACGCCCACCTTTTGTCACTACTGCGGGGAGATGCTGTGGGGCTTGGTGCGACAGGGATTGAAATGTGAAGGCAAGGATTCTCATGTCACCTGTCTCTACTGGGACTGTTTTCAATGGCGACATTATTTTTGTTGTATCTATTGTTTAACCAATGCTGGATGTATTGTATTTTGATAGCTGTCGAATATGTATGATGTATTTTATATATATATATATATATATATATATATATATATATATATATATATATATATATATATATATATATATATATATATATATATATACAGTTGCAATCAAAATGATTCAACCCCCATTGCAAATTTTGTTTGCAAAAAAAAAACAATCAAACAAGAACTATTTAAATGTGCTTGAGATAAAACACGTCAAATACCTTGACTGGCAAGGGCTTTGTTGACTGTGATGTTTGATTGCATGATGGAAATATGGCTAAGTCAAGAGAGTGGTCCAAAAAGTTAAGAAAATAAATTATTGGCCTGCACAAACAAGGAAAAGGATGCAAAAAGATAACAAAGGCACTGAATGTTCCTAGAGATACAGTTGGAAGCATAGTTTGCAAGTTCAAAGTTAACGGAACCTTGGCTATACTACCTGGACGTGGCAGAAAGAGGAAGCTATCACCAGCTGCCACTCCTGAGGAGGCAGGTGGTCAATAACCCTTGAGTGACTGCAAAAGACCTGCAGCAAGATTTGGTGGCAGCAGGCACTGAGGTTTCAGTTTGCACAGTAAGGCACATACTAAATGCTGAAGGTCTCCATGCCCGAACTCCAAGAGGCACACCTCTGCTGACCCAAAAGCACAAGAAAAGTCGGTTCCAATATGCTCAAAACCATATAAATAAGCCACAGAAGTTTGGGGATTCTGTTCTGTGGAGCGATGAAACAAAACTGGAACTTTTCGGCCCTATGGATCAGCAGTATGTCTGGAGGAGAAAAGATGAAGCATACGCTGAAAAGAACACCCTGCCTACAGTGAAGCATGGCAGTGGCTCGGTGTTGCTCTGGGGCTGCTTTACTTTCTCTAGCACTGGAAACCTGCAGTGGAGGGCAATTGAGTATCAGGAAATCCTAGGAGAAAACGTCATGGCTTTGTAAGGAAGCTGAAGCTTGGGCGTCACTGGACCTTCCAACAGGACAATCATCCCAAGCATACCTCAAAGTCCACAAAGGCTTGGTTTCAGAGGAAGTCCTGGAAGATTCTGCAGTGGCTGTCACAGTCGCCTGACTCGAAGCCCATAGCAAGTCTTTAGTGGGATTTGAAGAGGGCGGTTGCAGCACGCAAACCCGAGAATATTAGTGAAAAGGAGGCCATTGCCCATGAGGAATGCTGCCAAAAGCTGGTGTCTGGCTATGCATCACGTTTGAAGCAGGTCATAACAGCAAAAGGGTGCTCTTCTAAGTACTGAAGACGCTTGTCATGAAGGGGTTGAATAATTCTGAGACTGCAGTAGTGATTAAAAGTGGCATGTTGTGTTGAATTTGGAGAAACCACTTATGTTTAGTTGAGCTATTTAAATTGTTCTTGTTTGATTGTTTTTTTTGCAAACAGCTGAAAGTTTGTACATTTTGCTGATAAACCTAATTTGCAATGGGGGTTGAATAATTTTGATTGCATCTGTGTATACACTTTTCTTTTTTTTTACAATGTATGTGTTATCACTTACCAAATTATTGATTCTGCCTCCTTTCCTTTCTCTTTTGTTTTTTCTTTATCTCTTTCTCTCTCTCTCTCTCTCTCTCTCTCTCTCTCTCTCTCTCTCTCTCTCTCTCTCTCGGCCTCTCTCTCGGCCTCTCTCTCGGTCTCTGCCTCTCTCACACACTCTACTTCCTCTCTAGGATGTGGGTTAGACTTCCATAAGCGCTGTGCGCTGCAGCTGCCCAGTGACTGTAGTCGGAGCCGGCGTCAGATCAGCTCCAGCCTGTCTCTCTTCCCTCCCTGGAGACCCAGGAAACACTCCCTCTCCACACAGGCAGGGGGCAGTCTGGAGGAGGTGAGCAGTGGAAAACAAGCACTAAGCAACAGACACTAGTGCAGGTGTTGATAGGTGCAGTGCACCTGAAAGTGACAAGCTGGTTTTCGTAAAGCCAGTTCTTTCCCCCGAAAAAGCATTGGTTGTGGTGGAAGATGATGCAAGGATTGACTATGAAAACATTCATCTCTCCAATGCCCTCCAGATCAGCCTGTCCAAGCCCAGGTCCAGGCCCCCGTCCTGGGCGGAGCCCCCGGTGTGGCTGGGCGTGGGGCCGGGGGAAGGGGGCAGAGCCAGGGTGCCTCACACCTTCCACATCCACACCTACACCAAGCCCACCCTGTGCCAGCACTGCCGACGGCTGCTCAAAGGCCTCTTCAGGCAGGGCCTGCAGTGTTCCGGTGAGGAGGGGGAGCCTTTAGCTACCCGATAACAGCCACACTTTGGTTTGCTATTTTTATTGAGTATCTGTTTGTTCCATATTTTTTTGTTGTTGCCCTCTCTTGCTGTGATTTCTTACTGTTTTCTGATGTTTCGGGATTTTAACGTTCCTTTTCTATCCTTTGCTATTTTCTCTATGAAATAATCTCTATCTAGACTGCAAACTGAACTGCCATCGTCGGTGTGAGCCCCTGATTCCCAAAGATTGCCCAGGGGAGAGGAAGTCCACTAATGGTGAATGTAGGAATGATTCACACTCTTGTATGGTGACAATTTATGTATGTGCCATAAATGTTTCATGCAAACACACCGTTAAATGTATCTTTCTCATTTAATCATTTCTTCCTGACATTTTTACGTACTAAAATGTAAAACCCCAACCACTGGAGTTGGAAGGTCAGGCTAGAATTCGCTGAGATCCTCAGTCTGACTGCATTCTATCAGTGAGTCGCTCTTGAACAGTAGTTCTCGTGAAGTTCTGCCTCACAAACATGTCCTTATTCTTGAAACCACAGTGCAGAGCTTTGACTGCCCCATATATGGATCTCTACCCACCTCCGGCTACAAAGACGAGCCTGATGAGGGGGAGGAGCCTAACCTGAGCAGCTGCAGTAGTATGTCCTCATTGGACGACAACGACGACCAGATGTCAACTGTCGACTCATTGGCCGAGATCAAGGATGTGGTACATCAACAGACACCAATTAGGTACGCCGATTCGAAATGATAAGAGCTGGACATCGATTGGTTCATATTGACCAACTATCATCGTCATATATGTATCTTTTTAAAATTCACAAACAACAATAATATAAATGTTAACTTAATGTTCCATAATAGCTCCCTCTTTCTCTGCTCTCCTCCCTTCTCCAGTCCATGTTTCAGCAGCTATATCCCCCTAATGAGGGTGGTTCAGTCTGTGCGCCACACTAAGAGGAAAGCCAGTGAAGTGCTCAGGGAGGGGTGGCTGCTGCACCACACCGACGCTGACCTAATGGTACGGACCACACACACACACACACATACATAAACAAATATCCTCCCTCACACACACACACACACACACACACACATACATAAACAAATATCCTCCCTCACACACACACACACACACACACACACACACACACACACACACACACATACATACATACATAATCAAATATCCTCCCTCACACACACACTTACATAAACAAATATCCTCCCTCACACACACACACACACACACACACACACACACACATACATATACAAACAAATAAATATCCTCCCTCAAACACGCACACACACACACACACGCAATCAAATATTCTTCTTCAATCACACACACACACACACCAATATCCTCCCTCAAACACACACACAAATGCCCTCGGTCAAAAAAACACAACACAACACACACATGACTAATCCACAGCATTTCTCCTGTTGCTTACCCCAGAGGAAACGGCATTACTGGATCTTGGACTGGAAGAGCATCACTCTGTACCAGAACGAGAGCAGCACCAAGTACTACAAGGTACAAAAAAGGACTGATGACCTCAACGGTACCTCTCCAGTACCTCACCAGTAGCTAGCCAGTACCTCAACAGTACCTAGCCAGTACCTCACCAGTACCTCACCAGTACCTAGACAGTACCTCACCAGTACCTCCACAGTACCTAGCCAGTACCTCATCAGTATCTAGCCAGTACCTTAACAGTACCTCACCAGTACCTAGCCAGTACCTCACCAGTACCTCCACAGTACCTAGCCAGTACCTCACCAGTAGCTAGCCAGTACCTCACCAGTACCTAGCCAGTACTTTACCAGTACCTAATCAGTACCTCACCAGTACCTAGCCAGTACTTCACCAGTACCTCAACAGTACTTAGTCAGTACCTAACCAGTTCCTCACCTGTACGTAGCAAGTACCTCACCAGTACCTAGCCAGTATTTCACCAGTACCTCACCAGTACCTAGCCAGTACCTCACCAGTACATACCTCAATCCTTACGCCCCCTAGTGGCACATAGAGAGCATCACCTCAACACCAACGTTCCCTAAAGTTCCCTTCCATCAGCTGGCCTTTAACCATTCATCTCTAAACAAGCGTTCTGCTTAGACGTTAACCAGTCATTGTTACGTACCTCAGCGCGCGTGAGGACGCCAGCCTTCAAACATCTCCCCTCTCTTCCGTCCGCTGTGCCGTTCCTCCAGGAGATCCCTCTGTCCGAGGTGCTGCAGGTACGAGGCCCCGCCCAGCTCGCCGTGCCCGTGTTGCCGGGCGACGGCGGCCACGTGCTGGAGGTGGTGACTGGCGCGCTGGTCTACTGTCTGCTGGCCAAGGGGGACGGGCAGGACTGGGAGGACGCCCTGAGGAAGGCGCTGATGCCCGTTCAGAGTAGCGGGAGTGAAGGTGGGCACACAGCGGGCCAGGGAGGCCAGGGGGCCCAGGGAGGCCAGGGTAAGCTCTCCGCACTGTAAGAGTGGAGCCTCTTAGAGGTTATATTCAAAACGTTTTTCTTGACTGGCTGATGTGTTTTGTTTTTATTTGCAGATAACGGACCACACAGTGGACAAAGCATGGTAGGTGCTGGTAGTGTTTTTTTTTTTGGTGCGTTAATTTTTTATAATAATTTTCCTATATGTTTTCCTATATCTACATGATGCATAACCTTATAAACGTACTGATCTGGTATCATATCTGAGTGTCAACGCCTGTGTGTGTGTGTGTGTGTGTGTGTGTGTGTGTGTGTGTGTGTGTGTGTGTGTGTGTGTCTCAGGATGTTAGTTCTGTTTATCAGATCTTTACGGATGAGTTTCTTGGCTCAGGACAGTTTGGAGTGGTCTATGGAGGTATACCTGACTTAACCACACGCTAACGGAGTATCAAACTCCTGCACTTATTGATTGAGGAAAATGAAGGAACAACACAAGTTTGAAACATGTGGGAGTTTTCTGAAAGCTGAACATTCCAATCATGTTGTGTTGGGGGGGGGTAATCTGTAATCAAATTTCAAATATGTGTTTGCAACACACTCCGTATTTTTTTTTGCGAATTTCCTTTTTCTGGTTGGTTACTCCCATGCCAGTACACATTAAACCAGTAAGTACAGTAACTCACCGTCTTATAGGGCAGTCCCATTGATCCTGTCCTCTCTCCAGGCACACACAGACAGTCCGGTCGGACGGTAGCCGTCAAGGTGATTGACAAAACCCGCTTCCCAAACGAGCAGGAGAGACAGCTCAGGAACGAGGTGGCCTTTCTACAGGTAGGCTCACGCGGCACGGCGGTTTTACTGGTTCAGTTGGAAGTTTCCCTTTCCTTTGTTTTCAACGAAGTGGAAGGCTGGGACAGAGAATTGGATCAACACCACCATTTGTAATCTGTTTGATACAAAGTTGTTCGAAAATTGATTGCCAGCAGTGAAAGAAATCCAGAAAATGTGTGTGTGTGTGTGTGTATGTTTGTGTGTGTGTATATATATATATATATGTATATATATATATATATATACTGTATATATGTGTTTGTTTGTGTTTCTATACTGTATGTCAATGCGTGGTCCTGTTTTCATTTCCAGAACCTGTCCCATCTTGGGGTGGTTCAATTGGAGGCCATGTTCGAGAGTATAGAGTATGTCTTCGTTGTCATGGAGAAGCTCCACGGAGACATGCTGGAGATGATCCTGTCCAATGAGAAAGGCCGGCTGCCTGAACGCATCACACGCTTCCTGGTCACACAGGTACGCTTGGTGTTTTCACATAGACTTTAACCCACTGGTGTTTTCACATAGACTTTAACCCACTGGTGTTTTCACATAGACTTTAACCCACTGGTGTTTTCACATAGACTTTAACCCACTGGTGTTTTCACATAGACTTTAACCCACTGGTGTTTTCACATAGACTTTAACCCACTGGTGTTTTCACATAGACTTTAACCCACTGGTGTTTTCACATAGACTTTAACCCACTGGTGTTTTCACATAGGCTTTAACCCACTGGTGTTTTCACATAGACTTTAACCCACTGGTGTTTTCACATAGGCTTTAACCCACTGGTGGTTTCCCGTATTCAAAGGCTCTCCCTTCTAAACTTTTTTCAACCATTGTCTCTGTTTGTCTGCTCAAAATCTAAATATTTTTTGATGTAATTATTGTTTTGTTCTGTGTAGATCCTCTCTACTGACAGTAATTGGATGTATTTAAGCCTAACTGTTGTTTTGTTCCGTGTAGATCCTGGAGGCTTTGCGCTACCTCCACTTCAAACACATCGCTCACTGTGACCTGAAACCTGAGAACGTGCTACTGGCCTCCTCTGAACCCTTCCCTCTGGTGTGTTCATGTCTTTATGAATTCACAGGCACACATTACTGGACTGTGTAATGCTTTAGTCCACTACGATTACATTAGTGTACTTAGTTAAGGGTTAGGGTTAGGGTATAAGGTATAATGTAATGTATTAGTGTAATGTATTAGTGTTGTGTGTCATGTATTAGTGTAGTGTGTATTAGTGTAGTGTGTAATGTATTAGTGTTGTGTGTCATGTATTAGTGTAGTGTGTATTAGTGTAGTGTGTAATGTATTAGTGTTGTGTGTAATATATTAGTGTTGTGTGTCATGTATTAGTGTAGTGTGTAATGTATTAGTGATGTGTGTCATGTATTAGTGTAGTGTGTAATATATTAGTGTAGTGTGTATTAGTGTAGTGTGTAATGTATTAGTGTTGTGTGTCATGTATTAGTGTAGTGTGTAATATATTAGTGTTGTGTGTCATGTATGTGATGTAGTGTTTAATGTATGTAGCGTGGTGTAATGTGATGTATATGTACATCCTTGTAGTGTGTATAATAAACTATCATCATTTATATGAATATAATAATACATATATTGTGAATGTATTAATAATATGAATATATTATGCATCCTTGAATCAGATAAACTATAATGATTATAATGATTTTATCAATTAGATTCTGCTTGGTATGACCCTTCTTCTTCCTCCCTTCCTCCATCTCTTCCTCCCTTCCTCCTTCCCTTTCCCCCTCCCTCCCTCCCTTTCTTCCTCCCTCCCTCCTAGGTGAAGCTGTGCGACTTTGGCTTCGCCCGCATCATCGGCGAGAAGTCGTTCCGGCGCTCGGTGGTGGGCACGCCGGCCTACCTGGCCCCGGAGGTCATCGGCAGCCAGGGCTACAACCGCTCCCTGGACATGTGGTCGGTGGGCGTCATCGCCTACGTCAGCCTGAGCGGCACCTTCCCCTTCAACGAGGACGAGGACATCGGCCAGCAGATCACCAACGCCGCCTTCATGTACCCGCGTCAGCCCTGGGCCACCATCTCCCTGAAGGGTAGGTCTATGTGAGGAGCAAGGAGGAGAAGACCAGGATGGGGGAAAGGTCTGGGGATAGGTCTATGTGAGTAATAAGGAGGAGATGAGCAGGAGGGGGAAAGGTCTGGGGATAGGTCTATGTGAGGAGTAAGGAGGAGAAGAGCAGGAGGAGGAAAGGTCAGGGGATAGGTCTATGTGAGTAGTAAGGAGGAGAAGAGCAGGAGGGGGAAAGGTCTGGGGATAGGTCTATGTGAGTAGTAAGGAGGAGAAGACCAGGATGGGGGAAAGGTCTGGGGATAGGTCTATGTGAGGAGTAAGGAGGAGAAGAGCAGGAAAGGTCTGGGGATAGGTCTATGTGAGGAGTAAGGAGGAGAAGAGCAGGAAAGGTCTGGGGATAGGTCTATGTGAGGAGTAAGGAGGAGAAGAGCAGGAAAGGTCTGGGGATAGGTCTATGTGAGGAGTAAGGAGGAGAAGAGCAGGAAAGGTCTGGGGATAGGTCTATGTGAGGAGTAAGGAGGAGAAGAGCAGGAAAGGTCTGGGGATAGGTCTATGTGAGGAGTAAGGAGGAGAAGAGCAGGAAAGGTCTGGGGATAGGTCTATGTGAGGAGTAAGGAGGAGAAGAGCAGGAAAGGTCTGGGGATAGGTCTATGTGAGGAGTAAGGAGGAGAAGAGCAGGAAAGGTCTGGGGTGGAGCCGTCGTTTAGGTGGCGCCGTCGTTTAGAGTAGGTGAGGGCGGCGACTTGAAAGATGATAGGTTTCTTTACCGTTGGCTGCACCTCGACGGAAAGGCTGTTTGTGTTGCTGATGAATGATATTTGTTGTTAGCCAGCACTAGTTTGTACTTCTTGTGCTACATCCACCCACATTTGTATTGATTTGGTTTCTCTCCTCTGCCATCGATTTCTCCTCCCCGTCCCCCCAGCGGTGAGTCTGATCAGTAACCTGCTGCAGGTGTCAGTCAGACGCAGGTTCAGTGTGGGAAAGGCTCTGGGACACTCCTGGCTGCAGGTGAGACACACACACACACACACACACACACACACACGCTCAGGGCTATCTGTGCTATCTTATCATACGTTGATTCCACCTCCCTCTCGTCTCTTTGGAGGTGTGCCTGGGTGTACTTTACCCCTCTCGTATTTTCCCTCTCCAAATTGTTCCACCCTAAACATCGAGCCCGTCTCCTACCCGACCGCGTCATTTCACCTCCCCCCGGCCTCTCTCCAGGACTTCCAGCTGTGGTGTGACCTGAGGGAGTTTGAGCAGAGGATGGGAAGCTGTTACCTGACCCATCGGGATGACGAGGAGCGCTGGAGACACTACGCCCAGAAGAAGGACCTGGACTTCCCCTCTCACCTGGCCTGGGACATAGACAGTGCCACAGACATGTGACCCTGCTGGTCCAGAGGTCAAAGGTAGCACAGGCGAAATGTTAAGTGGGGAGGGACGAGGCGTTCCGTTGGATATTATATCGGGTTGTGTATGTTTCTGATGTACGGGCAGAATACTTTGTTCTCTTATGCGTACAATTTTTTGGGATTGTCAAACGTCTGTATTGTATTGAAAGCTAATAAAAAAAACACAGCACAAAGGGTCGTATAGTAATATAGTTTTCCTTTTTTATTCCAAGTCTTGTTCTGTACTTCTGTTGAATGAACGTTATCATGAGATATAGGAAGTTTGTGCGGCAGTGGTATTGATGTACAGAGGTAGCCGGGGGGGAGATGGTGGTGGTGGGGGGGGGGGGGGGGGGGGGCGGGGGGGGGGGGGGGGGGGAGAAAGGCTGTCCATGGACATGGGGAGCTATCGAACACGATCACGCCTCAACCATAACATGGCTGACCTCTGGTCAAACAGGACCGGACCCTTACTTCTCACTTGCGGACCTAGGTCTGTTCTGGTCCAATCTACAGAACCTAGGTTCTTCCATTGCTTTCCAGAACTTTCCAGACTCCCTCTTTTGGTTTCACAACACCTCTCTTTGTGTCTTTCTCTTTTCTTGATTGCAAAAAAATGATATATATACATACATATATGCATACATATATATATATAGTCTTTGCCTTGCTAAACCCCGGCCCCTATTACTTTGAAGGGACAGGGAGAGGAAGAGAGTAGAAAGGTGGGTGAGACTGTTCTCTCTGGCCATTACCCAGTTGGCCTTCTTTCTGTGCATCGAGCCCTTCTAGCCATGTCCTCTCTGTCTTAGACTAGTGTGATATTTGCCCATATATCCAGTATATACTCCAGTATGTACTCCAGTATGTACTCCAGTATGTACTCCAGTATATACTCCAGGTGGCTCCTTCCCTCGTCTTTTGGTTTGTGTTTGTGTTCGTTAAGGGAGTTTTTTTCGGGTGGGGTCAGTTTGGAATTACTGTTTCACGTTCATTGACAAAGCGGTTTTTCATCTCAAAATCGTTTATTTCCAATCTCAATTCTCTTTTATTCCAGCAGGTCTTTAACAGGCATGGGTTCTCAGGAGAAGCCCCTCTGTTAGGCTCACCTCTAGAGAGGAAGAACTTAAGAACTTAAACTATCCTTAACTACTACTAATGTTAACATAACATTAGAGTTTCATAGCGCTGTGCTCAAATCTGTTCTCAGCGGGGAGCTGTAAGGTTAGACTGCAGTGCTTGTGTGATGGTGTTCAAGACGTTGACGTTTGGGCACTCCCAGCTTCATGGCATAACATACATGTTTATGGGGATAATGATATGGTCTGTTTGAGGGTAAGGGACGTTTTATTTGAAGAACAGGGGTGGGGTGGAGGAAGAGTCAACCATTCGTTGACTCACAAAGACATCATTTCTACACAGCAAACAAGGCATGCCTGCGTCTGCACAAATACGCAACCAACTGAACCATCCAACCAATCGTATTTGTTCTTTAATAGTTTTGCTTTTCTTTAATTTCCCTTCTACAAAAAAATAGGTCATCTGAAAGGAGAGGTGAAGGGCGGGAGGCTCTGTTCAGCAAAGTAATTTCTACTCCTCCTCTTTTCTTTCCCCCTATCCCCTATTTCTCTCTTTCTCGACCGGCCCAGTGTGCTTGGCATGTCTGACCATCCGACAAACGATTCCTTTGTTATCGTTTCAGATAACGGTATGTGGAGCACTCTCACTTCATCATACACTATGAGACACCATACGAATATCTAGGGAGACAACTAGACAAGAGGGATCTCTGGGATTTGAACAAAGCCTCCCGCTCTCGTCCTCTCTGCGCAGGGGGTCTAGAGGAAAAGAAGGAGAGAGAGAGGGGGGGGTAACAGACGGGTGGAGGTCGCAGAGAAGAAGAAGAGAGGGATGGAAGGAACACAAAAAAGCTAGGCTAAGGAAGGAGAGAGAAAAGAGAGCGAGGGGGGGTTCTCACATCGCTTTCCCTTTTAGGAAAAAGAGAGCGAGGGAAGAGAGCGGAGAGGAAAAAAGGAGGAGAAGAGAAGGGTGGCGGGGGAGGGGGGGCATGGGGGGGGGGGGGTCGTTTATAAGTCGCTCTCGCCGTAGAGGGCGCTGGAGAAGGAGATGTAGTCGAGGGCGCCGGCGGGGCCGTCGCTGCCGATGTAGCGCGTCATGCGGCTGATGCAGTACTCGGCCTGCTCTGGGGGAAGCTCCCTGCGCAGCTCGTCCACTGTGATGTAGGACTGGAGACAGAGAGACACAGAGTGGCAAGGACGTCAGACATTACCCTAGGTAGAGTGTCGTGAGATGGAGTCGTTTCTTCTCCAGCGACACTTGAAACTTTCGTATTTCTTTACTAGTTGAAGTAAGCGGGCTTCTGCTTTCAGAACCCGACCCATGTCATTTAAAGGCCACGTTGTCCCAGCGTTTGGACTTATCGTTGAGGGCGGTGCCGTAGCTGAGCCGAGCGTCACCGCTGGACTCACCTTGTCGGAGGCCAGGATCTTGAAGGAGGCCATGACCTGTTCTGCGGTGTCGGTCTCGGCGGTCTCGCGGGTCATGAAGTCGATGAAGGCCTGGAAGGTGACCACGCCGGTGTTGTTGGAGTCCACCAGGGTCATGATGCGGGCAAACTCAACCTCACCCTGTTGGAAGGGAATTGGGAGGAAGTACAGTTAGATGCAGCAGTGTTGGGAAGCAGATCTGAAAACTGAAAACTTTGATAAATAGTTTCCTCTACGAATAAATGTCATGAGGTTTGATAGAACGCTAAATAGGGATGTGTGGGGGAAAATAGGTCCAGTCGGTGACACCATCTAGAAGTGGCTTAGAGGAAGTGGACGTGGGGACCACTTCCTGTTGGCACTCACCAGATCGTAACCCATGGAGATCAGGCAGGCACGGAAGTCGTCGGGGTCCATCTTGCCGTTCCTCTTCTGCAAGAGTCCAATGTTAGTTTAGAGGTTCGTTAGCCTGGCTGAACCAGCTGGACCACTTTGGTCAACCATAATTTGCATGTTAAAGATTAAAAGCACATTTCTTGGGGAGAGAGAATCACAAAAGGGTCACCTTGAAAGTGATTTAAAAGCAAATGTTTTACATCATATTCATCCTAATCTTTCTAAAGTGAATTCAAATGAAACGTTAACAAAGGGTGTTGAGTGTGCGGGGTGTGCTGACCCTGTCGAAGTGGTTGAATGAGGCCCTGAACTCGTTGAGCTGCTCCTGGCTGATACCCTTGGCATCGCGGGTCAGGATCTGGTTCTCCACCTCGTTGATGGTTCTGGCGATGGTGGTGAGGAGCTGTTCCCAGCCCACACGGATGTGCTGCCAGGGGGGGGGGGGGGGGTTAGGGGAGTTAGAAACCGCCACAGAATGTACCAAGGCCAGGCCATAAAAGAATCATGCTAAGATAAATCATTCGAGATTAACATTAAAATTCTAGCTTAATCTGAAACTCTGAACACTTTGGAAAACTTCTGAAATAGGAACGCCATGTTGAGCAGTGATTACTTGCATATGTAATGAAGACAGGTGCACATGAATAGTTTTGCAAGAGCAGCGTATTGTAGTTCACCAATATCGCAAGAAAGGAAGCTTAACTATGGTGGATTGAGGATGTTCCCTACTAGGACCCTAAGTAAGATTATTAGTCCTTTCCGTATATGACTTCAATACAGCTTCTGAACAATCTGGTCAAAAATACCCTATTACCAATTCCATTCTCAGTAGGTAACAGGCATCACACTGTTCAAACTATGTCACTAATAGATATTTGTATAGTTAATGGCCGACAGGTGTTTTGGATTGTCTTGAAACCGTCAAGTGGGTTTAGAATAACTAAGAAAAACTATAACAGAGAGTAGGTTTGTTAGGCTGGAAAGGTCCACAGAAATCGTTTCGAATTCTTGCAAAAAGATTGTTAATGAATCAAGTTCTACAACTACTGAACGTAGAGCAGATTAAGTTGGATTTAAGTTTTTGTTAATTATTAAGTTGTTTTTACGTTAAACAACCTCCATCAAACCCTCGCACCAAAATGTCCTGCTTCATTCATTATGGTTTACAAAAAATGCCATTGGAATAACTGCTACACACCTGTCTTTCATTATTTATGCAAATCAAAATTATCATAACTTTGCATAGTTAATGACAGACAGGTGTGCTAGATTTGTCCAGAAACCGTTAGGTGTATTGGTGTGGCAATACCAACCATGGTGTAGTTGGTGTGTGTGTAAGCCTGTGTCTCTACCTCCATGGTGTAGTTGGTGTGTGTGTAAGGCTGTGTCTCTACCTCCATGGTGTAGTTGGTGTGTGTGTAAGCCTGTGTCTCTACCTCCATGGTGTAGTTGGTGTGTGTGTAAGCCTGTGTCTCTACCTCCATGGTGTAGTTGGTGTGTGTGTGTGTAAGCCTGTGTCTCTACCTCCATGGTTTAGTTGGTGCGTGTGTAAGCCTGTGTCTCTACCTCCATGGTGTAGTTGGTGTGTGTGTAAGCCTGTGTCTCTACCTCCATGGTGTAGTTGGTGTGTGTGTAAGCCTGTGTCTCTACCTCCATGGTGTAGTTGGTGTGTGTGTGTGTGTGTGTAAGCCTGTGTCTCTACCTCCATGGTGTAGTTGGTGTGTGTGTGTAAGCCTGTGTCTCTACCTCCATGGTGTGGTTGGTGTGTGTGTGTAAGCCTGTGTCTCTACCTCCATGGTGTAGTTGGTGTGTGTGTAAGCCTGTGTCTCTACCTCCATGGTGCAGTTGGTGTGTGTGTGTGTGCGTAAGCCTGTGTCTCTACCTCCATGGTGTAGTTGGTGTGTGTGTGTAAGCCTGTGTCTCTACCTCCATGGTGTAGTTGGTGTGTGTGTGTAAGCCTGTGTCTCTACCTCCATGGTGTAGTTGGTGTGTGTGTGTGTGTGTGTAAGCCTGTGTCTCTACCTCCATGGTGTAGTAGGTGTGTGTGTGTGTAAGCCTGTGTCTCTACCTCCATGGTGTAGTTGGTGTGCTTGTTGTCGAAGATGAGGGACTCCTGGCTCAGCTGGTGGTCGCCCTCCAGCTTGTCGATGTTGGATTTGTAATTGATGATGTTCTGCTCGTACTGCTTCAGGTTGTTCATCTGTTCCTCCAGAGAGCCCGCGATGTCCACAGACACATGGCCGATCTCCTGTGGACAGGAAAGGAGAGGAGGAAAGGAGGGGAGGAAGGGAGTGAAGGGAGGAGGCCCACATAGAGAGAGAGGAACAGAACAGTTCCACCATCTTTCCTCTGTTAGGAATCATAATACTCTGTCTCACCAAAATAACGTGGATCTTGAAATACTACCCACGAAACACAAGATCCCAACATTCTGACTTGAGTGTTTGAGCTTCGAATTCTACAGCATTGCTTGCATTTTGTATATATATATATTTTATTAAACACAATTGTTTTGATTGAGTAAATACTATTTTACTGTTGACATTGAGTGAAAGTGACCCCGGGACAGCGTTGTGCAGTGTGCCTAGCGTACCTCCATCTTGGTTTGGATCCAGGGTCCGATGATGTTAGCCTGGGCAGCGAACTGGCGCCTCAGCCTCTCATTGGCCTGCTGTCTGGCCACCTCCTCCTGGAGCATTTGGTCTCTGAGGGGCACCAGGTGCTTCACCTGCAGGGGGCGGCAGAGAGTCATACTAATACTAACAATTGATTACGCTTAGTGCTTTTCTAGACACCCAGCGCTTAAACACAGTAGAGTATGAATCAGGGCCTCGACGCCAAGAGACTGGTCTTTAAACAATGATACCGCTATTTTACACTTATCTGGTTAGATGCCAAACTGCATTTTGTTGCCTCTGTACTGTACTCTGCAGTGACAATAAAGTTGAATCTAATCTAATCTAGTCTAATATAACTCACTGCTGTTATTCCATTACCATGAACAGCCTAAGACATTGAACATGTCAAATGTACTGTAGTAATATTAAACAGGTCTATGAGTGGAGTAGACCCAGACTATTCTGACCCTAAGCAACTCCATCTGTAAAGATCCAACTAAAAGCAGAGTCCAAAATACAAGGACCGAGTTGTGTTTTGTTATCCAGATGAAATCTACGGTAAAGTCTTAGACATTTTAGAATAGCCATGAAAACAATGTACTACATCTCCGAAGATGATTCCTCCAACGGAGGTGTGTTTGATTTGACTCACAGCGTCCCACTTGTTGCTGATGTCCTGTGGGGTGAGGTTGGTGTAAGGGTTGACGCCGGACAGCTTGATGCCGTAGGTCTGGGCGATCTTCAGGATCTCGTTCTGGATGCCCATGGTGGCCATGCGCTCCTTGTCTGCCTCTGGCAGCGTGGCCTTGAACTGGTCATGGGCTGTGATCAGACTCTGCACAGGAAGTGGAGGAGAAGTACAAAAATAAAACAGATAAGGAGGGATGAACTTCAGGAATATTAAATGAACAATTTCAGTCAAATGGTGTACGGAATTGTTTGAGGGCACTTGTCGCGTTTGTTTTCGTTGGGCGCGTTTGAGTGTTCGTACCTGGATCTCCTCAATGCTGTGGACAATGAACATGTCCTGCAGATCCTCCATGGCTCCGTCCATCCAGTTGTTGAACGGCGCCGCCCTCTTGGCGAACTCCAGGTACAGCTGGTCGATGGTCTCCCACAGCTTCTCCACGCGCTGGCGACACGGACCACGACAGGAAGCATTACAACATCGCTCATATTACTATCTGACAAAAGAAACTTGCTTTGAAGCTCAGCACTTTTATGCAGCAGAATGCATAAATAATATTGACTATGGGCTTTCATCAAAATGCAAAGGGAAATTACGCCCCAGGCCATGCCTTGAAGTCCAAAGGAACCACACTCATACCTCAAGTTTCAAAAAAGTAGCTGACTCTCTTTTTGTTCACTGTACCGTCTAAGCTAAAGTTTTACTCCTACCAAAACCAAGGCATTAGCCTATTGCCATTGAATAACGTGCTACCATTGCCTCAGTGTGTTTGTGTTTATCAGAGGGAGGTTCTGGTTTGAGTGGGGTTTGGGGGTGCGTGGGGGAGGGCGGGGGAGTGGTGTTTACCTCAAGGGAGTCCCTCCTCTTCTGGGTGAGGGTACCCAGGTTGTCCCACTGGTCACAGATGCCCTGACAGCGAGCGTTGACGGAGGAGGCGTCGTGGTAGTCCAGCTCGCTGTGGAAGAGGGGGGGGGGGGCAGAAAAGGATGGTCAATACACCACCGACACTCGCATGTCACACACACACACACACACACACTCTCTCTCATCAGTTTAAGGCTGCGTGTGTGCTGTCTGAAACCCGGGAATCTATGAAGGAGGTCGAGACAAGATACCAGGGATAGGCAAAAAGTTGTTGTTTTGAAGCGAATAGCCTTGCTTACACGTCTAGCCTGAAACCAGTTCCCAGTACCTTTCCTGCAAAGTTTCCTGAGCTATAGAGGGCATCGAGTGGATGCAACCAGGTCAGTGAAACCCCGCCCGGTTAGCTTTCCTCTCCCTGGGTGGAAATGAGCCGAGCTCCCTGAACGCACACCCATCTTCACGTAAGCCCTTCAGTGCTCTACCCCCAAGGAAAGGAGCCCTTTCCCCAAGGCGAGGTAATGGGGTTTGGCATAGAAGCTCTCCCTTTGATTCTTCCCTCATCAGCTCGTCTTTTATCTCCCCTGAAGCCTTCACAGCAATTACCCTGTCATCTATCAGCTGTATTGTTCTTCTCGTTAGTCAAACGACCCCCCCGCCCCCAGCCCGACTCCTTCCATCGCGGCGCCAATCGTTCCCTTTCACTCAGCCCCATTATTGCTCCGTCGCCTCCGCTCTCTCTTCTCATCCATTCTTTCCACGGTTTCCCTCCGTTGATGAGTGCCATGCGCCTTTTCTATCCCTCCTTTGTTGTTCCCTCCCATCATGTCCTCTCTCACTTAATTTCTCCCTGGGTAGGTCCCCCCCCCCCTTGCTTTGTTTGTTCCACCCTCGCTCCCTCCACCTCCCTCTCCTTCTCCTCCTCCTTCTGCTCCCTCTCCTTCTCCTCCTCCTCCCTCTCCTCCTTGTCCTCTTCTCTCCTCCTCTTCCTCCCTCTCCTCCTCCTCCTCCCTCTCGTCCTCCTCCTCCACCTCCTCTTCCTCCTCCCTCTCCTCCTCCTCCTCCTCCGCCTCCCGTACTTCAGCTCCTGGGCGATGGCAGCGATCTGCTCCACTCTGTCCTGGTGTGCGGCCAGGTCGCTCTCGAAGGCCTCGTGCTTCCTCATCAGAGCCCTGATCTCCATCAGGGAGGCCGACTCATAGTCCTTCTGAGACAGCAGCTCCTCCTTACCTGGGAGACGGAGAGAGAGAGAGACCCCAACACATGTCAAATAACCCACTATCTCATAGGATACAACAAGATGGAGCCATACAATCCTTTCTGGTTTATGTATGCAGTACGCAGCTACTTTCTCTCCAGGATGTGGAAAAGTATGCGCATGCATGCACACCAAAGCTCTACTTTCCAGGGCCATACAGAAAGCCCAAAAGTGAAAGCAGGAAGACGTTTTTTTGTGTGTTTTTTTTCCCTTCTCCTTAGCTTGGTGAACTATTTCCTTTCAATTTTGTCAAGGTGTTTTAAGTTGCCCTCTCCTTTACCTACCGGAGGTCCAGGACTCGTGCAGAGAACA
The DNA here is from genome assembly GCA_017639675.1 of Aplochiton taeniatus. Taxonomy (NCBI): domain Eukaryota; kingdom Metazoa; phylum Chordata; class Actinopteri; order Galaxiiformes; family Galaxiidae; genus Aplochiton; species Aplochiton taeniatus. Next base: position 11,073,162 of record CM030188.1, on the reverse strand, counting down.
CTTCTGCTTGAACTTCTCGGCCAGATGGTCCAGTCTCTCCAGACGGCGGATCTCAGTCAGCAGCCACTCCTCGTAGCCCTTCTCCACCTGCTCCAGACCCTTCCAGGCGTTGGCGATGTCCTACATGGGCCGCGAGGGAGCAGAGACTAGAGGTTACACAGAGCCCCGGGGGAGGCCAGGGGGAGTGGCGGGGGACTCCATGATTTGAAGGGTGTCTTGCTGTCAGCATGTATTAGGGTGTTCATTTATTTCGATGTATTATTTATTTCGTTAGTGTTTGGTGTCGGGGCGGTAGTTGTCATAGTTGATACGATAATCCATCATGGGGTTATCATTGTTATATTTATATCTTATTTTAACAATTTCTTAGAATCCCCATGTTTGGCCTTTGTGTACCGGGTCTAACCCCCCCGCCTCCCCCCAGCCCCCCGTGTCTGTGTCCGTGGTGACCTACCGACACCATCTTGCCCTCGGAGGGCATGAAGGCGGGCCGGTTGCTCAGCCTCAGCTTGGTCTGCAGGGTGTTGAAGTTGATCTCCAGCTGGCACTTCTCCTGCACGCGGGGCGGCTTGTGGACGCGGCGGTAGTCCCGGAAGTCCTCCAACTTCTGCTGCATGGCGCGCATGGTCTGCTCCGCCACGCGGTTCTCCAGCCAGGGGATGGTGCGGCGGATCCACTCCAGCAGCTAGTCGGGCGGGGTGGAGAAGGGGGTCACGGGTGGCAGAACGTCAGGTGTGGCGGGCGTGACGGATAGTTGTGCTATCCGTGCTAGAGCCCGGCTATTATGGGTGTAGCTTAGAAAAGGCACCATCGGTAGTTTGATAAAACGGCATATTATTCAATGTTTTTTCATGCTCTTGTCCAGGATGAGGGTTGGTCTGAATCGAAAGTGGACAGAAACACGCGCCCTCACCTCACTGGCCAGCTTCTCGTACTCCTCCATCAGTTTCTCGTTCTCCTGGTTGACGGCCAGCACTTTGCAGATACGGTTGGCGGCGGTCTCGGCCTGAGTAGGCGAGAGAGAAGAGGAGAGAGGGTGTCAGAAAGGTGCCAGACTGTCATGACGGATGTACGGAAGGATTTGGCGCTCCTCTCTTCCCGATTCGAACCGATGAAAAAAAAGGCGGTAGTAGCACCTGCTCGGCGCCGGCGAAGGCGTGATAGAAGCAAGAGACGTAGGTCATGATGGCCTTCTCGTCGGGCTTGGGGGTGTTCACAATGTCTGGGTGGAGGGAAGGAGGGGGACAAAGTGG
>CM030188.1:11011909-11066909 GCA_017639675.1 Aplochiton taeniatus | reverse complement strand
GGCCGTGATACATTTTCCAGGGAGCTCGAAACATGAACTAAGGTATCGGACAGATTTGCACGCTGGTCAGGTTTCGAAAAGCACGTCGGTGAAGCAACCCTTTCAGTGCCCTCCATCTTGTGAATCCTTCAAGCCTTAATAATAATTCTCCTTTCATGAGACACAGGCTGACCTTGTTGCTAAGCACAGGGAGTTCTGGCGCTGGTCAGCAGAGTCCCCACTGATATGAAATCCCCTCAAATCCCCCGTGTTTCCCGGCCAGGCTGCCCACCTGTTGGGCCGGCCAGACTTGGACGAGCCTGCGATGGCTGTGCTTTGAGCTACGGGGGGTGGAGGTCGAGGCCGGAGGCATTTTTCGGGTCCTTCCTACCTCGTGCGACGAGGTCACGGTAGACCCGTCAGAATGCCTGTCATAACTAGGTCCCCCGGGCGACGAGAAGCCGCTGATCCCTTTTGCAACAACTGACACACGCGCACCCCCCTCGCCTCAACTTACACTTACACACACACACACACACACACACACACACACACACACACACACACACACACACTTGTGTAGCGATACACACTGGCTGCATAAATTAATTGAGTGAAAAGACCAGCGAGCCCACGCAATCACACACACAATCACACACACAGCTGACTATCACCCCCACCCCATCTGCCAGTCAAACAGCTGATACAACAACTCTCCCTGCTGTTCCCACCCCCCTCCTCAGAGAGGCAGCGTTGAGCAAAGCTCCGTTCGCACTGCCATGACCAGGAGCATCTGACAGTGTGAAATAAGACATTAACAAAGTAGACTAACTGTCCTCACGCAGAATAACAGTATGGAGTGTTCGGAGTGTTTGTATCAAAGAATAAGAGTAAGAATAAACAGCGAAGCAACAGGGAAACCGTGTTGTCTCCACCTACGCCATCCTCATCGTCACGCCGGGCAGAGAACTAAAATGGCCGCCCTTCCCACGCAACCTTCTCCTCCCTCTCCTGCAGCGGCCAACTTCATCACTGCGTGTAATGCCAGGCCGTCAACAGCACCCGCCCTGATAATTAGCCCAGCGCCCGGGTTACCCCGACACACCGTGGCGCTCTTTACAGCTGTATACAGCTTTATCAAGACCAGAAATCTCTCACACGGCAACACAAACTACATGACAACTATACGCCCTTTAGACCCGAGAAATGTTATCATTTGAAAGGAGATACTGGACTAAATAAAACCCTATAAAACGATAGTCATAAAATGTTATTAGAAACGCAAGGTCAATTCCACTTTGTGCTAAATTCCTGCAATCCGGAGCTTCTCGTGACCTCTCTGACTCACTCTCATTGGTCCTCGGGATATTCATGGCCTGTAGCACACAATAGGAGAGGTCATTAAAGTCCCAGTTGAAACTAGACCTACTGGAGGAGGCGCCCTAGATCACTTCAAACGCCGCCATTGTGACGCTCGGCCCACTAGCTCATTAATCTAAATCTAATCCAGCTAAAAATAGAGGTCGCTGAAATATGGGGGCTTCGCTTTGATTCTGACAACAATCGCACGTCGCCTAAGTAAAAGCGGTTGATCGATACTGTTTGTGCGGGCATTGATTAACGGGCAGTAGTATTTGAATTGCATCACGCCAGAGGGAAATCAATCCGAGCTCGGTTGAGAACTTATAAAAGGTTATCAAGTGGGTGGAAATGACTGTGTAGCCCTTAGCACTCAGACTTATACAGACTCATTCAGTATGAACCTCACACCATGAACGTCAACAGTGGAGCGAACATATCATATTTCATTCGACTTCATTCTTATTAACACTTTATTTGAACTGGATTCTATCACTTCAATCTATTCACTACCATTATATTCTTAACTCATAGCTTCTATTCTAGTGTATTCTATTCAGAGTTCGTATTCCTGGCTGGTATTCTATTTGATATCATACAATTCTATAACTTTCCAAGCTCGTATTACTTGTGGTCTATGCTATTCTATTCTATTCTATTCTATTCTATTCTTTTCTTTTCTATAATTTTCTATTATTATATTATGCTCTATAATCCCGTTCTCTGTCTGTCCTAATAGCCCAGTGGGTTGCCCCTCTCCCCAGGTTCACAGAACCCTGGCGGCCGTGTCTCACCGGCGGAGTAAAAATAGTTCTGGCAGCAGTTGTTGTCCGCGTGGCCGCTCGTTAGCGACCGGTTCACTCCCCACGCACACCTGTCCACCATTACCTCTGGCACACCTGTTATGTAGTCAGCTCCTAAACATGTGCACGCAAACACACTACCAACACCATGTGTATACAGACACACACAGACACGGACACACACACAGTTTTGCCCTGCTAACCCCCTGTCGCTTCATTCAGGAGAGGCACGGCCGTGAGTATAAAAACAGCAGACTGTATTTATAACAGTCATGTCAGTCCACCTGTTCGACCATAGTAATTGTTTCAAAAGGGAAGGAGGAGTGCATGGCCTGCACCCTTCACACGCTGTGAAAAGGCAACAGCTCCTATTGCCATGCATGTTAGCCACAAGCCGGCAGATACCACAACCTAAGCATGAAAACACTCTCTGGAGGTCAATACCATCCAACTTACTTTTCAACTAATTCTAACACCTTTCATTGATTTAAATCCTAGTGCTTGTAAAAGGTAACAGGTAACATGTATCAACATTACTGGTACTCCTAGGTGCAAAAGCCAACCCTAGATAGAATTTATTGATGGACTGAATTTTGGTGCCAAAAGTCTCTCTTATGACGGCTAGTTCTGCTAACAAAATGCCACGTGCTGCACATTCATTGTGTTTTATTAAAAAAACAGCACAACATGTGTAAGTGGTTATCCGTCAACTTAGCGCATCCCGTTCAGCAGAATCTAATAATATTTTAATATCAAACCCAACGTGGAATACATTTCTCCACAGTATGGCACTTAAATGGATTAACTCGCTTGTAGAAAGTGTGGTTTATAACAGAAAAAACACCACGGGAGAGCCATCTATGTGAATAAAAATCACTTTCTTCGCAACCTGATCCTGCACCCTCGTGTTTACCGATAGCAGAAGAGGTCGATGCCATAGACCTGATTCAACCAGTGCTATGGCACTGTGTTACTGTTTCTAAGCCATCACAGCGTAGTGACATCGGTCCAGCGGCCTGGCTATTGCGATAGCTGTTTGATTGAAAGGGGGAGTTACAACAACAGGTGTGACACAGCCACTGAGAAGTCACTCCTCCTCCGTGCTCCTCTCTCCTTACCTCCCCCCTCTCTCCTTACCTCCTCCCTCTCCCCTTTACCTCCCCACCCTCCTTACCTCTCCCCCCCCCCCCCCCCCCTCTCTTGCCCAGTCCTGAGACTCCTACAGACCCTGAACTTGAGTGCCCACTTGGCCTCTAGGACTATTTGGGATGATGACACAGCCAAGCCGAATGACCACCCCCCCACCCCCACCCCTTACCCCCCGCATCTCATCTTCCCCCTTTGACACCCCACCCCAAACTTCAACCACTGATTCCTTTGGTCAACCTCTCACAAAGCTTTTTGGACACCACGCCATATCGACCCTACTCCGCCCATTCTGAAATAGACCTCCGTCCGATTCAGATAAATATATTTCCATAGGTGGCGATTGAACATTGCCATATCTTCTACTAATTCACTAACTCTCGTACTGTGTCCCATACTTTTGCTGTGCGTATAGAAGCATACACACTGTGTATCCTCAAATAATATTAAAACAACCCCCAGGGAGCAATTAGCCATTCCTCTCCCTAACTCCCACTTCCCTCTGCTCCCTGTGGGCCCACTTGCAAAGCTATTATCCTGGAGAGGCTGATGACACAGGGGGCCTCGAGGGGGCCACTAAGGGCCCCAGTCCCAACACACCACCAGCCATGATGTCTATGTATAGTGGATTATGGGGGGTGAGGGTAGGGATCTTTGATGGCCGCCTCTGACCTCTCAGGCTGGCAGAGTTTCTGTGCCAATCCACTGCCAGCCAGCCAGCCAGTCAGTCAGTCAGACAGTAAGCCAGTCAGTCAGCCAGCCAGTTAGCCAGACCCAGGGGAGGTTGGAGCCACACCTAATGACAGAGACCTAAAGCACAGGCAGCGTTATAACCGTGCGTCTGGATGGCTTGTGTTACGGTGGTCCTAATCTTAACCACGCATAAGCACGCTGACCAAAAGAGGGCAGTGTTCTTTGCCATTTGGATAACTTTCACATTCCCTTTTGATTCAGTATGTTCAAGGGGAGCTGCTTAACATATTACATGTATCATTGGTGCTTTATTGTTATTGGTTTGTTATATTATTTGGGTATGAAAGTGTGCTTCCTGTATGATCCTGTATATACAAAAATATATATTTTTCAACAGCATCCATCGTCACAAACAAACTGTGCCCGACTACATAAAACTAAGAGACAACACAACAAGAATGAAGTGTATTCATAGGCTGCTGAATTCATAAAGTCATAAAAACGCGATGAGTTTCCATCACGGGGACAACAGATGCCATGTACCGCTAGGAATGAGCAGGAGAGGAAAAATTACGGGAATGTGTGGGAAAACGGGAATGTGTGCGTATCTAGATGGAATATGTTTCAGAGCTTTACCGTGGATTGGGGCCCTAGCCAATACTGGAACGCAAATACCAAGTAAAGATTGTTATAGTGGTACATCAGCTGGTCTGGCTGAAAGATAGCAGTAAGGTAGCTGTATAATATCATCCGGTTTGACATTCCAAAGATGACTCTCAGACAAAAGGATGGGAGGAAACTCTGTCACGCTCTGTTCTGTTCCATTCTCGTGACGGACAGTGCCTGGCTAATAGGTGACTCGACCATCAGTTGTCAGGCAGAAACATTTGCGTGCCTGCGCGTGTGTGTGCAAATGTGCACCTGTGCCAATGTGTGTGTGTCTCTGTCCCAAGTGCGTGCATGTGTGTGTGTGTGTGTGTGTGTGTGTGTGTGTGCGCGAGCGCGTGTACGCTCACTGAACCAGGTGACGCTCGGACAGGGTCGGCAGGGCCGGATGGCGTGACGCAGCCTTCAGCTGTCCATTTTGATTGTCTCTGCGTGAAAGGAGCGAGGGAACGGGACAGGACAGGAGGAGCGCTGATGCCTTCCCTCGCTTTGTCTCCCCCAACACAGCACTGACGCCGTCGTTCCACACGCGGCCTTTTGCTTTGGTTATCTCAGAAAGCCCTTGGAAATCCATCAACGCATTGATTAGAGATGACAAGGTCAGCGTAGCTGCTTTGGAAGGCAGACGAGTTCTGGCACGCTCTCTCTCTGTGTCTATACCTCTCCTCCTGACTCACTCCTAACGGGCTCTGGGGTCGGTGATTGATGACGGAGGGGATAAATTGGTTGGAGAGGGCTTGGCAGCGTGAATTTATGGCTCTGCGGCTGGCCTGAAAAAGAAGGGGAGGATGGGAGAGGGTCCAAAGAGGGAGTAGGTGGTGGGAGGTTCTTGTTTCAAGAGGCGTGCTATTATGCTGAAATGTGTAGAAAAGCCTGCTTCTAAATTGAGTGGATTTAAATCAAAGTCAAAGGTGGGATCAGGTTGACTCTGATGACATGAGTCGTACCATCTTGACTACAATATAAAGATGATTAGGATTATGTTTGCTAGCTTAGAAATAAAATATTCCTCTTATGATGTTTAAGACCCCTGGCCACCATTTTTTTCAATTCCAATCGGAGCTCTGCACACACAACTAAAATCCATCCTGTCACTGGAACAAGTACACTGTCCAATACCCAGCAGTGGATGACAAGATACATCATAGCACAATTCACTGGACACAAAGCACAGTTGATTATGGTGGGGGTCTTATCAAAAACACCGTAAAATACCGATACTAAGATACGGTAGGTGAAGTACAGCTATGGTCCAAATCGATTCCTGCCACATTAAGCCTGAACATGTCGCATAACCACTCGGAGCTACATCAGTGGAGAAACCGACGAGGCCGGTGAGCGGTGACATTTTAAAGGATTCCGGAGGTGTTAAAGAGGTCCCATGCCAGGCCGGTGTGTTCTGTTGTCGCTGAGGATATAAGCAGACACGTTGTTAGCTGCGTGCTCAACCCATAAAAACCTGATTCTGGGAGCTGCCGCTGCTGCTGCTCGGGCCCTCCTTCTTTTACACTGGCTGCCAGTCAGTCAGCAAATCAGCTACCATGTCCGCCAGTCAGTCAGTTAGTCAGCTAACATGTCAGCCAGCCAGTCAGTCAGTCAGCTAACATGTCAGTTAGGCCAGTCAGTCAGCAAGCCAGTCAGCTAGCATGCCAGCCAGCCAGTCAGTCAGTTAGCCAGTCAGCTAGCATGTTAGCCAGCCAGCCAGTCATTTGGCTAGCCAGTCAGCTAGCATATCAGCCAGCCAGTCAGTCAGCTACCATGTCAGCCAGCCAGTCAGTCAGCTAGCCAGTCAGTCAGCTAACCAGCCAGCCAGTCAGCCAGTGAGCTATTCAGCCAGTCAGCCAGTCAGCTAGTCAATCAGCTAGTCTGCTAGCCAATCAGCCAGCCAGCTAGCCAGTCAGCCAGCCAGTCAGCCAGCCGACCAGCCATTTAGTTAACCCTACAATCAGCCAGCCAGCAAGCTATTTAGTCAAGCAACAATTAGCCAGTCAGTCAGCCATTTCGTCAACCAACCAGCCAATCAGTCAGCCAGCCAGCCAGTCAGCCATCTTGAGGCCATGCCTGGGGAGCTGTAACCCACACTGAGGTACAGTTCCATAGAGTGGAGTTCTAAGTAAATGACTGAACATTGATGACGAGGCATGTTACATGCAGAAGGCCCGGGAATGGCAGAACACGACATACAAAATATACATCAGAAAAAGACTGAAACTAAGACTGGTAAAGATTTGTTTATGTTTATTAAGCATGCTAGCAACAAGGCTTTCTGACGATTTCTTTGGATTACATACTGTACAGAGTTATGGAACTACTCTCAAAGTGAAACAAAATAGCCGCCCTTTTGCTCTGCCCATCAATCAACAATTCTACTTTCACCCCGGGATTCTGACACCTAGAGTGTGTGTAGTGTGTGTATCTGGCATTACGAGACTAGGAAATATCCGCCTTTTCCCTTCATTACAAAACACACCAGTGGAAAAATCCATGAATACACAATCTTTACCAGATTTTAATAATCAATTTTACACAACCCATCTATAAAAGACTATACTATTAAGATGATAAAACTTTATATTATTATTGTACTTTTTATGTTAATGCATGCATGCAAACACACACACACACACACATACACACACACACACACACTCCTCAACCCTTCCTGTGGCCCCTGAGAGCTCCAATAGCTGTGCTAAAGCAGTTTATAGAAGCCTCCCTACATGGACACAGCTTCTGGAATAGAAACTGCTATTCGATCTGACTACAGGCTCCCTCACATCTCTCCTTACTCTGAACCCCGCACACACACACACACTCACTAACTCTAACTCCACGCAACACCTTTTTACTGTATTCATGAATCCTTAATTTGATTACTAATGAATAATCATCAATAACGTCCCAATAAGTCATATAAAATATGACTGGCCCATCTTCATTGTTATTCCATTGGTTTCAATTGGAGGTAAAAAAAAAAATTAGGCTCCCTTTGACAATGGCATCTCTCTACAATAATCCACATTTCGTGGGAAATATTATAGTAAAACTATTCATATTCATTATTAGGTAGGTTATAAATTGTGACATATGAACTTCAATGTGAAAGTAGCAGTTCAGAGGTCACTCGGATAGGGTGACTTTCCTGTGGCCGGATCACATGACCATGACAGAGTGAATCATGGGTGGGAATCTAAGACGTCCTCCGGTTGCATCTTGGGCTTGTACCAGAACAACTCAACAGGCAATTTTCTTCTTTTTTTTTTGCATTTTGTTTTTAGATCATCTAATCTGGGGTAGTGGGATAGGTGATAACATTTTGGTGTGTAATGTTAGGAAATGTCACAGGTGATCAGCAAACTGTCCACGAGAGTTGGATCAGTTTTTGGGGAGACAGACACCTACAATGAACACAGATACTGCACATAAAAAAAATCCAGATCAGAGCTACAGTCTGGTATATATTTTAATGTTTTATATTATTTATTTTTTGCTATTAATTATGCATAGACATCATTTTAAGGGGGAAAATAGGTCCACTCCTATAAAGCATTTTATAAGAACATTTCTCCATTTGTCCTAAATCTGTTAATCCTATGTACGCTGTTCAAACAAATACACTGTGGGGGAAAAAACTCACAAAACTGACAAGATTAGAAGGTCACTCATCCAAATATATTTTTTTATATATAAATGTGGGATATACACGTTAATACCATCAAATAACAAAACAAAAACTAATTTCCTGAGTTGAGGGAACACTTCAGAAGATATCCGAAGGTTTATTCGGTGACCTGCACTCTGAATGTATTATTGCAGTCCCAAAATGAGATTAGATCAAGACTCATGTACATTAGATGACAGTAGCAGGGCAAAAGAGGTCAGAATATACTGCATTACTACTTTTGTTACAGGCTGAATAGAATAGAGTAACAGCAGCTAAGATAACTTATTAGACTGACAGCTCAAGCTAAGGTCGCATACATTTCCTAGTAGGATGAACACAATTTAGTCACAGTGGCACAAACCAAGAGGCATTGCATTGCCATTGCGTCACAGTGACAGTGCGACTGCATGGGCTATGATACGGGCACACACAGGTGGCATCACGCACAACCGAAACTCCTCGGAGTTAAGAATACTTTGAACGTCAACACTCATTACCGCAAACACAAAGTCTCCATGTACTAGTACCACAACGCATTTGCACCACCAAGTGTAAACCTGACCGATCTCGAGAGTAAGTACGTTACTGGTCTCACACCCTGTGGGACAGCTCCCTTACGGGCCGATTGAATTTGATCAGGAGCAGGGATGACGACCAACCGCACCCCAGTGGACACATACTGTACATTCAGCTTAATGAGCACCCAGGGTAATGGGTATTTATAGCTGGGCACAACCAGAGAGCCACGCTAAGCAGCCACTCTTTCACTTATAGCCAGTTAGCAGCTGAAAACTCAGAGTATGTGATGTTGACTTATTTAGTGGCACTTTGTGACCAAATACATTTACAGAGCCATATAGGTATGCTATGCAGCAATATTTGGAATGGGAGTGCAACACATTATCTACTTAACATATTATATTTACCAAATGGTTCTAATAGAAACCCCATTAGATCAGTGAAATCCATCTTTTTGTTTTAGGTGTGGGCTATAGGCTATTCCTGTACACACGCTATTCGTTGTAGCGGTCCATGGCTACGCGGAGGAGACGTTCTTTTTAAACGGGGATCGATCCAGCAGAGGAGGATCTGTGCTGGTCCTGGAGGAAGCGAAGTGTGCTCCGGGTAAGCCAGGGCATGGAACCCCAGGGCCAGGCAGACATCAATAAGCTTTGATGGGGAACCATCCACAGCTATCTGGGTCCATCTCTGCCTGGGCTCACATCTTTTTTTAATCCCCTAGATATCAACACTGAGCTTTGAATAACTGGCACAGTTTGAAGGATTTCAGAATAGGAATGTGTTTCATTTCTAGTAAAAAAATATGCCCCTTTTTGTGGGAAGGAAACTTTGACGAACACAACAAAGAAAGGGTCGCTTCCCTCTTTCCACTCATCCAACCATCCCTCTCTTTGTAAGGCCGTTGTGCCTCAGATACAGTATCGCACGCCAACGCTGGCTGTTGGCGTCGCCATTCAACAACGTTTCCTCCTATCCACCGAGTGGGAAATTAGTGTGGTAGCCCGTCATCAGTGGGGGACAGGCCTTTTTATACACCAACCAGTACGATTTTCCAAAGCCCCATTAGGGGGGTGAGAGGGCCCGTGGAGGAGCCTGACAGGGGGCTCTGTCTGCGTCTTTCATGGCCCGTATCCGATTCAGCATCCCTGTGTGTTGACAAACACTTTCTTAATGTGTCAAGCCAAGACTTTTTATTTTCCGCTGAAATCTCAAAGAGAGAACAGGTGGCCCCCGGGCCAGATACATTTCACCACAAAATGACGGCAAGGCCCTATATTTATACGATGAGATCAGCTGGTGAAGCCCCTACAGCGTGCCGGTCAAGTGTGACCTATGACTCCCCAGGGGGGGCGCAAGGTAAACTACCACAGGATTTCAATGGGCATCTCCTCTAGGGGGGTCTTTATATCGCCTTACACAGGGAAAGACACACACGTAAAAACAAGGTACCCCGAGCGAGAGTATGTCATGTCTCAATAGCCTGTTGGGAAAGAGACGGGGGTGGGGGGTGTCAAAGAGGAAGGGAACTTAAAAGGACAGAGGGCCTGAGACCCCGTCAGGAAAAAGAGAGAGAAAGAGAAATAGTGGGGAGGACAGGAGGAACAGACATGAGAGTTCAGGGAGTATTTTTAGGTACATGTTTATTTGTGGGTTTGTAAAACTAACCCAGGGTGTCCATCTACTAGCCCTGACACTTCTCTCTCTCTCTTCTGTCTGTCTGTCTCTCTCTCTCTCTCTCTCTCTCTCTCTCTCTCTCTCTCTCTCTCTCTCTCTCTCTCTCTCTCTCTCTCTCTCTCTCTCTCTCTCTCTCTCTCTCCTGCCATCTGTCGAGGCCTCTCATACTTGTCAGACTGAACGGAGCTCCATCGGTCTATAAGAGGCAGACAATTTGCATAGACAGACAAGTTCTGCTCTTTGTAGATTCACTGGACCAGCCTTAGCCTGTAAGAGGCTATTCCGCTGCACACTGTACCACACAGTATGACTGTCATTTCATGTGAGGGACTATTATTAAAAGAATGGTCAGTGCCAATGTGGACTACAAAGTAATGCCTGACCAAATAAATAAATACAAATTATTCAAACAGGCATCACCGAGACATCGTCTCTTCTGGGTTAGTGCCCTGTTTAAAAGGCAGGTCATTGCAGAACATATCTCTATGAAAACAACAAAATAAAATGAAGAAAGGAAAATGCTAATTAAAAGACAAACAAATCAGAAGCATTGACAAAGAGGATATGGACTGGAATGGATTAACCTGGCCACACTATGCCCCAATGAAACATGAATTAGCCTGTAACTGTCTGCAACCTCTGTTCAAAACTTTAAATACCAAACCAGCACAGATTATTAAGAAATAGGAAATAGCGTTAAATGAGAGCGCATATTGTAATCCAATAAAAAATGCCCTTGTTGCTGTTTGTCATGGAGGTGAACGCTTTTGTCACGAATCTGCAAGTGAATAAAACTAAGGAGAGCAAAGAGTGTCAAAGACTGAACATTGACATCCGAAATGCATGTATGGTCTTAATATTGAGTCATATGCTGCTTTGATTTACTTATGTCATCTGGTTGCCTTATCCCAGTTTAGGCCGTGGACAGCGCAGACGTCACTTCAAGCCAATGACTTTTGCTTTGACAGATCGTTAACGCCACCTGTCAAACCGCCCATCCAAAGTTGTGGAACAGCCAGCTGACCACCAATACAACGTCTCAACTAGACCAACCTGCCCTAAAACTTGGTAAGCTGTCATGGGCACATACAGTCGTCATGCAGAAAGGGAAAATGGTTTAAGGTTTAAGGTTTAAGAAGTGTGAATCTATTGTAAATGGAGTTAACTTGCAATTTAATAGAACTATGCAGAAATATTCCTTTACAATCACCACATGTTATTTTTGGGCTGATATGGTAAAGCTGTATCGGAATCTATAAAATTCGACATAAGTAACGGTGATGCACGATAAATCCGTGCGTAAAGGCGCATGGTTTGGAGGTGGTTTTATTGCCGAATTTTAGAGTGGGGGAGGTGGGCTGGGGTATTTTTAGACAGTCTTCGTGAGGCGATCGGGGGGTAACTGAAAGACAACACTAAGAAAGTTGCACGACCGAAATATCTGACTGCTGCTGCTAGCACAGCTTCCTGAACTGAGCAGCGAGGCCAACAACTCCATAACCTTCACCAAGGCAAAACTTTAGCAAACACTGGCATTGCTTCGTTTTACTTTTGGGGTTCAGTTAACTTTTACACGTAGAGCACCATAGCCTGCTACATTCATTCTGAATGTGGATATCCGTTGAGCACATACATAAGGCTTACAATTAATTAACAACTGTTGGAAGATGTCGCTCGCTGAAGTTTGCGCGTAAAGGGCTACCCAAGTTTCCAACCTACCTTCCTCTGCTGTTTCTCCCAGGCGGGGTCCAGCAGTAGGTCCCTGTCCCAGTCGTCTTCCTGGGTCATGTAGATCTCCTCTTGCTGGGTCATCATGTAGGAGTTGTTGTAACTCATTTGGCTAATTTCAACGGCTGTCATTGCGCCACCTCAGTTAGGGCTATTATCCCCCTTAGCTTATGGAAGAAAACAACGTGTTTTTGTAAATCTGTACGGACAGTAACGCACTCTCTGGGGGCCGTAAGTACAGGAACCCTCCTTGGGACTTGAGGTGTCAGGAGAGCGAGGCGGCAGAGTCCGGACTCCACGGATGCAAGGTGCCTGTGCGGAAGTATTGCTCCCACTACCAAAAGACCCTGCTGGCCGGTGCTCCTTTCCTGGTCAAAAGGGACACACGTGACCGCACCCCAATAAGTATGGGAACCCGGCCACGTAGGTGTCGTGTTCTAACCCTAAAATGGTTTGAAAGGCGGGGCTCAATTTAGGAGGCTGGCTCACCACGGGGTATGTTGGTCTGTGAAAGGCCAGCGATAAAGTCAATCATGCCTGATTTTTATGACTTGTGCCATGCACCTGTTGCCGCTAGTGACTGGCTCGCCGTTGCAAACTCAGACTTCAGATCATTTTAATTTATCTAGAACTACATAAGGGCGTTTCAAGAAACAGGGCAAAATAGTCACAAGTTTCCAAATAATTTTTAACAGTTTAATGATTGAACTTGATTACAAACTCAATAATAATTATATATAATCTGTCAAAATAATGAACATTTAAATAAGTCGTTCACTGTGTACTTTCTTAATATTGATGGTACATGCTACATTAAAGAAAAACATGCAATGTCCTTGTTTATTTGGCATGTTGAAGGACAGTATGGGAGACCAATAACACACAGTAAACCTCCAGGATAAAAGTGCCCAGGTCAGTAAGCTATAACCCATGATCTATTAACAGAGCCTGTTACAAACATTTATTACTTACAAACTTCATCATGATCTTTTACTGTCATGTTACACATATCAAAATTATATCAACCATATGATCTCAGGTCAAACCAATAGAGGTATTGTATCTATCCAAACGTCACAAAACATGAAGAAATAAAACGTAGTGACAAGATATTTTTGAAAAACAAGTATTGATTTATTCTTGACTCATGCAGACACACGTCTCAAGACAAATGCTAGAGAAAAGGAGGTATATGCATAAACAAGCAAAGACAATTTCAGTTATAGGCATGCATGCCGATATCAAAAACTTTGTGCTAACATTCACATCCTATATAAAGGAACAAACTCAGACCTTCTATATTTTCCCCTAAGACATCATAGCCATCTTTTGGGGTACCACTTTACATTCAGTTACTCTTGTTAGATCTTGACAGGGTACTAGGATAATTATCTGATAATGACTTGTTATTCCAGTGTGGATAGAATCGACTTGGTCCACTAACCTCCTTTGCGAGACAGTTAATTAGAGGTTGTGAGTAAGTACATTATGGTAACTCTCTGTGGAGATGGAATATCAGGCGAATCACCAGGGCAACAGTGGGACACGCATCAAAACAAGAAGACATTGATAATCAACAGACAGCCGTGATTATAAAAGCTAAATCACTGATCCGCCCTCCCTGGCAGCAAAATCTGTGTGTTTATGTAAAAGAATCAGTTCCAACCTAAGCTCAAAGTGGGATTTAAATCAATTTATTTACATTAATTGTTTGGAGGAACTCCCGTGTTAGTTCAATCTGATCGTGGCTGGTGAGTGGGTGCGGATTAAGTGTGTGAAACTCAAAGTAACCCAGACAGTTATGAATCACTGGAGTGTCCCTACAGATCGGCTAATTCAAAGAGTGTAGACTAGAGTGTGTGGGCTCCTGTCAAACCAGGGGGGAGCCAGTCACAGTGAAGGCTGTGTGGGATTAGCATGCCCAGGGCCTACACGAATCATCAGATCTACACACAGCGGGATGAGTGTAAAGCATTACAATTCATCCATTTAACATGACACGGGCAGATCTGTGTGTCGTTTGGCCAGAGCATGGGGATATCTAGATCGCGTCCCTAATGGTCGTTTTTTAACACAGGGAGCCGGATGGAGAGAAGCGGCGAGGGAGAGGCCGCGGTGAGGCTGTCTGGTTGCCAGGGCGCGAGACAGCGGGTGAATACAGAGCAGGGGATTTGAAATGCATGGCTGCCTTCACCCAAGCCCGGGGGACTTAGGACCAATCCTATGGGTGTGACAGCGTCAGGGAGCACCAAGGCCTGAGCACCATGGTGGGTCGCGGGAGGGGAGCCAGACCTTACACCACTCATTCATCAGGGCCGCTCGTCAGTCAAAATAGATTGGTCCCAAAATTGAGCAATTACTGAGGGCTGGATTGCGGGTGACTTTCCCCACATCGAAAGGCGACTGGCAACTGAGGCACTTTACAAATCAATATTGTCATTACGTACTATGCAAGGCTGTTATGTCTTGCTGGCCAGCTGTACTTAGCCCTACAGTGGACGTGTAGACGGTTCGATTTTAGAAGTGAGACCATAGAGGGCGCTATTGAGGCTTTGTGCTGTGAAGGCATGGGGTGGGGGGGGTGGATTTCCTCTCGGTGAACTCCATGGTACATTCATGGTTTGTCAGCTGAGAGCAGCTGGTTCACCATGGATCGGCAAGACTTCGCCAGCACGGCGCAATCAATCTTGGACTCCAAGACATACTCCCTCATTTAAAATGGACGGTAATGTAGCTCGAGTATACTAGCAGATAAGACACGAGCGATAACAAGACGTCTAACATGAAGTCTATGTGTTTTTCACACCACCAAACAAATTGAAAGTGAACAGCGACAGATGTCAACTTGGGCGATAATAGCACAGGTACAAGGTCAAGGGGGTTGGGGGAGCAAAACCTGGAGTAGCTAACCTTACCTACTCACCGTTTCCACTGTGGAGTCTAGCCAGCCTTTGTTTGGTGCTTGCCTCGTGAGAAGACCACACACACACACACACACAGCTAACCCTGTCCCAACTCCAGCACACCCTTCAAAACATATGTCAGACACTCAGACCATCTTTCCCCGACCAAAGCACCACTCTGAAACCGGCCAAACGGTACGTGCACAGGGCCAACCTTTATGGGGGGAAAGCCTTTAGTGTGTTTGGTGTGTGTTTCACTTGACAAAGACCTTCTTAACAGATACACACAGTCCAGTCAGTCAGATTACATGGTAGTGCAAGAGGGCAGCCACTCACAGGACTGAGAGGGAGAACAGGTGCCGTACCCAAAAATTCCTCAAGGGCCCCTGAGCATTTCAAGCATCTACAGGTTAGATGGGTCAGGCCATCGGCCTCGTCTTTAAGCAACACAAACCCCCCCCCCCCCCCCCCCCCCCCCCCCCAAAGGTCCGAAAATGTGGTACCCTCTATAGTCCACAGTCATGTTAGGTAGCTTATGTTAGGGGTTTCAGGACTGAAATCAACGTCACACAGCCAACAAAGGAGGGGGGGGGGGGGGGGTTGAAACGCAGCGTTACAGTTCAGCAAAGCTGCTCATCTCAGCGCGGTAAGCAGCCGAGGTACGTTATTCTCTCCCGACGGCCACCACACACACAGCGTCCACTTGTCAGGCCCCAGTCGCCACGGTCACAGGAGGGATGAGGAAGGGCGGGTAGAGGAGGAGGAGGAGGAGGGGGCGGTGGCGGGTGGGTGGTTCTGGGTAGCCGTTCCGAGCCAGAGCCACAGACCCAAATCCAAGATGGCGACGGCGGTGGCGGCAGAAAAGCGCTGTGTACGGCGGCGAGGCACAGAAGGGGGACGGGGCAGGAGGTCGAGGAGGGATGGTCGGGGGGGGGGGGGGGGGGGGGTGGGCGGCGAATACGGCGACAGAGGAGATCACTAGCGGGCAGGGGGGGGGGGTGGGTCCTCATGTGCCAAGCTTCGTCACACTTCAAACACACACCCCGCACCCTCATTCAAACCATAACCCAAAAACTCTTTTGCGCACGCACACACAGCACAAATCTCTGTGACACCCAAGCGGGACAGTGGGGCATAGGGCTCACGGTGCTTGGCGAGAGAGGACCGGCCCAATCACTGGGTCTAGTCCAGTGGATGGTAAGGAGCCCGCCCGACCCGAGGAGAAGCCCAAGACTGTGGCGATGCCATCGCAGGTGAGGGGAGCCACGTAGGAGGGTGGTGATGGAGGAGGAGAGGAAGGAGGGACGGGGAGAGGAGGAGGGCGGGGGTAGTGTTCGGTCAAGGCACAGTCAAAGAGGAGGGGGCGGAGGAGGAGGGGGGCGGTGCTTTGTTGGTTGGAATTTCATACCTTGGTGGAGAGACAGGGAATGAGTTCCCACTGCACTGGTGCGACGCTAATAGTCCTCCCCCTCGCTTGCGCCTCAGTGACGCGCCCGCCAAGGCGATGACAGTTCCGGATGGCTCAGGGCGACCTAGTTCAGCCGAGATAGTTAGTCAGTCAGAGGGTCGGCTGACAAGAGCACAGACACACATGCACGTCTACGGTAGCGTGGAGACAGAGGAAACACACACACACACACGGGGTGGTGGTGGCGGTGGCGTTGGGGGGACCAGACGGAACACAACCTGCAATCCCAATCGCAGCCCCAGGATAAGCCCCCCTCCCCGCCCCCAAAAGACCCTGCTGCCCCACAGATTAAAATGTATTGTGCCCATTCCATCTGTGTGCCGCTCCCCAGCTCTCCGATAAGTCTCTCTGTGCACGTCTGTGTGTGTGTGTGTGTGTACCAGACGCCGTTTCTCTCGGCCTGACTTGTGGAGACACTTTGGCTCCAGAAATGCAGTAATTACAGAGGAGGTACACAGGAAAGAGCAGATGCTAATGCAGCAGCAGCAGCAGCAGCAGCGTGGGAAACGGGACCCACCCCACACCCCCGAAGAGGCTGGAGAGAAATAGGAGCACCACCCCAGACTTACCCAGAACCAGGGGGGGGGGGGGGGCAAAGCAGGGCCTTTGCATCTTACACCTGCCTCCCCGTTGGTTCCCCCAGTCAAATGGGCCTGGTGGTTGTTTCACACGGGAGAAACGGGAGGTAAAAGAAAGGTAAGCAAGAAGGGAAACCCTCTAAGCCCCTTGTGGTTTTTGTTTTACCATGTTAAACTGAAACATTCTTTATTATAATGGTGGGTAATATACATATCTTTTGTTTTAAAAGCATGCCGGTCTCTTTTTTTCTTTCCTTTTTCATATTTTTGTAAAAAGAACAACAAAAAAAAACACAAAAAAAACAAGAAACATACAAGCCAAAAGAAAATTGAAATTGTACTTTGTAAAAACGTGGTCTCAGACATAGCAGACAACAATACATTTTGAGTTCTACATGGGATGCAACTGTGTATTAGTGTACATATCTGTGTGTGTGTATATCAGACAAAAACAGAATATATTTCAGAGATGCAAAACTCACTTAACCACTAGCAACCACGGGAGAGAATAGGGGGGATGAAGGGGAGGAGGAGTACAGTTGGATGTATTTACAGTGTGTGTGAGTGTGTGTGTGTGTGTGTGTGTGTGTGTGTGTTTGTGTGGAAGAGGATGAGGAGGAAGCTATTAAGGGCAACAGAAAGACACCGCTTCAGATCTCACTTCATTGGTGCTATGGTCCTTCACTTTCCTGTTGCCATGGGAAAAAGTCGGAAAGAAACCGGTATCATAGTTGTTGTTTTTTTAAAAGCACTTCAAAAAAAGGGGGGGAGAGATTCCCTACGCTTTTAATGCACTTCACTCAAAAGCTCATAGGCACAACGTTAAGCTCATCACTTTCCATGATTCTAGGTAGAGGTCCGTCAAGGTGGACTTCAAGAGTAAACAGCTTGTCACACAGGGGGCCTCTACTTACATGTTTAACCCCGAGTAGACTCGGACAACGGTAAGAACGACACTAAAAACAAACCAAACACTTAAGATTTTTTTGTTTTTTTTTAAAGGCCTCTGAATGTACAGTAAGACTATATAGGACTCGGTCAGGTAAAATGTGCCACAATACCAAAGTTACCAACCAAGTTTCCAAAAGCTACCACAGCTTCGTTCATTCCCCCCTCGCCGACCCTCGCTTTCGCAGGGAAAACGTGAAAAAAAACACCGAAAAAAGATATAAAAATACTGAGAAGAACATACGTTTGAACGGCTGCGAACGCTTTGGGAAACCCAGGTCGACGTCTGACCTGTCGACGGAGCCAGAGGTAGGCAGGTGTGGTGGTGAGTGAGCAGAAGCGGTGTCTGTCAATGTGCTGGTTACTGTGGAGCCGGGCAGGGGGGAGGAGAAGGTAGAGACAGATAGAGGAAAGGTGGAGGGGGGGCGGGGGGGGCGACATACGTGACAGGTCGTGACTGTCTTGTGCTAACACCGTCTTGAGGCCAGGCAGCGGCGGTCGGGCCCGCGACACGTGCCAGTGTTCAAAAGTCATCACAATTCAGAAGCCATGGCATTTCTCTGGCACTCACGCAAAACCCCTCACACACGCACGCACGCACGCACTCACGCTCACGACAGAGAGCCGGACAACCTCTGGACCGGTTGAACACCACTCGGTGCACGCTCCACCACTCCGGTCGTCCGACCGGTTCGCGCATCGACATAAAAATCAAAAACTAAATAAGGCAAAAAGTGATTCAATTTAGCTGCCCTGCTCGATTGTCTAGGGTGGCCAATTGATTTCAAAGCCAGTGATTACCGACGAATCATGTAGACCCGACAAATCCTAAAAAGCCCTGTCACCAACGAGAAGGCATTGAAAACGACCGAGTTTCTCAGTCTGTTACTGGCACAAGTTAAGGAGCCGGACTGGCACCCAAAAAATGAAAGCCAACAAAAACAACCTGCAGTGAAAATGCCCGCTGTGTACAGAAATAGTCCCTATCTAGTCCCTAGAACGACACAGAGTGCGCGGTTAGCAGGTCCGAGGCTGTCGGCTGTTACCCCGTACATAATAAAACCAGACGCACACGTACACACACACACACACACACACACACACACACACACTCATACGGGCGCGCACACAGCCGCTGTTGTTCGGGGACAGTGAGGTGTGGGGTCAAAGGGGGGTGGGGGGGCGGAGGAGGAGGAGGAGGAGGAGGAGGAGGAGGAGGAGGAAGAGAAGGTGACTATCGGAAGGGTGGCTCAGGCGTGTGAAGGGAGAGTTCGGGGGGGCGACGGAGGACGGCCTCCTTGCGCGGCGGCGGCAACGGCGGCTCATACACTCGGGGCGTGGCCATGGCGACGGCCGCGGCCGGCACCACGGGCCTGAGGGCGTCCAGCGTGGCCATGGGCTGGCCTGTCATGGCCGCCATGCCGGGGATGGCGGCGATGGCGCTGGGCGGCGGGTAGGCGTACTGGAACTGGGGGTACTGCTGCAGCTGCTGGTACTGCTGGTACTGCTGGCACTGCTGGTAGTACTCGGCATAGTACCTGTGGACGAGGCAGATGGGGGGGGGAGACAAGAACAAGAGTGTGTTTTATTCTTTAGACAGCCCAGTACATTTCCAGAAGGCACAGGGTGATGGCTGAGGGTGGTAGCTTTAGAAGCGTCAGGACCTAAACGGTGATTGAATTTAGGCCACCCTTGTAAGATTGTCTGGCTCTATGAATTCAACACATCCACCACATAAACATCATGACCTGACACATCACAAAAGCCCTGCCAGTGTAGAGTGCATCTAAAGGGACTGACTGGTATGATTGGTACTGTTGGCATTCTGCACAGTGAATAGAGAGGGGGGGGCACACAGACAGTGTTTAGAATGTACACTCCTATACATAGTGGATAGAGAGGGGGGGGGCACACAGACAGTGTTTAGAATGTACACTCCTATACATAGTGGATAGAGAGGGGGGGGGGCACACAGACAGTGTTTAGAATGTACACTCCTATACATAGTGGATAGAGGGGGGGGGGGGGGGGCACACAGACAGTGTTTAGAATGTACACTCCTATACATAGTGGATAGAGGGGGGGGGGGGGGCACACAGACAGTGTTTAGAATGTACACTCCTATACATAGTGGACAGAGGGGGGGGGGCACACAGACAGTGTTTAGAATGTACACTCCTATACAGTGGATAGAGGGGGGGGGGGGGGGGGCACACAGACAGTGTTTAGAATGTACACTGCTCTACATTTGGAGTATGGACGCCAGCTTAGAAAGAGAACTAGCATTTCAAATGTGGCATAGGAACTTATTTTATGTAGTCACCCCCACACCTGCTTCTAGAATTGCCTAGGGCTGCAAATTTGCCGTGCCGCAGGCGAGAGGGAGACCGTATAGGACTAAGCTAAACAATTACACCACAAACATTAGGAGCACAACAACACAATCGATACTGCATAAAAGCCTCTGTTACAGAGGGAAAGGCATCTACAGTGACTGACTGGTTCTGATGCTGCAGCTGGCACTGCAGGTAGTATTCGGCATAGCATCTAGGGAGGGGACAGAGAGGGGAGGGGCAAACAGGGGGGGGGGACAAGAGTGCCTTTTAGAAACACTCAAAACAGGTACAGGGTGCGCTGGGACACGACTGACTCAAACACAAATAATGCCAACGGATTTCATGAATATGTATATGTATATATGAGTCTTTTATATACATCCTATGCGATTTTGTGATGGTCCTCGTCGGACCACGCCTCGCTATCTATCGTCAGTCTCATTTGTGGAGCGCCAAAATTTCGGCAGGCATGTCTGCTGGAGAGCGGCTAGCATTGGACGAGAGCCAAACTGCGGGTTGAGCTAGCCGCGGGGAAATGGCGCAAGCTAACAATGAGGAATCCCGGGATTATGTGGGAGGGAGGAGCACAGATGGCCGAAATAGACCTTTGCGGAATGTCGAGGGCTTGTGCTACCCTCTGGGAAACAGAGGGCTAATCCCAGCCCCCTCCCAGAGAATCAATAAATACCCAAACACAGCCTATGCAGAGGATGATGTCATGTTCCGTTAGGGAGTCCGAATGACAGACTTAGGACGTGCTTTGACTCAGCTGTGATAAAAAGGCTGCAAAAGAGGGCTTTGACTCAGCTGTGATAAAAAGGCTGCAAAAGAGGGCTTTTACGCTTTGGCTCTCTTGCTGATATGATTATAAAGACTTGAGGGGTGTTTTGTTAAGCCTTACAAGTCTTAAGCCTGTACTTTTAGGGGAGTAGAATGAAGACGATTTGAAATCTCCTGCCTACAACACAGGCGAGATGAAGTTTGATTGACGGGTCTTCTGATTTGCCCGCACCTTGAAACTACTGTCAGTTATGCTGGATTTTTAAAGACAGTGCCATGAGCCCACACAAAGTGGGTCCATGTGAATAGACCACAGAACAAGGGCAGCGCCGTGTGCGTCAAAACTCCTAAACTAATTTCTCGTCACCGTCTCTGATCCAGTTAAGCAGCGACAAATGTCTTTGCGTACGTAAATAACATGAGTTCAGTCTGGTCTATTTTTAGAGCTGCATGGCTTGACTGCCGAGCAGTGTGCGTTACCTGGCCATGGGGTCCTCGGCTGCCTCGGCTGCCTCCTCGGCTGCCCGTCCGGCCGGCGTGGGCAGCAGCGGCCTCCTGGGCTTGGCCCGCTGGTACATGAAGGGCTTCATCACCACCGGGTCCGGCAGCAGCGACGCCGTACGCCTCAGGGGGCTGCGGTCCCGCTCGCCGGATTTAGCCGCGGCCGCCGCCGCCGCCACCGTCTGCTGCTCGGCCAGCACCTGCTGCCCCTGGACGAAGTAGTGCGCCCGGGCCGCCTCCAGCAGCGCCGCGGTGGGGTCCTGCCCCATGGCCGCCGCACCCATGGCCCCCATGTGGGCGTAGGCCTGGCCCCCCGCCGCCCCGTAGATGGCGGGCGCCATGGTGTAGGCCTGGTTCACTGCGGCTGCCGCCGCCTGCATCTCCATGCCCTGCGCGGCCGTCAGGTAGACGGGGTGGTTGGCCATGGCGTGGCTGTGGGCGGCGTACACCTGCGCCGGGTAGGAGGCGGCGGCGGCCGCCTGGGCGGGGGTGGCGGCCACCTGGCCGTAGATGTTGGGCCCCACAGAGCTGTACATGGGCGTGCCGGCCGCCTGCGTCAGGGCCGCCTGGTTGGCCACGGAGCCGTAGAGCTGGTTGGCCACGTTGGCGCCGTACACCTGAGTGGCCAGCGCGCCGTACACGGCCGGGCTGACGGGGTTGCCGTCGCTGCGCGTGCCCGTGGTGAGGCCGGTGAGCGCGGCGTACGTGGGGTCAAAGGTCGAGGTGTTGTAGACCGAGTTGTGCACGCTCTGCTGCACCTGCAGCGGGAGGCCCGCGGCGGCGGCGGCGGCGGCTGCCAGCACGGCCGCCTGGCTCTGGTACTGCTCCAGGGAGGGCTTCCCCACGGGGCACTCGCCGGCGTAGTGGCCCTGCTTGCCGCAGCTAACGCAGGGGATCTTCCCCGTGGGTGTCTGCTTGCTGGGCTGGACCTTGGAGAGCTCCACGGAGAGAGGGCGGCCCTTGAAGGAGGTGCCGTGCAGGGCCTCGATGGCCTGGAGGGCGTCCTCCTTGTTCTCCATGTGCACGAAGGCGTAGCCTGCGGAAGACGAGAGCCTGGCTGTCATTGAGCGCAGGAACAGGGGTTAGAATGACGGGGGCATGCCACAGACACACACTCATTCCTTAGTACTCTACAACAGCCAATGTTTTTTCAAAAAATGATGTCTATATGTATGTCAAAAAATACAAGTACACAAATACACAAGATATTCAAACTTAACATGAAGGTCTTTCACTTTAGAGTGAACCCTTCTTATTTTCAACCAATAGTCTTTACAGTGAACTGTATATATACTTAATTCATGAGCTATAGTGAAGCATAGTGCTGACTACTGTCACATTTGACTATACGTCTTGTCAAACAGCCACTGTCTCACAATGCCTTTTTGACACGGGGCATGAGGACTAGACAAGATGGTCACCTCTGGGCATGTTCCAGGTTGTTCCGATACTAAAAGATTTTACAATTCCTCTATATATGCCAAATGTAATCAGTGATCATATCTGTAGTCAATACAATACATCCATCAAGTTATGGGATGACATGGCTTGTAGCTACTGCTTGCCACACTTGTGACCAACCTGGAACAGCCCCAATCTTACTTTAAACTCTCTCGCTTTCTCTCTCTGCGTCGCTTACCTTTGACCTTGTCGCATTCCAGCACCTTCCCGAACGTCTGGAAGAGCTCCTGGAGGTCCTCGGTGGTGCACATGCCGCTCAGGTTCCCCACAAACACTTTGGTGGAGTGGAGCGGCCGACCTCGCGACTCCTCCACCACCAGGTTCCGACCGCGGAACTCCCGGCCATTCAGCTCGCGGATGGCGCGCTCGGCGGCGCCCTCGCCCTGCAGGTGGACAAAGGCAAACTGCCGCAGGACGCTGCAACTGACCACCTGGCCGTAGGACTCAAAGATGGCTGACAGCTCTTCTTGGGTTGTGTCGAGCGCCAAGTTCCCCACAAAGAGCTTCACCGTGTTGCTCTTGTCCATGGCGCTGGAAAGGGAGCGAGGTAGAGGAGATGATGTGAAAATGAAAGAAACTCGAGACTTTTGAGGATTACTTTCGACGGTTGTACTTTCATTTCTAATATATGACATTAGAGGAGTTTAAATCCATGCCTGATTAGCACAGCAGATCAAATGCCATGAACCAAGGTCCAGGGGCCTCATTTATAAAATGTGGGTTCGCGTCAAAAGGCGGCATATGGGGGAAACAGTGCTTACTTGCAAAAAAAATCTGATTCATAGCACAGTGCACACGCAAGGGGTTCCCAATTCTTGGTAATATTACTTTTATGTATATGTATATATATATATATATATATATATATATATATATATATAGAAAAATATCGCTGATATTAATTATATTTTGTAACAGAGTTTTACTGTCATTGATTAACATAACCACGACTTGAGTTCAAGTGTGTGGGATTGTCAAAACTCAATTTCTAGCTGTGCGTTATTGATTGTGATTTCAGTTGTGATCACGTTGTCCTCCGTTTCACGAGCTGATTCTCCATCGGGAAGACTCCTGAACCCCGAAAATTGTAGTGTTAAAATGACTGGTTGTTTTTTTTTCTGCTTGCGCCCTACAGGCGCTCGCTTAAACGGCCACTCCGTCTCACAGTCCCGCAGTGAATTACAGTCACAGTACGTCCCTGCTCCATGGTCATTCAAGCAAGGCCTATCGATATTTGGTCAAATATTAGCCAGTAGTGGGGCTGTACTTTTATTGTGATGCATTAACTGCGCGTCAGCCAATTGCTTGCGGTCAGTGCATATATTGGCTGTTATGAGCATAATACTGTTGTTCTCCTTGTGTGATGGTTGGTCAAATATTTGCCATCCCAAACCGCAGCATCACCGCCGCCTATGCTTGTCTGGTATTAGACAAAACCAACAGACGGACTGGTTTGGCTATTTGCAGTAGCCTAAGCACAGAAGATTAACTTAGTTGCTTTTATTATTATTTTTAGGCCTTTAGGCCTAATAGTGTTACAATTGCATCACCCATATGAAGTGTGGACTCTGGAGCCATGGACAAATAAAGACATCGAAGGCAGCTTTATCTAAATACACTCAAATTACGCAAAAACATGCCCTGCCGGGCAGTCCAGAGGTCGGTGATTCCCGTTGCTGGCCCAAATGCATGATTGTAAATCAAAGGGCAAGATGTTTATGACACTCAAGAATATGGCGTTACTGTTTTCTTGGTGGGCTATGCGGAGCACAACACGCAGAGAATTCTTGCAATGCTAAACGACCCCGCAAACGGCTAGTAAGCCCCGCACTGAAACCGAGTTCATCTGAGGCATCACTTGGTCTGTTATTCTGATGACGCAGCACGAACATATTTACTGCTCGAGACACAATGATACATAGGCTAATGAAAAAAATACTTTAACAAGAGATAATACCCGCGAAGAATTACATTTATTAAAACAATATAGGCCTAATTGTGGTTATAGAGATATTCACGTGATGGCAAAGAGAAAGAATGCAATGGTCGCCGTGTTTGTGTAACTAAACAAATACGAGGCGGAAATGTGTTAAAACTATTCCCAATGTCATACGAAATTTGGAAAAATAATAAACCAAACGTAGTTTATAACCCCGCATTGGCGGATACCAACAGTATCATATTATAGATACATTGTAATAACATACAATCGCGTTTTTCCGCAATGGAATGAATACATTCATTGCAACACCGAGCATGTTTCCGTGACACGATGGATATTACGTGTCTCTACTACATATAGTTCTCTTAATCGTTGTTAAATTGACATCGAACTAACTTCACATTAAATGTAAATAATCATTGTAGGTGGATTGACCAAATAAAAATCAAATCAGTATGAAGAAAAGCACAGAAATCTACCATCTTACCTAAGCGGGGCTGTGTTTCAAAATGGTAGCGCCTGCTTCCGTTTTTCAGAATGACGAGCATTCTGGGGAAAGACGGGTGCAGGGGGCTGCAAATCGGCTGACTAGACGGCAAGTATGCTGTTCACTTTGCGTGTACATTGAAATTAAAATAAATGTAAAGTATATTTGAGCTGCAGTTAAGTAAATATACACGTTAGGAAGTAAACAGCATCACACCAACGCATGTTTAAAAGTTCAATGTGTAGTCGAAAATTTGGAAGAGCTAGAGCCTATTTTCATGGGCTGTATTTCTTAATCTCACACTCATTCACCAAGCGCAGTAGAAGGGATGTTTCCTTCTAAATATCTGCAAAGAAAAAAAACATGTAAAATATTCTTGTTACCTTTAATAGAAAACAAACACATTCACATAATCACTTTATTAGAAATAGCCTATATACAGTTAATGCAAGAATACAATAACAACATTGTATTATAGTGCACTCATGAAATGGTAAAATATTTTACAGAAACTACATTGTGGTCAACACTAACAACGCAATCAACTGTAGAATCACATGTATTAAATCAACAATACCAGACCCATTTCCAGTACATTCATACAGTTGTATGTTTGAAAAGAGTGCAACCATTGGTGATTCAAGTCATTTCTGTAACGTTTCGGAGGCTAACACCACCAGTATGTGGTTCTGAACAGATCTATTTTGGGGCCACCGAGGAATTCTATACAGGAACAAGAGACAGCTGGCAAAAGCAACACTTGAAATCCCCCTTCTCTCTTCTCCCTGATATCAATTTAACTATTTTCCTCATTAATGACCCGTTATTGATTTCAAATGTAAGAAAATGAGAATCACCAACTTCGTCTTTAAGCTTTGCTCTTACTTTTTCATTATTCACACACACACGTGTGTGTGTGTGTGTGTGTGTGTGTGTGTGTGTGTGTGTGTGTGTGTGTGTGTGTATGTGAGAGGGTTGAAATATCCACTTGATTGTGTAAAAGCATAGTACTCTCTTATTTGTCTGCTCCTCTCTACGCCCTCCGTTCTGTCTCTCTTATTTTACATCAGTGCTGTCCTCATCCCATCTCTCCATATCAGTCTCTCAGTGCCGAGTCATCGTCAGTGCTGGCAAAGCAGCAACACTTCAGATATTAGCACTGCTGGTTGTTGTCGATGACCAAAGCACTTGCGGGTGGATAAACTCTTGTTTCTCCGTGACCAAAAGCACATTCCTGGCCATAGGTGTGACATCAGCAGCAGCCGGTCACGTGGACCAGAGGCTGTGTCCCAGGTCAAAAGGTCAAAGATGTGCGGCCGGGAGCTCGGCGGTTTTGCTGCGTCCAGTCCCGGCAAGGGGCCTGTCCCTCTCCTCCCACAGCGTGACTCCGTCACAGGCACAGATCTGTTTGGGGTTCTGGAACAGGCCCGCAGAGCGCGCAATGATGCCGCAGGCCAGTCTGGGACAAAGGAAGGAAGGAAGGGATTAACGCAGAGCGCGGTAGAGGGGAGACAGCTGGGAATTAGACACATACAACGGGCCACAAAGGGCAAAAGTATCAGCTCCCTTAAACCTAAAACCGTTCTCCGAAAAGTGTCCTATAATGGATTCTACCGGGGAATATTGCCTTACCTCTCCCCTGAGTTGCCAGTCACTTTGGAGAGTGAGTGAACGCTCCGACCCAGGTCGTCCTCACCAGCGTCCACCACAAGAGATCGTCCAATCACGTCCCATACCTGATGCCAGGAAGTAGAGGGCCATTACTATTATTTTCTTCTCCAAATAAAACATGGTCCAGCTCTCAGCCGAGGGGAGGAGTATGTGTGTAAGTGTGTGTGTGTGTGTGTGTGTGTGTGTGTATAGGACACTGTACCTTTATCTGAGAGTCCTCAAGTCTAAATGAAGCTCTGCCGTCAGGACCAGCCACAATATTCCCCAGATCCCCTACATGCTGTAAACCAAAACAATAACCCAGCACACATACTGTAACATCACCGATGTAATACACTTAGTCATGCAATTACAATCAATCCATCTATCAAACCTAACTGAACACGTTATTAGGTGGCTGCTTTTATACAACGGGTCTTACTGTACTATTTGATTTTAATGATTGATTGAAATGATTTACAGTCACACCACTATATACAGTATATGCACGTGTCACACAATAAAACACACCGAATACTATCCTACATGATAGTATATAGTACTATCCTACAACTAAAAAATAACAGAAAAAAAATCATGATTATGTTTTAGAAAATATATGTCTACAGCAGGACTAACATTAGCACCCCTGACCCTTACAGTACCATGTTTTCCCCTTCTGCTACAGGATGTATCAAAACACCATAGCGTCTTAAATCAAGACTGTGCATGGAGATGGCCAAGAAAACAACAGAACCACACTCTGTAGGAAAGTAAAAGACAGTAAGACACATGTACTATACCCTGGCAGAGTCCTCTGGCCCGCCATGTTGTCTTCCAAAGGGGTTGTAATGTTCTCCACAGCTGTCCAAACCAAAAGACATAGACACGTACTGAACTCAGCGGAAAATACCCCAACACTATCAATTAATAAATCATCCTAAACAGATCAATTCTCAGATACATCAAAGCAAAAATAAAAAATTGGTATAAATATATATACAGTGGGGCCAAAAAGTATTTAGTCAGCCACTGATTCTGCAAGTTCTCCTACTTAGAAAGATGAGAGAGGTCTGTAATTGTCATCATAGGTACACTTCAACTATGAGAGACAAAAATGAGAAAAAAAATCCAGGAAATCACATTGTAAGATTTTTAAAGAATTTATTTGTAAATGATGGTGGAAAATAAGTATTTGGTCAATAACAAAAGTTCAACTCAATACTTTGTAACATAACCTTTGTTGGCAATGACAGAGGTCAAACGTTTCCTGTAAGTCTTCACCAGGTTTGCACACACTGTAGCTGGTATTTTGGCCCATTCCTCCATGCAGATTTCCTCTAGAGCAGTCATGTTTTGGGGCTGTCACTGGGCAACACGGACTTTCAACTCCCTCCACAAATTTTCTATGGGGTTGAGGTCTGGAGACTGGTTAGGCCACTCCAGGACCTTGAAATGCTTTTTACGGAGCCACTCCTTCGTTGCCCGAGCGGTGTTTGGTTTCATTATCATGCTGGAAGACCCAGCCACGTTCCATCTTCAATGCTCTCACTGATGGAAGGAGGTTTTGGCTTAAAATCTCACGATACATGGCCCCGTTCATTCTTCCCTTAACACGGATCAGTCGTCCTGTCCCCTTTGCAGTAAAACAGCCCCAAAGCATGATGTTTCCACCCCCATGCTTCACAGTAGGTATGGTGTTCTTGGGATGCAACTCAGGATTCTTCTTCCTCCAACCACGACGAGTTGAGTTTTTACCAAAAAGTTCTATCTTGGTTTCATCTGACCACATGATATTCTCCCAATCCTCTTCTGGATCATCCACATGCTCTCTGGCAAACTTCAGACGGGCCTGGACATGTACTGGCTTAAGCAGGGGGACACGCCTGGCACTGCAGGATTTGAGTCCCTCTCGGCGTAGTGTGTTACTGATGGTAGCCTTTGTTACTTTGGTCCCAGCTCTCTGCAGGTCATTCATCAGGTCCCTCTGTGTAGTTCTAGGATTTTTGCTCACCGTTCTCATGATCATTTTGACCCCACGGGATGAGATCTTGCGTGGGGCCCCAGATCGAGGGAGATTATCAATGGTCTTGTATGTCTTCCATTTTCTTACAATTGCTCCCACAGTTGATCTATTCACACCAACCTGCTTGCCTATTGCAGATTCACTCTTCCCAGCCTGGTGCAGGTCTACAATTTTCTTCCTGGTGTCCTTCGACAGCTCTTTGGTCTTGGCCATGGTTGAGTTTGGAGTCTGACTGTTTGAGGCTGTGGACAGGTGTCTTTTATACAGATGACGAGGTCAAACAGGTTCCATTAATACAGGTAACGAGTGGAGGACAGAAGAGCTTCTTAAAGAAGTTAGAGGTCTGTGAGAGCCATAAATCTTGCTTGTTTGTGGGTGACCAAATACTTATTTTCCACCATCATTTACAAATAAATTCTTTAAAAATCCTACAATGTGATTTCCTAGATTTTTTCTCATTTTTGTCTCTCATAGTTTAAGTGTACCTATGATGAAAATTACAGACCTCTCTCATCTTTCTAAGTAGGAGAACTTGCACAATCAGTGGCTGACTAAATACTTTTTGGCCCCACTGTATATATAAATACATATATTACTATATACACAATTTAAATAGCAATTTAAACCTTGTTTTGAATAGACCAATCCCATGCAAGTAGAGGTTGCGTTTGAAACAGAGCGTTTATGCTAGCAGATATGGGAAACGAAAAAGACTTCAGTGCTTGTGGAAAAGAAAAAGACCTAACTCTTTAGTAAAAAAAAAAAAGAAAAAAAAAGAAAACCGTACGCTTTTCCTGCTCCAAGCTAGGAACTTGTGACATGGACGCGCTTACTTGACAAACCGATTTGTAGTTTTCTTGAAAGAATTATTCAAGCCACCTGTTCTTTCCATTGTTAGTATATGTTTCAGCTCTAATGGCTTTGACGGAGCAGTACCTGAAGCAGTCCTGAGTGAGGTCCCCCAGGGTATGGACATGGAGGCCGTGGGGCCCGGGTTCCAGACCGTCGATGGTGCCATCGATTAGGCAACGGTCCTCCGACAGCTGCAGGAAACGCACCACACCCTGAACCGGCCCCTCTCCACCCATCATGGCCACAGCTGCACCTAGGTCTGTGGAGATGGAAAAGTATGAAATCGTAATAATGGAATCCTCAATATATATTCATGAAGAACTTTTATGGACGGTGGGTCAGTGTAGCGTGAAGTACCTGGACGGAACAAAAATACTACATCCTTACTCTCTCACTTCATGTCCTACTCCTATAAAGCTTCTCTAAGGTAACCTAAGGTAATCACACTATGGTCACCGCATCGCAACAAACATAACGTTAAACACATAATATGACTTTCTGGTTAGTCTGTTGATTCAGAGGGTGACTAATGGATTACCTTGGTCAGAGCCCCCGATGCCCTTCAGCACAGCCCTGCGTCCAGTGCTCTCTATCAGGGCCTGCACTTCAGCAGACGTCAGGGCAGCCTCCACCAGCACCTCCTCTTTACTCAGGTCAATCCACACCGACTGCACGCCTGGATGGAAGAATTAAGAAATGAAGATACAAACTAACTAACAGGTATACACGAACTAAGAAGTAAAAAAGAACTACTTTTTGGGGTGGGTCACACACCCTGACCAAATGTCTATATGCAGCCATGTGAGGACCCACATGATGTGCACATGGGACAACCACGTTAACTAGAACATGCATTGGAATGCATAGCGACATTATCGTCCATGAGTCCTTTCGTTGGTTGAAAGTTGTACCGTAAGCAGCAAGTCAAATTGCAATACAAGTCAAAGATTTTAGCCAATATAGCTTATTTATAACGACTCCTGATGGCCTACAAAAGCGAATTATTATCCCTGTCATAGTACTGTCAGTGTCACAATAATAGTTTTACCTGATTTCCCTTCCAGAGCACCACGAACCTTGTTTGCACAACTGTCACATGTCATCTGTACAGCAAACTCCAGCTGTGGAAGAGAAGCTAATATTACTTATATGTTAAAACAAATGTCATATTCTGCGATGTCAGAATTCGAAAGATGAAACCATGCAAAAGTAGCACAAGCTGCAAGAATTCTGCAGTAATATTATTAGTGATATGTTACATTAACAAACATTAAGTTAGCTTGTGAGATAGCTAAGCAAAGTCTAACGCGCAGACAGAGATCAGTCAGGATGAGTCGTGTGTTTTAAAAACAAACACCCTCTGATAGGCAATAGCCATCATGACATGCGTTACAATACGAACATAAAATTTGCTCAAACCTTCGTGGTTCTGTTAGTGTCCATTTTAAAGCCACACGCTGCTGTCTGACCGATAATAACTGACTTTATTAGATAACTTCCCACTTTTTTAGAAGCGGAAATAAAACGAGTAACGGGTGTCGCCATTTTTGTGAGGTCTAAATATAGCCTTCTGTTTTGAAAGTTATTGCCACCTAGTGGGCTTGTTCTTTAATCACGGCGCATCACTTCAAATCAAATCTTGTTCTCTAATGCATGTCAATGTGAGGAGAGATTGATTTATTAACTTGCCTTGAGGGTCTATGTTAAGTTAATGCTCAAAGATGTGACTTTAAGTAAAAACAGATAGTATTCTGTTTCAGAGTGGGATAGAAAGAGCGGCTATAAGAAATGCCTATAGTGATCTCCATGGCTTTTGTTGTGTGTATTAGCTAAGTTAGTATTAATTAATACAACTTTGTGTAGGCTATCGTGAAAACACCCTTTGGATGATCAATTTGGATCCATCATGGAATGGGAATTTGGAATTCAGTTGTTCAATAGATACAGATAGCAAAAAATAAAAATGTAATTGATTGTAGAATAGTAGGATCCAGGACATGAAGCTGTATTGGAACCTGCAGTATAAAACAGTATCTCCATCGTTAGGTTTTATATGGCTCCTATGTCTTATTAGGCCTATTAATGGTTAGGCCCTTCACTCTTGGCCCAATCTCATCTCATCTCAATAGATCCATTTCCCACTTGATCGCGAGATTACAGTATAGGCTATAAACGCAGTGGAGAGGCGCGGAAAGAAAATCACCTCTTTTGCCAAGAAGTCCGCGCTGCCAGGGTCAGGTGCAACAAGAGAAAGTTAGAATAGAGAAAGAGAGAGAGAGAGAGAGAGAGAGAGAGAGAGAGAGAGAGAGAGAGAGAGAGAGAGAGAGAGAGAGAGACTAAAGAGGAACAATAGCAGTTTGCAAACATACACGCAAACAAACAAACACAAGCACTACTCAAAACACGAACAACCGCAACAATAACATAGGATATACAACGGTACAATATATTCAATATTTGATGGAATTTGGTCCAACACATATCGGTGATATGTTTTAAAGATTTTTTCATTTTTTCCCCCTGTCGTGACGCTAAAAGTGACACTTACTGTCTGGGACTATCACTGACAACTTTTTGGATTGATATTTATGTCTGTTTTATTATCTGAATCTTAAACTGAGGTTACAATTTCAATTAGCCTATCATTTTTTATGTTTGTAATATTTTTCAATAACCTAGAGGCCAAGAGATTTACATTTATCTTTTAAGTTGTGTAATCATTAAGCAGCCAATTACTTTAATGGGCAGGTCAGTATAGCCAATATTACCTAAATCCTAAATATGGCCCATAAGTACGTTTTTTTCCTGACCCATGTGCAAAGCTATCGCTACATCGTTCAACTGTCTGTGTGTGGGTACTTCCACTTCTGTGCGCGTGTGTGACGATGCCCCCCAGTGTGTGTATGTGTGCGTTACGTTCTCCACGGCGCGCGCGCTCATTGGATATTTGAGAGAAGCGGTCTCAAAAGATATGACCGACTCGTTTGAGCAAGCGGGGCCGCTCAATACATTGATGACAGACATCAGACCAGCAACCTGCCTATACCGACTGCGACATCGGAACAGGGCACTACTCACACATATACAGCTACTTGTTCCATCTGCATCAAATCCTCTGTCTCTCCAGCTTAATATTCATTGGTGGCCGCGATTCAATAGCTTGGATGACGGAGACGAATTTGCCAAGGAGATCCGGAGGTTTCTCATAGCGGGCAGCCTGTGAAATAAAGGGGAGAACAGCCAAAATCGTCAGCGAGAATCACCGCACCATCATAGCTTCTGTTGTGAAATGACAAAGGTATGTGACGATATTATTATGCTTTGCTGTAGCTTTCAAAGCCTTTCTTCTGATATGTTCGCCTATTCTATACTGAAATTCAAATATGGAATATAATAGCCCACATTGGTGTGATAATGTGACATGCTTTTTCATTCGGACATCCGCCACACTCCTGGGGCTTAGTGGTCGTAGTCTACCGTTTTATCCTACCCTAAAACGGTGTCTGCCGTCTCAGTGACTATAGTGATATAGCGCTCGTCTCGAGTTTTTAATTGTGACCAGTCTGCTGAACGTTGTGCATTTAAAGCCTGTGGTACAAACGTTGAATTGTCCTGGTCAACAAAACAAAATATTCATTCAATTTGTATTAATACTAATCATGAACATTAGACTTTTTTAGGCAGCACTAGAACTGCCAGTTTGACAGCTCATGTCAGTCAATTGCTTTCGTTCTGCTTGAGCAGCGTTCTCAAACGATTGCTTCCTACGTTTTAAGATTATGATATTAAGATTTGTAATGTGTAAAAATTATTAAGGTCATACGCCTCATTTTATTATTCTTTGTATATTATCAATAGTTACTCCCAATAAGCACAATTCAATTGAACTTCCCTAAACCTGAACCCTCAACCTTGACTTTATAAAGGGTCCATCAATCACTTTCCACAGAGACACACACACACACACACACACACACACACACACACACACACACACACACACACACACACACACACACTCTCTCACTCACACATGCACGCACACAGACACTCACACACACACATAAATATACCCAAACAAACTGAAACACACAATTTACTCAAGAATGCACATACAGCACAAATAGCAAGGACAGTGAAAAAGTAGCAGTAGAAAAAGTAGAGAAAGTAGTGTTTCAAATAATTCTTCCTGGGAAAGCACACATCTCGCCACACACACTTTACAGGGGATATGAGGAATAAGGTAGACGCTACAGTGATGATGTGATGATGGGACATGTGGTGTCTAGTGTCACCTCTCACCTCTCCATTTGGATTAGAAGGAATCGTAAATCCCTTTCTAGGTTACAATGGCAAATCCCTACAGGTCACAATGGTACGTCCCTTTCTAAGTTACGATGGTCCATCCCTCTCTAGGTTACTGGTACGTTTCTTTCCATGTTACAATGGTACACCCACTCATACTGTATGGTTACAACGGTTCATAGGCACCTCCTCTGTAGGCTCTATCTCCTGATTAACGCTGATGGTCTGCCCTCTCTACCGCCTAGAGATGCCCAGATGTTTTATTGCGGAGCGAAAAAGTGTAGTTTGTGCTTTGGCCAAGAGGGACAGATGGAAACAGATGAACAGGGGTGTTTTGCAAGGTTTTTGGGCCCTGGTCCAGCAAGCTGCCCTTGTCGCAAACGCTTTCATTGACTTGGAGATGTCCAGCAGATTTCCAGAGCTGTGGATTAAATACTCTCGGAGATTACGGAGGAAAGCCCCTATCTGGCCGCCCCCTCTGAACACCGGGTGCTCCCGCCATGGCACATGTGCTGCTGAAGCTGCTGTTACCTCATGCAGGTGTGTCCTAAGCACGGGGCAGGACAGCAAGCAGCGGCTGGGAGTCCTTCTTCCACAGCCTGTGAGCTTGGCGTCGCTATCGAATAGCCGTCGGGCAACGTGGCAAAGTACTGTCCGTAGTCGGCCGCCACAAGGCAGTGCCTTTCCCATGAACCCCGGAGAAAGACGACTCTCTCAGAGGGGCGAAAGCGAACACCAACGCACTCCACACATGTAACAAACACACAGTCCCCATTGGCGGGTAGGCGAGCGCCAATCACATATCTCGGCTTGAGCACAAAGAAGCTGTTTCTTTCTCATTGGTCAAAGGAATGGCACAAAGGAATTGACTTTCTCCGTTTTTCCACATATATACAGGGCCGTCTCTAGCTTTTGGAGGGCCCTATGCAAAATGTTCTTTGGGAGGACCCCTATTTTGTGAAACTATTGTAGGGGAATTCCAAACCCTCTAAGGTGGTCCAGGGGCATGCATTTAACATTTAAATGCATGGTGCACTTTAAGAGGTCCGCAGAAAATAAATGCATGTAATTGTTGTCACTCAGCACATAAGAAACGGCTCTGTATATATATATATATATATATATATATATATATATATATATATATATATATATATATATATTTATATACACATACACTTCTTAAGCTGTAAGTTGACGGCTCAAGTGCTGCAGGATGAAGATTTGAATTCCCGAAAATGACGCAACATGGCCGTGCTCCCGTTCTGTGTGCCTTACCTGATATGAACTACCGTGTTCCAGTGAGGTCACAGTGGAAACCACTCACATCGCTGGGCACAAGGCTTTTGGGCTTTGCTATTTGCATGCTAAGGCGGGCCACTCAGATATTTTCCCCCCAAAAGCTTAGTGTTTATATCCCGTTGGTCCAAGTATTATGAGATATCTGAGACTCATGTGAAGTCACAGCTGATTTTCTTGAAAGTAAAATAGATTGGAGATTAAAAGGGTCTAACCGATAAATATAGGGTTGCGAGTTTGATTCCCGTTCCCAGGCGTGGCCTTTTACAAAGTGCCTTTGAGCAAGGCACTGAGCCTTTGTGGGAGGATGGAAACAAACCCTCTATGGGGGGCAGCACAGAGATCACACAGCGCCCAGAGTATTACATAAAGGGAATATCAAAAGCCCCAAAAGTTGCCCCGGTGTATCTTCACTGTGGTTCTGTGTTATGGTAACATCCTCGAAGTTACAAGCACATTCCCCTTTCAGTCATATTGAACACTCAGTAAAGCAATAGAATCGTCCGTACTATAATCTATTTCTGATCCCTCTCAAGTCTACATGGGAATCCCCAGACCATGGCTGTAAGTGTTCCTGGAGTAACCTCAGCGGTTGGTGGCTGTGGGCTGTGGGTATAGCAGGCTCCACTGAGGGAGCCCTTTGCCCCCTGAATGAAGCCATCCATGGCGGTACGGTGAGGCAGAAAGAGGGCGGGGGGGTGGGGCTGGGTTGGTGAGACACTGCTCTCCCCGGGCGTCTGGTCTGGTCTGGGCTGGTCTGGGCTGTTAATTAATCCCTCTTCAGACTGGAGGCTCTCTGTTGTCAGGCCATTACGGAGGGGCTGCCCCCTCACAGCACGCTCTCTGTTAGCCCTGAACCGTCAACCCCCCCCCCCCCCCTCCACCCCCATCCAACCCTTTTGGACCCCACTGCCAGCCACCGTCTCCTCTCTCTCACGTATGCACACATACATAGGTCCTGTGGCTGGATGGCTGTCTGCAGAGGAGCCCAGGCTCGTAGGGTCCGCCGCTCGGGTCCCAGCCCTCGAGTGGTGTGTGAAATCTGATTAGAGGCTTACACAGGTTCGCTCCGCGCGCCGCGGCGCAGACAAGACGAACGGAAGACATCACCGCGAGCAACTCGGCCATTCAGTCCCCCTCCACACACCCTCCCCTCAGTCCCCCTCCACACACCCTCCCCTCAGACCCCCTCCACACACCCTCCCCTCAGTCCCCCTCCACACACCCTCTCCTCAGTCCCCCTCCACACACCCTCCCCTCAGTCCCCCTCCACACACCCTCCCCTCAGTCCCCCTCCACACACCCTCCCCTCAGTCCCCCCTCCACACACCCTCCCCTCAGTCCCCCTCCACACACCCTCCCCTCAGTCCCCCTCCACACACCCTCCCCCTCAGCCGTCCTCCAAACTCCTACCCCCCCCCCCCCCCCCCCCCCCCCCCCTCTCTTTCCTGGTCGTCCCATAGCCGCTGGGCCTCTCGCAGAGGTCATCCTTCACAACGACTTCTTCTTCACCTTCTTCTTCTTCTGTCTCCTCTGTCTCTCCCCAGTCAGTCTCCGGTCGTTGCACGGCCGATCGTTTCTTTTTCCGTCTCGCCCTCATCTTTTTCTGGCCCTCCACTTTTCTTCGACTCCTCTGCTCTCCCCTCCTCGGCCGCCCCTTCCACTTCCCTCCATCCCGTCCGTCCGACTTCCTTTCTTCTCTTCCACCGAGTCTTTGCCGGAGGCAGCGCACCATCTGCTTTAGCATTTTTAGAAGGAGGATAACTTGTGAGAACAGCGCGTTTATTGTTCCTGCGTGTTTTAATTATTCACTCTGCATGCCTTTGGCGAGTCGCACATATCCGGAGGCTCTATGGCTCCAAAACACTGCATGTATATGAACGTCCCCATGGAAAGGCCTTTCAGTGAACCCCTTTCAGTTCTCTACCAGACCCTGTTAAATATAGAAGACTAGGAGCTCCACAGCCATTCGTTTGACCTTTAACCTTTGGGGGGCCTACGGTGGCCCGCTGATCTCCTCGCCCATGAAGCAGCCGAGCGGAAGACTTTGGCGGCGACTCTGGTGACCAGAGGGCTGCCCACGCCGAGAGCGTTCTGTTTCCTAATTGGAGTCGGAAGGGGTAAGGGAGAGAGCTGATTCAGTAGATTCCAATTGAGGAGTTGACATGGCCACAAAAGACCTACTAATACATTTTACTTTAAAAACTAGATTTGTACATGTTAAAACTTTTAACCAGTTATGATATTTATATAATAAAAACATCCTGCACACAAGCTGTGTTTGAACTTGGTTGTTAAGAAATCCTGCCACCATCCCTTTTCGATATGTGATAGGCCAGTCTTGTGTCAGAAAGGAGATTCATTTAACACTTACGATATATATATATATGTGTATATTCTCTCTCTTTTTTGGGACGATCAGTTCCTACATTATAGATCCCCTATGTCCTATGGACATCCAAAGGTAGATTCTGGTCACTACTTCAATCAATATCGATATGATAAATGTCCTGCTTTTGAGACAGACATGAGTGCCTAAACCTTTGAATTATGAAAAGGCGTAAACGTGTAAACGTGTAAACGTGTAAACGTGTTCACATATGCGCACGCACACGAAAAGGCTCAGACGTGATCCAAATTTCCCGCCTACCTCCAAGGTCACCACCTCTGTTATTGTCCTTGATTCGATTTTTAATCGACCACTTAAATTGGCAGATGGGATTTGAATAAGCTAAATACCTCCCATCCATATGATAAATGGCCCACCGCTTCAGTCAACAATGTCGACGTCTTTGCTCACCAATTAGGCCGAGCTGACTGAGTTATAATTGCGGTTTGAACACGCGGCGTCGAATGGCATTTAATCACTGGTAGTGATTTTCACTGTCATCGAAGTCATGGCATATTATTGATCCTGCCTGACACAACCTTTAGTTGGTTTTGCCACTTAACTTAACCTTTGTTGTGCATTTTGAAAAACGCAGTGGTTCACTAGGTGCCATATTAATGAACTGGTATGGGGAACAGAAGTTCACTAGGTGCCATATTAATGAACTGGTATGGGGAACAGAGGTTAACAGGATTGAGCTCCTTAGGGCGTTATTGGACATATTGACACTGCTAGGCATTTGGTCTCTCCTTTATAATGTGGACAACAAAGGCCTATATTCCACATCGAATTTGGGCACTTTGTTTAGGATGGGTCCCCCTAAAACCAATATCCTGGTTTACTGCACACTAATCTTTGACACAAGAAGACTCATGGTATTGAATTTGTTAAGGCACTTTCTGTTTCCAGACGAGCTTTTGTGAAGAAGCTGGACTGTCCACTCTACCAAGTCAAGAATTGATTAAACAAGATATTTTTTTTGAATATTGGCAAAGATTCCAAAATATCTCCCAAGTTTAATTGGCAAAGTATATTTTTCTACAATATACAGTTTTGAGCTACTTCAAATAAACCCATATCTAAATCAATACAACACCTTTCAATCCTTTGTCTACAGTCATTGGATTACAGTCATATCTACTGGATATAATTATTGCTGATGCATGAAACATATCTGAAATGTACCCTTTTTTTAAAAGAGGTTTGAGGCTTAGTTTCCTCCAAAATAGTTCGTCTCTCTCCTAGCGGTATTGTCAGCCATCTACAGGTGCAGCGCGGCCTCCTCCCGCACCAATTACAATGGTCAGCTAATGGTGTGTCTATCCCCCTGACATCAATGGGAGTGATTGATGAAAGCAAATAGCAGTGTCTCTAAAAGCCGGTTCAGATTCAAACCCACTGGGCCCCCTTTCATGTTCTGTAACGTCTAGAGAACGTGACATCACCCACAGCTCTAATTGCAGGCCGCCGACCGCCTTTTTGATATCCACCAGAATCAAAGCTCTGCGGTTTTTATTTCCCTTGGTGGGGTTGAAAGATAATGCTGGAAATATATCCAGTACAGAGGGAGGCGTGTGTTTAGATTCATAAATATGGCTTCTTTGGCGGGTGGCGCGAAGCAGCGCTTTTATCCTGTGTGGCAGCGAGGGGGGGGCGGGGGGGGGGGGGGGGGGGGGGGGGGGGGGGGGGGGGGGGGGGAGCAAGCGAGCGTACTGCGGCAGAATGAAAGTGTTGTCAAATCAAGCTAGGATACAAACTAGGCTGGCTTCCAAACAGCGTCCCCTTGGCCCTGTGCTAGTAATTGGTGCCGGGGCGGGCTGGAGTGGCAGCAGAGCAGCGCTGGGCCAGGCAGGGCCGTGTGAAGAGGCTCATAAGGTGGTTTTATAAGCCAGGAACACAACAAACAATAACAAAGTGGAGTGCAGCGACGTGTCACGGTGAAACTCCGCTGCCTTTACACGTGCACCCCCCCTCCACCACCAGTGATGGGGCTTTAGGGCAAGACCACAGGCAGGAAGCTTGATTTTGGCAATGACGGGGACAGCGTTTTATGTTAATGAACAGCTGACATTGCAGGTTCACGGTTGGGCTTAAGCTTGATAATGAAGCTGGAGGATATTTAAGGTGTGTGTGTGTGTGTGTGTGGGGGGGGGGTTGCCCATTCCCTATCAAAACAACAAAAGTGGAACAATCCTAATTGGAGTATTTGAAATTGCGGTCCTATTTTAAGAGCTTTTTCCATTGAAAATTGGGATAATTTATTTTATAATGGGAGATTTCAGTAAACATCTGTCATCTGCTTGGCTGATTCAGGTTATAGTTGGCAAAACAAAAAAACACATCTAAAAAAAGGCGCCATTTAGATTATTTATTTCTAGCCCAGAGAGATGGGCTAGATTGTTATTATACAATTGCAAGTCTCAACTGAATTGGAAGGTCTGTTGGGGAAAACCTCTTCTCTTTGTAATCCCTTTGGCTTCTAAATTGTATTATTAACAATTAAATTGTTTATGTATATATATATATATATATATATATATATATATATATATATATGTAGAAAGTGTATTGTACCTCTCTGGTACTCTCTGTACCAACACTGAATACTGTCTCCTATTGTGAGACGATTGGAAGGCTCTGTTGTTTGTAGTGCTCAAGCCTCAGAAAATAAAGTTTGACAAGACAAAAGTTTACAATAGCTTGGGCCAGAAACAAATAGTACCAGTAACACATTCATCAATATGTTTGCCTTCTCCATATGCCAAATTGCTCATTCCTAAAAGAATGAAACAAGCTAGCGACATTCCACATTCGTAAACACGAAGAAAGTACAATATAAGAAAGACTAACTGTAACCTCAGACCGAACTAAAATAATTTACCTGAGACTCACTCTCTATCTCTCTGTGTCTCTCTGTGTCTCTCTCTCTGTCTCTCTGTCTCTCTCTCTCTCTCTCTCTCTCTCTCTCTCTCTCTCTCTCTCTCTCTCTCTCTCTCTCTCTCTCTCTCTCTCTCTCTCTCTCTCTCTCTGCCTCGCTGCGAGTGTTTGTTCATCGAATTGGCTTAGGATACCAGCCTGGAAGATACAATCTAAAAGGCTCCTGTCGATAAGCCAGTCCACAACCATAAAGAGGAATCTTTGATGGAAGGCTTTCTACTCTATCTATCTCTCCTGACCTGCCCATTATTCCTCAGTCTGTCTCCCTCCCTCTATCTGGGTGTCTGTCTAATTTTACTCTTCTCTGTCTCCTATTTTTTTCTTTCTCTCTCTTTCTCCATTTCTCTGTCCTCTCTCTGATTCACTCATCTGTCTCTTGGGGGTCATTTAGGGAGATAGAGAGTGGGTGAGAGGCTCCAGGGAGAACTGCTGCCAGCCATTAATGATTCAGACAGACAGAAAGACAGACAGACAGAAAGACAGACAGACAGGACCCCTGCTGTTTCGAGACACACAACCGTACACGTGGACACACAACCACACATGCACACACACACACACACACACACACACACACACACACACACACACAGATAATAACAGGTCCAGGAATCGGGTGCGTCTCCATAATCCAAATCTGTGTGGGGAAATTACACCAGAGGGTGTTATTGCGCGGTAGAGTTGGGGGGGTGGGGGTGGGGGTGGGGGTGGTGGGGGGCGATGGAGAAAGGTTAAAGGAGGAGTCATAGTAGTGTGAGGGGGAGAGGTGGAAAGAGAGAGAGAGGGGGGGCAAGTGAGGGAGTGGTTGGGGTTAGAGGGAGTCGACTGTACTTGGGGGTGGGGGGTAGCTGTTGGGGTTGAACTGAGGGCGGGACAAAGGAAAGCCTTGGGGTGGAGGGTGGGGGGTATAGGAGGAGGAGCAGGAGGAGGAATGAGACGGAGTGGACTGGGAGTGGACGGACAAGAACACGTTTTTAAACCTTCCCTCTGCGATTGAGTTCGAGGATTTCAAAGACTATGGCTTTCCACCCGGGACAACAGACTCCCGTGAAAAAGGCGCCCAAGGTTGATGGGGCGAGCGGCCAAACGACTTCACCTTAGGTGGATTGACGCATCCTTTATCCCCTGTTGGCTTGTGACCCTGTAATGACTGGATGTCTATTGACATGACCTTACAGTATCCATGATGAAATCATCCAAAGTGAGCACCTTAAAAACTCATCATCGAAAGTTCAGAAGTATTTGGGGTTGACAGATTATATTTTAATTGAGTTTTCCAGTGGGCCAAAAATCTTGGCCTTGTATACTTTCAACCGAATAGTTCAAAAGGAAGCAAAGTCTTCATTTTTTTTCACAGCAACGGGTGACAGCTGACATAAAGTCAGAATTCCATCAAGGACTGCAGCTGCTGTCAAGATGGCCATCTGCCCAGTAATGATGTCATTTACAAAGGTGATACAGAAATAAGTTAGTGTGGGTTGTCCCTGTTGAAGAATTCAATAATTATTTTAAAAGGTTCAGTCAGTTTGTTTACTTGCAATAACATTACACTAATTCAACAGACCCATTTTTCAACTTAATGCGAATGTGGTTTATTTACGACAAAATAAATCTTAATAGTATTGCTGCCTTGCATGCAAAATAAGTTCTGCCATTATGCACAACCTTGAAAAGGGAATTAGCTGAGTCTGAAGACAATTGTTGTATTAATGAAGCTATTTGTGATGTTGCCTTGAGATTTTGCTGCTAACAACCAAGCATTTTCCGCATGGCCAGTGATTGGTGAAGCTAATGCTAATGTGACCTCCCGGCGATCGGCTAAAGCGGGGCAGCGGAGTATTTGCCCTTGGTTGCCTGTGGCGATACTTGACCCATCTCTTCAGTGGCATACACTGGGGTCAGCTCCCTGTATGGGCAGCAACAGCTGGAGCCTGTGGGTGTGTGTGTGTGTGTGTGTGTGTGTGTGTGTGTGTGTGTGTGTGTGTGTGTGTGTATGTGTGTGTGTGTGTGTGTGTGTTAACAAGTTGACATCTGGGTCTTATTTCATGAGATTGGGACTGGAGTGAGGTTTGGATAGTTTAAGGAACAGAGAAGGTTTGTGTGTGTGTGTGTGTTCGTGTGTGTGGGTGTGTGTGTGTGAGTTTGTGTCCATAGCCTGGACTTCTTATTCTACAGTGCGGACGGCAGAGCTGGGCTACGGGTCATGGGTCGTTCTGGGAGACAACAGTATCATGGCATACGCATCTGCCACTTGCCAGAAGAGAAAGCATTAAGATCTCAACATAATCCAATTGTGTGTGTGTGTGTGTGTGTGTGTGTGTATGTGTGCTTGTGTGTGCGTGTTTGTTGGTGTGGGTACCTGTGTGTGCGCGGGTGTGTGTGCGCGGGTGTTTGTGCGTGCGTGTGTTTGTTTGTGTTTGTGTGATGTTCTACTTTGATGCGCTGCGCTGGTCACACTACTGTAGATCT
Source organism: Aplochiton taeniatus (assembly GCA_017639675.1). NCBI lineage: Eukaryota > Metazoa > Chordata > Actinopteri > Galaxiiformes > Galaxiidae > Aplochiton > Aplochiton taeniatus. Next base: position 11,023,344 of record CM030188.1, on the reverse strand, counting down.
GTTCTGGTTAGAGAGCCAGCGTGACGTTTGACGAGGCTGGTCCAACACAGGAGAATAGAGAGAGAGAGAGAGAGAGAGAGAGAGAGAGGGAGTGAGAGAGAAAGAGAGAAAGAGAGCTGAAAGAGGAGAGGAGAAAGGAAACAGGAAGGTGAATGGAGAATAGAGGAGAGAGAGAAGAGAGAGAGAGAGGAAAGAGGAGAGAGAAGAAAAAGGAAAGAGGAAGGTGAGTGAGGGAAGGGGACCTGACGGTCACGCTTTGATCCTGTCTCTGGCGATGCTAACAGTGACGGCAGACATCTCGCAGAAGGACCAAAGGCTGACTGACCTCTCCTCTGTAGACTACACTAAGAGTATTGTGTGCACGCTGCCTTTGCCTCTACACCCACACACTCGGACACACACATGTTCTCTTACACACACATGCACTCTTACACGCATGCACACACACAGAAACACAACCTATTTACTTCTCTTAGTCTCTCAGTATATTAACACATGCACACGTGCACAAAGCCCCCCCCCCCACACACACACACACACACACATACACACAGACACTGACACACACAAACAACTCCTTCTCCCACCTCTTAGTCTGCTAGCCTCTGAGGGCTCAGGTTTCCAGACTATGCTGTCATATCTGTGGCGATCGTTGGAGAAACCTAATCAGGCCCCGTTAATTAAAGAGGCCTCCTCTCTGGAGTGGCTGGGCTCGTTATAAAGGAGGGGGGAGGCGGAGCGGAGGGGGAGTAAAAAGGAGGGAGGGGGGGGCGTGAAAGGGGAGGTGAAGAGGAATGGAGAAAGGAAAAGAGAGAGAGAGAGAGAGAGAGAGAGAGAGAGAGAGAGAGAGAGGAGCGGGGAGGGAGGAGAATGGAGGGAACAGGCCACATCGGTAGTGGAGAGAGAAAGTTGGAGAAGGAGGGAGAGAGTGGATGGGGAGGAGGGAGGAGAAGGACAGAGTCGATGGAAGGGGGGGGGCGCGAGGTGCGGTCGATTCCACCGTCAGTGAACCACTTAAATCCCTTTCTTATTAACTCTCCCTGATACCCCATCTGCCCACCCACCCCGCTTCCCGCTCCCCGTCGTAAACCCAAGGCTCCTCTTACTGGCGGCCCCCCAAAATAAATAACTTCTAAGACCGCTGCCCTGCTCCTTTGTGTCCCAATACCTTTTGTCCAGCCACGGCCCGACTGCCAACCCTGGCCATGGCCCTCAACCAGCAGCTGACCGGTAGGGGCCGAGGCGTTTAAAGAGGTCACGGGTGAATTCCGCTGACGGTGAAGCTGTGTCCAATACAGAAAGGGCCAAGCATTTAGAGGTAAAGTGCAGCGCGAGAGCGTTCTTTTAGAATGTTTTCTGGGGCTAGCGAGTTTGGCGATTTCATGAAGGTTCCCCACAGAGGCGTGTTTAGGACCTGAAGACATCCGTCGTCCACACACATATTTGAATTTTTAGGAACTAAGTACACCCTTTAGCAAAAAGACCTGCCATTGATCGCTTTCCAACACGGGCGTCGAAGTGGGGGGGAATAGTGGGACTGAGTACCTAGGGCCCCACTGGGGAGAGGGCCCTCAACAACCAAGAATTAATTTAAAGTTTGTTGGTTTTTTGTTTGTTTTTTTGCAAGATTTTATTTCTACGTAATTAGTGTCATAACTACATTAAAATTGGCTAAATAAATCGTTTGAGAGACTGAACCTTGTACCCCCCCAAAATTGGGGTCTCTGAGGCCCCTCTTACAAAAAGCACAATGGTTTAGTCCGCACCTGTAGACCTACGTGTCCTAACGCAGCTTATCAAATCTAGTGAGACTGTTGCTGATGCTGGTGCACCAACTTTGTGACCGGCTATCAGCTATTGCCATGAGTAAAGCACATTGAATAGCCTTTATGTATGAAATGTGCCACACAAATAAAATGTATTTGATTTGATTAAGCTAACTTCTAATTCACCTTAGAGAGTCCACTCCACTTTCTGGGCGAGTTGGTTGTCAATTGTCATCATCGTACAGATAGGTGAAAAGCCCTACTATAGCTATGTCTTGTGTTTGCTTACTTAATAGTATATTACTAAAATCTTGTAGCCTAAGTAATGTCTAACTGTCCAATTATTTTCAAAGCTTTGATGGTGTCAATAAAGAAATAAATAAATAAAGTCTAATGATTCTTAATTACAAAAATGTTGATCATTCAGGAAGTGGTGTGAATAGCTATAGGCCTATTCACACCTAAATATGAATAGCTATTTTTCCTTTGCAATAATTCCCTAGCCTACATGTTTAAATTCGGGTAGGCAAACTCTTTAAAATATGCAATAATTAAGATTAGTGCAAATAGTGGCATCAGAATGTTGAGGCCACAAAAGTTGGGCTTTTAATGCCAAAACGGACCCCTTTAGCAGTGACTTGGAATTAAGTTGCAATGTAAAAATATTTTGCCATGTTGCTTTAGCTTATCATTTCTCTGGGGGTAGCTTCAGTGTTGTGAAGCTTCATTTAATATACAATCAAAAGCAGCTTAGCTCACTACACTTTCTAAGTAGCTTGCCGAACATTGCTGTACCCTATGGATTTAATCTAATTCCAGGTCTTTTGAACATGTTGTTTATGTGGTGTCATAAAGGCTAATGTTAATGTTAAACTTAATGTTGATATGGCACACTAATTAACTAGAACATTTCAAACTGGTGTTTCATGTCAAAAAGGTTGCCGACCCCTGAGCTAAAGCAACATGGCAAAAGGTTTTTACATTGCAACTTAATTCCAAGTCACTGCTATCTTAGTGATCTATAAAAATGTCAGCCGAACAGATAAGCAGGCACAAAATGTTCAGATAATGTTCAGATTGTTGAATGATCAATAAGCTGTGTAGTAATCTATCGGCAAACTCAAACTCAACTGAACTCAAACAGTAACCGTAAACTTGAGCAGTTTCATTTCATTTAATTTCAGCCGCAGCATAAAGCTCCGTTGCGCAACCTGGGGAAATGTAGCTTGTGTGGACGAAACCGCACCTCTTGATCAATAAAAGAGCTTCGCATCTTTTCAGAAAACAGCGACTCCACCACCAAGCTACTGAGAAATGTAGTTAAATCAGTAGAGTCGCTACTTGTTTCACATACCAACCTTAACTGTTGCACTGCCATTAAAAGCAAGAGGCCGTACAGTCAATCAAATGAAAGAATGGCCGCACAACAGACATTGGCTGTTGAAGAGGTGATTTGGGATGCGGCAGAGCGGAGTAGAGGGCACTTAGAACCTTTCTTAAAATAATTAATAATTATAAAAAATCCTATCCCGCTCACTTACGCCAGTGTGCCGATGATTACGCTGCCGCGTAACTTAGGCACGCGTGCCTAAGGTTGCCGACCCTGCTGAACCTATGGATTTAATCAAATTCCAGGTCTTTTGAACATGTTTTTTTTATGTGGTGTCATAAAGGCTAATGTTAATGTAAAACTTAATGTTGATATGGCACACTAATTAACAAGAAAATTTCAAACTGGCGCTTCATTTCAAAAAGGTTGCCGAGCCCTGCTTTACACAATATATCCCTATTCACTCTCCGTAATCGGTGCCGGTGCCAAGAAACACACAAACAGTGTACGTTTGCAACAAATGATTGAGTGGTTGTATGAGCACATAATTCATATAATATTCACTATTTTGTCAGTAGCTACAGAACAAAGCCCCGTGGCTGTAGCCCAATTGCCAAGCCCTAAACACGGCCCTGGTTCCCCATTTATCACCCAGAAAAAAGGCAAACAGACTGAACTCCCTGTCTGCAATCTGTACATGTGTCTCTCTCACTGTGTGTGTGTGTGTGTGTGTGTGTGTGTGTGTGTGTGTGTATTCACTTGCCAGTATCTGGGTCCTTTCTGATGTGTGTTTATATGTGTTTGTGTGTGTGTGTGTGTGTGTGTGTGTGTGTGTGTGTGTGCGTGCGTGCGTGCGTGCGTGTGTGCATGAGGACTGTATTTGTGTGCTCCTACTGTGCACAGTCACTGAACCAAGACAATCCCAGCTGTTCATGCATTTTGAGCGAAAAAAGGAAAAAAACTAAAACCAAGACAAACATGGCCTTTTATCTTTCAAAAAGCAATCAAAACAGATCATAAGTAAACAATCCTATTCACGTCGCCGGTCATAATTTTACACATAGGTCCTATGTCAGCGAGGAGTCAGCCCCCTCCCCGCTCTCCACAGCATCACGGATGCGTGCGCCGCCGTTCCTACGGTAACGCGAGCTCTCCCGGCATGCCAGGACGGACAAAGAGCTCCGTGGTGTAATCAAGGACGGGAGATGGACGGCCGTTGTTATGTAAACGAGGTGTCATCAGAGCCCTCTCACCGGCCTGGAAACCTTCCCACCATTCTTTCCCCCACGGCCCCCCACTCACCCCACCCCCCTGGAGTGAAAAGGCAGGCGGGGCTCAGGTGACTCACTTCGCACGGCGGGCACCCTTGAACCGAACCGAACCACTCCGGCCCCCCCCCCCCTCCCCCGTAACCTACAGCAGTTACCCAACCTGTCATCTGGGCCAGCAGGGTACGGATGCGGGGGGTCAGCGTGTACATAAGACCGATCCCCTGTGAGGAGGGGGGGCGAGCTGGGAGTCTTCTTCTATAACTGGCACAGAGCGGCTTATTACCTGGGGCAGGGCTAGACCCCCCCCCCAGGAGGAGGATGGGGGTGAAAAACAGAGTCATCATGCCTGCCAAGGTTTCCAAAGGTACAGGGCCACTGTCTAGGAACACTATCATTAGGGTTTGTGACAAAAGCCAAGTCGCCGACGTGCCCCTCTTCAGCTAACGGAGCCCCCCAATTACGTACGGATGGCTCTCCTCCTCACATCACACACACATACGGATGGCTCTCCTCCTCACATCACACACACATACGGACGGCTCTCCTCCTCACATCACACACACATACGGATGGCTCTCCTCCTCACATCACACACACATACGGACGGCTCTCCTCCTCACATCACACACACATACGGACGGCTCTCCTCCTCACATCACACACACATACGGACGGCTCTCCTCCTCACATCACACACACATACGGACGGCTCTCCTCCTCACATCACACACACATACGGACGGCTCTCCTCCTCACATCACACACACATACGGACGGCTCTCCTCCTCACATCACACACACATACGGATGGCTCTCCTCCTCACATCACACACACATACGGACGGCTCTCCTCCTCACATCACACACACATACGGACGGCTCTCCTCCTCACATCACACACACATACGGACGGCTCTCCTCCTCACATCACACACACATACGGACGGCTCTCCTCCTCACATCACACACACATACGGACGGCTCTCCTCCTCACATCACACACACATACGGACGGCTCTCCTCCTCACATCACACACACATACGGACGGCTCTCCTCCTCACATCACACACGCCTTTTTCTGCGAACGACAAAGGAGGCCGCCGTGAACCTCCTCCCCCATCGCTCCGTGGCCCCACGTCTGGGGTTTCTCTCCGCTTCCTTTCGTCTCTTCGTTTCTTTCCTCTTTCCTCGGTTCGGTCTCATCCCCCTCTTCTGTTCTCATCCCCCTCTTCTGTTCTCTCGCACCTTTCAGACTCTCTTTAATCAGGCACTCTCCCCTTCCCTCCGTCAGCTTCCGCTCTTCTCCTCTGTTCTCTTCCTTCCTTCCCTCCCTCTCTTCCCCGAGCCTCCCCCGTTTGTATTCCCACCGCACCTGCCCTTCTTTTTCTCTCGTTTTTCATCCCTTTTCCTTTTTTCCTACCTTTTTTTCTTTTTGGCCCCCACCCTCTTTTTCTCTCTGTCTCTCTCCAGAACAGTCATTAATTCCTCCTCTTGTGTCTCCCTCAGTTCTAGCGAAGTGGAAAGACGAACGGACGGGAAGACAACGAGAGAGAGAGAGAGAGAGAGAGAGAGAGAGAGAGAGAGAGAGAGAGAGAGAGAGAGAGAGAGAGACAGAGATGTCTCAGAAGAAGATCTTCCTGGTGTTCATAGCGATCAGCACCGTCAGTCTGTTGCTGCACCATGGAGGTCACTTCAGCTGGTGAGTGACACACACACACACACACACACACACACACACACACACACAGACATGGCCAGCTGAATCTAACACCTAATCCCACGGGGTATGTAAAATATCCTGTCTCTTGGGCAGGTGCACGTTTCCAAATATGCAAATAGAATTTCATATTTCTTACAGATGAATATATAAGAATCTCATATTTCTTATGGATAACACATCTGTCTGACCAACTGGATATCTGTCACGCATTCACATGCAAGCACACGTGCACGCCAACCCTCTTGCACTCCGTCACATGTTCACATAGCGGCAAACACCCTCGTGAGAGTACACACAAACACAAACACACACCCACACACCCAGAGACACACTCAAAGAGACACACACAAATAACCCCCCCCCCCCCACACACACACACACACACACAGAAACACAGACCCACACCCACAGACTGCAGGATCTTAATCTCTGTCTGTCATCAGCCAATATTGCATGCATTTCTAACCTGTGACTGTGTGTCAGTAATGCCAATGTTAGCCCCTGGACACAGAGAAGATTGGGTTCTGGTGGCGGTGTGCTGCTCTGTAATGAGGGACCTCGTATGGCATGGGACCAATTAGCAAAGCGAAGAGGCTGGCATCTTTGACAGCTCCCTAGTCTCATCGAATGCCCTTTGACCTGTACATTTAGCACATTTTTTACTCTTCTTTTTCCTCATTCATGTTTGCTCCTTTGGTCCATTTTACTCCTAATGAATTTGCCTATATTATATCCTATTCTAACCTTTCATGGAATTTCTCTGTCTCTCCGAAACATTTTGAATTCCCAACCTTTTCTCTCGCTCCTCCGCCCCCTTCAATCTTCATCTTCTTCTCCTTTGCTTTGCCTCTCCCTCTGTATTATCTTCTCCCTTCTATGTCTTCCTCCATCTCCATCCCTACCCTGTCCCTCTCTCCCTCTCTATCTCTCCTTTTCTCTGTCCAGGACCATGGAGGCGCTCCACCTGGGCTGCCCCGTTCTGCGCTCCCACCCCTCCCCGGGCCTGAAACCCAAGCACACCAACGTGGCCTTCCTCAAGACCCACAAGACGGCCAGCAGCACCATGCAGAACCTGCTCTTCCGCTTCGCCGAGCGCAACAACCTGACGGTGGCGCTGCCCGTCCAGAACTGCGGCCACATGTTCTGCTACCCCAGCGCCTTCAGCGGCCGCTTCGTCCACCCGCACACGCTGCCCGCCAACATGGTGGCCAGCCACATGCGCTTCGGCCGCGCCGAGCTGCGCCGCCTGATGCCCAACGACACGCTCTACGTGACCATCGTGCGCGAGCCGGCCTCCATGTTCGAGTCGCTCTTCAGCTACTTCAACCAGTACTGCCAGAGCTTCAAGCGCGTGCCCAACGGCTCGCTGGAGGCCTTCCTGGACGAGCCCTGGCGCTACTACCGGCCCGAGGAGAAGGACTCCATGTACGCCCGCAACACGCTGACCTTCGACCTGGGCGGCGACAAGGACCGGGCGAGCGGCGACGCGGCCTACGCCCGCGACTTCGTGGCCGAGGTGGAGCGCGTCTTCGCCCTGGTGATGATCGCCGAGCACTTCGACGAGTCGCTGGTGCTGCTGCGCCACCTGCTGTCCTGGGACCTGGACGACGTGCTCTACCTGAAGCTCAACATGCGCACGCCGGGCTCCAAGCGGGGGCTGACGCCGGCGCTGGCCGCCAAGACGCGCGCCTGGAACCACCTGGACGCCCGCCTCTACGACCACTTCAACGCCTCGCTGTGGCGCCGGCTGGAGGCGCTGGGCACGGCCTGCGTGGCCCGCGAGGTGCGGCTCCTGCGGCGCGCCCAGGAGCGGCTGACGGGCGGCTGCTTCGGCGGGCGGCCGCCGCCCCTGCGCTCGGCGGCGCAGATCAAGAACAAGGAGCTGCGGCCGTGGAAGCCCAGCGCCCAGGTGGACATCGTGGGCTACGACCCGCCCGTCAACCTGAGCCGCGGGGCCGCCGCCGCCGGCCTCACCCACGAGCTGTGCCTGAGGCTCATCATGCCCGAGCTGCAGTACACGCGCCTCCTGCTGCGCTCGCAGTCGCTCCGCTACCGCCACAACTACCCGCTCCGGCCGCCCCCCGCCCCCCAGCAGCCGCTGCGCTCGGTGCTGCCGCGGCACCAGCAGGTGGGGGTCCACCGGAGCCAGGCGCCCCCGCCTCCGGCCCCCGGGCCCGGCTCAGGCCTCCTCCAGGGCTCCACGGACAGCCCCCGGCCTGCCGGGGGGACCCAGGGGCGGACCACCCGAGTGGGGCTCAGAGCATCGCAGACACAGGCCTCGTAAAGTCGGGAGACTGGGTGTCGAGACTAAAGAACCAGTGGTACTTTTCCCCTCTGCCTTTTCTTGGGGGATGTGGGTGGGTAGGGGTGGGGCGGGGGGGTATGGGGATATGGAGGGGGGGTCATGGGGAATGACTATGGGACGGAGGAGGAGGAGGAGGGGGCGGGAGGGGGGGGGCTGTGTTTGGACTGGCTCAGTGAGGCTTCAAATGACTCTCTCTGCAGGACCACAGGGACTACACCAACAGAGATTACTCTCATTGTGAGCCACAGTGCTCACTCAGGCCGGCTACGGCTCATGTTTCCCTCCTCTTTCATCCCCTCTCGATCTCGCTCTCTCTCCCTGTCTCTGTCTCGGTCTCTCTCTCTCTCCCAGTCTCTCTCCCTCTCTCTCTCTCTCTCTCTATGGAGCCTGAAGGTCACTCGATGTCCTTGAGAAAGTCACGGTGACACTTCCTTGGCTGTAAATCTGTCGTTTTGTCCTCCATAGCCCAGGCTGTGGACATGCCCCCCCATGTCGCCCTAACCTGACCCTCTTTCCTCCGCCCAAACCCCAGCAGTCGGAGCTTAACAGCCCAGGGTGAGGTTCCTTAGTTCCAAAGACAGACTGAGAGATGAGAGCGAAAGAGAGAGAAAGAAAGAAAGACAGAGTGAGCAATAGATAGTGAAATACAAAGAAAAAGGGAAAGAATGTGTTGGCATGCCAGCGTGTATCCGTACCTCAGAGAGAGAGAGAGAGAGAGAGAGAGAGAGAGAGAGAGAGAGAGAGAGAGAGAGAGAGAGAGAGAGAGAGAGAGAGAGAGAGAGAGAGAGAGAGAGAGAGAGAGAGAGAGAGAGAGAGAGAGAGAGAGAGAGAGAGAGAGAGAGAGAGAGAGAGAGAGAGAGAGAGAGAGAGAGAGAGCTAGTGAGAAAGCTGTCATAGTGAAGGGGCTAAACGCTCCTTTGTATGAATGCTGACTGTGTCTCCTCTTCAGCTCCAGGCCTACCCTGAATCACTCATCTTCTCCCCAACTCCCCCAACACATACACGCACACACACGCACACACATGCACTCACAATTAATTAAGCTAGTTACAAAAAAAAGAAATAGGCTGGTGGGTAATATGCAAAAGAGTTATATTCCAATGACTCACTCAGAATGACTGGGATTACACGTGTTTGTGAAAGGGCAATAACTGACCCAACAGTTAGGTCAAGGGCTATGGATCTAGCCCATTATTGGGTTGTTTAAGAGTACAGGGCTGCTGACCCAAACCAGCGAAACCCACTGGCTTAATTAAACAACAGAGCGTTTTTGGAGCGTGTTAACCAGCAGCTAGGCTATGAATTGGACCAAGGCTGTGGGGGGGTTGTGAATATTTGTGTGTGTGTGTGTGTGTGAGAGAGAGAGAGAGAGAGAGAGTGTGTGTTTGGGCAAGTGTGTGCTGGTGAACAAGTGGGTGTGTGTGTGTGTGTGTGTACATGTGTGTTTATTACATCCCAAATGCTACTGCAATAGATTTCTTTGACCAGGCCTTGTATAGAGGATATGGACCTACAACCACTGAGCTTTATTTCACACACAAACACACACACACACACACACACACACACACACACACACACACACACACACACACACACGCACACCTCAAGGGAATACTGGAGTGGACCCATGCTGGATAACGCTGAGCCCCTTTAGGGGTCACGGACCAAACCCAGCGTTTGAATATTTAATCGTCTGATCTGGAGTATCTCCTTCAGACCCTCCTCTTGGGTTACACGGCGGTGCATTTTCATTAGGGGAGCGTGGACCATGCCAAAGCTGCTTACTCCTAACCCCCGAGAAGGAGCAGGCAAAGTGGGTGGAGGGTCAAACGAGCGCGGGGGGGTTAGCCGTGGTGGTCGTGGACACGTTGATTTCCCCCTCACTCCTCGGCGTCCTCTGGGTTTTAACGTGTCACTTATGATCGGAGCTCTCCCGCCACCTCAACTGTATATGTGTTTAGAGAGCGTTTGTGGTTGTGTTTGTGTGTGCGCGCGCCAAGATGTGTTGGAGAGACACGGAGAGAAGCCGCGATCACTTTCCATTCCTTCACCAGCCAGTCCCTGACAGACGGACTCACACGAGAACCAGGAAGTCAGAGTTGTGTTATTTATTTTCATGAACCTGCAGCCTCTCACCGTACTACTATTATTATTGACGGGTTACTATATTAACGCGGTGTGTGTGTTGGCGTCCTCTGACAATCCAGCCATGCTTTTGTTGAACAGCAGAGTTAACCACTGAGAGCAATACTGAACAAGGCGCGATGAACATAGCGGTGTCCATTTTTACATAACGGCACTGCGAAAGCGCTCCGGAGGCTCTGGATTAAAAACCAACTGTACTCGCACCAATTAATTATTCACTTTGTTTCGTGCCCTGTAAAACGACCAAATGCTGCAGTGGTGAGCCCCTTTGCGTTACGGGGCTGCAGACACACAACTACTCCGTTTGTGCTGTTCTCAGCTAAAGTCTTGACTGTGCTTAGGTCCTCCAAGGAAAGGGCTTTTGTCTTTGGGGATATTTAATATAGCAAAGTGTGAAATTGAAACATACAGAAAAACAATGTACATCCGATTGGTATTAGTAACTATCATCTAATAATTATGGTTTACGCATCAAATGTAAATACATGCGTATTAATGCTGAAGCTAGCAAACAACAAGGCTAAAGCTAGCACTACAATGGAGGCACATGTTTTCCCAACTTATTATGTACTTAAGGATGGAAGCGTATGAACATAGTTATATGAGAATGAATTAGACAAACCCACTGATAATGTCTTCGAAGGGAGAAAAAAAACAAAAGGGTGGGAAATGGGAAAGTCTCAAATAGATTGCGAGAGCTGAAAACACTGTAGACCACCATTACCATACAACAACAGGAACGGAAAAGATACATTCATTTCCGGTCATGGACTTCTTCTACGGTGTAGCTAGCTAGCTACACCGCCAGCGCAATAACTAAAATGACCACTAGGGGTGTAAGACTACCCAAAGTTCCATCACACCGTTGAGAAGTGGTTTATTCTCAGAAACTTG
>CM030188.1:10794409-11001909 GCA_017639675.1 Aplochiton taeniatus | reverse complement strand
TTAAATCAGCGTAACTTCCTTGAGAGAGTTGACACGCGCACGCTGGGGGTGTACTAAGTGGTTTCCCCCCTTCCTTCTCAAGAGCTATCTATTTCTTAATGCGAGAAATTGAATGTGCGTTGGCGTTCATTATAGTTGCCGGTCAGTGGGGCTATCTAAGCAAATTGCGGTGCGCAAAGGGCAACTATGTCTACCCAGACTACTGCACCGCTGTTTCACAATTACCTGTAGGCTACAGTAAATATAATAACGCAACAATCATCATGGTTGTATCACACTGTTGGTTATCTTAGACTATCATGTATAATTTGAAAGTAGTGTGTGGGGATTTTAAACGTAAGGAATGGATTTTAATAACATTTTCTGTTGATGCGGTGCCTTTTAACGTGCGAGTTTTAAATTAGGCAAAATAATAATAATGATGAAACACTGATTCAGTGGTTGCCATTTGAATGATATGTATTTATTTGGTAGTCAGGTCAGCATCAAATTGGACATCCTAGTGCAGTCTGGAGCTTTTGTCTCCGGGGGCAAAGGGAGAGTGTAAACTCACACCACTGTTACATAACTTCAGAATTGAAGTGCCATCATGCATGTGTGGGTGTAGATGATATGTTCCGACCTCCTTAGTGTTCATATTAGCTTGAAGCCTGCAAGGCTTTACAGACTGCTCCGTAGGTTGGGTTTGTTACTTCATATTATTTGATTCACTTTCACATGATTTTATTTCAGCATGTAAGTACTGCTTGGAGTTGGTTTGTTTTTTGAAGAAGATGATTTCATGAATGGATAATGTGCTGTTTACATTACTTTGATGATCTTAAATCAAAATCAAAGACTGAATTTTGCCACTCTTAATTTTGCCAATCTTCAACAAAAGTCACCTCAAACAAACCTTGTAATCAAAACAAAAAGAATGAAACTATCACAGACCCCTGGTCCTTGTATGAAGATGTCTATCATTACGTCTTTCAGTCAACACATTCAGACGCACAGCATTTGGTTGATGTTAAAGTTGTCAGCTGCGGCTTTACATTGATTGGAAAAAAGGATAGAAGTACAGACTGCATTCGACATCATGTCCAGTCTTCTTGAAACAGGACCATGTGTAAAGGCAACCATGAGTTGAGTGCAGATAATGAAGTTAATCCAACCTGTTTAGCGGAGGGGGACTGTGGGCTTCTTCTATGTTCATTTTGGAGGTGGTATTACTGTGTGCGTGTGTATCAGTTTCCAACGACAGAAAGAAACAGAGAAAGGGAAGAGAGAAAATGTGAGAAATAAGACCGACATAGATGTAATGTAAATGTGTGCGTGTGTGTGTGTGTGTGTGTGTGTGTGTGTGTTTGTGTGTGTGTGTGTGTGTGTGTGTTTACATGCTGCATCCCTGCGTGTTTGCGTGGGGGTGGGGTGTGATAGCTGAAGCTGAGCGGTGGGAGAAGACTTTCTTCTGCTGTCCTACTGCAAGACGCTACAGGGAAGAGTTATTGTTCTGACTCGCGCATATAGCAACCCCATGGGCCCCCACTGATGATGTCACAGCCACGGCTATGTGACCTACCTGTACGCCATTGATGGATCAGTTGGGCTAAACCCTGTATATCTCACTTTAACATAGTCTCTGACTTTCCATCCTCGGGATAGCAGACTGTGGAACGTTGTTGAAAAATGCTATTGAAGAGGGGCGATTTGTACAGCTTGAAAACGACCTCTCCTTCAATGTCCTAATACATAAGATTAAGGGTGACATGAGAGCTGCACAAAGGAGTTTATATTTTGTTACGTTGAATAGGAGCCCGATATTAAAAACAAACTCTTGACATAAATGGTCTAATTTATGCTCCTATCACTCCTGAAATAAAAACTGCTTGTGTTCCCTTAATCAAATACATTTGGAATAACGTAGCCTATTACTTCCAAGTAGAGTGCTGCATTGGCACTCACTTGCCAAAAATCCGTTTGACATTATCCAACAGCCACTCCAAAAGAACTATTTTGATCTGAAGTAGTCCTTCTCGGGGGCCCGTGTCAGCGTTGCGTCACCGTCACTGAGTCAAACGGGGGGCGAGGGGTCGAAACAAAGCCGCTACTTGGAGGGCCTCTGCTCAAACGCAAACTGCCCACCCCCCCATTCATCGACACCCAACACACACGTGTTCTACGTCAGTGAACCCCGAGGGGACGGGCTATTTTCTCACTCTTCTCCGTCCCAAGCCCTGGATGACGGCCGGCTGACTAGCCGCGGACAGCTGGGCTCCGAGTCGGCGGGAGGGAGATGTCGCATCGATCTGATCACGGTTTGGGGAGGCAGGGTTCGCTGTTTGAACAGATGGCAGCAGAGCAGAAGCCATCCTGCTGTGAAGTTCGACACCTTGTGTCAGATATATTTGAAACAGGGCCTTTTCAGGTTCATCAGGAGGTGTTTTTGAATTTATTTGTATTTTTTATACTTTACCACCCAAGTCTGGAGAGTGGGCAGGATATGACTTTGACTCCTCCTGGCAGAAACTGTGAGAGGAGCCGGTCCAATGCACTAGATACTGAGTCTCTCCTAGCTACACTGATCAGAAGGACTGGTTGCACTGGCATGATACAACAGACCTCAGTGACATTTGGGATTTGGGCTCATTCCCTGGACAGATTGATTGACACACACACACACACACACACACTTTCTCTCATACGCCCTCAAACACATCAATAGCCACACATGTTCTTGACGGTGCACACACACACACACAAACACACACACACACACACAAACGGACACATCCTAGGCGCACACAAATCTATCATCACCAAGAAACACCGCTTTGCTCACTTACGGAAAAACAGGCACCAATTGTTGAGCCAGATCGATGCAAGTCACGGAACATCTACCATCAGTCAATAGCATCTTACAGGAAGGGAGAGACGGAGAAAGCTACTTGTGTTAATGCCTGGTCTGAATCACCATCGGCTATTACACGACGGAAATTATGAATATTCACCGCTAGGCAAACGGCTCTCCAGCACTCTCTCCCACAGCTAAAGTGTGTGACTCACTCGAATGCCTCCGTAGCGCTCTCACTTTCTCCTCGCACTGCCCCCTACCATCCCTCGATGACACTTTACCGCCGGCACTCAAACGGGCACCCGTCATCAGTTGGAAGGACCCGGTGGCCCGCCGGTGCCCCCTGTGGATACAGAAAGCCCACTGCAATTATCCTGTTTCAGTTTGTCACGATGGAAACCGTCTACAACCATTAAATCCTTCTTTGAGTATTATTTTGGAGTAGTGCAGGGAAAATAGGGTTTCTTTGTATGTCGTCGGTGCGAGGAGATTTTCATCCTGCTGCCAATATTTGTAAAGATTTTGGTTGACATGTTGAGGCCTTGCATAAAACATACTGCTTCAGCCCTTCTAGATTCACGTCTTGGGTTAATTGGATCGAATACAACAGTTAGGTGCCTCCTCTTTGCTTTGGGGAACTCTGTATTGTCCATTGTGACTTTTTTTAACTGTTTTACTTCCTCTCACTCAGCTTTTTCACTTTGCTATCTTTCATAAAAGGCACATTCACATCCCACTCACTAACTGGGATTTCTTTTTCTCTTTCTTCTACTCCGTGACTTTTCCAGCTCTCTAACTCTTTTACTCTTTCTTTCATATTAAACTCATATCTCCACTGTGGTCTCGCCCGTTCCTTCATTAATCATTTCCAGTCAGTATGGTTTCTAATGCACAACACAGTGTTCAATCCTCCATTGCCCTTCCTCCTCTCCTCTCCTCTCCTCTCCTCTCCTCTCCTCTCCTCTCCTCTCCTCTCCTCTCCTCTCCTCTCCTCTCCTCTCCTCTCCTCTCCTCTCCTCTCCTCTCATAATGTACCTCACACTGAAGCACTTTTCTTGTCATTACCCCTTCTTCCTTATTCAACACTGTATGTGCTGGATTCCAAACGTGGCTATACCCCCTTATGGTTTCTGCCCTTGCCTTATCAGATTGGATGGTTTTGTGAATCCAACTCCACCATCATGACAGTGTTCTGAAACACATTGTACTTGCACTTTATAGCCAATTAACTTGATAGCCATTAGTTCTCTGTATTTGACCACTCACTCATTCACTCACTCACTGCATCACTCACTCACTCACTCACTCTCTTACTCACTCACTCACTCACTCACTCATGCACAGATGACCTTACCTGCATACATGCGTACAATTAATAGACCACTTTTTTGCAACATCTTTGATTCTCTCTGCCTCTCTCTCGGCTTCTCTGTCTGTCTCTGTTACACACACACACACCGACACCGACACAATCTGTCGTTCCACTCATCGCATATTCCTTTACCCTCTCTCTGTTCTCCTATGAGAATTACATAAGTCATTGTGTGTGTGTGTGTGTGTGTGTGTGTGAGTGTGTGTGTGTGTGTGTGTGTGGGTGTGGGCAGTGTTGTGCTTTATGTAAGGAGAACCTGCAAGTGGCAATCGGGGTGCACAGGTCTCTTTTACTCTCTCTTTCTCTATTTGTTTTTCTTTTCTTTCTCTTGGTTCTCTTTCCGCCTCTCTCTCTCTCTCTCTCTCTCTCTCTCTCTCTCTCTCTCTCTCTCTCTCTCTCTCTCTCTCTCTCTCTCTCTCTCTCTCTCTCCTCTCTCTCTCTCTCTCTCTCTCTCTCTCTCTCTCTCTCTCTCGCTCTGTTACTCCAACCCATTCTTTCCCGTACTGTCTGTCTTGTTCGGTCTGTCTCTTTTGTTTATCTCTCTCTCTCTTTTGCTCTCGAAGTGAATGACCTCATGGCTCTTTGTTGGAGGCTGTCAATAATAATCGTGGAGGGTTGCAGGGTTAAGCGTGTGTGTGTGTGTGTGTGTGTGTGTGTGTGTGTGTGTGTGTGTGTGTGTGTGTGTGTGTGTGTGTGTGTGTGTGTGTGTGTGTGTATGAGCGGCTCTATAGTCACGTGTGTTTTGTTGTTCATAAACAAGTCAGCCAGAGCATAAACAGCTTCTATAACCTCTCAAGTGATCAACTACAGGCTGACTGACTCCTCTATAATTATGGAAGTATATCAATAATGCTTTGATTTTGAAGAGTAGTTAGATATAAACTTGGTATGGATCAATAAATGATCAAGCACTTTCTAGAATGCTTTTCATAATCCTCCCACGACTTTAACCAATGTTTCCTATGTTGATGACTCCTACCCCAACAAATTATATTGACCTCCATTAGAAGTTGTTACAGAACCAACTGGTTAAATGCAAACCTTCACTGTGGGAGGTAGTGGGCTGTGAAATGGGAAATATGATAATTTGAAATATGCCCCTCCGCTTTCATTTCCAAAACACCGTAGACGCTAATTCAGTGCTTCTCATCAAAGCTTGTTGTTTTCGGAAAAGGCTCAGTGTTTCAGAAGTAGACCGGTTCCTCGCATGAGAGGAAGTTGCATGGTTGGAACCGCGCTCAAAAGCTGGTTATTAATAACATGGTTCGTTTTGTATTCAAAAGAGGTGAAAAAGCTAGAAATAAAAACACCTCTGCTCCTTCAATCACTTTTTTTTTCTTCCTAGCCTTGAATTTGGTCAACCCCCTGGCGCTGCGTGTGTGTCTGTGTGTGTGTGTGTGTGTGTGTGTGTGTGTGTGTGTGTGTGTGTGTGTGTTTGTTTGTTTGTTTGTGTGTGTGTGTGTGCGTGCATGTGTGTGTGTGCGCGCGCGCGTATGCTCCTCTACTTTGTTGGTGGAGAAGGGTATTTCACTGAGTGGGAATGCCTGGTAGGATGTGTAGGCCCACGTTGTCATGGCAACCATCTGCTGCTACGCTCAAAACGCTCTACGGCAGCCCACACAATGTCACTGTGGTGCACACAGCTCTGAGAGACAGGAAGAGAGGGAGAAGAAAGAAAGAAAGAAAGTAAGGGTCATAGGGAAAAATGGTGTTGTGCGTACGTGAGTGTTTGACTTTGTGCGTGTGTCTGTTAAGAGCAAAAGAGAGAGAGAGAAAGAGAGAGAAAGAGGAACAATAGGAAAAGGAGATAAAATAAAAAAGTGGTGTGTATATACTTGTGTGTGTGTGTGTTTTTGTGTGTGACCAGTAACATGTGTGTGTGTGTGTGTGTGTTTGTGTGTGTGTGTGTGTGTGTGTGTGAGAGAGTCTGTGTGACCAGTAACCTGTTTGTGTGTGTAGATGCAGGAGGACCGGGGCTGTCCCCAACAGCGAGGCTCTCAGAGGAACTTCAGCGTATTGGACCGCCTCCTCTTGACACATCCTGTCTGGCTACAGCTGTCACTCAACCAAGACACTGCCTTCTACAGCCTGCTCAGGGAGCCGGTCGGGGTGAGGGCCAATCAGAGAAGCACTTTAACCTAACCATCCAGCATTCATTTCTTACGAAATGTACATTGTCGATGGAGGCATTCCTGTTTGGAGACCTAATCGACAGCCAACATGTCAAAAGATTCATAACACATTCATATACTAATGACTTATCATATACGTCTCCCTCCCCAAGGGGAAGTCAGCTAGAAAACACCGGATCAGTGTAACTGGTAACCGCTCTCCCTGTAGACGTTCCTGGTCCGGAAGTGCAGCGCCAGCCAAAGGAAGGTTCTGTGTCTGCGGGTGACCGCCGACAGAAGTCCCGCCTCTGTCAAAGAGTGCTTCATCTGTGAGGAAGACTCAAGTGAGTTGGTGGGCCTGCACACACATTTGTGCAAGTGCGTGCACACACACACACACACACAGAGAGAGATACTCGAGAACAATTCAAGTACACTGAAAAATTGTTATAAGTAACAACCTATACTTGCTTATAATCCATTTGTGCCTCAAAGTCAAAGCAGTGAATTAGATCCACTATGAGAGACTAGGATGTACCTTGCAAGTTCATGGTCAAATAAACTCTCCGGCCTATCAACAGCATTTGCCTTGGAGAGCTCCGCCCTCAGCTTCCCAGACCTGTGCCGATTGGTTGCCTTTTACTGTATTAGCAGGTAAAACACCAATCATTTTAGTGGAATGTGACATTCAAGTGGAAAGCAGTTCTCTATATTAAAAATGGCGCATTGGCTTATTTATAAATGTCAACATCGATTCTGTTTCAGTACCTGCAGCATCATCTTAAGAATGTCATATGTCTTGTATTTATTTTTTTACTAGGGATGTACTGCCCTTCCCTCTTCAGCTCCCAGAAGCCATTGCAAAGGCCTCCTCTCACCGACAGCTGGAGGCCATCTCACACATGGGGCTTGGTAGGATACACCCAGCAATATGGTCTATTTTAAAGTTAGCAGTAGTGCATCAATGCCACTGACCATCAATAGACGACATGCCCTGAAGAAGGCTGTTTGTGTCGCCACGCGTGGGCCGGTGTCTAGTCCTGTTTTCTAACATGTACAGTACTGTGCAAAAGTTTAGGTTTTTAGTGTGGAAAGTAAGAACGCTTTCAAAAATCGAAGTGTTAATAGTTCGTTTTATCAATTAACTAAACGCAAAGTGAATGAACAAATGAACATTCTAAATCAAATCAATATTTGCTGTGACCACTCTTTGCTTTCAAATTTTTGCCAGCATTTTTTCACATCTACCTAAAACTTTTGCCCAGTACTGTGTATATATATTTTTTTTGTAACATTTTCAATATTAAATAGCCACCTTAATAAAGGCTTTACAACTCAAAGACCTTGCCGGAAGAGTGCCTTGAATCTTTTTTCTTTTTTGAACGACTGAGTATGTTTGAGACTTCACAGTAATTCCTCTCTCCAACTCTCTCCTCCCTGCCCAGAGTTCTGGAGCTCAGCCAGTCCCTCGGAGCTCCAGAATGGACCGGGGGATCAGGTGGTTCCTGGCCCAGTCCCTGGGACGGCCCAGGACCCGTGGGCCCTGCTGTGCCTGGCGCCACAGGGCAAACTCTGCTTCATCAACCCTCTCTTCCTTCAGCAGGAGGTGCATCATGGGGATGATCAATAGATATTCACTAATACCGATGATGATCAATAGATATTCACTAAGACTGATGATGATCAATTGATATTCACCAAGACTGATGATGATCAATAGATGTTCATTAAGACTGATGATGATCAATAGATGTTCACTAAGACTGATGATGATCAATAGATGTTCACTAAGACTGATGATGATCAATAGATACTCACTAAGACTGATGATGATCAATAGATGTTCACTAAGACTGATGGTGAAGACATTGGTGGTGGTGAAGGAGATAATGATGATGATGTTGACAAACCTTTATCAGTGAATAACTTTTATAATAATAATAATAATGAATACATAAAATAAATACTGTGCTCAATTCAAAAGACTGGAGAACAACACAGCTTAGCCCCTATCTAATCTAATATAAAGATTAGATTTCGTCTATGTATGGACGTTGTCGTCATTCTGGACCATGGAGGATAGAAATCCTCTCAGGACCACTTCCTGTAAAGCTTACCAAGGTGACCGTCTTCCTGCTCATTGTCTCTGTGATGGAACAGCCATCTTTTCCCTCCGTCTCTCTTCCTCCATTAGCCGCTGAGGCAGCAGTCCACGCAGGGAGCCTCCAACAAGCGCCACCGCTTCAAACGCAGCATGCGGGTCCGCGTCTCCACTGAGAGCTCCATGAACCTGTCGGGAGGGGCCGGGCCCTGCTCCCCACCCCCCACCGGCATGCTCCCAGCCGGGGCGGAGGAGATGCTGCAGCAGCCCAGTCCCAACCCCCAGAGGCGGACCCCGAACCTGCTGAGGAGGGCCGCCGCGCTCTGCCCCGCCTCTGGGGAGGAGGAGGCCCTGCTGGCCGTGAGCGTGCCGCAGGTAGGACAGGCTGGATGGAGGAAG
Organism: Aplochiton taeniatus; assembly: GCA_017639675.1. Lineage (NCBI taxonomy): Eukaryota > Metazoa > Chordata > Actinopteri > Galaxiiformes > Galaxiidae > Aplochiton > Aplochiton taeniatus. The sequence goes on along the minus strand of CM030188.1, from coordinate 10,993,093 downwards.
GGAGGGATGGAGGGATGGAGGGATGGATGGAGAGATGGTTGAATGGATGGATGAAGGGAGAGATGGAGGACGGGAGGGAGGGAGGTAGGGAGGAATGGATGCAGTATGTGTTCTAGTTTAGGCTGTGAGTTCATTTATCCTCAAGCTCACTCACTTACTCACTCTCACGCACTCTCTCCCTCCCTCCATCCCCCCCTCCCTCCATCCCCCCCCCCCCTCCCCCCTCCCTCCCTCCCTCCCTCCCTCTCCGAATCAGGTCCTGTGCCGTACGTGTGGCTGTCACTCACCCTATGCCACTGACCTCCCCTTCTTCTCCGCACAGGCTAAACCGTCTCCCCAGCAGACGGAGCCCACCAGGCCTCCCGCGCTGGAGGAGCCCCCCATCGAGGTGACATGCCCGGTGTTGGAGGGCTGCCCGGCCCCCTCCCTGGCCGAGCTGGACAGCTGCAGCTCCTTCAGCAGCCTGGAAGAAGAAGAGCCGGAGGAGGAGCAGTTCCAGGGCCTGTCCTCCTTCCCCGGCCGGACGCCGGCGCCCCAGCAGAGGCCGCCCCTGGTGCGGGCGCGGGGCCGCGGCGGCCTCCACCAGATGAGCGCCGCGTTCGTCTGCTTCTTCGCCCCGGAGAAGCGGCTGGCCAGGCTGGTGGAGGAGCTGTCCCGGGACCGGCGCTCGGCCTTCGGGGCCATGGTGCAGGACTTCCTGCTGAAGCAGCGGGAGGCCCTCCGGGCTCTGGCCAAGGCGGCCGTCGCCTCGCCGCCGCCCGTCACGCCCGTGGAGCTGCTCCAGGGCCTGCGGCGCTTCCTCTCCCAGGCCAAGAGCTTCCTGCTGGACAGCGGAGAGCTGGAGCCGCCTCTCGAGACCCTGGTCCCCGACAATGAGAAAGGTACGGAGGGAGCCGAGCGCGTTCGATCATGAACGCATTGCGTCAAGTTCACAGTCAATGAAATGAAATGAAATGTGTGTAATTTACAATAAAACAACTAAAGCTCGGATGGTGTTGTAGTCAGAAGTTGGCCACGCATCATTGCACAGGTGGTAAATGCTGTTTTGAGAAATTGTGTGATAAGGGTATAAGGGTTCATACTTTATTAATATAAATTAGCAATTAATATAAGCAGTTAATATAATTTATTAGCAGTAAAGACGCAGCTGATCTATAGATGGCTAAGCTGTGTTCAAAAGTAGGGGCGCTTCTTCTGACTCTTGCTCGATCAGTTAAAGGCTCCGATTGGAAGCTTCAAAGGTCACCATGTCCATGTACAATGAAGAGGGCATTTGTGCTTCCTGTATCATATCCTCTACATTTCAAAAATGGATTGGTCACTTATTGAAGTATTACTTTTGGTTGTGAATGTGGCTGGGCTTGCAGCTGAGCTTTGGGACGTGTAATTGTGTGTTTGTTTGGTGTCTGTTCGTGTGTGTGTGTGCATGGCTCGTTAGAACCTGCGGACATGTTAATAGACTGGTGTTTCTGTAATCATTGTATTTGCATATTATCTTTATGGTTTTGTAATAGCTTGTTTATATTATAATGTTGTACGTTAAAAGGCTCCCTAGAAAATTAGATTGTGGTTTTAGTCCCCCTGAGGGAAATAACAGTTACTATAATAGCCATGATGTAAAAGACGCTCAATTCTGACAAAGAGAATGCTCTCTGAAAACAGAAAAGCTTTTGCCGAGGGTGTCCACAGGTTTCAGTGAGAAGGCCTCACCAGCACAGTGTCGATGCGTAGGGGGAGGCAGATGGCCGTCCAATTGACGTTGAGTTGGTGCCGTGGGACTGGAAAAACACTGTTAGGAAAGCCCCAGCCACTTGGCCGCCACTGTCATCCATCACACCCAAGGAGAGCTCGGCTCAGTGATAGAGGCAGGTTCTTTCTCCACAGGCAAGGAAAAATTAGGTTGTGTGAGTTAGCGTGTGTGGCTGTGGGTGTGTACTTTGTGGGGATGTGCTCAACTATCCGTGTACGCACGCACGCGTGTGTGTTTGAGTCTGTGCAGGTGTGTGTGTGTGTGTGATGAAGATGATGATGATCCATTGCTGCCTGGTAGTGCAGAGGCTTTAATAAAGAGTGGACTCGGTCCTAAAGGCTGATTTATCTTCTGTTGCGTCGGTGGGAGCATTTGCATTTTTTATTTTTTTCCCATCGTTTATCATAAAAAGATATCACAGGCCCACGCTCACTTGAAGAGCTGCACGATTCCCGGCGACTCCGGATGGAGAGATAGAGAGAGAGAGAGAAGGGGAGGAATGGAGGAAGAGAGGGAGGCAGGGGAGGGTGAGAGATTGATGGAGGGAGAGCAATACAGAATAAGGTTTGGGATAGTGGGAACAGAAGAGGCGGACGGATTAGATGAAAATATAAAAGGAGTGAGACTTAGATAAATGAGAGAGAAACAGAGTGATGAGAGAGGTAGAGTGGAGGAGTTCAAAGATGGAGGCACTAGAGGGGGGTTGGATAGCGATGCACTTTTAGGGAGAGAGACTGAGGAAGAAGGTCTACTGGGTAATCACTTTACTCTGTAATTGTCGTCCCCAAGTCCCTGTGTGTGTGATTTGCCAGAGTATTACCAGTGGAGTATGAACGACAGCGTGCACAGTAAATCAAATGCATCTCTCTTGTAGCGCGGTGTAATCACACCCAGAGAACCGCAATCCATAAAAGAGGTTAGGAATAAAATAAATGTAAGGAGAACATTTTTTGAAATACATCCAATCGCAGTTGGTGCCCTCTTAGTTTCTCTGCTCCCTCCACCATGTTGTACACCTGCAGACCTGGCCTTGGAGAGGGCCATGTTCAGCTGTGTCCTGCGGCCCCTGAAGGCCCCCCTGGACCAGGCCTTGGCGTCCCTCCACCGCCAGGACGGCTCCACCCAGCGCCTCTCCCAGAGCCTGCTGCGCTGCCAGGAGGAGGGCCCCATGGACCGGCTGGGGGTCCTGACGGGGGTGCCCGACAGCCGCGGCGTGGAGCGCGTGCGCCAGAAGCTGGCGATGATGCAGAGGACCCACTCGCCCGTCGATAAGGTGCTGCTGCTGCTGCAGGTCTGCAAGTGTGTCCACAAGGCCATGGGGTCCTTGAACGGTGAGCGGTCTGGACAATGCCAGATACAACATTTGAAAATGTGGAATATAAGGAAAATATGGAGGAAAAAACGGGAAATATCAAATGTATTTCGGATGAGTACGAGTATCCTGAAAACGTTACACCCTTCCTATATCGAATTGAACATTTCAACAGAATCCTGATCTTCAAAAAAAGAAAAAAAACAGATTTTTTTCTTTCTTCAATTTATAACATCCCCTCCTTCTATCTCGCCCCCTAGGACAGGAAGTGAGCTGGGAGGACTTCCTCCCGGCGCTGTCCTATGTGGTGGTGGAGTGTAATAGGCCACACCTCCTTCTGGAGGTGGAGTACATGATGGAGCTGCTGGAGCCTTCCTGGCTCTCTGGAGAGGGTGAGAGAGAAAAAAAAACGAGAACATTCTTTCGCTGGAGAGGCAGAATGCAGAACTCCCATAACTCCCATAACATGTAGATAATTTCCTTTTATACTGGCTATGGCTATTTGTCAGAGAAAGCGTTAAAAAAAAAAACTAGTTAATTAGGACATGTTCATGTATATGTGTTTTCCCCCCTTGTCCAACTCGTAAGCATTTACTAACTGGACATTTTGACTCTATTCAGACCTTATAGTTTAGTCGTCTTGTATCTTCACTGCTGATAAAATCGTGGACCTGTGTCTTGTCGTTCCCCCTTCCAGGCGGGTACTACCTGACCAGCGTCTACGCCAGCCTGTGTCTGATCCAGAGCCTGGACGTGGAGCAGCCGGCCCCAGGCTGTCTGACCAGCGAAGCCCAGGAGGCGCTGAGGGCGTGGGGCTGCAGACGCAGCCAGGAGGCCCAGAAGCACCGTGAGAACCAGCTGAGTCAGGTCGGACAGATGCCTCGCTCCGGAAGGGAAAGGGGGTTAAGGCATTTTGGATGGGGCATGTTGATTTTTCTGTCACTGTCCTGCTCTGTGTTGATAACAGTTTGTTAAGTGTTATTGTTTGTACAAAGTAAATATTGCATATATATATTGTACACTGTATTGTTGTCATAAAGTACAGCTCTACGATTGACTTGCAGTCCACTAAGCTCTACTGGCATTGATTATGACGATCAACTGACACTGTACATACTTCAAACGCCCAACCAATGCCACACACACACACACACACACACACACACACACACACACACACACACACACACAGACTGACCACACACTATCCCACACGCTCTTATCTCTCCCCGAAAACTGAAGTGGCCGAACAACAGATGACATGGCATGGCCACGCAGCCCTGTAGCTAGAAGCCGCTCCACAGCGCGGTGGTGGAGTCACGTGTTGCCGCTCCCTGCCTTCAAATAGCCGGCCGGCTTCGCAGCCACAGTCGCTACAGTTGACACCGACTGAGGGAGAGATCAGTGAGCTAAGTGCTATGAAGAAGTGGGCGGTCAGATAACATGAAATTTACTGAGCAGCAACCCACTGAAGCAGGCAAACACAATATGCACATGGACAGTGAGGAGCTCAGTGATTCTGTGAGTTGACAGTTTTTTTCTGTTTTCATGTCGGACTTGTTGATGTAGTGCTTTTTTTTTGGGATGCAAATATCCGAACAGGTGTGTGAGAGCGGGTGGTGTTGGTGTGTGCGTGTGCGTGTGCGTGTCAGTGTGTGTGTCAATCAATCTGTCCAGGGAGAGTGTGAGAGAGAGTGAGAGATGGGGGTGGATCGAGTATTTGTGTTAGACGCGTTAAAGAGTGTCTGCACATGTTAATATGTTACAGCGTTTACAGGTTTAAAGTGTTCGAAATGTATGTAAAAGCAGGTTGAGGGCATTTGTTCAGTCGTATAACTTAGGGCGTTCATGTTGTTGTGCGAGTGTGCGTGTTTGTTTGTGTGTGTGTGTGCGTGTGTGTGTCTGTTTTAAGAAGGCGGCTTGTGGGTGGTTATGATTATGTAATAGCTTTGTACAGTGCATTTGGTGTTATGTATTCTCGACTAGATTGTAATGACACTGTGTGTTGGAGTGTCTATGGGATGACAGTGTACTGAAAGCCTTTGTTAGAGGCGGCATCAAATATGGTGGGTTTTTATTGTGAAGAAAAGGAGCAAAATTCCGTACATGTTAACAGAATACGATCTATAATCACCTATACAGACTGCTTAACCTAGTGTAGGCTACTTTTAAAACATAGTGCTACGCTTTAGTTGGTATATTAAAAGAGGTGCTGTGAGTTTACACGGAGAACCGAATATCATGCTGTTTAAATGTCGTAAGATTTATACAATTGTGACTGTTCTTCCCAAGTCTTAGCTTCTCGCTTTAGTATATGTGAGGATATTTTGACCAAGGCGTCGCACTTACTAAAAGTCCTTTTTGTGAAGTGGTTGTCTTCTGGTGACCTTCTTCTCTCTCCACCCTGGCCCCCCCTTCTCTCCCTCAACCGCCTCCTCTCTCACACCCTCTTGACCACAATTTGTTTACTGCTCGGTAAAACACGATGCCTATTCATCGTATTGCTCAAACCTCTCCCCCCCCCCCCCCCCCCCCCTCTCCGTTTCGTCCTCCACCCCTCCCCTCTCTCAGAGGTGCGTACGGGTGCTGTTCCAGGACAGTGAGCGGAGCGCGGTGCGGACGCTGCAGTGGCGAGCCGGTGAGAGCAGCGAGGCCCTGGCCCAGCTCTGTGCCTCCACCTTCGGCGTGGCCGAGCCCCAGCACTACACCTTGTACTGGCGCAGCGGCGGGGAGATGCGGCCCCTGCCCCCCCAGGCCCAGCCCCAGGACCTGGCCAGCCAGAGCGAGGGGGGCCCCTCGCTCTCCTACCTGAGGACCGACCACGACTTCAGCAAGATGCGGCGGCTCACCAGAGGGGGCGCTGTGGACCTCGGGGAGTCTGTGTGTGAGGAGTGAAGAAGACCAGGGAGCCGGGAAAGGGAGGGAGGAGGATGGGGAGGTGGAGAGAGCTGATCTTTTTTTTGTCTCTCACTCTCTCTTTTATTCCTTTCTTTTCAGACTCTCAAGGAGTCTTGGTTGGTTACATGCTGTGTTTTGTCTCGTCGTGGCACAGGACCTCTTGTTAAAACACCATAGCCCTTCTAAAGACACTGAGGGGCCTCAAATAGTCCACTATTCCCTACTGACTGGCCTGGTGTCTGATAGAGTGCTCCGTGGCAATATAGGCGCTCCTTTTGAGATTACTGTATTATATGTTCAAAAGGAACGTTACAAATGATATGGACCGTGTGGTATTGTGGGATATTGCATATAGATTACAATGCGATTGGGTGTCATTTGAGACACAGGCCTAGAGAATCGAAGGCAACTGGTCCTTACTAATTCACTGCAGATCACTGCCAGGAAAACCCTTTTGTTGAGGGTTTGGGGCCTCAAATATCCATTGGAGGTTTTGTAACTGTTCAGAACACAGAGCTAAGGAGTTTTGTAGTGACGAGATTCAAGACCCAACCTCAATACCAAAGTACAGAGAGTGAAGTCATGCACACAAGATTGTACCGTCTGCAAGAATCTAAAGAGGACAATCAGGGCATTCGTAATGGTAGGAATAATAGGAATCACCAATGGAGGGGTATGATGAGAGCAAACCTACAAGCATTCCAAGAGGCCATTTTGTGAGATGCAGAGATAGATGTGGAGCCAGCCATTTTATCGCTCATAATTTAGATGGCATGAGACAAACCTATAACCGTTACAGATATGAGAATGTGTCTGTGTCTTCAAGACTTCTGTCTTGAGATGTTTTTGATGTCAGAGTTTCCCTTTTTTGGGGGGGGGGGGGGGGGGGGGGGGGGGGGGACGGGGGGACGGACACTACACTAACATGTTTGTCAAAAAATAAATTGCTTTACACCGCTTTTACATTTTACCATCTCTTAACTATTTCTATGCTGTACTGTAACACAAGATCCCGTGACAGAGACCCGGAGGAAGACAATCTGACCAATGCCAATAAACCAGAACCATGTCATACCTTATGGTAATTGGTTGAATGTAAAGACAGCGTGCCATTGGTGAATTCTGCTGCAGGTCATCCTTTCCAAATGACTGTTCCAACTCAACATTGCTCTCAACAAACATGTATTTATGTATTAAAATAATGGATTGTTGTCAGTTGTGATTTCACTTAAATTTGAACATTCATTTGGCATTTTTTCAATCACAATCTGGACTTTTTATTGTCCAAATACACTTTTAAGAGTATTGCATGCCGTTTCATTTACTGTAATGATTCTGCGAATGTGGTGTGTGTGACGCATGTGTTGATTGTATGCTATTTAAAGCAATTTTTAAGGAACTCTTTATTCATTTTTAATGTATAACACATTGCAGTATTTTGTCAAGTAATTCAAAAATTGCAATAAAATTGCTTTCTGTGTCCATAAGATTGTCTTCTTGACTTATTTTCAGCATGGCTGTCAAAGCATGAGAGATTTCATTTAACCCACCACCAGGTGGCAGCAATGCTATACATACAGTACAAAAACGGTTGTTTAATTCTCTGTAAAGTTAAAGACAGTACAACTTGTAATGACAACTTTAGCTTACAACGCTGCTGAACAGCGAAGACAGCGCAAATCAATGCTTATGTTGACATGGTATTTGTTCAGATTATTGTAAAACAAAAACAAAATTCCACAACAAGGCAACAAGAAGGCCATAGAAAAAAACTAAAAACATTTGTGTGCTGTCAAATAAGACTGAAAAACCTATTAAATATGTATATGGCAGGAAAGAACAGATTTTGTATTACTTTTGAGTTTTGACTTTGTTTTGATGGAAAATATCCAGTATATTAAAGGATTTTAAGCATTATTAATTGTTGGAGATGGTACCCAGGTATAATTTTTAAGCAGTCTGAGACCTTTCCCGGGTGTGCCTTTTCATTGAGTTCCATCTTCAAATAACCTATTCTGTTCTGTTTTATTCTGTTCTACTCTGTTGTGTTCTGTTCTGTTTTATTCTGTTCTGTTGTAATCTGTTCTGTTCTGATCTGTTTTGTTCTGTTCTGAATCATTTCCCTTCTCTATCTTCTTGTATTCCGTTCTATTTATATATTTGGTTCTTATCTGATTCCTCCTCCCAGCTTGTCTAAGACGCTCAGTCCCTTCTCCAGATAGTCTGCTCGGCTAATCCAGAAGGACTCCTTGTCTTTCATGATGTTGGCCAACACTGCCCCGCCCATGAACACCATGTGTTTACGTCGCGGGGGGTCCTCAATGCGGATCTTAAACTTCTGCAGGAGGGATGAGGGTGAGAGAGAAAGAGTGAAATAAAGAGAGAAACAAACGATTATATGATATTTGTGTGTGCATTGCACAATTTTTGTGTATATGTACACATGTGCTGGCTGGTATGGGGAGCTTAAAGTATCTATAAACGTATACTAAGTAGATTAGCTGTATAGATAAGTGGTGGCTTCCTCTTACAGAGAGTTTCTCAGTGTCTCCCTTCAGCACCCTCTCCAGGTAAAGCTGTTTCATCTCTCTCTCCAGTCTGGAGGGCAGCCCAGGGTACATGGTGGTGCCCCCTGACAACACTATGTGCTTGTAGAAGTCAGCCCTGTGGGGAAGACACAGGACGCTCTCAGCATACAGCTAAACTGGAAGCTCTCTGGTCCAATGCGTTCTTTCAGTGATAAAGAGTCTCCGCTTTGTTTTACTCTTCATTCCGAACCCTTATATAATGAATTACAAACTAAACATAAAATGACCAAACAATGTATGTTTACCAAATATAAAATAGTATGTCAAAAAACGAACTTCATGCATTCCTTTTCAAGTAGCAAGGAGTTTGAATTCACAGAGACAGGTTTTGGAAGAGCTGAAAAGCATGCCCGACCTCAGGTCCATGTCCGCGGCCTGGATGGTGTTGAACAGCAGCTCGGCCACGCCCGCTCCCTCCACATTGATGAGGTGGGGCTGGAAGAGGGCCTCGGGGGCCCCGAACCGCTCGCCCCCCACCATCACCGTACGGCCGTCCGGGAGCTACAGTAATCAGATACTTATCATTCATGGATACCAACCGAGGACCACAACGAAAAATGAAGATGAACAAACGAAGGGATGTTTACAATTAGTACTGTTAGATTTACAAGTAAGGGGACTATTCATTGCTTAAAAATATTTCATAAAGGGATAAGAAAATCTCTCCACAAACCAAGGGCCCTTTGATTTCCCATTTAAGCCATACATTATTTCGTCTGTATGGGGGAAAAACGAGGCCCCTGGATGAGGGCAGAGGGTGGCCGTGGGTGCACTCACCATGTAGGACTCGACCAGGACTGTGGTCTCGGTGGCCAGCCGCTGCTCCTGCTCCACGTTGTAGCCGACGTAGCACAGCTGCTCCTTCATCATGCGCACCGTCTCAAAGTCCGCCGTGTGGTTGAAGGCGTAGCCGCGCAGCAACAGGAGCTGGCGAAGGCAAGACGAGTCGAGCGATGAGGACGGAGGGGAGCGCAGAGGAGAATCCATACGGTCCTCCAGCGTCATATCGTACCTCCTAAACAACTATTACCTCAGCCGTGATGTGTTGACTGAAGTGTATAACCATTTAAAGCCCGACCAGAAATGAAAATGTATTGAACTTAAAGACAGGGTAGGTGCCAGGCAGGGGATGGGATTGAAACCCTGTTTACCGGTGAAGTAAACGCGTGGGATGGAAACCATGACGGCACAAGTTGCCCTGTTTGTGGCGAGCCCCTTTGGAATCAAATAAGAACGAGCGGGCGCACCTTGATGAGGTAGCGGGTGATGTCACGCCCGGCGATGTCCAGCCTGCGCGTCAGGTGGGGCAGGGAGTAGCCCTCGTACACGGGGCAGATGTGAGTCACTCCGTCTCCCGAGTCCACGACCACACCGGTCAGCAGGCCTGCAGACAGACAGACAGACAGACAGACAGACAGACAGACAGACAGACAGGATTTACTTTCCGCTGGAGGCCCGGAGGTGGCTCATCCAAGGTCGATTGGACTCTTTTATTTAGTTAATGTATTCTGTTATTATTCATTTTTGTAATTGTTTTTAGTTTTTTTCCCGTGGGAAAAGGGACGGTAAAGAGGATCGCAGTTGGGTTTGATGAGCCAGCCAAGGGGCCGCCTACGTAAGCCACGCTCAAATACGCAAATCCTCACAGAGCAAATGAGCCTCTACCTTGGGCATAAAGAGTGAGGACGGCCTGGATGCCCACGTAGATGCCGTGGAACTGGTACGTCTCAAACATGACCTCTGCGATCTTCTCCCGGTTCTTGGTAGGGTTCATGGGCGGTTCGGTGAGCAGCACCTGCAACCCAAATGAAAGTGAGTCAGTCTATGGGGGAGGTGGTGGCACAGTACGTAAAGCGGAATACCTTAACACTGAAACCTCCTGGCTGGTTCATTGGCAGATTGGTTGAGAAATCACAGAGAATCATGGTAATGTGACAATGTCGTGGGCTTTCAGGCATCTTTCAAAGTACACGTGATGGACAGGTGACTTGGCATCACGTGGTTGAGACGAAAAGGCTGAACCTGCTCTCGCGATGATCAGCCATGGCTCCTTGGCCGGTATACCTTGCAGTCGGGGGGGTCGATGTTGAGGCGCCCGGGGCCGAAGGTGTAGTCCCACAGGTGAATCATGTCCTCCCAGGAGCGCACCATGCCGTTGTCCATGGGGTAGGACACCTCCAGCATGGAGCGGCAATCGCTGGCCTCATCTCCCACCATCAAGTCCTTACAAGGGTCAACGGTTTAGAGGTGAAAGGTCCGGAAATAAAATAGTTAGGCTTTTTTTTTTTATCTTTACACTGCACTTTTTTTTTTTAAGTCAGTAGGTTGAGGTGGGCTGGTTATACTACATCTTAAATGGACACTCTTTTTATATGTCACCAGAGATAGTTCTATTGACAGGTGACCTGTTTACCTCACCTTAATCTATTTGCCTTACCTTAATCTCAATGTTGCCAACTTTGTTGGTGGATCTGATCATTGGTCGTCCCACCATCGCAGGGAAGATGTGGTCAGGGAAGTTGGAGCCAGCAAATCCACACTTGACAAACTGTAAAACCAATTTGATGGGACACAATGTATGTAAGGATTGAAATATTCGATAAGTAATGCTCTTGATAGCCTTATAGGTCAAACAAAAGTCTGTCTTTACTGTTGAACAAAATGTTGTGCATTGCAAACTTAGGAAAATTACATGTATTGGTGCACTCCACGTGAAAAACAAGCACAATAATTCATATACAAGCTTGTTTAAATGTTTTTTTTTTTGCTTCAATGACAAGCAACATTCCATTGCCTGAGGGTGTGCAAAAAAAACCATGCAAGCCTGAAGTAATGGCAATAACGTTTCTACTAGCTTTTAGACGTGTACTGCAGAGCAGAGTAAGAATTTGTATATTGCATGACATAGGACCTGAAGTATGAATTCAGAAAAATCTACATGATCTATTTATAGACTGCAGGACTGTAAAACAACCCTGTGCTAATCTGGCAGCAAGAGGCAAACACCTGAGTTCCCTCTTCCTGGTGCTTTAACCAATGACTGCTCAGTTGAAAGTATTGCGACCATTTATGGCAGTGAGTGTAGATAAGAGGAACTCTGACAAGTCCAGACACATGAGTTGTAAGCAGTGTATGCATATCCACACCCTTGTAAGACGTCTGCTTCTCCTTCTTAACGCTAACTCTACAACAACATGTCACGTTCTACTTTATGCTACGATATAAAATATGCATTAACTTTCACAGTATGCACAATAGATGATTAGGGGTATACTTTGAGGTATTTGCATAATAGGCTCCAATGAAAATGAGGCACACGTCATTTAGTAGGGCTACTTTCTACTGACATAGCCAAGAATGTATAATTTACTGTTGCACGTATATCATCTGTTAAACTACTCTAATTAGGTAGCTTGTATAAAATGTAATAAACTCATTGCGCATCACTGGACCATTTATAGTGGTAAAAGTGAGAAAATTAACTTACCCCTGTTCCATTGTCACAGACGACAACCTTTCTACCCTGGCTGTCCATGATTAAATGATGCTTGTGGAAATTGCACCTACATACATTTGGCAGCTCCCCCCAGTAAAGAGGAAGCACACCAGACACAAAGTTGATATCCTTGCTAACAAGCTAAATGACATGCGCCACAGAAAGACAACAGACCCCTGCTCTTAAGATTTACTCGTAAAACAAAGGCGGGGTTACAGACCAAGGTACAATGCTGAAAGGGACAGCGCATCGATTTACACGATAGGTGCAACAGCTCTCAGTGTAACGGAAATGGTTTTCAAAGTGCATTATTTTTCGTTCTTTCAGTTCTTGAAAGCATTTGAGCTTATGCGTATGTTCTGTATAAGTTGTAATACCTGCATCTTTCTCTATCTTACTGGACAAGACATACTGACTTGAGCGGACTAATTTGAAGTAGGTGTTTAAAGTTCACACTTTCTGTGGATTGTTGGAAATGTTTAGTCAATGAGATTACTTTTCTCATGTAAGAAAATAAGGAACACACTTTGAGTTGCAGCGGTTTGGTTAAGTTATATACAGGTAATGTGGTGCTTTCTTGGGAAACCTGTTACTCCGATTCCAATACTCTGATGACCGAGAAGGTCCAACGCCCCGCATTTCAGAGATGCTGCAACATTATCACATAGATGCCACTTCTATTTCCACCATCTACTCAAACCAGTGCAGCAATTTTATGGTAGATAAAATAGGCTTTTAGGTAAGGCTTGATACAAGCAAACTCTAGCCAGACATATCATATAATGGCTTGCCATTCATTTGCAAACCTGTACATTTGGACAAAATATTGAATCTTTATTTATCTACAATGAAGGTTGCAGCACTATTTTAAGTTGATTTTGAGTAATGGAAATCGAGAGCACCGCTATCTGATCATTTCGTTTCAGCGTGGGTTTAGCCTTCTCGGCCACCGTACACAACAGAAGGAAACGCTCTGCTTCAAAAAAAAAGTTGGATACAAAGTTTCATTTATTTGCAATTTATGCATCAAACATTTACAAAATACTTACATTTCAATGACACACGATGATGTGCGCAATATGTGACAATGGGTGTAAGACATCAAGCAGTAGGCCTTGGTGTGTGACTTAATGACAGCCATTCAAGTAGTGACCTGGCCCTTCTGTCCTCAAGAGTACAATAGGCACATCGATTGCGTTAAGTTGTGCTCCTCCTTTAAACAATTATGTAACAACTGCTTTGTTTTGTTTTTGTGTCAGGTTCCCCAGAGTCTGATACTTTTGGAAGGACGAGAGAGAATTTGATGTGTGGCCCCTTTAAGATGTGACAAAGGTGATCTTTGCAACACTGAGAGGACAGTTAAGTAGGTAAAATGTTGGGGGAATGATGTCATGCTATGGAATAAAAAGCAGCGTTTTGTGTATTCAGTGTCCGTAGTTGCATTGTCCCAGTTGAGCATGTCATAGGCAGTCTGTACAAATTTGTGCTGAGGTGAGTTGCATAGTAAACAAGTGATGCCCATAATTCCTCTTAAGGCAGTGGAAAAAGTAAAGGGGAAAATGTGTATTTTCTGTACATGACAGTATCTGTTCAAAAACAAACACAGCAACATTTTCACAAACAACAGATAGCCTACCCAAGGCAATTTTCATTCAAAAGGTTTCTCTGAACCACCAAAGGCTACTCCGAAGTCAGCTAAGTCAAAACATATAAGTCGGACAAAAATCTCACAGGTCACACATCTAAGTTCTGTGCCTTATTTATATAAATACTTTTACCTGAGATCATTTTGAAATGTGGATTATGTGCATAGACATGATAGAAACATGTTTATGGATGTGAATGAGAGTCACCGCCAACCTATTGAGAAACCCATGTGCCATGATGCTTTTAAGTGCATTCTGGTAATATAAGGTCCAATGCCCACTAAAACCATAGATGAGTGGTCTCAGGCCCCATGCAACTACTCTCTGGTAGAGCACATCTCCAGAAGTCCCAGAGAGTTCAAGAAAGTCGTAAAATGTTCCTTTTTTTCTTTTCCTTTGTTGTAGCTCTTCTGCATCTGTGGGGCGGGCTTGATAAACGAGGAGGGAGGGGGGGGGGGGTTACCATGGGAGACAGAGACCCCCTCCTATGTCCTTCAAGACTCAAACTCGCTGTCGCTGCTGACAGAGATATCGGGCGTGGAGGCCCCCGTGCCACGGCGGTCTGTCCCCGTGCTGCAGTCGCTGGCCTCGGGGCTGCCGGGGTGGCGGGGAGAGGAGGGCAGCAGGTGGGAGTGGTGGCGGTGCTCCTCAGGAGAGCTTCCCGAAGGGTGGTGAGAAGGGTCCTGTTGGATTCTGTGTGGAGAAACCCCCCCAAAACACAGCGATTTTTAGAGAGAGTTCTCACTGGTTGGAGGTATTATACAGTGGCTGTACATTATATTGCCATGAGTTGCAAAGGAATATATTGGATTTGTATTATTATTGGGTCAATGCATTTATTTTTGTCTTACTGGTACATCATTTTTTTGAGGGGTGGGGGTTAGAGTTTGGGGTGGTCCCTTATACAACTGCACTCACTCATTAAAAAGAACCTAAAGAAGACTAATGCTGTTATAATAAAAAATGATAATACAAATATTTTGTAACGGGATTAAGCAAATATATAATAATATTTATTTAACCAGGCAGTATATTTAATATGTATGGCTAACTCCAGATTTCTCACTGTTAAGCCTACTTTTACTTTTCGGCCTCCTATAGGCCCATTAAGTGTTTTGCCCTTAATCAGAAATGGCCTACTATGATAGACTGCATGTTGGTTGGTACACGATGGTCGTGCTTCTCTACCTGTTCTTTGCTGACGCTGCCCGGTCCCGCTGGCGCCGGTTCTTGAACCAGTTGCCGACCTGTGTAGGCGTGAGTCCCGTGGCCTGGGCCAGGTGTCGCTTGCGAGACGGGTTGGGGTACGGGTCCTGCAGGTACCACTCTCTCAACAGGCTCCTCGTTCTCTCCTGGGAAACGAATGGAATCTGTTAATATACAAACGCATACAAAAGAGCAACAAATGAGAGGTGTGCTCCATTCAAAGTATGCCTGTGGACATCAGTGTCTAAGACCTTTAACAATTCTTTGGATTTGTCACATTTTGGATACTAACATCTCTTTTGAAACATGATTTTATGGTTGTTGACTTGATGAGTTGGGAATTTAAATGACTAACCAACATTCAGTGTTCCGGTAAATCCATAAGAGTAACACTGGGAATAATCTTATTAAACTAGATTATTGGCCATTGCATATAATAATCCACATGATGAGCATAAGTTTACATCCTGGAAATTGGATCAAGTTAAGGGGCTTAGTAGTGAAGAGGATGAACCTCTCACGCAAAAAGATTTAGGTGGCAGATTATTTGTCACCCATTCTTGCCCCCACCACAGGAGGGAGACATGGAATCGTTCTGCCTTGATTATGACACTACTTGGACCTGTGCCAAAGTATAGGCTACTTGACCAACGTCTAGGATAGAATATTGACTATTTAGAATTCCGTCGAATAGACTTTTCGTGGCAGTAAGGGCAATATAAAATGTGTGTGTGTGTGTGTGTGTGAGAGAGACGTGGTTGAAGACATTGCGTCAAAGCCTTTTACATAGCTGTTCTGACTTAACTGCAAATCCTATAGGCCCCACTGAAAGGCTACTTGAAGGGCTTTCTTGTTTAACCTACAGACTAACCTACCTAAAGACTGCTCTTTATTTTGTTTTATTTACTTTTTATTTCTGTTGTCACACAGTTGTATCCTCCGGTGTGACCCAGACGAAGAGGCCTTCATTTTCTGCAAATCCTGAAGCACGTCATTGGCCACTTTTTATAGTCACAGTGACATTTTTGACATTACATTATCAGCATGCTACTTTAAAAATGTTTTTTGTTTGTAAGTAACGTATGTATTGCACCCTGTTTAAATTAGGTGTCAATTGCCATGCATGCATATTTGCATCACTGTAGAATATATAACTGCGATCTGCAAGGGAAAGAAATAGTGACCAGCTTTCTTCCTTGAGGGGTTCAGCTTGCTCAATAGCCTGAAGCAGAAAGCAGAGAGTCACTTAACCTTTTCTTTCCCCCACAGATGGAAAAAGCTGTATTTTTCACCTCCAACAGATTAGGACAGGGCTTTGGCATTCTAGTAGTTCAGGGATAGTCTGTTCA
Organism: Aplochiton taeniatus; assembly: GCA_017639675.1. NCBI lineage: Eukaryota > Metazoa > Chordata > Actinopteri > Galaxiiformes > Galaxiidae > Aplochiton > Aplochiton taeniatus. The sequence goes on along the minus strand of CM030188.1, from coordinate 10,976,848 downwards.
TGACTTTAATCATTTTACATGTAATTAATGCAATTACTAAGGTATCAAAACAAAGGCTCACCCTCTTATTCATATAACATAAGAGTTAGAATCAGGATCTCTTGATTGACCTTGCAACAGGACACCATGGCTGAAAGCAGAAGACTAAAGGATAACCACAGCTCCGCGCATTATCATCTTAAGAGCTTAGCATCCAGAGGACTTTATAGCCTAGAGTTTAGAGAGTATAGTTTGATAAAAGTTACCAATACCTTCATTTGAAAAAACGTATTGGTGTCCCTTTTCTTTTCAAATTTTTAGCACTATTTCATTGATACTTATTTCAGTCGGGATTTCTAATTTTATATAGCTCCTTAAGTCCACCTGTACTGCCCAAATAGCTTTCCCTGCTAAGGTGTTGAGTGAAGGTGTCGCTTGAGGGTAATTTCTTAAACAAACACCGTCGTGTCTCACCTTGAAACAGTGCGTTTTCTGTTCGCCGTCCCAGATAGTGTGGGGCAGGGGGAACTTCTTGCGGATGCGGTACTTCTCCACCGGTCCCAGAGGCCGTCCACGTAGAATCTCTGCTTCTCGGTAATGTGCGTCTAGCCACAGGTCCTGGAGTTTGGCGTGAGACTCGCGCGTAAAACGGTGACTCTGTAAAATTTGGTAAAGAGCGTCGAAATTTCCTCCGTGAAAAGCTACGAGAGCTCGCGCACGCATTACAGACTCGTGTCGATTGAGAGCCTCCCCGGCTGAACCAGGAACGGCAGCAGGCAGGGACCACAGAAACCGGCCGAGGCGCTCAATGTCTCCTGTCTCCTCCAGGTTCTCACATACTCTAGCAACCTGCTCCGTTGTGAACATAGGCAGTGGAAACATTTTACTGCAGTTTTCTCTAATTGTTTAGCTCAACAAAGATTGGGATTTTCTTTGAAAACACAACGCTATCACGTATATTTCCTCTGATGCGCATAATTGTGCCAAATGCGCTTTAAGGTCCTTGTAAGCACTGCCAGGCTACAGTCTGGAGTCAAGATAAGTTTGGAGCCACTTTAGTAGTCCCAGTCATTCAAAGCCATAATAAGTAGTTACTCAGTGCCATGCAGTCTAGCCTGTAAGTCGGACTATTTTCTTGGTATTCTGGCTAAATGTGACAAGACGAGCGCTAGTTCCTCGGAGTCGGGACTGGTAAAGAATTAACGCCAGGAGTAGAGCTTTATTTATAGGTAGATTCAATTAGCATCTTTGTAGTTGTTTTGAGAAGGATTATATCCCCGGTCATTACCCACTTAGCAGGGGGTAGTGAGTATAGAGGTTACTGCTGATCAGCTTGTTTGGCTTAGCCTGAGGATACATTGACTGGCAGGATGATTGATAGCAAGCAAGGATATTTAATTGGTCTGATCTGGATAAAATACATTTTGGGGGGAGGGGGGTTGATGTAGGCTATTTGCTAAATTAATCTAAGCAATAGCTTTTCCCTCCCATCCCCCCCACCGCACCACCACCACCACGAAAAAGCCCAAGACAGACAGTAGAATCACTGCCTGAATTAAGGTAAAATTATAATAATAACTTGTGCACAAGAGATAATTGTTTAGTCTAAGTAAGTCTGCTTTAGTTTTCACAGAGTTCTCGGCAACAAGTCCCCTTAAAGTCAAGCTACACAGACGCTAAGCATCAGCACTGTATTTAATGAGGATTGGGAGTCGGTGTCCAGCATGTTGGCTTAAGCCATGAAAACCTGTATCACATGCCCGACTCGGTTTGACTAGAGGACGTGGAAACACTTGTAAGTCAAAGCGGCTAAGAATCAACAATGTTCTGTACCCATACTAATCCCCTGATAATTAATCAAACTAGAGGTTATTAACCTGGTTCTAGTCCGATCTACGCGACCCATATGTCAATGTTTGATACGTCTCTGCTCGTGTCAAGGCAATGCAATTTCTGGGCGAATTTCAATTGTTCCCGTTGATACATCTCTGATCTAGTTAATTAAACTGCAAACAATAATGATGTTTCCTGATTTTAATCTGTATTTAACCTATTCAATCAACTTAATACATTGATGGCATTATGTTATTCGTCGTTCTTCTGGTTTAGACTAGTGATAAGTGATAAGGCTAAAATGCCACGCGCAGTGCACATCATGACGTTATTTTCGTAGGCTCACTTTTGTATGTCTTATTTTTCTAGTCTTTTTTTCTTTTAGATTCCATTCTTTTCTGGGTGGGTCGATAAGAATTTAGTTATCAGACAAAATTAAGAAGCCTAGGTTGCAGTCAGGTAAAAGGTCAGAAGCTTAAAATAAGGTGAAGTCTTAGAGCCAGTAACGATCTGTCTAATAGCAAATAGTATGGGATTAACAGACAGCATGCAATGGTGGTCAATTTAGGTGTGGGCACATCTTGTCTTACACATTTTAATCATAAAATATGATTACTGCCATTTTTGGGTAGTCCACAGATAACAAATACATTTTGGCCATTATTGCTGTAATACTGTAATGTGTGCATGAATTTGTTTTTAGGTTGCTATTTTGAGTGGAATCAGTACTGATCTTGCCAAAAACTATAGCATTTGGATTTGTGTGTGTGTGTGTTTGCGTGCACGCGCGCGCGCCTGCCTGCGTATGTGCGTGTGTGTGTGTAACATGAGGGAGAAATTAGTTTGGTGAAGATCATGCTCACAGCTAATCTTTGGGTGAGCCTCACGGTTTCAGACACTGCCCACCACTGCCAAGCCACCCTTCCACACACACACAACCCCCCTTACGGGGGCCGCCCAATCTGTTAACGCTTTAACAGCAGACTGAGCAGCAATCTGCTTTACCCGTCCCAAGCCGTTGAATGAATCCTAAGATAGAGATGAGACAAAGAGAAGGTGCGTGTCTGTTTGTGTGTGTGTGCGTGTGTGCGTGTGCATGCGTGTGTGCGTGTGTGTGTGTGTGTGTGTGTGTGTGTGTGTGTGTGTGTGAGTGAGTGAGAGAGTGTGTGTGTGTGAGAGAGAGAGAGACAGAGACAGAGTGATTGAGTGTATGTAAAAGTCTCCTTTTAACCCGTATTGATTAATCAATATTGCAAAGATATTATAACTTTCTGTTGATTTTGAGAGAAAGTACGGCCCTGACTGAAATTGCAACAGGTTTTCACTAAGAGAAATACCTTCTGGTCTTCATACCACAATAAAATGGTTTAATGTAACGTTTTTTTCTTATTGTAGCACAGACAAATGACCTCTATTGATTATATGCGTATTAGGGGTGCCACAGTTTTCCTATAAATAAACCGAACCGTTCGGTTCACCACCCACAGCTCGGTCCGCACACGGTTTGATTCCAGAATAAATAAATACTTAAATACATAAAAAGTTGGTCTATTTTTGGAGTCAATCTACGCTAGCGACACGGGGGCCAATTGAAAATGAAATGGCCAAAACACTATGTAGCTCTCTCACTATAGACTGTTGGACCTACAGGGCAACTGAAAGTTATCTGACAGTGTTTTCAACTGGAGGATGAAATGTTAAAGACTATGTACAAGCCCCCTGTTTGAGAGCCACACAAGCACACCCCTAGCATATGCACTGTATAGCCCAACAATTCACATATTTCTTTATTTAAATTAACTTAATTCATTAAGTCACACTTTTTAAAGAAAGAGAATTGTGTTAATTTAGCCTCTTGGTATACATTTACAAAAATCCAAATTAGGAAAAAAAAAGAACATTGGAAATGGCAATGGTAATCCCCCCCCCCCTATACGTGTATGTATAAACATATATACATATTCATTAAGACCTTTAAAACCCATTTATCCTTCATCAAACGGAACCTTCTATCGCACTTGTGGGTCTCTTAAACTCAGAACCTATCGTTTCGAGCCAACAGATTGACGGACATGGCCCACAAAACAAGCCACCGAGCTTGTGTTATGATACCACTAGTTACCAGCGCCACGCGCATAGACACACGTCCTCTGGCTCGACCCTGCGCGGGGGAAACCCCACTCAATGTAATTAATTTGTGACTAATAAACAGGCCCCCTGCTTAAACATGAGCTGTGGGTTTTGCCAGTAGGCTGAGCAGGGGGTGGGAGGTGATGCTGTGGGGGAATTAGCATGCTGTATAAATCCACACTACACAATTAACAAGCAATTGGGAGGAGAACTAATTAGTATTATCTCCTTAGCACCAATCAGCCCCTATTCTAAAGAAAATAGGGTCAAAAACACACAACGAGCTCAGTAGAGGGGGAACACACACACATGCACAAATACTTAGCATAAGCACACACACATACACACACACACACACACACACACACACTTGCAAACACACACACACACATTAATTCCCTCCAGGCAAAATGTGTAGGGGCTAATTACAAGCTCGTTTGCAACTCAATAGCAGTATCCTCTCAGACAGGTCTAACCTCTCCACCCCCCTGCCCAGTGTTCCCCTCCTCTTGTCTTTCACCAACCTGCTGTATTAGCTCTCTCCCCATGGCCTCCCATGTGTCCGCCAAACAAACAACCCACTAAACACTTCCCCTTCAGTGCTGTGAGGTGAAAGGAGGAGAAGCAGCACGATCCCTAAAGGACCATCAGCTCACAGTAAACACTAGTGATACAGGAACACATTATACACCAGTGAGGTGGATGCTACATAGTAAACACTAGTGATACAGGAACACATTATACACCAGTGAGGTGGATACTAATCAGTAAACACTAGTGATACAGGAACACATTATACACCAGTGAGGTGGATACTACATAGTAAACACTAGTGATACAGGAACACATTATACACCAGTGAGGTGGATACTAATCAGTAAACACTAGTGATACAGGAACACATTATACACCAGTGAGGTGGATACTACATAGTAAACACTAGTGATACAGGAACACATTATACACCAGTGAGGTGGATACTAATCAGTGAACACTAGTGATGCAGGAACAAATTATACACCAGTGAGGTGGGTACTAATCAGATACCACTAGTGATACAGGAGCACATTATACACCAGTGAGGTGGACGCTAATCAAGGGTTTAGTTGAAGACCTTTTAGCCTTGTATCCATTTTGTTTTTCTAAATGTAGAGCTATAAGTAAGACAAACAGAAATACAAAGCTATACAATCATAGATAAGCATACAAATATGATTCTGGTTATTCAGTGACCAAAGAAAAGCGTGAAAATATATATTTTTTTATGTGAAGCCATCAAAACTGCTCGACATCCAACTTGCTGCTGTGATATCTATTGGCTAAGGTACAAATTACAATCAATTTACGATTGATTAAACAGGAAAGACGTTAATGTATTTGTATCTGTCCCTTTTCATGTGTTTAAAGTAAGTTCGGATTCTAAATATAAAAGTAAATCCACTATGTGTGACTAACTAACTTGGCTCTTGATCCCTGGCTAAATGTAATTGGTGGGGACACTTGCTCGTTCCTGGCTGAATGACAATTCGCTGGTCTCTTGTTATCGAACATGGCACTATTTATAGAGAAAAATCCTATGTGATTGAATGAATGGGCAAATTACAAAACAGTTTAACAATCTCAGGGTCACCTTTCTTGTTTTAAAGATTGATAGAGATTGCAAATATGACATAATGTTCTGGTTGTCTGTCCCTCTGACTCTCTCTCTCTCTCTCTCTCTCTCTCTCTCTCTCTCTCGCTCTCTCTATCTCACTTTGACACACATAGACACACACACACACACACACACACACACACACACCTTTGCCCACACACAGATACAAACACACACATACATACACACATACATACACAAATGTACACTCGAACACACACTGACCTCCAGACAGCACACAACCTCAAGACAGTATCACTGTTGCTGCTCGAGGATCAGCTTACACGATTCCCAGAGGCCAGGCAAGCTCTGATCTAAGCCTTCAAAAAATAGAACGCTAAATTGTTGATCTCTCCGGGAGTGTTTGTTTGTGTCTACTGTGCTCTGGCCATTCACCTGCTGATTAGACTGGTCACGGCTAACAATGTTTCTGATGCAACATGTTGCATGCATGTTTCAGCCCGACATCGTACCCCACTTCCCCCTGAAACTGGGTATCTCCAATGGGAACTTGAGACTTAAAAGGACATTTCACTCCAAATAAATAAATATGCTTAAACTAACAGATTTCTATGTCATATGTTTCCACATATTGAGATTTTAGCAAGTGTAAATCTCAACAGCTCAAGCAAGAGGGCTTAAATAAAAAAGGTTCTTATCTGTCACGATACGATGATGTGAGAAGATGATATAGCAGGTGTCATTGGAGTTAATTGGGAATGCCAAAGCACTTAAAGTGGTGCTTATTCTCACCTAAGACCTAAATGCTTCTCTTCCCTCCCCCTGAGCTTCTCGGCCACTACCCTTGGCTGACACCCCAAGATTGACAGGTTATCTCATGGACTTAGCATTGATGAACCAGGCCCAGCGCCCAGTGTCGTCACCACTCTGGCTGGGATGCTTAAGGTGACACACACTTCGCTAATCATGCTTTTGGTGACAGACAGCCACATATACGTAAATAAACTCTGGTGCCGTGGCTCAGTGATGAAAGCTAGGTGGTCATCCGTGTGTTTTTAATCAAATGTGTTGGTCCACCAAAAAAGGGTGATTTTTTTTTTGTTATTCATGAGGAATTGCCTTAGCATTTCTAGTAGACATACACTGGTGGCTGTTGCATTCCAGTTTATATATATATACATACAGTGGGGCCAAAAAGTATTTAGTCAGCCACTGATTGTGCAAGTTCTCCTACTTAGAAAGATGAGAGGTCTGTAATTTTCATCATAGGTACACTTCAACTATGAGAGACAAAAATGAGAAAAAAAAATCCAGGAAATCACATTGTAGGATTTTTAAAGAATTTATTTGTAAATGATGGTGGAAAATAAGTATTTGGTCAATAACAAAAGTTAACTCAATACTTTGTAACATAACCTTTGTTGGCAATGACAGAGGTCAAACGTTTCCTGTAAGTCTTCACCAGGTTTGCACACACTGTAGCTGGTATTTTGGCCCATTCCTCCATGCAGATCTCCTCTAGAGCAGTCATGTTTTGGGGCTGTCGCTGGGCAACACAGACCTTCAACTCCCTCCACAAATTTTCTATGGGGTTGAGGTCTGGAGACTGGCTAGGCCACTCCAGGACGTTGAAATGCTTTTTACGGAGCCACTCCGTTGCCCGAGCGGTGTGTTTGGGATCATTGTCATGCTGTAAGACCCAGCCACGTTCCATCTTCAATGCTCTCACTGATGGAAGGAGGTTTTGGCTTAAAATCTCACGATACATGGCCCCGTTCATTCTTCCCTTAACACGGATCAGTCGTCCTGTCCCCTTTGCAGTAAAACAGCCCCAAAGCATGATGTTTCCACCCCCATGCTTCACAGTAGGTATGGTGTTCTTGGGATGCAACTCAGCGTTCTTCTTCCTCCAAACACGACGAGTTGAGTTTTTACCAAAAAGTTCTATCTTGGTTTCATCTGACCACATGATATTCTCCCAATCCTCTTCTGGATCATCCATATGCTCTCTGGCAAACTTCAGACGGGCCTGGACATGTACTGGCTTAAGCAGGGGGACACGCCTGGCACTGCAGGATTTGAGTCCCTCTCGGCATAGTGTGTTACTGATGGTAGCCTTTGTTACTTTGGTCCCAGCTCTCTGCAGGTCATTCATCAGGTCCCTCCGTGTAGTTCTAGGATTTTTGCTCACCGTTCTCATGATCATTTTGACCCCACGGGATGAGATCTTGCGTGGGGCCCCAGATCGAGGGAGATTATCAATGGTCTTGTATGTCTTCCATTTTCTTACAATTGCTCCCACAGTTGATCTATTCACACCAACCTGCTTGCCTATTGCAGATTCACTCTTCCCAGCCTGGTGCAGGTCTACAATTTTCTTCCTGGTGTCCTTCGACAGCTCTTTGGTCTTGGCCATGGTTGAGTTTGGAGTCTGACTGTTTGAGGCTGTGGACAGGTGTCTTTTATACAGATAACGAGGTCAAACAGGTTCCATTAATACAGGTAACGAGTGGAGGACAGAAGAGCTTCTTAAAGAAGAAGTTACAGGTCTGTGAGAGCCATAAATCTTGCTTGTTTGTGGGTGACCAAATACTTATTTTCCACCATCATTTACAAATAAATTCTTTAAAAATCCTACAATGTGATTTCCTGGATTTTTTTTTCTCATTTTTGTCTCATAGTTGAAGTGTACCTATGATGAAAATTACAGACCTCTCATCTTTCTAAGTAGGAGAACTTGCACAATCAGTGGCTGACTAAATACTTTTTGGCCCCACTGTATGTATATATATATATATATATATATATATATATATAAACTGGAATGCAACAGCCACCAGTGTATGTCTACTAGAAATGCTAAGGCAATTCCTCATGAATAACAAAAAAAAAATCACCCTTTTTTGGTGGACCAACACATTTGATTAAAAACACACGGATGACCACCTAGCTTTCATCACTGAGCCACGGCACCAGAGTTTATTTACGTATATGTGGCTGTCTGTCACCAAAAGCATGATTAGCGAAGTGTGTGTCACCTTAAGCATCCCAGCCAGAGTGGTGACGACACTGGGCGCTGGGCCTGGTTCATCAATGCTAAGTCCATGAGATAACCTGTCAATCTTGGGGTGTCAGCCAAGGGTAGTGGCCGAGAAGCTCAGGGGGAGGGAAGAGAAGCATTTAGGTCTTAGGTGAGAATAAGCACCACTTTAAGTGCTTTGGCATTCCCAATTAACTCCAATGACACCTGCTATATCATCTTCTCACATCATCGTATCGTGACAGATAAGAACCTTTTTTATTTAAGCCCTCTTGCTTGAGCTGTTGAGATTTACACTTGCTAAAATCTCAATATGTGGAAACATATGACATAGAAATCTGTTAGTTTAAGCATATTTATTTATTTGGAGTGAAATGTCCTTTTAAGTCTCAAGCTCCCATTGGAGATACCCAGTTTCAGGGGGAAGTGGGGTACGATGTCGGGCTGAAACATGCATGCAACATGTTGCATCAGAAACATTGTTAGCCGTGACCAGTCTAATCAGCAGGTGAATGGCCAGAGCACAGTAGACACAAACAAACACTCCCGGAGAGATCAACAATTTAACGTTCTATTTTTTGAAGGCTTAGATCAGAGCTTGCCTGGCCTCTGGGAATCGTGTAAGCTGATCCTCGAGCAGCAACAGTGATACTGTCTTGAGGTTGTGTGCTGTCTGGAGGTCAGTGTGTGTTCGAGTGTACATTTGTGTATGTATGTGTGTATGTATGTGTGTGTTTGTATCTGTGTGTGGGCAAAGGTGTGTGTGTGTGTGTGTGTGTGTGTGTGTGTGTGTCTATGTGTGTCAAAGTGAGATAGAGAGAGAGAGAGAGAGAGAGAGAGAGAGAGAGAGAGAGAGAGAGAGAGTCAGAGGGACAGACAACCGGAACATCATGTCATATTTGCAATCTCTATCAATCTTTAAAACAAGAAAGGTAACCCTGAGATTGTTAAACTGTTTTGTAATTTGCCCATTCATTCAATCACATAGGATTTTTCTCTATAAATAGAGAAATAGAGTATGCACTCTGGACTATTGGCTTTGTCTAAATATACGGGTCCCTTTACCAGTGCTAACAGCAAATGCATAGGTTTGTTGGGTCTACACTTTTTGTTTTCAAAGAAAAGATGGGGGATGTGTTTCCAGACTTCAACCGATTTGGGCTCAAGCAGAGTGGTGGGCAGGTGGACGGATAAAGGGGACACGTTTTGTACTGTTTTGACAAGTACAAAGCGTGGGGGATGGAAGGACTCAAAGCAGGCTTGTCCTTCATTTTTTCTATGTATGCGTGTGTGTGTGTGTGTGTGTGTGTGTGTGTGTGTGTTTGTTTGTGTGAACGGACGGGTGGCGGGAGCGCTGTCTTTCGGGCGTGTGCCTTCAGATAAACATGTTAACACTGTTTTGACAAGGACTGAGATTTGGAGGGGGGTTGGAGAGACTGGCCGCATGTTGCCAAGCACGGCCGTTGACCTCCACCAGCAAAATCGGTTTACCCCATATGGGGCTTCACCAGTCGAAAACTGGAAAATATGCCTTTTCTGTTCACACTTTTCATCTTCAGTAAGCTGAAATGATTGCTAGTAGATCAAGGTTAAAACAAAGAAGGAGTGATGTTTAAAAAAACTGAAAAAGAGATTTATTGGAGCCCAGGCGGAGTCGGGCCTCAAAAAACTAAATTTCCATGGAGGTTTGTCATCCTCTTGTGTGTCAATCGTTTCATGGGGCCCATTATCCCTGATATAACCCCTGCTCACACACAGCTGGTGCATGTGTCTCTAGAATTGAACCGTGTGTGCTCTAGATTGGAATAACATGGAACTGTAGTGGAGGCGTTGGGGATGGGTAGAGCAATCAAGGGACCCTTACCTCCGAGATGGACGGTTAGGAGACAATCCTGTATATAAACAATTGAAAGGTTAGTAGGGCTACCGTCTAGAGTCCTCCGTCTAAAAGAAAACTCTACCATTGAGTTCGAACATTCCAAGACCTGACTCAACCGGTAAACTGTAGGCCTTCCTACCTTCTTCCGCTACTATGTCCCAGACCCCCAGTTGAAAATAGCTTGTTTGAACACAGGAATGAAGACTTAGATAGAAATAAACATGAAGATGTAAGGGTACATGTACTCCCGAAAAGGAGTGGCAAAAGGCGAAAGCAATGATTAAAAAACGGTTTATATTCACCCAGGGCTAAAGCATTAAGCATTGCTTTATAGCCGCAGTCTTGTTAAGGTATTTGAAAAGTGATACAATCCGGTGGCAGTGACATTCGTGTGGTGTGGATGTGACAGTGTCTGTGCTTTGCCCAACTGTGCAGTCAATGTTCTTTTTGTGACGTTTTCATGTTCATCTTCAAGGGTCCGCCACTGCATGGCCATGAGAGTACATGCAAACCAAAAGATCTTTGCAAGACAATTTGGTTTTTAAACTTAATAGCTGCTCTGCGCACAGAAATTCGATTTTGGTGTCTGGTTGCTCTAGGGGAGCATTTTGCGTTGTTTACTAAGCCTCCTTTTGTGTTCTCTGGATACCTGGAGTTACCTTAAGTAATGATTGATAACTGATTGCGTTAAAATGCTGCCTGGTTTGCTGGGGAAAATACCTAGAGTAACTGTAGCAATAAGTGAACAGCAGTGTGCATCAAAGCCAAAACACAAATCATGTATAAAAGAAATATATGAACGTAACAAAGGTCATACATATAAGCATAACATAATAAACTTTTTGTGTGTGTGTGTGTGTGTGGGGGGGGGGGGGGGGGGGGGGTATACGAATGAGAAGATCAGAAGCACTTTATATAGGTGGCTCATAGGTTTTTAACATGTATTAAAGTTTAGTTCTATGTATAGAAAAACCCACTTAGTATATACGCCATCTATGATAAGTAGCGGAAAATGTACTTATTCCTGCCCCAAAAAGATATGGGGGTCATATTAAACTTTTCATTGTGTGACTAAAGGGCACAAGAACATATACATAAAATAAACAGTAAAATACTGACTGTGACAAACACGCAAGATCATGTTAACTTTAGACTGAAACGTTTGCGTTCAAAGTCATGAATCCACAGAGAACTGTGAGTCATATGCGTCCTACCAGTGAATTAGACACATTAACAGACATAAACACTTCTATTAAATACAACATTGTTTTGGTCTTGTGGTGTAACACACATATTGATTCAATAAGCAGGGAATTCAGGACTTATGTTCTCTTTCCCCATCTTGATTCCGAGTCTCCCCTACCATAATACGTCATAATAGCCTTAGAAACCACCTCAGGTAATCTCTGTTTGACCAGTGAATGTAAACAAACAGTGGTGGGGCAACTAGATCATGCCAGCCATCATCTGTAGCCAAGTAATTGTTAATGATCCCATGTATTATTGCATCGATTGAAGCAGACTTAGCTCTCTCTGCCCTGGCTGTAGCAGAGCATTGTTCCTTTGTGTATGTGTGTGTGTGTGTGTGTGTGTGTGTGTGTGTGTGTGTGTGTGTGTGTGTGAGAGAGAGAGAGAGAGAGAGAGAGAGAGAGAGAGAGAGAGAGAGAGAGAGGGACAGAAACGATACAGGGATGCGGAGCATATGTTTGATTGGGCTTAATCAGTGTATGGATTATTTATATGCCATTGTACTGAACGTGTGTGTGCGATGTATGTGCGCGTCTCCCGGAGCGGCGTGGCATGTGCCTGTGTGTGTCAGGGGTGGCCCAGCTGCCCACTTGGCCGGCTGGTCCCGCTGTGAGTACATGTGTAAGCAGGGGCGTTGGGGCAGGCGTTTAGCCGCTAAGGCGCTGCCCTCTCTCAGTGGGAAGGATTACTTCCATCCCTTAGGCCTGATTTTCTCTCCCCAGCCTGGTGTCACCTCCGATTAATCCTGTACCACGGGCTGGATTGGCTAGTTTTAGCAGGATGCGTTTAGAACGCCATGCCGCCCGAGCGTCCAGGAACACCGGGCTTACCGGTAAAGTGATATGCGTGCAACACCGTGGGGCTATTCGGTAAGTGAACAGGTTACCTGTTTCCAAAGCTGGCATTGATGGCCGCTAAGCTGTTGCTTGTTTAAACGAAACGGATGGGTCACTGTATGTACAGAGGTGTTGTTAGTCAAACTGTCTCAAGATCAGTTGCACCCTCTTGCTTTGTCCAATGGGGTTCGCTAAAGGAAAGCACTTGTTGATTTCAGTCAGCGTAGGGTACTATACGTGACACTGATCGGTACAGTTTGGCAAGGTATAAAAAATTCCAATGCAGTCAGGAGATGTGAACCAATGAATTCTGTCATTGTTCTGTCATTAAAACAGGCTTTGGCCATATTGCAGACCAAAGAATTAGAAGTTGCACCTTTGAAAATGTAAACATTAAACATTGTAAAAATAAACAGGTCGAGAAATGAAAAAAGTGCTTTCTTTCCACGTTCAGTAGTTTAAACATCACATGATCTTAATCTTGGCAATTTTTTACGTACCCACCTAAATCGATTGATATATTTATCAATAATAGTCTTGATATTATTTACATATTAGGATATTGCATTTGACTATGGTCTGTCTTTCTTGGAGCATATTGTAACGTAAAAGAAAAGTTTTAAGTACAGAATATACAAAGCTGGACAAAATAACACTTAAATATGATATATTATAAAATATTATTATGGTCCAATCATTATTATTATTATTATTATGGTCAAAAGTAAACTTTAAACTTTAAACATTCGGGAGCTAAAAGCAGGTGCCAATTTATTTGGACAATTGCATAACCTTTATCAAAAAATAAGAATTCTGGGGTGCTGTTTTAAAACCATTTGCCCTAAGCACTGGAGAACCTAACAAGTTTTATAGTTTTAGATACCATGCCCTCTGGAAATATTTGCACCCTTGGAAACAAAGACTCAGTTTGTTTTAGTGTTTTTGTATTTAACTGTATTTGATGTAGGTTGTTTCCAGTGGGTGTACAAGCTTTATCTGTAAACCTTTACACTTATTTTTCTATTTATAGAGAATAAAAATACACAGTTGGGGTTTATGCTCTTGGACTCCCTGTTTCAGTTCTAGTTACAGGATTTTGAATGGGTACAGGTCATGCTACTGAGATGGCTATTGGAATAGCTTGATTCGGTTTTCATTGAAGCATTTCTGTGTTAATTTGTAGGTACATTATGGATCATATTCCTCAATGAAGATTCAATCATGATGGTTCAGCCATCTCCTAGATACAGCCAGATCTTTGCAGAAAAATCTCCTGGTTCTTAATCACGGTGCCAAGTATAAAAAAAAGGACTCAGCTTAACACATATTCCACAGCATTCTTCAATGTGGATATTAAGTTATTTTATGTACAACAACTCTCTTTACTAAAGCAAACCCTCTGGTATTTCTTGGCCTAAATATGTTTTTGTCTGACTATACAGTATATCCCTTCAAGTATCTATCAAAGTTTTGTGACTTTTACCAAACTTTGCTTTGATGACAAAAGAGGCATTGTCCTGAAAGCTTTCCAATGAAAGCTAAAATGCACAAGAAAAAACCCTAGCATAGATCTGCTAACAAACTGCTAGATGTTACGAGTCAAGACACAAGCCAATAGAGCATTTGTAAGAGGCCCTGGACTACGAAAGAGTCTTCGTGAAAATACACATTTGGGATAAATAATTATCCACGTCAAAAGGTCTACTAAAGACTCAACTGTTCAACATAAAAATAAATAAATAAAAATAAAGTTGCAATCACCATTTACCTTTTTTTCTTGTTTTGTATTTTATTTGTTTCTTTTTTTTTTCTTTCAAATCTTTCTTAGAATTTTCTCTACAATCATTTTTTTTGCTGTAATTTCTTGTGTTATTTCTCTCTTTGGAGACTTCAATTGCACAAACTATTGTGTTGTTTTTAAAGCACTTTATAACAATGTAAAGTCTTTTAAATTGGTAACTTTACTCTGTTGAAAGATTAGATTCATTATATTTGGAGTGTAAAATCAAACAGATTTGGCTACTCTTTAAAAGGGGGACCAATCATTCTGAACGGCTCTTTAAGCTCTTTAACTAGCTCTTAACAAGGAATCAACTGAGGTGATCATGGATAAAAGAAAACAAAAAAGCTATTTGTTCTCCAGGCCTTTTCAGTGTGAAAAACATGTGCGATGCATTAGAATTGACATCCGTTGGTTTGGGTCACTTGACTTGGCACTTGATTAAATGCTCTTCTCGCTGACCCATGAAAAAGGACTGGCAGGAACACCACTCTGTCCTTCTCCTTGCTCTCCAGCTGGTTTATTTGCTTCAGAGAGCAGTGGTCAGCTTCTCCTTCAGCACACGGCTAATCTAGGTGGCGGGAGGCCTCCTGCCAGCCTACACAAGAGAGGACAGTCCTAATTGCTTGTGTCATAAAGCTCCCTGACCCAAATAAGCCGCTGCCCCCAAAGCTGTTGAGATAAACCCCACTTTACCTCACCAAACCTGCTTAATGCTCCTCCTTATCCATAACCCCCCACTGCCCCCCTCCTCCCCCCCAACCCTCGGCCTTCTGCTGCTAAACATCAGGGAATAGAGAGAGAGAGAGAGAGAGAGAGAGAGAGAGAGAGAGAGAGAGAGAGAGAGAGAGAGAGAGAGAGAGAGAGGGGGGGGGGTAAAGGAGAAAAACATAAAATAAGCAGCGACGATTGAACAGAGTAGCGCAAGCCAGAGTTGGTCTAAATATTGAAATGGTTTTATACAAGCTAATTGGCAGTGAGAAGTGGTTCAATGGTGAAAGTGAAAGAGATAAAAAAGAAAAGGTACAAAAAAATAGAAAAATCTGGAAGAAGATTAAACCGACAAATTAGTTATTGTAAATAGGTTTTTGGAAGAACTACCTGATTTCAGCTTTCTCAATTAAGGCAAATACTATGTTGATCCTGAGATTATACAGTGATGAAGGCCTGGTCCCAAAATATTCATTCAGTAGAATCATGAATTTAAGGTGACAAAGCAGACATGCTTCACAATTAAACATTACTGTCGATCAAAGTAATTTAATAATTTACTACATTTTATTCTATCTTAGTTAGTTTTAACTAGAAGGGAAGAATGAAGTTAGTTTTTGCTACCTGAAAGTTGAGATCAAGATAAAATACTTATGTGATATTAAAATAATATCACAGATGATATACTGTAAATTATTCTCATACTACGTCCTGACAAATTAGATTTTTGATTGTCGTTACAGATCTAATTCAATCTCAGCTCCTATCAGATGGGACTAGCTAAAATCCCCAGGCTCCCCCTAGTCCATTTTAATACAAATCTTAATTACTAAGTAGGAGCTTTTAATTGGATGATGGCCTGAATGGGTCTTTAACCCAGGTGTCACAGGCTATTGGTTTATGGACGCGTTTAAACTCGCAGCCAGTTGGTGTGTACATTAACTGATTTAAGCTCCATAACAACACAACCCTAGAAGCAAAGGATACCCCTTCCATGGAATTTAGAACCCACACTTATACAGTATCCCTTGAAGGTTTTTTGTGTTACTCATTGTTTGGTCTATTTGTAGTTGTCCTTTCCTTATTGTTTGCCTTTCTGTCCATCTCTGTCTTAACTGTTGTACTCTAGTGTGTTGCTCTACGTCTGAGCATTCTTGTCTTATTCTTTTTCTGTAAAGCGTCTTTGGGCGCTATACAAATAAAATGAATTATTATTATTATTATTATTATTATTATTAAAACCTTCTTTGTCAATTTAAAATGTTAAGGAATAAGAAGCTAGATTCCTTTCCATTCCAGACTTCAGCCACTTGTTTTGTTCTACAGCTTCCTCTTGAAGGCAATGCGGCTGTGCAAAAGGTCTTGAACAGTAAATATACTTACATTATTAACACAGCTATGGGTACATGGAAATATGAATAATCTAATATGTAGCAATCCCTGATATTTACACTACCAATAGTTACGTTACGAATAACAGATGTTATTCTCTGATCAGATAAGTATTTACTTTTTGTGAACTTGACTTTTAGTTGAAAACATTGTGAGATTTTCTAGCTTGATGTCAAAGGCTCTCATGAACAAACCAGTGTCAATGTCAATCCAGTGTCTTTATTAACATCCCTCCTAAGAATCGGGGTAGCTGAATTATTATATAATATATTGTTTTCTGTTTATGGTGTTTTGGGTCACCCATACTAAATTAGATTCACATAAAGAGTAAATGATTAGAATACAGTATTGGTAGACTTTCCAGTTTAATAGGAATTCAAACAACACCATCCAAGCATTATCTTTTATAAATTAAAAGTACATAAATAAAATAGTTTCAAACCAAGTTACGATAAATAAAACAAAACAAATCAAACAATTATCAAATGCAGTTCATTTTACAAAGGATCATTTGTTTTATAGCGGTCAGCTTGGTAATTGCTTTACACTTGTTATTCCAGACCATGTGCCACATTGCGTGTTACGTAAAAAACAACATTCTAAACATTAATGACCTGTAAAACAGCCCCCCCCCCCCCCCCCCCCCCCCCCCCCCGAGTGTATAAACCAACCATAAATACTAGTAACACTTCACACATCAAGCTAAAAAAAACTTTCTAAATACAGTTGTGTGCCTTTCCTTCGAAAAGCCATTAGTACAGTGGTTTTCAAGGAAGTTTACATAGAACCATTCATCTATCTACACGTCTATACATACATGCATCCATCAGTCATACCTATTAAATCAATTGACCGTGTGCGCTACCTAAATTGTTGGCATACCAGTATCAAGCCACATCGTTACACATAACAATAGACTGTCTAGGTCTTCATAATCTCAAACCACACAATTACGTTCATGTTGGCAATTGTTTTGATACAAAGTCACTTATGTTGTCAACAATAACCACAATAGAAGAAAAGTCATTAGGAATAAAATGCACAAGTTCGCTGAAAACCTTTTGTGGGAAACAAATTGAGCGGTAGTGTCATCTTAAAAAATACCAGCCTTTTCAGCCATGTGCTTGTTGCCATCTAGTGGCTAAATTGTAAATACACTGGCACTGGAGATATGATTGTATCAAAAAGGCGGGTTGATTTTCCGCAGGAAAATCTGAGGAACTAGCGTAAGACTGTTGACCCTTTGGTGCCCTCGGTGACATTTGAGGGATGGGTACTTGTGAGTGCTACTATGGTATGTGACATGATATATACAAAATGTTGGCATTTCTGAGGTGAAAAGTTTTGATTCCACCTCCTAATGTATAACACGGTAGCATAGTAGTGGACAATGTCATCATCTCTTTGATCAACATTTGGACCAATGATCAAATGGATCATAACGGAGAGCAAAAGCCCTCCCTTTCAGCAGCGTCGAGGGGACGAGGGGTACTTGCTCTTCAGGCCCTCCTTGAAGCTGCGGAAGAGTTGCCGGTTGCGCTGGTTCTCCTCGTCCTTCCTGGCGTGGAACTCGCCCTGGACCTTGAAGCCTTTGTGCACCACAAATGCCGAACTCAGTATGGAGAACCTGTAGCCAGCCACATGGATCTCACAAGCCTGGGGATGTGGAGGGCACAAAGGGAGGGAAATAAGTAGACAGAAGGAAAGGTCACAGAAGGGGAGGGGTGACTCAAGGCTGTGTCCTTTTTCTGTATTGTAAGCGTGTTTGAAAGCATCTACTCATCATACATGCCCTTCTGAGCATCCCTCTGATTAGAGACTACAGGTGAGTAGTGTGCACTGCACTAACCTGGCTGATGCGGTTGAAGCCGTACTGCTTGAAACCTTCGTCATACAGGGGCGCTGTGCGGGGCCCTATGTAGAAGGGCTCCCAGGGATCCACCCAGCTGAGCGTGTAGGCCACATCCAGGGGCCCTGTCCCCCGTGCGTGCCTGTTCACCCACTGGGAGTAGTTGGTGGGGGCCTGGCACCGCGGACACAGCTCTTCATAGAAGGGCCGCACCTCCCCCACTTGGTAGAGCTGCACCAGCTCAGACTTGGTGGCAGGCATCTTGCGGACGTGGCGGATCTCGAAGGCGGGCAGAACAAAGACCTCGTCTGTCGCCGGCTCCTTCTTCAGCACCATGGCAAGGAACTGCTGATGGAGGTCAGCGCTTGGCACCATGTCTATGTCAATGACCAGGACGTAGGAGGCATCCGTGCCGCTGCGGGCAACGTTACGAAGGAGGTTGTTAGGGTAGGAGACATTTCCCTCGATGGCATAGTTCTTATACTTGTCCCTGTGAGTCTCAAGTCTGGAAAACACAGCTGCACAATCGTCCAGCCCCACAAAATGCTCTCTGTCCCTCTCTGGGAAACCCGCCATCTCACCGGAGAGGCAAACAAGGTGAAAATCTACCAAGGCCTGGATCTGTGGGCAGAACATGCTGAGGGCATAGACCAGTGCAGTGGCAAACTTCACATCCTGGCCATGAGCAAATATTGCCATCGAAAGAGGATTTTGCCATCGCTCTAACAGAGAATCAAGGTGATGCAAGTTATTGATGGTAGTGTGAGTGGCCAAAGCCAGGACGTTTGAGTTTGCGTCTGTTCCAGGTTTCTGATTGGTCGTAAAGTCACTTTTGATCAAGTTTTTGTACACACGGTACTGCCCGCTGTTATCAAATATGCCCCCCGTAGACAGGGAGTACCTGAGGCGCTCTTTGCGTGAGTTTTTCTCCGAGTGGGCAGCATTTTTCTTCCCTGAGCCCCCGAAGAGCTCAGAGAAGCGGTAGCGTTGCTGTTTACCGTGAAACTTCGATAAGAAGGACAGATAGATTAGCTGCAATAGTGCCACTATTAGCAGGGCACTGAGCACTACTTTAAATACGGAACATTTCTTAGAGAAATGCATTCCAGGTTACACAAGTTGACTGACTGAAAAGCACGTCAAAATGCACTACTAACGATGGTAACGTAACGTTGGCTTGAGCAACCAGCTTGTGTTGCTGAAGTGATTTTATTAGCTTGCTAGCTACATTGCTAACCCCACGCTATTACAAAATGCATCCAATTTTTGCAAGGTACTCGGCCCATTTTTGATCAAGTCATTCAGTTACTGCAATAGTGGCACCTCTGGCTCTGGGTCCTTTACGTTCGTCAAACAGACATTGTTTACGACGGCCTCGCTGTGTGCCAGAACGCATCAAAATAAAGGTCTTTGCAGGTGACAGTCACTGTTAATCTCTCCGATGAGACGGTGGCGCACGTAACGTCAGTGGTTTTATTACCGTATTCTAGGGAATATCTTTGGCTTTAAAAATTTGCTAAGAAATTAAAGGAGCAAAATATCTTTCAAAGGTTTTTGTTTTATTTGCCTGTCTCCAGCGAAATTCCTGGCTGAGGAAAATAGTAATTAGCCGATTACTATTAAACACACAACATTATCACTAAACACACAACACCACAATAAAGGAACAGAAAGTGAAAGATATATTGAGAATCCCCTTAATCTGGAAACTCATAAGACGAGGTGGCCGAGTGGTTAAGGCGATGGACTGCTAATCCATTGTGCTCTGCACGCGTGGGTTCGAATCCCATCCTCGTCGGGTTACTAATATGTTTTTTGTTGTTTATTGGTATAGGGGAAATTAGTCAGTGAACAACATCCGCACATTTATTTGTTCTTTGACCGTACTTTTGGAAAATATATTAGTCATATACAATAACAAACTGCTAATGGTTTAATGAGTAGTCCAACAACAAATGCATACTAGATAAAAACCCTTTTTATATTGTATTTTCTTGATCATTTCTATTGCACAAGCACTTGTACTCCTATACCTCAAAATGATGCATGCTGTTTTAGTTTTTTTTACAAGGCAGTAAGCATACTATGCCCTTAAGAACCAGATGAAAGGCTCTGCCATGTTAAGTAGGCTTATTACGTACAACATAATTAAATACTCTTTCCTGGCGGAGCATGTACGTTTTCTTTACAGAACCAAACCTTTGTGCTTGGTGGTTCATTTGTTTGCAGAACGATAACGAGACCATACAACAAGTTTGCATTATTCTTTACTCCACAAACATAACAAAAACAAATTTTTTCCTCCACATAACTATGTTGAGGATAGTGCACTCCAGATCCTAGCAGGTGTTTCCTTCATGCAAAGAAAAACTCTTCCAAGGCTGGTTTTCAGAACATCAAACCAGAAAAAAAGATATTTTCTGCTGCTGTAAGACTTGAATGAAGCTTAGCTATAGACAAGATGGAACGGCAAGGCGTGGTTATAGATGTGTGCCAAAGCCTTACAACCAGG
This sequence comes from Aplochiton taeniatus, assembly GCA_017639675.1. Classification (NCBI taxonomy): domain Eukaryota; kingdom Metazoa; phylum Chordata; class Actinopteri; order Galaxiiformes; family Galaxiidae; genus Aplochiton; species Aplochiton taeniatus. The sequence continues at coordinate 10,956,044 of CM030188.1, read as the reverse complement.
TATAACATGTAAAATCAGTCAATTCATGACAACATAAAATGATAAGACAGATATGCTCATATGATTTTAGAAATACATGACATTTAAGGGGGCTCATTTACAAATTAAATCTTTTGACGTGTAAACACAAGACAAAATTAACCAATTTTTACAGTAAAATTCTTTGTGAGCTGTTTAGCGGAAAGGTGTGAGAAACGCAACGGGGTATCCATTTTATCCTGGATACAAATGTATTTCCGCCTTTTAGAGACAAAGGTAGAGTATACAGTCTTTCATGCAAGATACATGTACAACCTTTCATTGAAAATGCCTTCTAGGATCTGTTCTGGCTAAGTGGCACACTGCAACACATCCTAACTACTAATGGCGCTATTACAACTAATTTATGAAACTAAAACGCCAGCTCCACTTTTAGCCCCTCCTCCTTCACTTTCGCTGTTGGACGGCGCCCCCGATTTTCCTTCTCCGTCACTATTTCCGCCTTCTCCCACCAATCGGATGTTGTAGCGTTCCCTGTACTCTGTGAGTTCCCGGCCTTTTGTCTGCATTTGTGTATTGATGGACTCTACAATCTTTGAGATCTGTAAGGGACAAACAGTTAAGTTTAACTACTTACATCAGCAATACAAAACATGAAAGCATATTAGGCTGTTACACTTAAAGGGCCCGGAACACTGACAGGGTAGCATGGTAAAGACAGACATATACTTCACATACATATGTTTCTAACAAAGCAACACGATACAATCAAGTTATATTTACCTGTTCTTTATTTTTTTCCAATGCCGGTAGCACCTCTTTGACTGTCCTCTCTACAAGCACTCCTCCCACTAGCCGAAAGCACTTCCTACTGGTGTCAACTTCTTTCAGGGTTTCAATTACTAAGCTGGGGTTAAGAAATGAAAGTGGATGAAAAGGTGAGACCAGGAGACAACACTTATCTGAGGCCATCTAGTGGGATCCATTAACTAATAGACTTGTATATCCAAACCCATATATGAATTAAGTCCAAACAAAGAGACAATTCAAGAGGTTATGGTGTCTAGGAGGTAGCTGCCAACCTGTGCTCATTTATGTCCATCTCCAGCTCTGCCGCTTTAGAGGCAAGACCTCGCTGTTCCTGACGCATCCTTTGGAAAGTTGCCACGACCTGTCAAAGGCATTTACACAACCACAATTACTATCAGTAACTACATAGTTTCTCTGTTACCATGCTGCCTTCATAGATATGAGCTATCTTAAAATAGAAAGAGTACAACATTTGAACATAAAAAACAGCATACATTTTAAACATAATTTATAAAAATCGGTAATACAAATAACAGACAGTATGATTATGTCCCAACGTTAATTTCCCACAAACAGATGTGTCTAGGATGGTCAGGAGTGTTGAGTGTATCGCGTGTCAGGTAAAAATAGACTGTCGTCTTCAGGACAACACGACTGGGCATTCACCAAAACCAACCGACGTTCACCCATCCATTTTTGATCCGTTTGTAGTTTAGCGCGAAAGTCATATGAAATTATTGACAAAGTGTCTGGCTTATTAGAAAACTACTGATTAATATATTAGTCGTTTATACATTAGTAGGCCTACTTGTTAAATTTGGTTCATCGTTCTGTCAGCTCATGCTAGCTAACATTAGCTGGCTCAGCAGCACGCCTCTTTTCTTGTGTGGTGTAAGGAAGCAGCGATAGCAATGGGGCTAGTAGCATCAAGTTAGCTCTGGCTAGTTAAGTGCCTTATATTTAGGTTAGCCGTTTTTTTGAATGGTTCAGAAACATGAAAAAAAACATAAGCAGTTATTGTTTCGTTTGATGCAAAGATACCTGTTCGGCTGTTGGCCCAGACTGTTTTCCAACAGTACTGTTGCTGGGTTTGCTACCCGTGCTGCTACTGTTCGCTGCCATCTTGGAAGGGTGTGGCTAGAATGGGGGGGTTAGGGCCGAAGAAGAATTGAGCTGTCTCACATGGTTGCCTGCGTAAAAATAGCTTAGCTTTTCTACACAAAGTATGCATACGACTAGATTTGCCGACTTTCGAACAAGAAGCTTATCGTAGCTTACGATGTTTTTGTACACTGTAGTAACTCAGCATTCTTGAGATTTTTGGGATTTAGATCACAAACAGTTCAAAGTCCAACGTTCGCGAAGGTGATACATATTAGGACTGACATTGTCAAGCCAATGTTCTTGGCTAGTTGCAGTGTTGGAACTTGTGCTAAGCCACTGATCTGTCATGTAGCTCGTATACCCTACTGCATCAGACTTCATCACAGGTAGGAGGACACTACCACAGTATTTCTCTGCCAGTTGCTGTGAGACTAATTGGCTCGGGATTGATTGAAGATACCTTGTAGTCCCCTTAACTTGGGATACATACTGTATGTTTGCGTCAGATAATCAATATCAGACAATTTCACCTTAAACTAATGCTGACACACTCACAATCTTTGCACAGGATGTCCTCTTCCCACCGAGTGGCAGCTGTCTGTCAGGTGACAGCCACTCCAGACAAAGAAGCCAACTTCTCTGCATGCAAGCGTCTAGTGGAGGGGGCAAAGGAGAGCGGGGCCAGCATGGTCTTCCTACCTGAGGGGTTTGACTATATTGGATCCAGTAGAGAGGAAACACTGTCACTTTCTGAGAGTCTGACAGGAGACATCATCACACGTTACGCCGTACTTGCCAGGTGAGTCTGGAAAAGCACTATGCTTAATTTATTCCATTCTGCTCTTGCCCTGTAATCTTGTTTGTGTAAATACTGTGTGAGGTGTGTTACAGATAGCCAGATAGAACAGTGAATGTATGTAACACCATGCTTTATTAAGTAATGGGGATATTTGAATTATATCCGACATATGCCTCTCATAGAAAATTGGGTGTTTGGCTGTCTCTTGGAGGATTTCACGAAAAAGGTCCTGAATGGGAGACGGACAGACGAATATATAACAGCCACATCATTATTGATGATCAAGGTATTGTACTATTATGTACAAAGTAGTGATATCATCTTATTGACCCCCCCCCAACACACAAAGATAATATTTTGTTTTCTTTGCAGGTGAAATAGTGTCAGTATACAGGAAGTCCCATCTTTTTGACGTGGAACTACCAGGAAGAGGTGTGTCCCTTAAAGAGAGTGCATTCACGATACCAGGACCGTGTCTCATGCCTCCAGTCCAAACTCCTATCGGCAAGGTGACACCTACTCCACTTATTTATATTTACAGGATACAGTGTATCCGGCTCTCTTTTTAGTCTATTGTGAGAATTATTCCTCAGTTTGCGTTATCTTGTGCCTGAAAATCCAGGTGGGATTGGGGATCTGCTATGACTTGCGGTTTCCCGAGCTTTCATTGGCTTTGCTGAGGCAAGGGGCGGAGATCCTAACCTACCCTTCAGCCTTTACCGTGGCAACTGGAGCTGCTCATTGGGAGGCATGGGCTATTATTATTTCTCTCTTTTGTTATTCTTGCATTTTCAGTTTTGCGTAACTAGTTGAAAGGGTGAGGATTTTTCTCCCGTTGTTAAGTCATGTTCCAATGCTGCTGTAACTCCAGGTGCTCCTCCGCTCCCGGGCCATCGAGACCCAATGCTTCGTCCTGGCAGCAGCTCAGGTGGGCAGACACCACGAGAAGCGCTCCTCGTACGGCCACTCGCTGGCCGTGGACCCCTGGGGCGTGGTGATGGGGGACTGTGGGGGGGAGAGCACGGGCATGGCCCTGGTGGAGATAGACATAGAGAAACTCAGGGACACCAGGAGGAACATGCCTGTACAGGACCACCGCAGAGAGACTGGTTTCTACCACAGTCTGGATGGGCAGGATTGAGAGCCCGGCTCCAATGCATTAGTTCCCGTTGTTTTATTGTGTTATATAGAAGATATCGGGGTGTGCCATTTGTGGCCAGTATTAAAATGATGCACCATAAATATTTTAAATAGGTGCCAATGCGTATCCAAAATACCAATGTTTATACTGCAGTTATTGGTAAGGTGTATTTTGGAAAAGATAATACTGTTCCCAGATTGAAAAAATCAAAATAAAAAAAATGCTAATATGTATTTATGTGAGGTTGGTTTCTCTGAGCTATATTCAGCCCAAACTACAGATCTGGCCAGCAAGTTCTCTTAAGTACAGCAACCCAAGTGAGAGAGGTGACCGAGCTAGATTATAGTTTTAGATATGAGCTAGTTTGAAAGTCCAAAGACTAATATATGTAAACTCACACCATTTTGTTGTTACTCATTTAAAGACCAGTTTAAAAGTTGTACGTTGACCCCTGCTTGTACTTCCCAAAAGGTGCTACATCATTGTTTTTGTGTGATATTGAGTTTCAAGCTCCCTAAAGCCTTTGGTATTTTCCACGCAAATCAGCTGTCAGTAGATGGTGCTGTGGGTTAATTAAACGATATACAAGTCCTAGACAACGATTAAAAAAATTCTGGTAAAGCTAGAATATTTGGACCAAACTGGTCAAGTTTGTGAAGCCTGTGATCCTTATTGTTGAAGCCCAGAATTTTAACAAATTGTGAGTGTGTACAGCAACCTATATATATATATATATATATATATATATATATATATATATACAGCACACCAACACACACACACACACACACACAACACACAGCTCAAAAAAAATTGAAGGAACACTTTAAAACCACATCAGTCTCACTGGGGAAAAAAATCATGCTGGATATCTACACTGATATGGGACTGGGTAATGAGTGAGGAGACGAAAGGATGCCACATTCAAAGACACCCCGAAAATCAAGTGAAAAAAAGGATGCGGCAGGCTAGTCCATTTTGCTGAAATTCCATTGCAGCAACTCAAAATGGTACTCAGTACTGTGTATTGCCCCCACGTGCTTGTATGCATGCCTAGACAATGTCGGGGCATGTTCCTAATGAGACGTACGGATGGTGTCCTGGGGTATCTCCTCCCAGATCTGGAACAGGGCATCACTGAGCTCCTAGACAGTCTGAGGTGCAACCTGGCGGCGTCGTATGACCGAAACATGTCCCAGAGGTTGTTCTATTGGATTTAGGTCAGGCGAGCGTGGGGGCCAGTCAATGGTATCAATTCCTTCATCCTCCAGGAACTGCCTGCATACTTTCGCCACATGAGGCCGGGCATTGTCGTGCACCAGGAGGAACCCAGGGCCCACTGCACCAGCGTAGGGGCTGACAATGGGTCCAAGGATTTCATCCCGATACCTAATGGCAGTCAGGGTGCCGTTGTCTAGCCTGTAGAGGTCTGTGCGTCCCTCCATGGATATGCCTCCCCAGACCATCACGGACCCACCACCAAAACCGGTCATGCTGACGATGTTACAGGCAGCGTAACATTCTCCACAGCTTCTCCAGACTCTTTCACGTCTGTCACATGCTCAGAGTGAAATTGCCCTCATCTGTGAAAAGCACAGGGTGCCAGTGGCGGACCTGCCAAATCTAGTGTTCTATGGCAAATGCCAATCGAGCTCCACGGTGCCGGGCAGTGAAGCACAGGGCCCACTAGAGGGACGTCGGGCCCTCAGGCCCCCTCATGAAGTCTGTTTCTGATTGTTTGTCAGAGACATTCACACCATGGCCTGCAGGCGGTCATTTTGTAGGGCTCATCCTGTTCCTCCATGCACAAAGGAGCAGATACCGGTCCTGCTGATGGGTTAAGGACCTTCTATACGGCCCTGTCCAGCTCTCCTAGAGTAACTGCCGGTCTCCTGGAATCTCCTCCATACTCTTGAGACTGTGCTGGGAGACACAGCAAACCTTCTGGCAATGGCACGTATTGATGTGCCATCCTGGAGGAGTTGGACTGCCTGTTGCAGCCTCTGTGGGGTCCAGGTATCGCCTCATGCTACCAGTAGTGACACTGACCCTAGCCAAATGCAAAACTAGTGAAAACAGTCAGAAAAGATGAGGAGGGAAACAATTTCAGTGGCCTCTACCTGGAAAACCATTCCTGTTTTGGGGGTCATCTCATTGTTGCCCCTCTAGTGCACCTGTTGTCAATTTCATTAACACCAAAGCAGCTGAAACTGATTAACAACCCCCTCTGCTACTTAACTGACTAGATGAATAGCCCAGAAGATGAATTGACTTCATGCAATACTCTGATTAAAAAGTGTTCCTTTAATTTTTTGGAGCAGTGTGTGTGTGTGTGTGTGTATATATATATATATATATATATATATATATATATATATATATATATATGGGTTGCTGTACAATTTAGGTTGGATGTCAGGGAAATATCTATCATGTAATTTAATCCATGGACCTGTTCCATGTTATGCCAAGATTGTGAGATCACAAAAGTAATTTGTCATGATAGTACATGGCAGTGATGGACCTTATAGGGTTTCTGCTGATTTGAAGGGGAAAAAACGAACATACTACTGTACCTTAACTGACAGTTTATTTTCAATACTTACTGAGAGGTCAGGTCGGGACATAAAATCCAGTTCAATCAGTAGGCCACAATCCATCATTCTTTTATCTGTTTTGAATAAAAATTTAAATTATTAAGGCTTTTTGTCATTTATAATTTGTTGTGCAGAATATTTCTGTTAATCTGGCTTCAACTGACCTGATAATAAATATGATAGGATAAATAATATTATTATTTTTTTTATTTTTAACCCACAATTTGTTCTACTTTCCCAGCGGGGAGCGAATTTAATAGACCGGAAGTGGGCGTCATTGACACAGGAAACCTACAAGAAAAAACATCATGAGGAGAATGTCTAATATACATTTTATAAAAAATCTCTTCTGTCATTTCGGGGGGAAACGATGATTTGTTCTATCCAAGGTGGATTTGAGGCATTGGGAAGGTATGGAATTCCAGTTTTGTGCGCCACCGATTAGACAAAACGTTTGTTTAATTCACTAGCATCCATCCAAGGCCAGTCTTATCGTTGTACATTTCGACAACTCACAGGTTGATCACATACGTCCATGCTTCTTGCATATCTGTTGGGCAGATATTTTTATTAGCAATAATCATGAAATGTCTCTTATAGTCATTGCTCACTGTATAATTTAAAGTGGCGTGTACAGAAATAAAGCTTTGTAAAATGTATGAATTCATGCTGAGCTGCTCTGAAATGGAATCGGGCCCCGCAACCGAGTGATGGTCCAAAACTTGCATGAGGCGCAGTACAAACCTTTCTTCGCAATGTTTATGTAATTATAGCTTTGTACACAATAGTCTATTGTGCTGTATTGTTGATTAGTAGAAATGCATAGCGATTAGTCAATCAGCTACTGCCTAAGAAGCAGCCTAAATTGAGAAACAATTTACTTTTTATGTTGAGGAACTGTGTGACAATTCTTCATCGTAAATGAATGTACATGCTATGGGCAAGACAAGCTTGGCTTAACCTGCATTTCCATAGCCAAAATTTGCTATCCGTCTTAGTCAGACTTTTCTAAGCGTGTTAGCCATTTTTTTCATCACGAACTTGGTTTAATGCTTAGTACTAGCTAGCAAACTGTTACACAGCTGCCATTGATCTTTCCCACATTTGATATAGAATATGCAATAAAGTGGCAGTTAGTCCACTCAAGGCCTATGTAACTTGTAGGCTACTAACCTAGATTCTATTGTTTGTATGTTATTTGAACAAGATGTGAGAAAGAGTAAGATGGCATCCGTCATTTCACAATGTTACTTCTGGAAACTGTGGGTGGTCACTGGTCAAGGCATCTCATTCAATAGGCTAATTGTCATCAAGATTTTACTCCAGAACCAGATATTTCCCCTAGTAGGCCTGGTGTAGATCCCAAGGCCGTCAATTTCTAGTAGTACCTTCTTGGCAGGTAGTCTTGGAAGTCTAAACTAAGTTAACTGGCCATCCTCCATTAGAATATTTCTTCCTATGTTCCTATGTCCTCTTAGAAGGCCTAGGCCTTCATCAAAATTAGGCTGAAATGAGGTTGACAGTAGGTAATTATTTACGTTGCGGGCTCATGAAGGATATTGGTGCTCTGATAAAGGCACTTTTAGACCTCACTGTCTTTGTTCTAATCTGACTTTCGAACCTGTCCAGTTGAGACTGTGTCAACCTGTTGTTTATGCTGGTGGTTAATAGTATAGATTCTATACTATAGAAGGTGTGATTACATTACCTAGAGGCAGGGGAAATGCTGAGTCATGTCACGGCAACAATCACCCTGGCAACACCTTCTTAGTGACTTCACGTAGAGAGATCCTCTTGGAACAATTTTTTTTGGTTGCAGTAAAAATGTTTAAAACAATCCTATTTATTGGAAACCTGCAGTTTTTACTAATAGGCTGGTCAGAGTTAGTCCGTAGCTCAGATTAAACAATACCTATTTCATATGTAGGCCTACAGGCTATTATTAGACTTTTAAGGCTTTCTGATAAAAAAAAATTCTTGGGGAAGATTTTTGGGGAAAGAACTTCAGAGTAAATACTTGAAACCATGGTCTATTATGTTTTCTAATCTTGACAGATACCGGCTCCAACGTCATTACCATTATTATCAGTTCCAAGAAGATAATGTGTAATTCAAGAAGTCAAATAGGGGCCAAAACTGTTTAACCTCAGGAGCGCTCATTAAAGCATGGCCTTTGCTCTACAAACACGCAGAATTGTATGACTTGGTCATGTGGGTTTCTATTTGTATAGAGTGTTACTGTTGGGTGGGGTGGGAGTTTTTCTCTCCCGTCATGGTAAAGGATATGGCTGGCTTTGATTTCAACAACAATCATTTTTAAACATTTGCTTATGTAAGAAAGGGAACTGTTGAATGTCGGTGTTACTGTCCAATCAGAAGGCCTTCGTTGTTTGTCACAAGCTTGCAGACTGAAAGTTCAGTACTGTGTCGGCAAGAAAAGGATCACGCTGTGGATAAGCTGTGGCTGTGTAATTGTAAATCTAACGGAATCTTTTTTTCTTCATCCTCTTACTCTCGTGATATGCTCATGACTTGTGACTTTTTGCTTCCTCTTCTGTATAGTGGATACTATGAAATTGGGTAGCCTGATCTTCCTACTGCGTTTGGAATGCACGGCCTTCTGGAAGTGGTTGTCTGAAAAACTGTTTACGGCCTTGATGAGTACAGTTTACAGGGTTAGATACATAGACTTTATAAAGGTTAGATGTTATGTTACTTTTTCTGATATAGTCTCACTCTCTTATGCTATTCCAAATGTGCCCCACAATGCTGTATTGCGCACAATGAATTTCGGAAAGGACAATAAACGTAGGTGTCTGTCTGTCTGTCTGTCTTGTCCTGTCTGTCTAATAGTCTCTAGGGTGTAAAACTCCTATTTGTGATACGGTATTGGACTATGCTAGGTTAAATAAGCCTCGTCCATGTCTTACCAAAGTTGCTTTAAATATTTTTTCACCAAAGTTACCTGTATTCAAACCTATTTCTAAGATGTAGACAAGTTTAAGTGCAGTAGTACAGTAGATTTAAAACCGCTGGAATTGTGTAGACATATCTCTTATCCATAAGATGGCGATGTCTGCTCCAACATGATGTTAGCCTTTGCTGCTCTGCGCTGCTGGACCTAACGGTACCATAGGGAGGGAGGAAGGGAGGGAGGATGCTCTTCTCTCCATCCTAATCCCCCTCTTATCTAAAAATACACCCCCTGCGTAAATCTACACCGTCACCCACGCACAGCGGTTTGCTTTCTTGACAGGCCTTTCCAAAAGGAAAGGCATGACAGAAAAAGTCTGCATTGGTCTCAGGTGAACCAGGGAGGTAAACAAAAGCTTTACAGGGAATGTAAGCAGGCTCGTATCCTTCCCATGCATACCAACAATAATTCATAAACCCGGTCTAATATACGAGATGAGGGCAATTTGTTTTCTCTCCACATGTTGTACAACATGTGAGGTGTCTTTCACAGTGTTGTCCACAATGTTGGTCCATCATCCCCCTCTCACACAGAGCAACACAGCAGAGTCTCACTCTGCCCACTCATCCATCATGCCCCTCTCACACAGAGCAACACAGCAGAATCTCACTCTGCTCACTCATCCATTACCCCCCCCTCTCACACAGCAACACAGCAGAGTCTCACTCTGCTCACTCATCCATTACCCCCCCCCTCTCACACAGAGCAACACAGCAGAGTCTCACTCTGCTCACTTATCCACCATCCCCCTCTCAGAACCTCGTCACACTTTATATGGTGCTTTCTAAAAGTGGTGTAGTAGCTACTCTTTTTTTCTTCTTTTAAAAAAATAAATTTCCTTTACCCTCATCTCCTTCAAATGATCTCCTGTGTCTGGAGTGCAGCCAACCGGGTCACTTCTCTCTCCGGTCAGAACGACTCAGCCTCTACTTGCCGTGTGTGTCGTGTTTACACGTCCATGTTCAACTCCCTCCGTGCACTTGTCATCTTTAATATACAGGCTAAAACAGGTGTTTGACTGCGTGTGTGTCTGCGGTCGACCGTCCCCAGGAGTGCGGTCTTAACTTCCACTTCTAACTGCCGCCCTCCAAGCTCGTCTGTCTGAATCTTTCTTGCTTTCTTGCTTTTTCTCTCTCTCTCTTTCATTCTTTCTTTCTTTCTTTCTTTCTTTCTTTCTTTCTTTCTTTCTATATGTCACCACTGCCTTCGTTGCTGCAGGGCACCGCGTAACTAAATGGAGTCGGAGCAGCTGGTGAACAGGGGCTACTACCGGAACAGTTACAACAGCATCGCCAGCGCCAGCAGCGACGAGGAGCTCCTGGATGGAGCCGGCATCGTCATGGACTTCCACACCACCGAGGACGACAACCTGCTGGACGGCGACGCTGCCTCCCCAGGTAGGACGAAGGAACGACAACTCCTTAAATGCAGGTCCAAAACCCAAGCTACCCAGGGCAAGGTCGCCCTCCCAAAACCCTAAGGGGAAGAAACCCCGTCCACTCTGCCAGGGGAAAAAAAAAACATCCCTCAAAAACATGGATCCTCTGGGGCCTCATACACCCACCCACCTCCTGGACACCCATGCTGCCTACTCGTTGCTTCTGCTACGCCTTCATCCAGTCAAGACCCCGTTGTTTCAAGGCTGGGACTGCAGCTCGACTCGGTCTTGGCCGGGAGAAGAGGGCTGCTTATCTGGAAATCATCTGCTAGCGCATCTGCTAGCGAACCCCCCCCCCCCAACTCCCTGCTCGCTGTGTCACTGAAGAAACGTATGTGTGCCGTGCTATGATGTGTTGCTGTGTGCTACCCCCCCTCGAGTTCCAATACTCTGCTACCCCCTGTATTATCACCACATGAGCCGTTAGCTCTCTCCATGACTACCTTCCAACCCCCCCCACCACCCACACACCTTTAACATCCTCTCAGACCATCGTCCTCTGAGGAGCCTGCCACCTCATGTGTATCACCCTGCAATTGATGCCTGCTCTTATCATGTTTCTTTCTTTTTTCCCCGCTCATATTCTCTTTTATTGATTCATTTATATTCTCCTTGTGCTCGTTCCCCAACGTGTTGTAACTGTCGTTTCACGTCAACAGTTCCAACAGTTCCCAAGTTTACTTTCACGGTCCACTTCGTTGTCTGTTGCAGGCTGGCTCAAGAAGTGTAAGGGCTTTTCCTGTTTTGGACGTTGTTCCATCACCATGCGCCATCCAGCTCATCCGTGCTCCTGTGCATGCTTTGCCTTCTGTTTTTTATCTATTATATTCTCCAGCCATTATTTTGTGACCTTGATATTCTTTGCTTTATGAGAGTGTGCTTTCACATACCTAGAGAGTGGTTGATCCTGTGCTTTAAGCTTTGGCTTGAGACAAACCTCACCTGCTGTCCTGGCGTTGTGGCTGTCTGCCCGCAATGTTGCGTAGTCGTCATTCCTGTCAAGTCACTTGCTGCACACTAAAACTCACGGCCGACAATGCCTCTGACGTAGCCAAGGATTTACCGGCTGAGAGGTGTTGCATCGTATTCGGTGTCCTCTGGACATCTGATATGACATCCAGCATCCCGTTTTCTGGTTAAGCCCTACCACTGACTCGGGGCCCAGTAGTTAACACTTTCCCCCTCTTTCTTCAGTGTGGCCTTCATCAACTGAAAGGACTTGTCCAGTGTTTGGCTGGTCACTGGTTCTGGCTGCAATGAGAAAGAGGGTTGTTGCGGTTTAAGACTTAACACGTTTTACAAAATGCTAAGGGATTCCCCTATAATGTTTTTGGCATGCAGCATAACATGCCATAGCCAGATTCAATAAGTTAACACTTGGTATTTCAGTTGGGAAGTTATTGTAAACAAAATCTCTCACAGTGTGGTGGATTAGGATTGATGGTGGTTATGAGTAAATAATACAAGCCAATGATGTCAGGGTTAAGGAAATAGGCCATCATATTTGTTCAAGAATATTATCTTTTGTGTGTGATAATTTCCACTCATTTTGTTACAGGCCCACACAAGTCCCTTTTACATTATCAAGCTGGATTTAATTTTGGGAACAGATAGGGAATTAGACTTAACAACCCACTGCCTCAGTGAAAAAGCTTTGAAGTGTGTGTGTGTGTGTGTGTGTGTGTGTGTGTGTGTGTGTGTGTGTGTGTGTGTGAGAGGGCGCGCGCGCGCGCAAGTGCGCAAGCGTATGGCTGTGTATGGGCGCTATCTTCTGCTCTCAGCAGTACAGTGACTTGTTGTGCACACTCTTAATTTCCTGCTATCAACCCATGCGAACTGAAGTATCGCTTGATCATTTTCAAGAAGTCAATGAGCTGTGCAGACTGGAGATAGAGTTTGCACTGATGCTAAACACCCCCCAACCCTCCTCCCAACACACAAAGAGGCTGTTCGCCGCTTCAAGCTTGTTGTACTGACTCATCATGTGCTGAACATGTGAATCTGTTCACTGACTGTCCAGCCTCTCTCTTCTGTTGCTGACAGATAGCATTTTGCTGAAAACCAGATATGTAAACTTGTGAGTATCATATTGCACAACCTTCATCCTATGGTATAGAGCAATGATAACAAATTGAATTGAAAGCTAATTAAAGCATAGTAACTCTGTATGCAGTTGGGTGTGTTTTACGCATCAACCTATCATTGATAGGCGCATTGTGTCTGGTGCCACTTCTGTTGGCATTGTCAAGCACCTCTTACATTTTGAAAATAAATGTAGACCCTTCCGATATTTTGTTGACTAGGGCATAAAATAGACTTCAGTTGGGTGACAACTTCTGACAAGTAACGGCATGCTGTTCAAGAGGACGGAACACAGCCAGCCCCTCTAACTCACATGATTCAGTGACAGTAGACTTCGAGTAGACACAGTCTGTTTATAATTCATAAGGTGCAGGGGGAGGCCGTAGACACACACACACACACACACACACACACACACACACTCCTTTGTTAGTGACCTGGTTTTGTATAGTAGAACACACTACCACAGTCAGTTATATGTGTATGTGGTCTGTGTGCCCGGCATTGGGTTACAAGGGCACTCTGTAATCTCTGTCCAATCAGTACCACATATTCTCCTTTTGTTTGGAGTCTTGACGCACAGCTAATCTACCCTCTATGGAAAGATAACGTAGGTGGTCTGTTGTGTTGCTGAATGTGTTGCTGTGCTGTGGTGCTGCATGCACAAGTTACGTTTCTTTGCAACGCAAGGCTCCAATCTGGAGAGCGGGGTAATTTACCAAGGGGCTACCTAATGAGCCATTGTTGGTTGATTTGTTTTTTTGGGTGTGAGCAGGGTATTGTTGTACAAGGTTCTGGCCTGTAATAGGGAGGGAGTGACCCATGGCCGTTGAGCACTTGGAGAGTTTGGGAGCCGCCCAGTTGTTACTTGTGACTTGAGAATGATGTCCTGGGGAGCACAAGGAGATTCCCTTGAACCAGTTAAGCGGCCTGACATTCTATTCTGGCAGGGGAAAGGCTTTTCAAGAAATGCATGAAGTGTATATTTCCTTTTTTTTCCTGCTTGAATTTAGCCGTCGGACATTGGAGTCGTGTTGGCTTGGCTATTTTTAGTGTCCAGTTGAGGGGCGTCTGTGTGGACCCATGCGAGGCCCCGCTGGTGTGTGGTGACAGCTCTTGCCGTGTGTGGAATGTGGCTAGCATACTAAGCTACATGAGCTCGCCTCCGGCTAGTGTTAATATGGATTGAAACTCTCTGAGCAGGGACATGATAAAGGAAATGGAACTGAACTGAAAGCCCTAGGTGACAGCCATGTAACATTCTGGAAGTGGAACCTACTGGTGGAGTTAGAACCATGGAATTGGAATTACAGAACTTTGAATCCTTCCCTAGATGGTCTGTATGATACTACTCAATAGCATCTTGGTTCTGATAGGCTAATTTTCTACTGGCTTCAACCTGTTGGACTCAGCATGGAGCTAGTAGCAATGGGTGACATCACCTGTGCCGTCATCTCCTAGCAACAAGAGCTACGCGGCAAGGTAAGGGGCATTAGGGTTCGGAGGTGGTGCAGGACAGGAGAGGGATGGGTGGGTCGGAGGACGAGTTCATTGAATGGATCCATTGTTGTGTAAAGTGATTATGGGAAATGTCCGTCTGTCGTTAGACTGCCTAGTGGACCGCAAATTGGATGAACTGAGCAACAGTCACAAAGTGGTACATGTGTCTCACACACACACCCACACACACACCGTTTCGCTTCATGACATAAAGGGCATGGACCCATGAGATATAATATCACATATACCTTTTGTATGCGGTAAGACTGTTGTGCATCAGTACTATATATCGTTCTAGCCAGCAATTCTGTCCCTGAAATTGTCACATTTGGGCTGCTAACAAGGATTAAATGAGTGCCGTACACGTGAACGTTAGATGCCATTCTTTGATGACTAAACCACCATGATTACCGTGATGATTTGATACGGTATATGGGGAGTTGGGTATTTCCTGTTGATGCCATTGTCCCCTTTCTCTTGGTGTAATGTTATTTAAACCGGTTCTAACCACTATTGTAATAATTATTGTCCATGACAGCCTGGCACACCTTTCAACAGGCTTTACACCCTGTACCACTCACTGCATACTAAGGTTATTCACTGCGCGCGCGCGCGCGCGCACACACACACACACACACACACACACACACCTCCTTGTAGCTAAGAATACACTGTCCCCTTCCATTTCTACAGGGTCTATATCACACAGTCCGACATTTATTTTTTGTCCTCTACTTTCCCCACTCTGAAAAAGCAAAGGGCTCAGTTATCTCCCCACCAAACAGCCAACCAGGGCCTGTTGGCTAGCCTCGCGCGATCGTCTGCCCCCTCTGATATGTCCGTGCGTGCGTGTGTGCGTGTCCGATGACATCATCAGCTTTTCAGCAGTCAGCTGCTGCAGTGGATGGAAAAAACGAAAAGGAGGGGGAGGGAGCTTTTACACTCCCACACACACACCATCTCTCTTTCGCACACGCACGCACGCACACACACACTCAAGCCTGACACAGCGCCACTAGTCTCAACGAGGCTAGTAAACATGGCAGCGACAGCGGCTACTCATACACACGCAGTGAGTAGCGAGTCTTAGCTTATCCGTAGCGTTAGCTTAGCCGTTACCTCCGACTGTCTTTTTCTGTCGACATGGAGGAGGAGGACGTGTCAGCAGACCCCTATCTTCCCTACGACGGTGGAGGGGACACGATCCCCCTTCAAGAGCTCCCCAGAAGAGGTACGGCACGTCCCCCTCTTCCTTCATTCTATCCCTTACTTTTTTTTTTTCTGGCTGTTGGGTAGAGGCTGGCTGGCTGTCGATCTGCTTCGGCCCATACCTCAATCTGGTTGACAGACATGGCGCAGGTTAATCCAATTCCCTCCTGCTGCTGTGTCTGTTGTCATTCTTTGTGGGGAACGGAGATATTGTGGAGGTCAGCGCTAGTGCTGCCAGCGGGGGGGGGGGGGGGGGGGGGATCATTCTCGTTGTCAATATTTGACCATCCTTCTATTTGTCAATGGTTAACCCTATGTGTGTCCCAGTCATTATCAGTGCCCTAGTGTGTTTGTGTACTCTGCATGTTATCAGTTTTGTCTCACCGGCTAGGTGTGTGTTCATACAGGAAGGCTTATAGCTTAGCCGGCAACAGGGACTTTGAGTTTAGAGTAATACAACATGGCATTAGCGGGCCATCTTAATTATCCGACGTGCGGATATACCTTACATGGTAAGAGCTACAGGGAGCCCTCTGTCTGGCTACCAGATGGCTGTTTCTGTTGCTGCGTAGCAGGGCTGAACCATTCAGACAGGCATCCAGACGATCGGCACACAACAGGATGGATGCATGCACGACGTGTTGCTTCACCCTACCTTATTCTACACATCAGCTACTTTAGGATCACTGCCATGTTTCCGTGGGATAGTGAGGGTCTGTGAGGCATGTGTTGGGGGATGTTTGCATCTGTGTTGACCCGGTCCCTTTTACACTTGTCTCCACATCCATCCATCCATTCTTCTATCTCCTGCCCGGGCTCGCAAAGGCCTGGATTCATGGTTGGTCAGTTGGCCAATCGTTGGACAGTCACATGTTCTCTCGGCAGGCTAACGCCTTGCTCCCGCCTGGTTGACCCCCAGCATTCCCCAGGCCTCCACTCAGCCTCTCTGATCTGCTTTACTCTGCCTTCTCAGGAACAAAGTAATGCTGGAGCAAGAGGGAGTAGCTACCTTTATGGGCTGTTCAACACCTTAGGAGGCCTGTGTGTCCAAGTCCTATGGAAAGGGCCCAAAGCACTTTGTTGTTGAGATCTCTCTCTCTCTCTCTCTCTCTCTCTCTCTCTCTCTCTCTCTGTGTGTTTGTGGTGCAGGCCTGATAAACCATGCAAGCGTGACGCCGTTGCTTTGGGTGAATATGGTCCCTGTCGGCTTCTGTTTCCACTGCGTCATTATCATCCCTGGGCTACGTGCCGTCAGGCAGCCTCCTTTGAGGCACACACTAGTCATGGAGCCTTACAGCTTTGATATCAGGACATTGTATGTCCCTGCCTTTTTAGCAAGTTGAACCACCTGTTCCTGCCATTTCACAAAATAACCCAACAGGGAGTGTCTGAAAGACTAGTAGATCTACTCCTCGAACCGAAATGGTGATGAGTCACTCGTAGGTTCCAGAAGTGTCCATTGACATGTTGCTTCAGTGTCATCCTGTTTGGTTCACAGCTGACACTGGTTGGAAGTCTTAACCTGCAGGCTAAGATACGGTTTGAAAATGTAAAAAACCCATGAAAGTTTTGCATAGGGTAAATAACGCCGTCCTAGTATCTGACTCCTACCTCCTGACCTCAGCCCTTCCGAGCCCCTCAGGACAGTCCAAAATGGGCCTGTCAGTCACTCGCCGAATCAAAATGGAGGCTGAATGATGCCATTCCTCTCCCTGGCTTCCCCACCAGCCTACCTTTACTCTAAAGGACCTGCATGCTTAGCTTTGGTTTCTGCTATCTCCACAACAACAATGGCACGTACACACACTCGCTCCCTCACATTTCCAGTTGTATTCCCCTGGAAGGATGTATCACTTCCTCTCAATATAGGTTTGTCCAGCTTTTCCAGAGCGCTCTTTTTTTTATTTTTATTTTTATTTTTTTAAAGTGCTTCTGTTTCTCTCCGACAGTACAGGCCTTTTGATACAAGCTAATTCTCATATTCAGAAAGGATTGTCCGAGTCTTGTTGCGTAAGACAAGGAAATAATCCTATTTAGCCAGTTCTATTTTTTTGTTGTTGATTATAGCTTCTTATGCCTCCAGACCTAGGTGTTTGACACAGGGCCGTTCTGATTGATAAATAGCTGTGTATTCTACTTTGGTGTGCACCATCTTTCCTGTCACCTTTTCACTACCGTATCTCTCCTCTCTTACCCCTGGCTGTAGGACGCGAGCAGACAATGATTTACTAATGGATGAGCTTTGATCATGCTCTCACAGAGCAGCCTAAGGACAGATGAACAGGCCTCCACTTTGGCTTCCAGACGAGATGGGCCTAGATTTGGTTAGCATTAGCAAAGAACAAAATATGACAAAATATAGGCTACCTGTCTGTATACTGCTGTAGTGGATAGAATAAGCCTTGGCTTTAGGCTTCGCTAGCTAGAGTATGAACCTATGTTGTTGTTTTTTTTGCATAAAGCATTGACCAAGAACTAAACCCTTTTGAAAACCATCCAATCAGCATCTTGATGCTCATTTTAAGAAATGGAATAAATAAAGAAATAGGCAGGAAATTGGTTTGTTAAGATGTGTTCTCCATTAAGGTGTGTGTGTGTGTGTGTGTGTGTGTGTGTGTGTGTGTGTGTGTGAGAGAGAGAGAGCGCGCAAGTGCGCAAGCGCGCAAGCGTATGGCTGTGTATGGGCGCTATCTTCTGCTCTCAGCAGTACAGTGACTTGTTGTGCACACTCTTCATTTCCTGCTATCAACCCATGCGAACTGAAGTATCGCTTGATCATTTTCAAGAAGTCAATGAGCTGTGCAGACTGGAGATAGAGTTTGCACTGATGCTAAACACCCCCCAACCCTCCTCCCAACACACAAAGAGGCTGTTCGCCGCTTCAAGCTTGTGTCATTTGCACTGTGTTTTGCAACCGTCTGGCCGACAAGCAGTGGGGAACCTCTCACAGGTGGCCGAGAAGTTTAGCATGCGGCCGCTAGCCATGTGTGGCTGACCTCACTGCAGTAGATGTCTGTCACGCCAGAGGAAATGGTTATTAGTCACAATAAACCCACAAATTCAATATTTTTCTGTTTTATCTGATTTGTTTCTGCCTGTGAGACAAATGGTGTGTATCAGCTAACATTTTTAAAGGGCAAATGTTGGTTTGTGTTAGAGTTCAGGCATGTAAAGGGGTTGCTATGTCCTCTAAACGTAGTCTTAGTATGCTAGTTTTGATCCGTTGATGAAATCAAGGCCTAATACCAAATATTCTCCAGGATTGGTTGGTGGGGTACTTGCATGCCTTGGGATGGCCACCAGGCCCATTTTTCACCAGCCAATCACAGTAGTTGCTTAATGGAGCTACAGTCATGGATAATAATTTGCCTCTTGTCAGATCCCGTACTTGGAGACCTCAGAGTATATAAGTCTCTGTTTCTCTGTCTAATTTGTCTTGGGAGACAACGGCCCCTTTGTCCGTGATGGAATGAAGTCTTGCATGTTTGCTGACACTTTCAAACCACATTACAGAATGTCAGTGTGACTGTGAAGGCCTATATTCATTAGTATAGTAGTAGTTTAAATCCAATGAAACAAACCTTTGTTGTGCCCAGGGCAGCATTAAATATGACGTGGTCTATAATAAAGAAGCACTTTTCTAACTGTGGCTATCATGTATTGGCGGTCCTAAACAACAGAATCTGGCTGATGCTGCCGCAAGTTGACAGCCATTGTTGTTTGTTTATTTCAGTGCAACGATGCCCAACCAAAATGGCTGCCCAATATAGGGTAGTCTGCTATGTTGTGACGATAACAGGCAAAGAGCTAAAGGCCACAGGCTGCTGATGCTCGTGTGTGTGTGTGTGTATGTGTGTGTGTGTGTGTGTTACCTGGCCAATTACATGCAACTCCTCATGGTTATTATCCTGTGGTTACACTTGAAGCCATGGATGGATCACAACGAAACAGCCTCTTCACTTCATGCATAATCACGTTATATAATCCAGTCACAATATGGTCGTCTGAGACCAAAATGCTCCACATACTGCAATGAGGGAAGGCCCCTGTAGCTCATTGGACCACAATGAAACCTCTCTAGTCTACAAAGGCCACTTGGCTGACAAACATGTAGGCTAAAACACTTAGTATCATCATGGTGGTGCTCAATAGGTAGATTTTCTTTTTGCATAATTTTTTTTGTATTGTTCCCAATGCAAGATAGTTTGAAATGAGGGCTTGGAATATGTCTGGGGTGTCTCATCATCTTTGGTCATTGTCGAGGCCAATTCATTTTGAGCTTTTTTAAGAAAGTGAATGCAGTACTCATTGTGAGTTATTATGCTTTTATGTGTTTATTTGGTACCATGTACACGTAAACAGATTAACTAATGTAACTAACACTACAACCTTAAGGTCTTTTGACAATTTCGTAGTTTTTTACCACACAACATGCACAAACACACCCAAACACTTTGGTACGGTTGGGTATTTTTACAAGGGGCTTTATCAGGGATTGTGAAACACATTTTATGAGGTAAGCCTCCCTAGCTTGTCTGTAATTATTAACTAAGGAAATTGACGGACCCTCAATGGCCTCGGTTCCCGCAAAGAACGGGGCCCCTTAGACGTCTTAACAGCCTGAGTGGGGGGCTATTGTTCTGGCCCAGAGGACTGTGAGGAACGGGGTGAGATGGAGGAACCCTTGAGGCCGCCTAAACCTATGTTTGAGAATGCGGGTTTCTGTATGCCACAGAATCCACTGCAGCTTATTATGGCTTCAGGCTTCAGGAGTGTGTGTGTGGGGGGGGGGGGGGGGGGGGAAAGGAAGGGAGGGAGAGGAGAGGAGAGGAGAGGAGAGGATGGAGAAGTTGGAAATATGTCCTCTTGAGTGTAGCAGGCTGCAGTGCAGCACTGCTAAAGCTGTTTTCCGATGTTAACCTTAAAGAGACCAAGCCCACCAGGGGGCCTCCTATTAAAGTGGACTGGGTAGAGAACCAAAATCCTGACTGCACACTTTGTGGTGGCTCCTCTAGACCAGCTTCAACCAGCTTCAGCCAGCACATTAAGTCAGTGTTCGAGTCCCACTGTCACCTGCCTCATGTCTCCCTTTTGCTGCCCCTGCAGGATCTAACTACGCCATGTCGAACGGCGGCGGGGCGGCCAGCAGCTCCACCCACCTGCTGGACTTCCTGGAGGAGCCCATCCCGGGCGTGGGCACCTACGACGACTTCCACACCATCGACTGGGTGCGCGAGAAGTGCAAGGACCGGGAGCGGCACCGCAAGGTGAGGCGGCGGCGAGGCCTCCCGCTCCCCGGAGAGCCTTTTCCTCCCGCATAACCGCTCCGGAACGAAAACGCACCTTCTCCTAGGTCTCAGTGAAGCCCACTGTTCAGCCCGAGGAAACTGTTCATCGCAGCGGGTCTTGCAGTGTAGGAAGCCACTAAGCAGCCGTCCTGCGTTGGCCTAGAAAATGGCTTTTCATGCTGTCGTTTCCAATTAGATCTGTTAAATGCCAGCCATAATGATAATTTTTCAGGGCAGGCTGTAATGTAGTTATTTTGAGCCTTGTTAGCCGACGTCCTGTGACGGCATGGAGGAGCAAAGGCTGGGGCTCACTGGCCTTGCCACTCTGGTGCTAGCCACGGGACTATATCCACAGTTGGCATGTAGTTGGCGTCGTTGTGAAGTGGAGAAGGAGGGGAACATTTTGTCAGTGTGCCAAATCTTGCCATGGCAACAGCAAATTGGCCGTTGAGAGCAGTCTAGTCTAGTTATATTATTCGGTGACCTTGATAGTGGAGATTTCGATGAAAGTGTTTGTGTCAGATTGAGAGAAAGAAAGCACACAGGCTTTTGAGAAAAGAAAATGGAGGAACTATGAACTGACATAAACCCAATTCAGCGTGTTGACTCTTCGTAAGGTCTTAAGCTGGCCTCAGGCTGACCCTCAGTGTTTTTTTTGTCACGTTGGTGTGTAATATAAAGACGTGTCTTCTTCCAAACACAGCACGGTCTTTTCTTGGAAAGAGCACCTCACCTTTAGCGTGAAGCTCAACCCGCACTGAGTCTATTAACACAGCCTGGGAGAAGGGAGTCCTGGTTCCTGGAAGTCCTCTGCCTTTTTGAATGCCATTTGACTTTCAACGGTTATCTTTAATGAACCGAGTTGACCTACCAGATAGGCAGCAAAGAGGCCAGCTTACGGTCGACAGCGTTGGTAGATAGGCAGGCTTATCAGTTCTCAGGCACAAACTTGAATACTATATCGAACCTAGTTTGACAATGAGTTGTGTTTCTAATAGAACCCGTTTGTAGAATTGGTAGAATGTTTTTTTTGTAGATTGGTAGAATGGTTTTGTGTAGATTGGTAGAATGTTTTTTTGGAGATTGGTAGAATGGTTTTGTGTAGATTGGCGTTGTGTGTCACTAACCTTGTCGTGTGTGTGCGCAGATAAACAGCAAGAAGAAAGAGTCAGCATGGGAGTTCTCCAAGAGCCTGTACGACGCCTGGTCTGGTTGGCTGGTGGTGACCCTTACAGGACTGGCCTCAGGTAACGCACACACACACATACACACACACACCAGTCTATAACTGCTCAGCTTGTGTTGTTTCTGCCAAGGGTACGGCCCTTAATCACATTCACAGTGTAAAGTTGTTCAACAACAATAACTAAAGGCCAATCTAAAACCAGTGGCCAAATATCACATCTATCAGGATCACTGCTAACTATCTGCTGTTTAAATGGCAATACCACCTGAGACCACATGGATCGTTTATTGGGCACTCTATTGCTTTTTATGACGTACTACGCCTTATTTCTCCTCTTCTCGAATCGGCTTCCTTATTGTCGTCCCTTTCCTCCAATCAGGTGCGCTGGCTGGCCTGATTGACATCGCTTCCGATTGGATGAACGACCTAAAGGAGGGCGTGTGCCTGAGCGCCATGTGGTTCAACCACGAGCAGTGCTGCTGGGGCTCCAACGAGACCACCTTTGCAGAGCGGGACAAGTGTCCCCAGTGGAAGAGCTGGGCGGAGCTTATCCTGGGACAGGCCGAGGTCAGAGACAGGGCGGGGCGCCAGTACTTTCTGTTTGGCCGACTGACTAGTTGGTTGTTTGTTTGAAACAAGAAGGGATGACGTTAATTTAAGGTCATCCCTTGATTGAGTTAGCCTGATTTTATTAGGGTTTGAATGACTGTGTAATTTCTCCTTATTTTCCTCCTCTCTTCCTCTGTTCTAACCCTCCTCTCCTCCTCCTCTCTTCCTCTATTCTAACCCTCCTCTCCTCCTCCTCTCTTCCTCTGTTCTAACCCTCTTCTTCACCTCTCCTCCTCTCTTCCTCTGTTCTAACCCTCTTCTTCACCTCTCCTCCTCTCTTCCTCTGTTCTAACCCTCCTCTCCTCCTCCTCTCTTCCTCTGTTCTAACCCTCCTTTTCCCCTCTCCTCCTCTCTCCCTTTGTTCTAACCCTCTTCTTCACCTCTCCTCTTCTCTCCCTCTGTTTTAACCCTCCTCTTCCCCTCATTCCTCCTCTTAGGGCCCGGGCTCCTACATCATGAACTACTTCATGTACATCTACTGGGCCTTGTCCTTTGCCTTCCTGGCCGTCTGCCTGGTCAAAGTGTTTGCCCCCTATGCCTGTGGCTCCGGGATTCCAGAGGTTAGACCGCCTCCACTACCTGTTTACACTGGCTCCTACTTCCTCATGTACTCTGTGACGTAAGCGGACTTAGTTAGTTAGAAGCATTACTGAACGTAGAGCTAGCTGTTTATTTAAGGCCTGTTACTCATTCATTGAGAGAAAGGATCGCCTGCCTTTTCTGTAATGTGACGCGCATTGAGATTTTACGCGGCCAACCTCTCGAATCTCTCCCAAACCGGGAATGTCACCCACGAAAAAGGCGTTAACCTTTTTCTGCTGTTGCTGTATATGATTTAACACGGACTATGGTAGCACTTTAAGCTGTGCCTGTGGGGGGTGTGGTAGGTTAGGGCCGGGGACATGGTCATCACCGACATCATTCCCTTCCTTCGAGGTCTGTTCACAAAGGTCAGGTTTTTCCATATTTTACCGCCCCCGATTACAAGCTTATCTGAGCAGGCCCAGGCAGCAGGTTGCCACTACAGAGGGAGGCTGAGTAAAACCCTTCCAGGGCCAAGCTGCTCTGTCAGCACTGTGGAGCAGAATGCAGGGCCATGAAACTAATCACTGGCACTGAAACTAATCGCTCCAAAAGCTTAGGCCATTTTAGATCCACCTGCATTGCACACTCGGGCTATGTCTGTGTCCCTTTGGAAGAAAAATGGAAATTGGCAGACAGGTTTTTGGGAGGAGGTCTATACGTTTTATAGGTCTGTAAATATCCGGAGGCAGAGATAGGAATCACTGCAGAGCAATGGGGTGGAATCGTTGTAGAATATTGATGCTGCTTGCCCCCCCCCCCCCCCCCCCCCCCCCCCTGGCTGGCTAATGAGTTATATATCGATCCAGTAACTAGGAAGCAAAATGTCTTTACCTCCCTGTGGCTAGCTTTAGAGTGAGCGGTAGAGAAACAGGAGAGCAAACCATTTCCGGAAAATGGAGGGGGGGCAGGCAATTAACTGAGTGAGGAAAATAATGGCGAGAATGCGAAATCGTTTATTTTCAAAGTTTAGATGAATCGTTCAATGACAGTTCAGCTGTCGTCGAGAGGGAGATGGGGATTGGATCTATTTTGAGATAAGTGATCAGAGCATTGAAAGTATTACTACCGGGTGGCCATGGCAACAGGCTAGGAAACCAGCGAGTTGGAGCAGTTCAACGGCGGTCTGTCGGCAAAACTGCTGGCATTTCCCTCTCATAACAAGGCATTATAATTCATTTTGTAGTTATTTTATTTAATTTTTGAATATTAGAAAGTTAAGATTTTCCACAGTACTATATTTAAAGTTAGTTAATGGCGAGGTGGTCTTTATAGTGTGATAACTGCTCTAGTATGAATCTGTCTATTTGACTATTTATGGAGATGTGTTTGCAGTTTTTCAGTTAACATGCCATTCTCTAACCCCCCCCCCCCCCCCCCCGTGCCCCCCAGATAAAGACCATCCTGTCTGGCTTCATCATCCGCGGTTACCTGGGGAAATGGACCCTGATGATCAAGACCATCACCCTGGTCCTGGCTGTGGCCTCCGGGCTGAGCCTGGGCAAGGAGGGGCCGCTGGTCCACGTGGCCTGTTGCTGCGGCAACATCTTCTCCTACCTGTTCCCCAAGTACAGCAAGAACGAGGCCAAAAAACGAGAGGTGGGGGAAACCGTCGGCGTGTTCTCAGAGACAGTGGAGGAGTAATGGTCAACGTGTAGTACCTGTGTTCTGGACAGTGTGTGCCAGATAGTCAGGCCACGCTCCTAGCAGAACATGTTAGTGTGTTAGAATGAGCACCAGACCAATCAGCTCTATTGTTACCGTGGTTACCAAGTCATCATGTCGACTATTCCATGTCGCTAAGCTGTGAATGTACTCGAATATGCAGAACAGTCGACAAGTGTTACGTTTAAAGGGGTTGATGGGATTTTTGTTGTTTTTCATGTTCTTTTTTTGTGGGTAGCTGATTTAAGTTCTGGTGTGTTTGTTTTGTCAACCCAGGTGCTCTCTGCTGCCTCAGCGGCGGGGGTGTCTGTGGCTTTTGGAGCCCCCATAGGAGGAGTCCTCTTCAGCCTGGAAGAGGTACATCACCCATACAGCCTGAAAGTGTGACTTAACCCTCTAGCCTTAAAAGCGCCCCTCATTATGTTGGATAACGGTAGTAGGTGGATAGTTCAAAGACAAAGGTTCGCCACAAGTTGTTATGGTTTGAGTCCCTTCGTCAGGTCACACATGAATCCTTCCGTTTTCCCTCTCCTCCAGGTGAGCTACTACTTCCCCCTGAAGACTCTGTGGCGCTCCTTCTTCGCCGCCCTGGTGGCCGCCTTCGTGCTGCGCTCCATCAACCCGTTCGGGAACAGCCGGCTGGTGCTGTTCTACGTGGAGTACCACACGCCCTGGTACCTCTTTGAGCTCTTCCCCTTCATCCTGCTGGGCGTCTTCGGGGGCCTCTGGGGGGCCTTCTTCATCCGCGCCAACATCGCCTGGTGCCGCCGCCGCAAGTCCACCCGCTTCGGCAAGTACCCGGTGCTGGAGGTGATCCTGGTGGCGGCGGTCACGGCCGTGGTGGCCTTCCCCAACCCGTACACGCGGCAGAACACCAGCGAGCTCATCAAGGAGCTGTTCACGGACTGCGGCCCGCTGGAGTCCTCCCAGCTGTGCCAGTACCGGAGCTCCATGAACGGCAGCAAGGCCTTCACCGACACGCCCAACCGGCCGGCGGGGCCGGGGGTGTACGCCGCCATGTGGCAGCTGTGCCTGGCGCTCATCTTCAAGATCATCATGACCATCTTCACCTTCGGCCTCAAGGTGGGCAGGGGGGAGGCAGGGGAGAGGGTGTAGGTCCTTGGTTTGGGGTTGGCGCTGGGGCTGGCTGGGGGGGGGGGGGGGGGGGTCGATATTAGACTGCATGTAGGGTAGGCTGGCTGGGTTGGCACAGGGCTTAGGCTTGTCTTCAAATTCACACACTGGGTTTGAAGTGAAAACAAAATGGCATGTAATAATTACTAATAAGTAATATGATATCACGACAATTCAATTGAACACTTTCAATGTATACGAGCGATACATTATTGGACCTCTTAATGTTCTACTGGTACTAAGTAGCGTCCCTGCCCTCTCCCTGAAGGTGCCGGCGGGCCTGTTCATCCCCAGCATGGCCATCGGCGCCATCGCCGGCCGCATCGTGGGCATCGCCGTGGAGCAGCTGGCCTACTACCACCACGACTGGTTCCTGTTCAAGGAGTGGTGTGAGGTGGGGGCCGACTGCATCACCCCGGGGCTCTACGCCATGGTGGGGGCCGCGGCCTGTCTGGGTGAGTCCGCCCACCTGTGTGTGTGTGTGTGTGTGTGTGTGTGTGTGTGTGTGTGTGTGTCTTTATCCGTGGGTCATCTTTGTGAATCTCGTGGCTCTTTGTTTCAATCCTGGTCCGTGCTAGTTTGACAGTAAAACAATGAATGGATTTAAACACAGTTAGCTCTATGTATAGATTTATGTGGAGACCAACAACAATTTGAGTGCGGAGCCAGGCTCTGCAGCGCCTCCGTCATTCTGACCCTCCGGTCCGTTCCAGGCGGCGTGACGCGGATGACCGTGTCCCTGGTGGTGATCGTGTTCGAGCTGACGGGCGGCCTGGAGTACATCGTGCCCCTCATGGCGGCCGTCATGACCAGCAAGTGGGTGGGCGACGCCTTCGGCCGCGAGGGCATCTACGAGGCGCACATCCGCCTCAACGGCTACCCCTTCCTGGACGCCAAGGAGGAGTTCACGCACACCACGCTGGCGCGGGACGTGATGCGGCCGGGCCGCAGTGACCCGCCGCTGGCCGTGCTGACGCAGGACGACCTGACGGTGGAGGAGCTGCAGGCCGTCATCAGCGACACCAGCTTCAACGGCTTCCCCGTCATCGTCTCCAAGGAGTCGCAGCGGCTGGTGGGCTTCGCGCTGCGCAGGGACATCACCATCGCCATAGGTGAGGGGGGGGGGGGTCCTTTAGGAGAACGTGAGTGGGAATGTGGTGGCCGTTATGGGCCTTGGCTAACCCCATCCTGCTGACGTGGAAGCGTGTTGCAGGATTTATCATGCGAGGTCGCCGTAGATACGATTAATAAAGGGGTACAAACGGGTTGTTGTTCGAAATGAAACGAGAAATGCGGTGCTTTGCCGTCCTTTAATCTTTACTTCTTTCATCTCCTCTTTGCCTTGTATTAGTCATTCTCTCAGAGGTCTGCTGCCCTGTCGGCCTCCCGAGTTCTTAACACAAACACCTCTTTGTTTCTTCAAACCGCAGGCAACAGTGTATCGACATGGGCTGACATGCCTGGATGGAAGCTATTACAAATGTATGCCACTAATAATGTAACTCTCTCTCTCTCTCTCTCTCTCTCTCTCTCTTCCCCCCCTCCAGAGAACGCCCGCAGGAAGCAGGAGGGCATCATGCAGAACTCCAGGGTGTACTTCACGCAGCACGCCCCCACCCTGCCGGCGGACAGCCCGCGGCCCCTCAAGCTGCGCTCCATCCTGGACATGAGCCCCTTCACCGTCACCGACCACACGCCCATGGAGATCGTGGTGGACATCTTCCGCAAGCTGGGCCTGCGCCAGTGCCTGGTCACTCACAACGGGTAAGAGGGAGGGAGAGTGGGAGGGAGGGAGGGAGGGAGGGAGAGTGGGTGGGAGGGAGGGAGGGAGGGAGGGAGAGTGGGTGGGAGGGATGGAGGGAGAGTGGGTGGGAGGGATGGAGGGAGGGAGAGTGGGTTGGAGGGAGAGTGGGTGGGAGGGATGGAGGGAGAGTGGGTGGGAGGGATGGAGGGAGGGAGAGTGGGTGGGAGGGAGGGATGGAGGTAGAGTGGGTGGGAGGGATGGAGGGAGAGTGGGTGGGATGGAGGGATGGAGGGAGAGTGGGTGGGATGGAGGGATGGAGGGAGAGTGGGTGGGAGGGAGGGAGGGAGGGAGAGTGGGTGGGAGGGAGGGATGGAGGGAGGGAGAGTGGGTGGGAGGGATGGAGGGAGGGAGAGTGGGTGGAAGGGATGGAGGCAGAGTGGGTGGGAGGGAGAGCGGGTGGCTCTGGTGACTGGGTTGACGAGGGCAGAACTTGTGTAAAAGAGGAAATGAGAAAGGACTTTAAGAAAAAGGAGGGGGAAGAGAAACCGTACCCCCTCCATACATCCCTTTTTCTTTCCAGTCACTGTCTCCCATTTTGAGCTCATGGGTCAGGAGTAGTTAAACGAACACGGAGACACCCACCATTGTGATGCATGACCTCTGATGCTTGCTTGTGACGCCCCCCTGTGCCTCGCATGGCCTGGGCTAACTGCTGGGCTAACTGCTGGGCTAACTGCTGTGCTACACTCACCCGTTCTCCAGTACTTACCAGAAATCCTACGGGAGACTTCATTACCACGCAAGGCCTGCCTGACAACACAGATTATTAAGAGAAGCCATTGAGTTATTTGAATTTCTTGCTTTTGATCATGTGGGCTCGAGCTAAAACAGTCTTGTCCGGGTTCAATTTCTGTTGGAAAAACCATTCGATACGGTCTTTGCAGCATTTCTCGGCTTCAACTCACGAAGGAACCAACATTGGCATCTCAGTAGAGCCACCTGCTGGTAAAGACTAGTTTTACCGTCACTAAGACTTCTGCGAAGTGGAGCAGTGCAAAGATCTGAGAACACCGATGTCAGCAGTTGTTTGTTTTTGTCTTATTTTTGTTCAGTTTTATTGTAATCCAATAACAAAACACCCCCAATTCTAGCATGATTACTTAATAAGACGCGACACTATTGTTTAAATACCTTCACCTGTGCCCATCACATCACAAGACTCATGGTTTGAAATGAGGAACACGAGTGCACTGCAGCCTTTTACCAGACATACTAACCATTCGCAGGTGTGAGATTTGTGTTCTGGACGGATCACTTAACTAGATGTTGTGTTTTGTGAGATTATGTTATATATGTTCTTTGATATTAAGTTGTTTTTTAATTAATTTTTTCAGTTATAACATTGTGTTTTGTATGCTTTGTTCTGCTGTTGTCTCCTCTCTCTCTCTCCTTTTATGTGGTTGTCGTTGTTGTTGGCCGTTGCTTAGTAACGGGTGTCTGTTGCAGGATTGTGTTGGGCATCATCACTAAGAAGAATATATTAGAGCATCTGGAGGAGCTCAAGCAGCACGTGGAGCCCCTGGTGACTAGCCCCGCCCCTTGACCCCTGACCCCCCCCCTCCCCTCTTCACCTGTCGTAGGCCACGCCTTTTAGGAAAGCTGCATGAAACTTGGTGTGAATAATTCTGACAGTTCCCAGTTAGATTGGGAGCCACCCTATTCTTTTTCTTCTTTCTTTAAACACTTTTTGGCGTGTGCGGGTGGGGGGTGGATTGATTGAAACTTCTTAAGCCAGGGCTAAAAAAAAAGTGATAGATAGGCAGATGTCAATTTTTTGCCTAAATGTTTATCATTGATTCAAGCCACTGATTCTAGTTTTTGAGTCCCCACCAAAAGCCCCTCTTTATTTGCTTCCATAGCCTATGTGTTGGTCTTGTAACGGGGGACCAGTATGGGAACTGTCACAGTCAAGGCTCTGTAGATTAGAGTCCCTGTAGTGTGGCTTTACCACCCATCTCCATTCAACTACATTACCCAGACAGCCCTCGCTTTTAGCATTGTAAGCTGCATCGTAATGATTAGATCATATCTTTGTGAGAGATATAACAGGCATGAATAGCTTTGTAGTTATCATCTCACAGTGTCTCTGTTCCACTAAGTATATATATACACAAACATATAACCTGCACACTCATGTAGTCATGCCTGTTGGCGTTTCTTGTGTGTTTTAGTCTGTATTCTGTAATCATCTGCTGCCCCACAAGTCATTTCACTTGAAAGGTTTGCCCCAATTTGACTTCAATTAACTACTGCTTCTTCCTTTTTTTGAAATGTATTTTGTCAAATCCCTCCCTCCTCTTGCTTCGCCCTTGGTCGCTGCAGATCGATGACATCTGACCAGACGCGTAGCACCGTCGCCTTAACCACTTGGCGAGTAGCTAACCGGCGGGGGGAAGCGGACTGTGGTTTATTATTTGTTATGCTGTTTATTCTTTCTTTTTGATTGGGGGGAGGTTTTAGCCATTAGAATGGCATGATACGTCATTCCTATTCCAACCCTTCCAGACCCCCGACCTCTCCAACCCCCCTCCCTCCTACCCACTCCACTCCCCCCTCCTCTGCTGTAGAGCGTCCGTAGATAAAGCTCTGTGATGGGCCTGCTGTACGGTGTCGTCGTCATGGTAACCCGTGCTACCAGTAGTGGGCTAGTCTTGTTAGTGCGTGGTGGTGAAACTGTGGAAGTAGCGAACGACAACCCCAAATCCTCCAACACCCTTTGTAACCTGAATCGTATCTCTACCCCCCCCCACCCCTCACCTCACCCCACCCCCACCACCTGTTGCCCTGACCAGATTCGACTGTTTCAGATCTGTGTGTGTGTGTGTGTGTGTGTGTGTGTGTGTGTGTGTGTGTGTGTGTGTGTGTGTGTGTGTGTGTGTGTGTGTGTGTGTGTGTGTGTGTGTGTGTGTGTGTGTGTGTGTTAGCTTCCCCTAGCGTTTCATGACTCCTGCTCAGCAACTGTAGCCCTAACCCCGCCCCTCTCCTACAGGGCTACGCAGTTCCAAGAGGCCTCCTAAACTGTACTACAACAGACCTGAGCTCAAAGGAGTTTTATTGTGCTTGATTTATGACCGACAGCGATGAGAGAAATTTGCAAACAGCCAAAGAAAACGCTAAATATGAACCCGTGTTGTACCTGGCATGAGAAATGAGGCGCAGCCAAGCTGCGTGGGAGGGAGCGCTCCTTTGACCCGGGCCTGTTCTGTACTGTAGCTCCTTAGAAGACACACAGCCTCTCTTCTTATCCCAATGTTCTTCTCTGCTGCCAGCAGACACTCTCACCTCTTTCTCCAGATAAACTTTACCTGAACTTACAAACTAAAACCCCTTTAACAGCTGACTCAAGAGCATACGTTGTTTTTGTATGTCAAAATCTATGAAGGTATGTTGTTGGGTAGTTTGATTTTTACACAATGAGAATTTGCCTGCCATGCATCTATAGAAGCCAATTTGATTTGAAAATGCTCTTGAATCAGTATGTAAACTCTGAATGGTTTGGTTAGCAGACCCCGCTGGGGACTGGTTGGTATGGCAGAGATGTTGTTCCGTCTTTGTGCTATTCCTTGTTCACTACTGCCTGTTTCCTGTAGGATCCTGTCGACTCACCACTCGAGATCTCCTCTGGCTTCTGGACTGTTCCTTCTGTTTGTTTTTTTCGTTTTTTATGAGAATCAACGAGGCTGCGTCTCAAATGAGGCCCTGTGCCCCGCCTAGACTGAGCACTTGTCATTTGTGATGCACCTGCATTAACTCACCATTCTCCCTTTGGTTACCACTCGCCTCCTCTCCCTCCACCTTCTCTGTAGCTCCAATGGGACGTGTGTTTTTGTTGGCGTGGCTGCATTGATGGTATTTCAGTGATCTCCATTTCAAGTCATCTCCGTAAAAACAGATATAACAAATTAAGATATAATGATGCTATGGAAAAGAAGACAAACCATTTGGCATCAGATAAAAAAAAAAAAAAGGCATTTACCTTATTAATAAATCTATGACCACTGAATGTGTAATCACGCATTCAGTAGTAGGTGGCAATTTGATTCAGTCAACTTGTTATTTTGCTCAATTAATTGATGCAGAATCCTCGGTTGTGATTGCGAGTGTCCTTTTCGTGAGTTCCACCCCTCACCCCTAGAACCAAGCCATTCTGCTAAGCTTGCCAACAAAAAGATGATGTCGTTCTCTCCTACGCCCGACACACAGCCCACTGTCAATTCTCTCCAGCTGACGATGTGTCTCTCTTCTCTTCCCTCCCTCTCCCATCATCTCTTTTTCTTTCATCTTTTGCTACCCTTTCTCTCTTTCATTTTCTCCTCACGTCCTCCTACGCTGTTCCTGTCTCTGTCTCCCCCTGCAGGCGTCTTCTTGGTATTATCACAAAAAAAGATATCCTCCGTCATATGGCCCAGACGGCCGACCAAGACCCCGAGTCCATCATGTTCAACTAGTCCCCTCCTTCCCGGAGCAGCAGCGGCCCTCCAGAGAGGATGATAGCGAGGAGGAAGTTCACCTACTGGACGGCTCCAACCTCTGACCCCTAGCCCCCCACAGCACCACAACTCTCCCATAGAGCCGTATCCAATCACCCTCCTCAAACTCTTAACCATTACCCAGGACCCAGACACTCAGAGACTATGGACAATGTAGCCCGGCTTGCCAATTGACAATAAGAGACACAAATGGCAACATGGCTACAGGGGAGGCCTAGTCTGGAAGCTATAGGGGTCTGAGGGGGTGGGAGGAATGCACTTTTTAGTACACACACATACACACACGTCCATCCAAACCTCACGCTCACACAGACCACCCACACACTACGCATGCCGTCTCATGTTCCCTCCTACGCCCACGTAATGACAACACAGTCTTTGTCCTTCCCACTCTCATCCTGTTCTCGCCGGCTTGCGGCGGACGTTGCTTTGAGCGGGCCTGGCCAAGGTGACAGTTCAAAGGTCAGAATGATCCGCTGGGATGCGAGGAAGGACCTTTTGGACGCCACGGACGACGATCCCTCCTGTTGGCTCCCTCTTTCAAACACACACTTGGCTGTCACACATGCCCCCCCCCACACACACACATTGTTTACCTGTGAAGTTGGTGTGTGTGTTTGTTTGTATCGCTAGAACCTCAACATTCCAACAGTCATGGGAAGAGAAGAAGGAATTGTATTCTCCCTCTATGCTAGTCCAATAGGCTGCTGTACTCTAGGTCCCTCTGGTCAGCTCCATAGGATGTGTGTGAATGTAGGAGTGTAATAAGACTATGAATTGGATGTTGTGCTATAGTTCCAAGAGCAAAGTGTCGCCCTCTGATAAAGGTAGTCCACCCCTTTAAAGTGTTTTTTTGTTTTTCCCCGTTTGTTTTCGTGGCGGCACCAGATGAGCAGTGAACTGTAAAATGCGTGTATGTGTGTGTCAGACGTGGACTTGGCACCTAGTGACTCCCCGTCCCCTTTTTCCACTAAAAGTAAAGGCAGGCTAACAAGTGAGAGAAGAAGAAAAAATTGTGCTGACCTCAAGGTTGCGTTCTCTGTTACTGGAATAAAAAAAAAATGTTCTTTTCTTATTTTCAGTCAATTACTATTGCTACTACTTTTAGAGTATTGATATCTTGCTATAATAGTAGTAACTTTTTACAGCTTGAAATTAAATAAAAGTAAAAACTGGAAGTTGCGACCTTTTTTTCCCCAAGTGAATTCGTTGTAACTGACTGGAAGGTGACAGCAAGTGGGAGGATGCCGACTGGTAACATTTCTAAAGCTAAAGCGGTGTCATGATGTCTGAGAAATGTGTTGTCCAGTAGCAGCTTAATCATTTACTGCAAATCACATCCTCCTCCTCCTCCCCCACTCTAGAACGAATGATTGACAGGAATATGTTTATTTTTTCTTTTGTAACTTCATTTACCACTCCATTTTAAAAAGCATGTACTGAATTGCAAAATTTTTACAAGATGTTTGAGAAAGTCACACAGAAAATTATGTATTTGCTTGTTTTCCTGTCACTTCAATGAAATGTTAAGTGTGGACTTCAGCTGTAGGTACAGCATTGACCCATTAGATCATGTGTAGATCTGACAGGATTTGGTTAGTAAAATCAATAATAGCATCGCAGGTTTAGACTTGTCAAATCCTTCCACATCTACAAGTGCCTACGGATGAGTTAAGCTAGGCTCTTATTATGAGCACACTAATTCCCCAAACCACCACTTGAAGCAGTGATAGCACTTGCACAATGGCCAAAGGGGTCCCCCATTCTTTCTGTCCTAGTCCCCCCCCCAAAAAAACACATACAGTTGCACCTTAGCTGCTTGGGAAGGGCATAGAGTGGATGGGTTGGTTTCATTGTACTTGTCTGCGTTCTATTGCAGTGACTGTCCTACTGTTGGTTAACAGAGCGCAACATTTTTGTTAACTTGTGGTGGTGTGGCCTAACATTGTATTTCATACTGATCTCGATGTTATTTTCCTATTTTTATTTTATTTATGGGTAGTAATAGAGGTGTACATTATTATCAAGAGTTTTATGTATGATTAAATTGATGGTTTGATTGTACATTAAAAACGAATTATGTAAAGATACAATTTCGTTTTTAAATTAAATTTGCCATGGCTTTGTCTGACTGGAGTTGTTCACGTTGAAATTTATACAAGAGTACTTCATTCTTAAGTGATGTCAATTGCAAAGAAAAAGCTGTATGATTTCCTTAGTTGTGAGTATAATCAGGTCAACATTAAATTAAAGTTTTTAGAATACTACCCAAAAATACAATAATTGAATGCATCCTGCTGTATTAGATCCAGTTCAGTAAAAGGAGTTTGAATTGTCAACTTTTAGATGTAGGTCTGCTGGCACAAGGGAGAGACCTTTTTGGTATAGAATAGACAAGAGAGTGGGGGGCATTCTCTTCCACCCAGAAATCCAACACAATCAAGTCTTTGTGCTGGCTCTAAATCCACTCACAAAGACAGCAGAGCCTAGAAGCTAGTTTCTCTGGAGTCTGCCCCTGAGCGTCACACTGAACCGTACAACCCCATTCACCCACTGCATTGTCGTAATTAATGCTCCATTTGCAAGGGCCTTAGTTTCCATTCACTTGTTGACATTTCCAGGAGTAAGAGTTGCTCGCAAAAAATAAGGAATCAGACTTGTAGCGTGAGACAGAGTGGGGAAGTGGATTGATTTAGAGCGGCACATAAGTTTCGACTGTCTGAAATTGCTATATAGGCTGAACTACGATTACAACATAATCTATGCCTTGGTCTATGGCCATGGAAGCTACTGTAAGGTTACATGATGGTTTCTTTTTGTTTAGTAGCCAGCTGGCAGGGTGGTTGGAGAAGTAAAGTAGGTCACATGATGAGACTGCCTCAAAGAGAAAGGAGAGCAGTATGGAAATGAAGTGTGGGGGAGATTAGAGGAGGTAGAGAAAGATGTGTGACAGAGTGATGGCACGGTGCCTTTGCATGAACAGCCAAACTGGGAAAACCATGGTAACACAGCAGACAGTTTTTTTTTATTCCACTACAAAAAAGAGGCATCTCAAGAGCACCGTTTAAAGCAAAACAACATCCAGTCCCCCCCCTCCCTCATAAAGCAACCTGCTAAAGCAGAAACTTTGCCCCAAAGTTGAACAATCTGAATACATCTCTCCATTATTTGCATGCAGCAGAATGCACTGTCTAGCCTCCATTAAAGCAAGTATAGGATAGGGATACGAGTTTGTCTGAGACCTGAATAAACAAGATAAAATAAATGAAAAGGCAAGGAGGAAAAACATGAGAAAAGGAAGATCATTTTAAGTAGCAAAGCGTAGGCCACTTAAAGGCAAATGATAAAACTACTAAATCTATCGGTGCAAGAGTCTAATTCAAACAACAGTGGGTAATAATAATAATTATAATTATAATAATAAAAGCAATTCCTAACAAGAAAACAATAATGGGTGAAAAACATTTAAATTAATAATGATACTATATGACCTATAAAGGTATACAAATCCTAGTCTTTAACGTTTGATTATCGATAACAGCTTAAATACAGAGGTCAGTTGGCTCAGCCATTATTGTATGTAAGTAGTTTACAAAAATCAGTTAATTTGGACTATGGACCACCCAATCAGTTTTGTTTTTTTTCTCCAGTCCAGCATGCATTTGAAGCTAAGCAGAACGTCAGACATGAACAGCAAATTCATTGTAACAGTAGTTTGAATGTGCATTCTTTGAAGTTGAACAAAATAATCCTGCCCTTACTATCTGAAAGGAAATGCACATCAGCTTATGTTAGGTTTATGAAAAAAAAGAGGATATATAGATATATAGATATATATATATATATATATATATATATATATATATATATATATATATATATATACACACACACACATACATACATACATACATAAAGATATACATATACATATATATAATATATATATATACATACATACATATACATACATATATATATATATATATATATATATATATATATAAAAAACGAATACTGACAGTTACTAGAAACATTATCATCAAAAGTCCCAAAAATTATCTGGTTAGGCCAAAGGGAATTTCAAATAGTAGATGTTCAAAAAAGAAAAACAAATAAATAAACTGCCTATTACAATTCATTACTTATTAGATTATCTCAGCATGTAACTAAGTCATTATTATCCCGCACCCGAGTACATTCAACATGAAAGTCCCTAAAGCATGAAAAATGACACTCCATGACAACAAGAGCACGATTTATTCTCCTACCTACGAGGTTATAAGAGATTGTTTCAAGAGTAATAGGCGAAAATTAAAGTCCTGTTTTCGACGTTTCCCCCCCCCCCCGACCATGTGATTTTTTTTCATCAAGCGGGGGGAATGCATAGCGATCCTTCCTCCTTATTCCAGGGCCGTACATTAGTTGCTGTTGTTGTTGTTGACTCATTATTTATTACACATGGCTTTCATAGATGACCTGGCAAGGAGGAATCTTATTGGCTGGCTCAGGCTGGGGTTCTGGTGCTAGCTCCGCTTTTTGCTGCTCCTCTGGTTCCTCCTCCTCCTCATCCTCCTCCTCCTCCTGCTTCTTCTCCTCCTCCTCCTCCTCCTCCTCCTCCTCATCCTCCTCCTTCTCCTTCTCCTCCTCCTCAACGAGGAGTGTAGCTGATGGTGGTGTGGAAGAGGGCGCGGCCTCTGCCCCTGGAGGGCCCTCTATGCTGCAGTAGCCTTCGATGGCCAGTGGAGGGTGGATCGACACCTGGATGGCCATGTGTTGAGGCTGCTCGTGGAGTGAGGCGTCGTCGGAGTCCGCTGCAGGGGACCCACTCCGCTCCCTCTCCCGCTCCCTCTCCTGCAGGATGGTGAAGACGTCCGCGGCCCCGGCGGCGGTCAGCGCCCGGCAGCCCGAGTCCACGTGTCCCTCAGGGGCCTGGCGGAGGAAGGTGTGCCTCATCTCCTCCACGCCCACCACCTCCAGGATTTCCTCCATGAAGGTGCGGCAGTTCATGATAAGAGGTGGCAGCGGGATGCTCCTGGCCAGCTCCTCTATGTAGCGCGCAAACTCCATGGTCTTGAACTGGGTGACCTTGGCCAGCTCCAGCGTCTTGGCCGAGGTGATGATGGGGATGCGCTTGGCGATCTCAAAGGCCTTCTGGAGCTTCTCGGCGCCCTCGGTACGGAAGAAGTCGTTGATGGCCTTCTCGGTCTTCTTCAGGTGGCTACTCATCATGCAGAGGCGGGTGATGTTGAGGGCCATGATGATGGTGAAGGTGACCAGGCACACCACCATGTAGTAGACGCCCATGTCCCCGTTGTGCAGCACAACGCGCAGCGTCACCGTGCAGTTGGAGCTGCCGTGGGTGTTGGAGGCCATGCATGTGTACTTGCCGCGGTCTGCGAACATTATGTCGGTGATGTTGAGGATGCCGTCCTCCATTAGGAACCATTTGCCACCTAAACAAAAGACAGAAAGGGTAAGGTTAAAGTGTATGCATTTCATGCATCTCTTTGTTATTTATCAAAAAGTCTCCACCCTGATGAAGAGCAGGTCAATATGACAGAATTCTTCACCTAACCCTTCTTCTTCACCTAACCCAGCCATCCCTCTCCAAAAATGTCCAATTTTATGGTAAAGCAAACCATGGAGTACTAACCCCCCCGAGTGTTGGTAAATGCATCTCCTTTAATAGTTCCCATAAACAAACAGCCTACTTGTCTGCTGACCAGTAGTGCTTTCTGCTACAAGGCCTTGCGTTCTACCACAGACCATTTTACAGTGTGTTTCTGCAACCCCAAAATCCATCATTCATATTATGTAGTCAGGCAGATGAAAGGGCATGGGCAATTGGACAAATCATTCAAAACAAAAACCCCAGAGTCAATAAAAAGGTCTAATGCAATTCATTAAAACATTATGTACTTCAGTATCGTAAGTCAATACAACTCTTACTGCAGCAGGGGGGGTTCTGCAGACAATCAAAGCTTGTTGCGACATGTTTGGTTCCTAAATTGAAATCTATGAAAAGCGATGTGTGGTTATGCACTGCTAAGTGACATTTTCTTCAAAAATGGACTCTAGCTCAAGCTTAGGCTGTGACCTATTTATTTCTGACTTACATTCAACATTCAAATTGGGGGTATAGCTACCTGGACCTTAGTTCAGCCAGTATAGACAGTCTCTCTAGCTTCCCTAGACCCTTGACTACACTGCATTTAAAAGGCTGACTGATGTGTGGAACACAACTAAAAGGGGCCTGAAGTATGTAAATGTGTAAAAGAGGGATCACATGGAAGCAGGTATATCAAGTATAGCTTATGACAAATTGCTATCCTCCGCAAATACGCCTCTTCACAACCAACCATGAGTCACACTCTTATGCTCCAGTGAGGTTGGAAGCTTTCGGCAACTGTCACATCAACGTACCCTTTTATTGGAACTGAAGATCACAAAGAAATATTTCCCCCTATTAAATAGACTAGCTCTAAAATTAGGCTAAGTCATACTATTTGTTCATATTTAATATGTTCCCAGTAGATTGATAGTATAAGAAAGGAAAATGGGCTGATATGGTAAGAGGGAAGAGAGATGACGATGGAGGGATTATTTTCTGACAACTCGTCTCTGAGTGGGAGGAGGACCTCACAGCGGGTACGGATCACACTGAGGTTGAGACATCCGGAGGCTGGAGAGGAGGCCTGAGACGTGATCTCCCTACTCGCTGCCTGCTTCTGCCCAACAACACTCCATCCATCCCAGACAAGTGTGTGTCGAGGCGTCTCAGCGAAAAGCTGAATGAATAGAGGAAATAGCCTAGATTGCCTGGCTTGCAGCGGACGTACTGCTGCTTCTCTGTGTGCAAGGGGGACGCTAAATATAACTACTGCCCACGGATGAGTTTTAAGGCTTTTGCTGAGTACTATGCTAGGACTGTGTGTGTGTGTGTGTGTCAATGTGTGTTGTTTGGAAGGTGTATGAAACAAGATATTTTAAGTGATTGTAAGCATGGACTGACTTGAACAACAACGCTTCAGGGCCAACAGACGAATGTGCTTGCATCATGTGACATGCGTGTGTGTGTGTGTGGCTCCAACAGTACCTGGAAATAGGAAAAGCTTAAAAGTGGTGAAACCTACAGAAAGCCTCTGGCTTCTACAAAGCAGAAGTGTAAAAGTGGACTCGTAGTAGACAAGTCTTAACAGGTTAGTGACAGAGTTGAGGAATTTAAAGCTCAAAGGCAGGTACCGAAGTAAACCTTTCATAGTGTGGCCTGACTTCACTACTAATGCAAATTTGAACCAAATAAACAAATTTCTCTTTTCATTTAAGTCTCTAAAAATGGGAGTAAGCTCAGGCACTTCAAATCATTTTTGTTGGGGGGTGCTTCTCATTTAACACTTATTGATAAAAAAAAAAAAAAAAGCAGGCAACCAACTAAAGGGGCTTATAACATTTATTAGAAACAGCTGTCAAATAGGCAAGTCAGATTGATAGACCACAGCTGGCAAGCTTTTGCTCGTTTTTTCCCCCCCCCCCCCCCCCCAAGTCCTGAGAGTGAAAGAACACAATGCACTGAACAACATAATACAATCCTTTAAATACACAATGAAAATGGCTAATACTTTTGCTCAACGAAGGTAAAGGCTATTACATGCACTATATCGGCTTTCTCCAGTTACGCAAGGACCTGGCCTTTCGCTTTGTGACGTCACCGGCAAATTGAGCTTGGGTGGTTGTCAACAATACAGTATTCATGGGCATGTTAGTGGAGTTTCTTTGGTTTGCCTGCGATAACTGATGCATTTGACAGTCTACTCTATTCATGTCCACAACTAAG
Source organism: Aplochiton taeniatus (assembly GCA_017639675.1). Taxonomy (NCBI): domain Eukaryota; kingdom Metazoa; phylum Chordata; class Actinopteri; order Galaxiiformes; family Galaxiidae; genus Aplochiton; species Aplochiton taeniatus. The sequence goes on along the minus strand of CM030188.1, from coordinate 10,915,816 downwards.
CATCAATTCACTGTCAGCTTTAGTTTTCTAGTTAATTTCTGGCAGTGATCTCCCCAACCCCCTGATTAAATTCCTCCTCTGGTATTTAACGATAATAATTATTGATTTTATTTATACTTTGCTTTTGTAAAACCCAAAGACACTTAAAATTGTAAACAGCAAACATGCCAACAGACAATGACACACAAACAGAGAGAACCACAAACAAAACTAAAAAAAAATGAATTTCAGATGAGGGATTGAACAGGTTACTTAACACAACTATTACGGTTAGGCAAGAGAGAAAAGGTGTGTTTTGAGGAGGGATTATAAGACTGATTGAGTGAATTAGAAATGTGAATTAGTAGGGGAGAGTTAGAAAATGCTTGATCTGTTTGGATGTTGTTTTGAAAAGAACACCCACAAGCAGATATTGACAGTAGCCTACAGATACATTTTGTTGCACTAAAGTAGACTAAGATAACAGTAACTAAATTAAACCAAGTGGAGTGGGTGGATGAGTTGAAAGGAATGGGTGTTCATGAACACTATTAAAGCCTACTACTTAACTAAGTGACATACATTATATATCAACACTGTGTGCAAATATTGTTTTGCTGCATTCATCAAAAAAAGAACATCAGACAACTCTTTGTCCATGGAGGAAGACTTACTTGTTTCTGTGTCCAAAAGGATCCCATGAGAGTTGAACCACTGTATGTTGGGAAACGGTTCTCCAGTGACATTGCAATCTATCAGTGCACAATTCCCTTCCCGGGCAATGATCTGGCTTACTTTCCTGTACAACACGGGGATGAATCCATCAGCTGTCACCGTGCCATTGTCGGTGTTGTTTACATTTGAAGACAATGATAAGGCCCCGGGAGTGTGAACGATGATAACGGAAAACACGATCCCAAAAGCGTATGCACCGGCCCAGCACATTTTTCACGATATTACCCGAAGGATAAGAATAACGCTATGCAGTTTGTCATTCCAGTTGCTCACTATCTCTTGGTCGTGGCAATGGTATGAAAATCTGTTTTTAGTTCGAAGACTTCCAACATATCACTGGAAAAAAAAGAGATGAACATAATGTCGATTAATACAATGCGTCACCACAACCTGCCAATGACTTCACAAGCTGTACCAAACATTTAGCCTTTCTGTTGGTAACGTTAAATCAATCCTTAACGCCTCGTTTAAAAGCCGGGCTTGTCAACAGCATCAAGCACTAAGTGTTAGGCTTTCTTGTTTAGCTGACAACCCTGATTTAGTTGTTGGAAGAGCTGCATTGCTATAACACAAATAAATTAGGAATAGCGGAGGTTTATAATGGTGGATCAGACTTGGAGAAGACAAAGTAGCTAGTCTAAGTGGTTCTCCAGCTATATAAAACAACGACACTGAATGCAGTAGATGCACAGTGACTGACCAGGGCACATTTGCAAAACATACAGCGGTTAGCTAGCTATATTAATACATTAACGGCTTCAAATAATTAGTTAGTGACTTTACGTTAGCCAACGTTGCCTCATTGCCTGGATGTATTTTCTGTAACGTTAACTGTTACTATTACAGTTAACGTTACCCAAACAAGCAATATAATGAAACCATGTAACGTTAATATGCTTTGTTATGCTTACAAAAACGCTTATTAAGTAACGGTATATGTGCTCTTTAGATTAATAATACATCAATGGTGTTAGATAACATACGGTTAATGTATTATTGTAAGGACAAAGATATAATTTGAACGTACGTGTCATTACACCCCACTAACGTTTGTTAAATTGCGACACACTTCACTAAATTACTGCTTTGGTGTATCAACGTTGTCATGTAGGCTTCATAAAAAATGTATAGCTCAAATATAATATTGCTTTATCCAATTATGCAGCTAAAGTAAGTAGCTTCTAGTGCAGTTGTAGCCAACATAAGGTTTTGAACTAGCGCTAACGTTAGCTAGCTTAAGTTAGCTTTCGATAACGTCGTCGTTAGCTTGCGCTACGACTACTGAAGTATTCGTCTAATCACAACGTCTTGCTCATAACAACGCTTTGTATACTTACACAATAATCATTCGCCGTCAACGGATACTGTAACAAAATCGTACAGATTATTGTCCGAAGACATTTAGTTATGGAAAATACATTCCGTTATAACGTTGGTTACACGTCTCCATCTTTCCGCTACAGCTGGACGTCCGCTACAAATTAAGGTTTGACAATGGGCACGCGCACCTCAGAACAAAAGTGAGTCGGCCTCTAAGGAATCATAAAAAAGCAACAAAATTACAACTATATTTAAATTATATAGAATGTACGGACGGGATAGCTTTATTTTTTCACAAATCAGAAGTTCATTCAGCATTGAATTACGCACTCATGCAATGTACGTCATCTAGTCATCATGCAGACTTGAATTCGTCAATCAATGATAAATTAGCCCAGTTGTACCCTACCAAGCAAGCCAGCCATTCTGTTTTACAAGAGCTGAACTGAACTATTGTTCTTTGTTACACATTTTCAGCAAGAGCATCCTATACAATAGCTATATCTACTGAACTACTTAGTAAAATGGCATTCTGACCGTCCGTTTCTCAGAAAAAACATGTCCTTTGAGTACTAAGCGTTTGCCACGAATCGGAGAATTTCATCCTAGTGACAAAGGACTTTGATGTGTAAAAAGCTAAGTAATGCATTGCAATTGTGATGGACATCTCTGTCCTTGGCTAGACACTGTCAGGGTTTAAGCTTTATCTCAAATCCATAATGTAGTTTAGCAGTTAGTATTTTAGCTCTTTTACGCAGGCCTTTTATATGCATAAGAAAGACTGATAAGCAGTCTTTGGGAGTTTTAAGCAGGTTCTGTTCAAATTGACATTGATAATGGCCATCATTAAGAGTCCTCAACAGTCATTGACTGCCCTTGAAGTCCTGAAGCTGACAGTGATTTAAAAAAAGACTACATTCATAAAACCCAACAGTTCAATTAAAGAATCAATAACACTTTCTCAGACTCCTGATGAAATTTATTTAAAAAAATGGTGGGTAGGGGTATGCACTAACATCTACTATGTGTGGCGAGTGCATAATCCTCTCCATGGCTGAGTGTGTCCTCTGTACACAAACACTTCCCCTAAGCACTGTACAACCACAAAATGTTCTCAACTCTCCACTCATAAACAAAGATGCTACATACTAACAGGGATATTGAGAAATTTAGCACAAGGGTCACAGCTCAGTTAAATCCCCTGAGGCATGCAAAGTACTTCTTTCCAGGCATTGTAATCAACTGCCCCTTTCTACAAAAACAACCCTTCGATAGGAGTTAAATTACATGACTTCTGTGATTTAGATGAAAAAACCCAGATAGAATGCATTAAACTCTGTAAATCTAATCAGATATTTTCCTTCAACTTGTTTTCTTTTTTGACTATCACCATTATGACTTCTCAAATTGGTCGACCAATCGTCTTTTTGTTTCAATAAATAGTTTGGAAAATGTCTTGTTCCGTTTTGTTATTGGACTCATGGAACACATTCCATTGTGTTACGAAATACGACTTCTGACAAAAAAAATTTAGATAAATGATAACAGTCACACAATAATTTCAGTTTCTGTAGCATTTATCTATCGATTGTCGTTTAACATGTCTAAAAAATATATATCTCTGTAAGTGAAAATAAGCCTCATCCAGTACTCATTAAGCCTCCTTGATGAGTGAAGCAAGCCGTTTGAAAGCCTTTTGAGAGAAAAACAGAAGGGAAAAGACAAGTCAACTGCAACAATCAGGCATATACAAATTCACACATTTGCATAACAGCATGATAGTGTGCCTGATTGTTATCTTTAATCTAAAGTGTGCTTTTTTTTTCAATCTGAAGTATATGTTGAAGTGACAGTGTAAGTGGGTTTTACCTCATCAATCTGTTGTGGTGTAGACAGAGAGAAAGCTGCCCTAACGTAGGGGCAAGGATCTGAACTGTTGATCATGAACACACCTCCAGGTACTAGCAGTACCTGGAAAGCACACACACACACGCACACACACACACACACTTAATTAATATTTACCAACTGGTGCATACTGTAAACATACTATATTTCTATTTGCAATATGACTGCACTCCCTTCTTACCTAACAAAAAGACAAACAGTTTGCTGGTAATATAATAGACTGTGTCCTTTTGACAGTCTGGTGATGTCATGATTTGTTGCCAGCTATCATCAGCTATTCTTACAGCTCTAAAACGCAAACATTCAGATACCTTGTGTACTTTGAAGGGTAATGAATCTTAAACCGTGTCACGATCATACGACAATATATCTAATATATAAAGATACAAATGCTTGATAGAAATATCCCTCCCACAATCAGGTTGAATTTGGAAGTGTGTGTTTCTCTTGGTGTAAGGGAAAACACCAGGCTTTTGAAATTTGTCCGTGCCATTTGGTGGATATTGTGTGCTTTGCATAAACCCTCCTACATCCTATTTAGGCAGGCAACTGGCCTCACCCTTCACCTGTTCTCTGATGCATTACAGGCAGCAGGAAGCAACAGAGCACGCAACTCACACAATACAGTCTAGTTGTCAACAGTGTGGACTACAACAATATTAGTCACATAAAAATTGTCGCAGATTTTTTATGTCTCCGCACTCCAGTGAGATCGAAATGATTAAATACTTTGAGAAATAACGTCCACTTGCTTTTAGTGGTTTTAATGGAGATGAGTAAAAAGGTAACAGAGTTGATATACAATATATCAACCACAAAGTAACAAAATAAAACTGATCTGATAAAAAGGAACCCCTAACTGCAGTCTAAAAGTCATACAAAAATGAGGATGTATAACTGGTGCGCACAAAATCACATCACCCCCTAACGTCCCTTATATACACGCTTCCTTAGGAATGTTGATTAGTGCAACTGCAGTCAGCATCTCCTGTCTTTCGGACCTTCCTAGATCAAAGAGTTCTTTTACACAGGGCAATAAATAATGCCACCTGGCTGACCGGTCCTAAAGTCTAACATATTATTTTACCTAAACACGGAGAGTACACAAACCTATAAGTCACTAAGTCACTTGTGATGACTGTTAGGTGAAAAGATTAACCCCAAGGGTTCAATCTAACTAACAAAAGGGAACTTTGTTTGAACTCATAGGAAAAACACAGAGTAACATTTCATAGTTAAGGCTAAATTACATTTTTTCCATCACAAAATGTATTTAATGCACGTTGAAATGTCTTGGTGTAGCATTACAATTCTATAATATAATATTAGACTAACAAAGAGTGCATAGCTGAGGGGGAAAATAGCATTTGATTGTTCTGGGAAGTGTGGTTGTATGCTCTATGCTGACCTCCTTCTCCAGGGCCTTCTCCATGATGAGCTGCTGGGTGTCTGGGACGCCCTTCAGTCTGAGCCACAGGAACATTCCTGCAGACGGAGCATGCCACTCAGCCACGTCTACAGTAGGAGGAAAGACACACCCACAGCATACACACGCGAAAACAAAGAATAACAATAAAAAAAAAGCATTTCATTACGGCTGTGAGTGGATTATATATGATTGATGGCTAAAGCAATACAGTAAAGAAACATGGGTATTGTCAATGCCATTTGGGGAAGGAGAACCTTTTAAATGTTTCGGGTTGGATGTATAAAAGGATTCAGAATCCTCTCGAGGATGCTAGTTACATTTACAAGTTATACTGGTATCCAGTATTGATTCCTCTGTCATATGATTGTCATTAACTATGACACTCATATATAAGCAGACATACAAACCTTTAAGCCACTTATCTGCAGAGGATAACATGGCGTCTCTTTGTTTCCGGTAAAATTCTATGACACTGCGCAAGAAAAATCGAAATGTTACTGAAATTCTACAATACAGTATTCCATGAGACAAAGGGATTGTAAGAAGATGTTTGCTTTCCAATAGTTCAGTAGTCTGAGAATGACTGGGAACACCAGGTGAGGTAGAACAGGAATTGCAACGAGTGTAGCAGGAAGTGACCGACCTGTCTATGTGGTTGAGGAAGCCCTCCTGACCCCAGCCGTGCAGCAGTTGGGACACCATGAGCTGGATTGGCAGGAACAAAACAAGCAGCCTTTACCATGTTGGTACGCCTTCACAGTACGTAGTACATTTTGTGAACGAATGTTTATACACATCAGTAAGCGTAAACAGAACTAACTGTTAGAACTTATTTTCCAAATTCTATTGGCACCTAGAAAACTTTAGAATTTAAGAGACTATTAGAAGGAATCAGTTACTTTGTGCTTTTTTCCCCTTTTTCAACACAGTCACCCTCGTATTGTAGATATTGTTATTCTCAATGCCACTACAGTCCCCACGAATCCATGGGAGTCATATCAAGCCATTTAGCGTTGGAGTGTGGATGGCTGACTAGCACGATTAATATTCGTCTCAGGGAACAAGGCCAAAACGTAGAACTGTATTGACCTCTGTGTTGACACGGTTTGAAATATTTTTCCAGAGGTCTTGGCTGGTTAGTGAATAACAATGTTGGCAACATCGAAGAATGGTTGATTTGAATTCTGTTCAATGAAACGCTGTTGCACTTTTCTCTCTCATAAATTACATGAATAGCGTGTAGAGTAAAATGAAATAATCCAAGTTAATAGTTTAAAGTTAATCATTTCCAAGTCCGACTTCACCAAGTACCTCAGCTAGTAAATATTGCACTGACCACTGTGTGGTCAAACAGTCCCCTCTGACCAAAGCTCAAGTTTGTCTAAGGACACCTTTCCTATTTTTTTCCTACTCAGTTTACAGAACACAGGAAGGAGAAGGATTATGACAATACTCCATCCTGGAAACAGATGCCAACAAACAATAAAGGCATGAATCCTATTGTGATTATTGTTATGCTATTAGATGGCTAATAGGTTTTCCAAAGCAAACCCTTTCCAGGAGAACTAAAACACAATTATTTGTTCCAGTACTTCTCCAGAATTTGTGATGTAGCCACCTTGATCTTTGACCATTACAGGACAGCCCCGATAAGACCAAATGGTGCTTAAAGTTAAGGGGGATGGGAATGAGGGGTCCATTCACCTGTGTGAAGCTGCTGGTGTGCATGGTGGAGGCCTGGATGTGTAGAACCACTCTATCGACCAGGGGCTTGGGTCCGGTCACAAAGCCTATCCTCAGCCTGCGACGACGCACGCACAGAAATAAAACAAGCAGCCAACATTGGTGTGTGTCAAGACACAATTACACCCAAGCACACATACACAATATCTGTACATATGTTGTACACTCTCTATCGCGCGCGCGCATGCGCGCACACACACACACACACACACACACACACACACACACACACACACACACACACACACACACACACACACACACACACACACACACACACACAGCCTTGTCTACAGGGACACTACAGGGGAAAGGGGAAACTGCTGAGAAAGGGGCCACTTTGTCAGTGGAAAAACACCGGAACAACAAGCTACAAGTGTTCACTATCCTCTCCCTATACACAATGCTGCCTGCTGTGTGCAGGTGGCGATTACACAGGGAGTAAGGAAACCGTTCCATAAACGAGAAAAACAATGACGCACACAGAGTAAACAATTCAAGTACTGACTTGTGACCTATGTGATCCACATGCAAGAGGCATTGAAGCCTTATACAGGGAGTGTCGAATAAAACTGATTGAGGATTCAAATAAAGTATCAATTTGATTTATGTAAAAACTGTGGAAAAGACTGGAATGCCTCCTCAAAATGAAATCTTGATTAGCCCAACAGTTTTCTCTCCTTACATCGACTTACACCTAGTCCCACTCACCCTGATGACAGGATCTTTGAGAAGGAGTCTGTCCGTAGAATTCTCCCATCGACATCCATGGAGAGAAACGTGGGGGCCCAGGGCTTGAAACACAACACAAGTAACTAGGTCAGCCCTGTGCATATTTAGATTTGTTTTGTTTTGTGAAATGGCCATGGGTCTACAGAAACACTAAAACCAGCATGATCTATTAAACCAGATCCAGACCTCTGTATTAAATCACAGTGACGTAAAGAAAGACCTTCCTTTACCTTGTTAAACTGCAGGAAGTAGTAGGGGTCGTCCTCAATGATGAGCATGTCGTACTGCCTGGCAAGCTATTACGAGGAGGCCAAGGAATTAATAGATTTGGATGAAACAGATCCTTAGGGAGATTACCTATCCAGAGCCCTGATAATAGCAATCAGAGAGCTATTTTGATTGCGCCCCCCCTCCTCCTCCACCTCCTCCTCCTCTTCTTTGCATGAGTCAGTGATAGGGTGTGTGTGTGTGTGTGTGTGTGTGTGTGTGTAACAAGTTTCTGTGTCAGTCTCCGCAATTCATTCTGAAGAAGGGATCGGACGCAGACGTTACCTCATAAACATCCCTCTTCCTTTGGGTCGTCATGGAAGCCCCGGTGGGGTTGCCTCCATTGGGGATGGTGTAGAGGATCCTGGGCGCGGTGCTTCCTGGTTTGTGAACCTCTGCCGGGTCCCACTTAGACAGCACTTCCTTCAGACCCTGTGGGAGCATACCGTGCTGGTCGCTGGGGACGTTGATTAGATTACACCCCAGCGGCTGAAGCTGGAGATGGAACAGAGCAAGTGAGACAGTGAGCCACTAAGAAGGAGTAAGGTATAACGAAAGTGAGTTTGCATAACAAAATAAAAAAGTGTGTGTGTGTGTGTGTGTGTGTGTGTGTGTGTGTGTATACAGAGGGCTATCTCTTACAGCTGCGAGGGTTCCTGAGTATGTCGGTGCGTCAAGAAGAATGTTGTCTCCAGGGTTGACCAGCATTTCAAACACCTGTAAATCACGGATAGGGTTCACGTAATTGAAAAGTCTTGCACTAAATAAAACTGAATTAGCACGGAGCCCGCGATAAAACTCTGTTTAAACAAACTGATTATAAATACAGATTGGTAATGCAGAGGTGGATAACTACAAGATCCTAACGAGACAAACCCTCTAAAAGCCGTAGGGCCGAGGGGCTGCTGTACCTTGCAGAGTCCCTCTTGGCTGCCGGTGGTCACACACATGTCCATCTGGCCCTTCTCCACGCTGTAGTTGACTGTAGGAGGGTTGTGGAGGTTCTTCTGAAGGTCCTTCATCCAGCTCAGTAGTTCTGGGATTCTAGAGGAAATATGGGACAGTAAAAAGTACTGCAACTTTAGGTAACAAAAAAATGTTATCAGCGTAAAGTATGACTACTGCAACATTAAACAATTTAAACAAGAAAAATAAATCCGTATTAGAAAACCTGGAGCTCAAATTATTTTGATTAAAGACATAAATTTTGTTCAAAGCTTGACACTTCAATCGGAAAAAAATATGGTCTTTAACAACATAATTGCTATCACATCATAAAATACTATTCAGACTCCCGGTCATCGTGTGTATCCGTGCTTTCTCCCCCTCTCTTCTATCGCATATCAGGAGTTATTTAACAAGAACCATTAAAATCATTGGTGAATAGAGGGCCAACCCCAGACTGTAGTGTTTACACTGAGCTATAAAGGTAGATAAGTAGCCATATACTGATAACCTCCACACTGCCAGGCAGTAGTCAATACTATGCTGTGACAATAAAGTAATTTAGAAGTTGTGGCTAGTGGAGTAAAGGGGTCTCATCATGAAAGCATTTCCATGTGTTTTCTTTGAACAAATAGCTATATGCAGAGATACAGGAATTGTAAAATACTTTGGCAATGCAATCCGAGCGTACCTATTTAAAAGAAATGTAATTTAGAAACGTGTGTTATTGTTTACCATTGATACTGAGTATCAATCGTTTTCGCTCTTTCTCTCCCTTTCTCATAAGGTCTTGATTTCCTTTAATTTTGTTCTCTTTCTCACCCATTGGAGGCAGAGTACTGCAAAGCCCTCTTCATCATATTCTCATCAAAGTTGATAGTGTCCCCATTCTTCACTTGGATGGAGGCTGCCTTGAACGGGAAGGTGTTAGGGTTTGGGGCTCCTCCAGCCAAGGAGATCATAGAGGGGGGTGACCGCTGCTGCAGCTCAGCTGTGCAAATGCATCGAGCAAATTATAAAAGTTCTTTAAGGTTACTTATTTATCTAATGAAATGTTATATTAATTGTTGGTTTGGCAGGCAAAAATCCCTCATTGTGGTGTGCATTGGCAATGTACTTGAATGTTTTTACTTTCTTAAAACGTCCAAGTCAAGACTTACTCAGCATCCTGATAGGAGACGGCTTCCTTGCTGCACTCACAGCAGTCAGAAAGCGAGCGTAGTTCATGGCTCCTGTAATTATAATCAATAAGAATTAACGAATTAATTACGCATACTCTGAAATGACATAATTGAATAATGAATTAATAGTTCATTATTAATTCGTGAATTGCATGATACTCTATGAGTAATAAAGGCATAACATTTAAACAAAAACGCATCAGAAGACAAATGTCACGGTCATATGATAAGCCTGCAGCCTTACGTTCTAATGTTGAACTTACGCTAGGGGAAGGTACTAATCATTAGCTCTTTATAAAAATGCAAAGATACTTGCAAGATAAAATCGTCACTAAACTATTACAACTAAATGAAACAAGTAATATCATGAAGCTGACACGTGGATAAAAAAAGTTACAGTTGACCAGCAGCGTACCTTCTCATTCTCTGTTTTGAGACAAAAGGCACTGTTCGCAAGCGAACAACACTGCACATAATTTTTGCCAAACGAGTAAAACAAAAACTTGATTCATACAGCACTGGGCAGGTTCATAAAGACAACTCGAATTGAAGATTTACTCAAATTTGTCACGTTCAGTTTACATGACTGACCTTGCGTTTTCTTGGATTTAATGTTATAAGGGTTGCTGGTCAATGTATTTTACAGTAGCCAAGGCTCCACTCGCGTGGTCAACATTGGGACTACATTACCCATAATATTTTTTTAACAATTTTTTAGCAATCCAATAGTCAAAATGATCTAAATACAGCGGACATCACAAAAAAATCTATTAAACTGATCTTCTCCAACAACCGTGAATGACAAACATGATTTTTTACCGATTACTCCAAATTTTGGCTAGTGTAATTTTAGGTTATATCATTTATCTTGACCACAGCTGTAGGAGGCAGTATACTGCAAATTGGCTGCTTAAGCAACTTCCGCAAAGTAACAAAGAAGAAATCTTCTGTTGTTATGGTTAGTCCCTCGATGGTCCCACGGATATTAAATTGAATTCGCTTACGTGAACAGCCAACATTTCCGTTTATATAACGGATGAATAACAATACACCTAGTGTCATCTGACTCAAGCCGCATATTTAACATCTGCATATGAGGGCGAACCCACGTTGTGGTTGTAAGCTAGCTAACCAGCCTTAATATTAGCAAGCTCTTTTGCTGGCTAATATCGGTCTCTTGCAGACTAGCTAGCAAGCTATAGTCAGCTGCAAATGCCAATCTACGTTACTAAAGTAAAGAAGAACAGCCCAGTAGCACAGTCAGTTGTTTAACAAACGACCAATTCTACAGATAAAACCTACCAATTGATTGGGACGCGTTGCTTTTTCAGTAGTGAGAAAACTTTCTTCTGTTTAAAAGCTTAACGGTTACGCCAGTGCTAGTGTTTTATAATGAACGCTTACTAGTTTGGCTATTATAGTTGCCCCAGCTTAGAGCGTTGTTGGCTTCTTAAAAGTGAACCGTTAAGGCTTCCGGTTCAACAAGTTATGAAGTCCAATTTTGTTATGACGTGTTATTTCAATAGCTGATTTATCTAGCTTGTCATCGTCTCAATGGGGAAAAGAAAAGAAGTGATCCACCCAAGATTTCTCTTAGGTGAGTATGGCTGAGTGTATGGCTTTTACAAGTTTTCATGCGATGTTGTCCGGCCCCCATTTGTTTCAACTGCATTTACCTGGTTTCTCCATGTGTCTATGTCTGTAGGGGATGGTGGAGGCATGGGGCTACATGGTGTTCACAAGAGGAAACACAAAAAACACAAGAAGCACAAGAAGAAGCACCACAGGGACGATGGCGGCCACAGCTTTCCCGAGGAGTCTGACTCTAGCATGGTTATCAAGCCCCCACAGCAGCTGCGGCTCAAGATCAAACTGGGAGGGCAAACCCTCGGGACCAAAAGGTGTCACTATAATGAAGAAATGTAGTAGTAACATTACTGTTTTGAACTTTGAACTCACTGCAGTGTGGTCTTTCCCTGCTCTGTCTGTGTCCACCAGTGTGCCAACGTTTACCGTCCATCCCGGGGTAGCATGCCCCCCGTCTCCGCTGATGATCATTGACGATGACTCGGATGATGACGATGACGACGACGACGACGAGCCCTCTGTGCCTCTTGAGCAGTACCGAGCCTGGCTGGGTGAGTCCCAAGGTGTCTGTCCATTCAATTGAATATCCCTCCGTTTTCTTTCTATTAGGTAGGAACTACACTAGAATACATTGGCTAACTTAATGAATGTGCTTTTACATTGGATTATGTTACCGAATGTGTAACGATACAAACGAATAAGTGAGCAAGAGTACATTTCTACAATATTCCCTTATCCGGTTGCAAGCCTTTGACACTTCTCAAGTCATCGTTACATCACAGGATGTCTGCTCTGTGCACTCTGTCCGTTAGATGAGGACAGTAACTTGGCCGCGTCGCCGATGCCCGACATGGACTCTGACTCCATGCTTGGCGGGCCGGTGGACGAGGAGGAGAAGTGGCTGGACGCCCTCGAGAAAGGAGAGCTGGACGACAACGGAGAGCTGAAGAAGGAGATTGACGAGTCTCTCCTCACTGCCAGACAGGTAACTTAACAGGTCCTGGGAACGGTAGGGGTTAGCGGTGCTACATCTCACTTCTGGTGACTACCCGTGACCTATAGATTACAAATTTGGCTTTGGCGTCAGAGAATGGATCATCCACGTTGTTGTTTCCTGATATTCAAGAGATGACCCTGTTCCTGAAATTAACCGGTGCTTCTGTGCGTCTCTGTGCACCACCAGAAAGCCCTCCTTCACAAGCAGCAGAGCCAACCCTTGCTGGAGCTGCCGATGGGCTACAAGGAGAAGGAGATGACCGTGGAGATGATGCAGAAGAGAGAGGAGCGCGCCCGCAAGAGGCGCTTGCAGGCCGCCAAGAAAGCCGAGGACAGCAAGAACCAGACCATCGAGCGGCTGACCAAGACCAGCAAGGCCAAGATCAAGAGCATGAAGGAGAGGAAGTCCAAGCAGTCTCAGTGCCCCATGGTGCGGTACAGTGACTCTGCCCAGGGGGCCACCATCTCCTTCCCCCTAGCAGTCCCTGCTCCCACCCCTTCCCCTCCATGCCCTCCTCCCCTAGCCCTCGCAGCCTGCGGGGTAAATGGGTGCACAAACTTCAAGAGGTACTCTTGCTCCAAAACCGGGACCCCTCTCTGCAGTTTAGAGTGCTATAAGAAAAATCTGGTCCTTGCGCAAAGTGCTGCTTGAACCGATCCAATTAGTTTCCTACAGCCTCCGGTGAGGTGCTTGTCTCAGTCTGTGGACTTTGTGGACTGTTGATGCAGAAGCAGTGTGTGAATGTCTTTCTTTGTTTTTGAGACTTAAAAGGCTTTTTTTGTGTCAAGTGTTGTCCTGAAGTTTTCTTTTAGCTGTTGGCAGCTAAATAGTAGAATTATGTTGCATTTCAGAACCAACTATTGTCTTTAAATCTCTCTCTCTCTAAGTCACTTGGATAATGTATTTATTTTATACATAAAGATTCAAGTTCTATAGGGCCTTGGATTCAAGTATTGATTTTTTTTAATGATTTTTATCCTTCTGATTATGAATTAATTCAACCTGACTAAGTACTCCTAAGGTAAAGATAATATTCAGTATTTGTAAAATAAACCAGAAAAAATGTTTTGCATTTTACATCTTTTTATCACTTGTCATAAATCGTATACAAAATACTGTACATCTTAAATATCATACCATCTTTTCAACAAACTTAAGAAAATTTGCGTCGCCATTTGCTACAGTTTGCCACCCACAAAACAACAGGCAAAAACAATCATGTCCTTTTGGTCGAACACACTTAAGACAGCAGCCGTGTTCCAGTCAAAGCAGCCTGTACTTAAGATATGTTTCATCAGCCCTTTTGGTAAGTTGCAGCACAGTCTCTGAGGTATTATACACACGCACTCCCTCGACACACGCATATGAGGTATTACTCCTATTACCTAGTCAGCGTCAGCAATTGTCAACATGAAATGGTTTCACTTCCCAATCAAACGTGTTTCTTTGTAAAGCGCCAGGCCTCAAACGGCCAGTCAGCCAGTGAGTAGTCATTGTGGTGGGTTGGGAGTCGTTATGCTTAGCTGGCGTTTCTGGTCTGTAGTTAGTGGTTACGGAGAGCTCAGTGAGGCTAGTGGAACTGAAACGGGTACGCTGAGGTGGGACTGTCACAAGCCGAGGCCAAATGACAGTCTGAAGGCCATCTCCACCGGGACCTCAGCCACGGAGTCATGGAAACACACGTAGAACTCCTGGGGAACAGGTTCTAGAAGCATCCGCCTAGAACACAAAATGTACACAACATTTATTTGAAAGATTAATAGGTAAGAAATGCCACTGTAACCGCAGCTTTGTTTTCACTTGGTCTGTTCCACTTGCTGTTTGATTAATCAATTATTTTCTTTCGAGACTCACAGTCTGTCAACTCCCCCTTGTATAAAACATCTCTCCAAGTTCTTTGGCTCCTCTTTTCCAACCCGAACTACTACCCCGACCTTCACCCATATCTATCCCTCCCTCCCCCTCCCCCTCCCAGTGCCTCGCACCCATTTCCTTGCTCCTGGACTGGAACCGCTCCAACCTTAACAGAGCTGAGACAACCCCTAAGTACCATAACATAAGTTACTTTTAACATGGGGCAGCCCTCCTCTCCCGCACTAGCTACCGCACAAAGCCCCTCATTCATAGAAGTCATAAGGCATCACACTGACGCTGCACAGGCTGCCTTTAACGGCCTTTTAAGGAAATATCATTATTGGTAAACACGGACAGAGTAGTGGCAGAAAGATTATTCTGAACTAGACTCTGTTCAGCTACTTTATCATTTCTTATAGCTAGTTCTAGTATCCCCATTTTACAGTCTACATGAATGATGAGTTGTTGATGAGACTGAGGTAACAGTATCTTGTCTGTTGATGGGGTTAGAGATTCATTTTAAGTGACCTGGCCCTTTCCCCGTCAGCTCGGGTGGCATATACCCACCCTATGACCCAGTAGGTCATGGTCGGGGCAGGCCTCTTCTGGTCCGTCCAGTTCTCAGGTTTACATTGGAACAGAACTCCGTGTTCCTTGATGGGGCCCAGCCCCTGGCTGCCCTGGACCCTCTCTGCACCCTGACGCCCCTGAAGAAGGGGCAACACACACACACACACACACACACACACACACACAACCATAGCAGAGAGAATTGAAAACAGTTGGTACAAGACATTTCCCATTTTTCATCTCGACATTGGCTATTGCATTTGTCTAACCATAATGGATGCATGTTTCTTCTGTATACACAGTTTCTCCATGGAGCCTCACCCTGGGGGGCAGGCTCTGCTGGAAGGCGGCCCGTATGGACAGGCAGCAGTGGTGGAAGTTGCGTATGAGCTGAGGGTGGATGGAGCCGCTGAGCTGGGCCACCTCCCTGTGGGTGGGGGCGATAAAGATCCCCTGCACCGTCTCCATCAGGACATAGTGGAACAGGGTGTTCTCTGCCCCAGACGTTAACCTGGGGGAGGGGATAAGAGGAAGGGTTGGTTCTGCACTCTGTATGTAAGCGTTATTCTACTATATACGATTTATGTAGATATATGATCCATTTTTAAGAAAGCACATTCTGCAACATGGTTTCAAAGAAGGTTTTTAGTATTAGTAGCCTCTATGGAGATGACTTCATATTTGTCATAAAATAAATCCTATTTTCGACATGAACAACTTCTATTTCTGTTGTTGATAATGTCTGTTGACTGACTTCATGGTGTTGTACATCTCCTCTGTCTCTCGTTCATTCAGCATCTTCTTCAGGGTCCCCAAGTAGAAAGGGTTGGGGTGCTTTGACCTGGGGGTCTGGCCACATACACAACAAAACAAACGATAAACAATACAATACCTCTATGTACCTATACGACTATTGCTATTTTTTTTTGTTGCTACTGATTGTAATCAAACATGGCCGTTAGCGGTTAGCCTAACTCAAAGGAAAAGGAGTATTGTGTTTGCGACCGACCTTGAAGAGGCTGCCACTTCCTCCACTCCCATCCGAGCCGGCGGACCCCAGCGAGTCCCGTCTTCCTCCCAAGACGGTGGACGAGCCGGACCCCGAGCCTCCGTCCGGCTGGCCCTCGCTCCCGCTGTCCGAAAGGCTCCTCTGGGGACTGGGCCTGCGGGCGCGCTCCCCGAACACGCTCCGCCCCCTGGAGGAACCCCCGGCAGAGGAGGGCTTGACGGCCCCGGCCAGCTTGCTGAGGACGGGGGAGGAGGCGGCCAGGGAGTCCAGGCGGTCCCTGGCGCTGGCGGCGGCGGAGGGCAGGAACCAGTCGGCACAGGAGAGGCAAGGGGTTGGCGGGGCGGACAGACGCTCCTCCATGCCGGCCTCCAGCCCCTCCAGCTGGAGCAGGGTGGCCTTCACCTGGGGAGAGGGGATGGACGGTTGAAACGGCTGAAGAGGGGGCTCGATGGGTCAGGCCAGAGGTGAGGTTACTGTTTTCACTTTTGTGATACCAAACATGTTTCCCTGGTGTCCTACTACCCTTGGCTGTACCATGCATTGCTACAATAAACATATTTCAATACCATCTTGGGCTCACACAGCCAGCCTTTCTGGGTGCTGGGTTTTGGCAGCAACATTAAGGGCCTTTATTAGAATGTAAAATGTTTTTATGTGTCTGTAACTCTGCACATGCTTGTGTGTAATTCAAGAGGAGGGGTTGTTGCTAACAACACAACAGCATTTAGGGAAATGTTCTAATATGTTTGTGTTTGTGAGTGTGTGTTTGTAGAGGTGTAGTCATTCCCAACAGCGGAAACGCATTCAAACATGCGTGTGTGTGTGTGTGTGTGTGTGCGTGACTGTAGCGGTGTCGATGCTAACGTAGCGGCGATTCCTCACCTGGTCCACGTACACACAGTCAGGGCCGGGGGAGCCCAGTGCTGGAGAGGCACAGCCTCCGGCCTCCAACAGCACACACTGCATAAAGTGCCTCTGGGGTGGGGGAGGGAGGGGAGGGGAGGGAAGGGGGAGAGAGCAGCAGATGGCGGTGAAACAGCGGAGCCTATGGCAACATTGTGACAGAGACGTACAGGGGACGCCTAGAACAGAGCGGAGCATTCACCCGGAGATGAGTGGAAAAATCAAAACTGGTAACGACAGTAGCAGAGCCAGAAGGCCGGTGCATAGAAGATGGAGGGAAAGCAATAAAATGAAATGTTGAAAAAAATTATGGCCGATAGACTTGCTGACTCAATGAAGTAGAGTTGTTTAATTTGGTAGGAATTTGGGTCGCAATGGAAGCAATAACTGGAGCTGCAGGGAGAGAGAGCGAGAGGGGGGAGTGAGGAGGAAGGAGAGGGAAAGAGCGGGATAAGCCAAAGTGCTGTAGGGCAGAAACAGAGGAGGATATTGTGGAAATGGACGAGGATATATATCACGTTTGTCAAATCCAGCATCGGCGCACTGGCCTGCAGCACTTGGCTTTGTGGCAATAACCAAAAAACACGCAAAGCCAAGATATAGCCTGGGCTCACAGAGGCAAACCGGGGCGGTGTACACTCTGACTCTGATGGAGAGAGGTGTGCGTTATCAGGGAGCAGCACCTTCAGAATGTGCCCAACAACCTTTGACAGTGCTGGATCGTCAACTTAAATAAAGCCCTCACTTACCAGTCCCATTTTTGAAAAACCTAACTTGCGTTTACAATAGGGTTTAAACACACATTATACGGGATGTTAACTAGCACTACAAATAATGACGTTGACCTTGATGTAGTGACCCTGTGATGAATGTGTCTCACCAGCCCCACTATGAGGAGGAAGTGTCTGCCCTCGGGTTGGAGGTAGCCTGGTGCCCTGGGGGCGGTGGAGGGGGTGTGACGGGTGTGTCCGGCCCCAGACCGGGCTCTGCGCTGGGGGAACACCTCCCTCCAGATGACCAGCTGGCCCAGGCGCTGCTCCAAGGCCAGGGGCAGCAGGCAGTAGTGCTGGCAGTACAGGCACACATCCAGCAGGTCCTCCTTAGACAGGTGGTTGGCTATCAGGTAGCCCTGTAGGTGGAGGGGGGTGGGGAAGTGTTGGGGAGGGGAGGTTTAGTGTGTGTGCTTGTGTTTGGGTACAGAGAGGTGGATAAGTGGAAAAAGTTAGGCTGGTAGATAAGATACACGCCCACACAAATGAGTTAAAACTTGCTATTCATTCAATGTGGCGTTTCATTTTGATCCCTGCATCTATGACCTGCTTGGGCAGTGTATCAATAATTCTGGATGAGCAGCATCAGGAAACCCCGAGCGGATGGAGTCGCGCCTGTTATAGTGGGTTCTAATCCACTAAATCCAAATTCCCTGTTTGGCTTTATCTAACAGTGTCTGTTTGCGTGGTGTCTGAATTCAGTGGGAAGTTGGCAGGGGACTGTGTGTGTGTGTGTGTGTGTGTGTGTGTGTGTGTGTGTGTGTGTGTGTGTGTGTGTGTTCCAGGAGAAAGGGACCGGTGTGAGGCTCACCTTGTAGAACAAACAGGATCCCAGAGTCACGTACAGACGCCTCATGCCGTAGAAGTCCTCAGACTGCCAGAGAGAGAAGAAGGTGATGGTAGAGAGTGAGGTGAAAGGGGGAAAAAGGTGAGGGAGGCCCTGGTACATAACTAGGAAGGGTGAGGCCAGTACAACGATCAGACTTCTGGGTCACAGCTCACAGGGCAGGTTTTTAACAAGTTGTTACCAGTTTAAAATGGTATGAAACAAACATAATGGCTGTGAAAAACAAACCTAACCCTACATAAATTCAATAAAAAGGGTCTTGGTATTATTAATTAAGAAGTGCCTACTGTGGCCTTTATAAAAAACACTTTTATTACAGGAACTATTAATCATAGTTAATCATCAGTATTATCGATGGCATCATCTTTTTTTTCTCTTCAGCCCTTTCCCCTAATTGCCATGTGTGACCTGAAATTCAGGCTAAAGTGATCAGTCACGGGGGCAGCAGGTACTAAAAGAGATCCCAGACACCATTACTGTCTCATTAAATATGCATACACCCACGCACACACACACACACACACACACACACACACACACACACACACACACACACACACACACACACAGGTAATGCCACGGCTCCAAGAATAGAGTAACCTTCTCCCCGCCCTGCTGAGATGAGTCAGAGACAGATGGTGGGTGTTAATGTGAAGATGCTAAAGATCTACAGGATTGGATGATTCAGTGGTTTGGCCTAAGTGTTTGCCTTTGAGGCGACCCACGTAAAACACTTCCCCGTAGAAGACATATGAGCACTTCTGGTCTTACATAGTATCTATCAACTGTGTTTTTGATCAACTTGGTTCACAGTGGATCTTACCATTTCTCCAAAGTCAGACGCCTCAAAGTCTGAGAGGACAGTGTCCACCTCCACCTGGGAGACAAAATAGATTGAGACATGTCAAACACAGACGTCTGTACATGGATGGTGTTTACATAGCCTCTGGCAGAGACTTTGTGGCACTCATAACAATGGACAGTAGAGGGCAGCAAACATAATACATTCCCAGTGCAACCAAAATACAAAAATGTTAACTTAAAAACAAAACTGATGAAAACATTACAGTACGACATTGCTAGATATCTCTAGTTTTAAAATCCGTGAAAGGTCTTCAAACAGACCTTGATCTCCGAGGGCAGGGTCAGCCAGCGAACTGCCGGCAGGCCGTCCAGGAAGAGGGACCCCGAGACGTCAGGGGGTGGGGCCGCAGAGCTGTCCGTCAACCTGGCAGGCTGAATGAGCTGCTGGAAGAACAGGCAGAAGAAGTGGTCCAGTCTGGGAGCGTGGTCTGCCTGGCAGAACGCCCTGCGGGAAAAGGGATGGAAGGAGGGAGGTCAAGAAGTCATGAAAAAGCCAATAAAACAAAAAGAGAGACGTCAAGACACCTCCATTTAAAAGAAGAATGTAACAGCCTATTTGGTACCGGACTTGTGTTTAGTTCATGCCTTTGTATAGGGTACTGACAGGAACGGGGTCAAAGGTTAAACGGAGACCCAACAGTGGATCCCCAACTGTCTGTCTGTCTGTCTGTCTGTCTGTCTGTCTGTCTGTCTGTCTGTCTGTCTGTCTGTCTGTCTGTCTGTCTGCTCTGTCTGCTCTGTCTGCTCTGTCTGCTCTGTCTGCTCTGTCTGCTCTGTCTGCTCTGTCTGCTCTGTCCACCGACCTGGAAAACGTCAGTGTCCCTCTGCCTCTAAGACTCCGGCATTATAAATCAGTGGTGCTAGCCTGCTTGATGAGACACATTTATTTCACTGAGGGAACCCAGGGTTAGGATTAACCCTACCCCTACCCTTGACCCACCTGTCCAAAGAGCCGTACATCACGTTGAGCGTCCGCACGACGCCTTGGACCACCGTCCCTAAACACAGCAAGGGAACCCTGGAGGGGGAGCAGAGAGGGCCAGTCACTCCCACAGCAGGCGGACGTAGGTGTCTTAACCACAAATCTTATCCCGTTACATCATCAACAAAACTTAATGTTCCTAATTATTAATAGCTGCTTGTCTTTGTCAAGTCACAATAAATCCAACTATTTACATTCTGAATTGAGATGTCTAGGTCTTAAAGAATTCATCCGAAAACACCAGTATTACATCTGAAGCAGTAACTGGAAATTGATTCGCTCCCCGTTTTGAATGTGTATATGAAGGTATGCGAAGAAAAAAGTGTTTGCCGATATGGGCTCTACTGACCTATCAAATGGACTTGTATTACTGCCTGTGTGCATGTATGTGGTAGTACGTACAGGCAGCAGTAGATGGGTGCAGGTATGTGGTAGTACGTATAGGTACCAGTAGAGAGATGGGTGCAGGTATGTGGTAGTACGTATAGGCAGCAGTAGATGTGTGGAGGTATGTGGTAGTACGTATAGGCAGCAGTAGATGTGTGCAGGTATGTGGTAGTACGTATAGGCAGCAGTAGATGTGTGGAGGTATGTGGTAGTACGTATAGGCAGCAGTAGAGAGATGGGTGCAGGTATGTGGTAGTACGTATAGGTAGCAGTAGAGAGATGGGTGCAGGTATGTGGTAGTACGTATAGGCAGCAGTAGAGGTGTGGAGGTATGTGGTAGTACGTATAGGCAGCAGTAGAGGTGTGGAGGTATGTGGTAGTACGTATAGGCAGCAGTAGATGGGTGCAGGTATGTGGTAGTACGTATAGGCAGCAGTAGATGTGTGGAGGTATGTGGTAGTACGTATAGGCAGCAGTAGATGTGTGGAGGTATGTGGTAGTACATATAGGCAGCAGTAGAGGTGTGGAGGTATGTGGTAGTACGTATAGGCAGCAGTAGATATGTGGAGGTATGTGGTAGTACGTATAGGCAGCAGTAGATGTGTGGAGGTATGTGGTACTACGTATAGGCAGCAGTAGATGTGTGGAGGTATGTGGTAGTACGTATAGGCAGCAGTAGATGTGTGGAGGTATGTGGTAGTACGTATAGGCAGCAGTAGATGTGTGGAGGTATGTGGTAGTACGTATAGGCAGCAGTAGATATGTGGAGGTATGTGGTAGTACGTATAGGCAGCAGTAGATGTGTGGAGGTATGTGGTAGTACGTATAGGCAGCAGTAGATGTGTGGATGTATGTGGTAGTACAAATAGGCAGCAGTAGATGTGTGGATGTATGTGGTAGTACGTATAGGCAGCAGTAGAGGTGTGGAGGTATGTGGTAGTACGTATAGGCAGCAGTAGATGTGTGGAGGTATGTGGTAGTACGTATAGGCAGCAGTAGATGTGTGGAGGTATGTGGTAGTACGTATAGGCAGCAGTAGATGTGTGCAGGTATGTGGTACTACGTATAGGCAGCAGTAGATGTGTGGAGGTATGTGGTAGTACGTATAGGCAGCAGTAGATGTGTGGAGGTATGTGGTAGTACGTATAGGCAGCAGTAGATGTGTGCAGGTATGTGGTAGTACGTATAGGCAGCAGTAGATGTGTGGAGGTATGTGGTAGTACGTATAGGCAGCAGTAGAGAGATGGGTGCAGGTATGGGGAGCAGGGGGAAGTGAAAGTATGGTATGTGCTCTTCCTGTAAAATATCAAAAAGACTCACACAGCAGGGTCTGTGTGTGTGTGTGTGTGTGTGTGTGTGTGTGTGTGTGTGTGTGTGTGTGTGTGTGTGTGTGTGTTGCGCCACCTCTCGGCGGGCAGGCCGATGACCAGCAGGTTGTTGTTCTCCTTCCAGTAGCCCACGTGCACCAGGTGCTTTCTCAGCAGCAGAGACGAGCTGGAAGAGTGGGAGGAGAGCGGGAATGTTGGGCAGGAGAACATGGAATAGGGTGAATAGAAAAAGGGCCATGTTAGTAAAGCCGTTGAGCAAAGAACGTACTGAAATATAAGTATATAAGTATACTAAGTACAGTGGGGCCAAGAAGTATTTAGTCAGCCACTGATTCTGCAAGTTCTCCTACTTAGAAAGATGAGAGAGGTCTGTAATTTTCATCATAGGTACACTTCAACTATGAGAGACAAAAATTAGAAAAAAAATCCAGGAAATCACATTGTAGGATTTTTTAAGAATTTATTTGTAAATGATGGTGGAAAATAAGTATTTGGTCACCCACAAACAAGCAAGATTTATGGCTCTCACAGACCTGTAACTTCTTCTTTAAGAAGCTCTTCTGTCCTCCACTCGTTACCTGTATTAATGGAACCTGTTTGACCTCGTCATCTGTATAAAAGACACATGTCCACAGCCTCAAACAGTCAGACTCCAAACTCAACCATGGCCAAGACCAAAGAGCTGTCGAAGGACACCAGGAAGAAAATTGTAGACCTGCACCAGGCTGGGAAGAGTGAATCTGCAATAGGCAAGCAGGTTGGTGTGAATAGATCAACTGTGGGAGCAATTGTAAGAAAATGGAAGACATACAAGACCATTGATAATCTCCCTCGATCTGGGGCCCCACGCAAGATCTCATCCCGTGGGGTCAAAATGATCATGAGAACGGTGAGCAAAAATCCCAGAACTACACGGAGGGACCTGATGAATGACCTGCAGAGAGCTGGGACCAAAGTAACAAAGGCTACCATCAGTAACACACTACGCCGAGAGGGACTCAAATCCTGCAGTGCCAGGCGTGTCCCCCTGCTTAAGCCAGTACATGTCCAGGCCCGTCTGAAGTTTGCCAGAGAGCATATGGATGATCCAGAAGAGGATTGGGAGAATATCATGTGGTCAGTTGAAACCAAAATAGAACTTTTTGGTAAAAACTCAACTCGTCGTGTTTGGAGGAAGAAGAACGCTGAGTTGCATCCCAAGAACACCATACCTACTGTGAAGCATGGGGGTGGAAACATCATGCTTTGGGGCTGTTTTACTGCAAAGGGGACAGGACGACTGATCCGTGTTAAGGGAAGAATGAACGGGGCCATGTATCGTGAGATTTTAAGCCAAAACCTCATTCCATCAGTGAGAGCATTGAAGATGGAACGTGGCTAGGTCTTCCAGCATGACAATGATCCCAAACACACCGCTCGGGCAACGAAGGAGTGGCTCCGTAAAAAGCATTTCAAGGTCCTGGAGTGGCCTAGCCAGTCTCCAGACCTCAACCCCATAGAAAATTTGTGGAGGGAGTTGAAAGTCTGTGTTGCCCAGCGACAGCCCCAAAACATGACTGCTCTAGAGGAGATCTGCATGGAGGAATGGGCCAAAATACCAGCTGCAGTGTGTGCAAACCTGGTGAAGACTTACAGGAAACGTTTGACCTCTGTCATTGCCAACAAAGGTTATGTTACAAAGTATTGAGTTGAACTTTTGTTATTGACCAAATACTTATTTTCCACCATCATTTACAAATAAAAAATCCTACAATGTAATTTCCTGGATTTTTTTTTTCTCATTTTTGTCTCTCATAGTTGAAGTGTACCTATGATGAAAATTACAGACCTCTCTCATCTTTCTAAGTAGGAGAACTTGCACAATCAGTGGCTGACTAAATACTTTTGGGCCCCACTGTATATAATATAAGGAAGTGTAATTTACCAAAAATGATATAGAATCAGAAAGATTTCTATTTTATTAGTTAGAATTTTATTTTCTATCCTCGTGGTTACCTGGCGATACGGCCGCCAGTGACATTCTCCAGCATGTCACACAGGGTGAGGAAGATACCCCGCACTCCTTTCAACTGGCTGGATGCCTCAGACACTGGGTACTGGTACAGGATTTCCTGCTGTTAGGACACACACACACACACACACACACACACACACACACACACACACACACACACACACACACACACACACACACACACACACACACACACACACACACACACACACACACACAGTCGGTTTGAGAGAGGAGAGCTCTGGGCGGGTTCTCTCAATCGTCTTTGATATTAGTATTCCCCACAGCACGCTTTGGTCTGTGAGGGACGTGGGGTGGAGTGGCTGAGCGAGGATCAGACGGTGGGCCGACGGGAAGGACAGCCTCTGAAAAGCCCAGGGCCTTACAGCCTTGGAAACCAGAACAAAGGCCCGAAAAGCTCACTGGGGAACACACTGCCTTTGGGTCGCGGAACGTTTGCATACATTTACAAGCCAAAGAAGACCAGCAGCAACAGCACAAAGAATCGAAACTTTCCCAGGCTGGTGTGTGTTTTTACTGACAGTCTAAAGTCAGCAGCACGCACAGCCGCCACTCCAAAACACCACGTGACCAATTTAGCCAACCTACCCCGCAATCAGCAGACCTAAAATAAAAGACATCAAAGGCGTAGCTTAGCGGAGCGCGGTGCAACGTTCTCGTTTGCAAAAACAGCCGCGGGTAAAACGCGGCTCCGCCTAGCCGGGGTGGCTCTCCGCTGCCGCTTGACCAGGGAGAGAGAGAGAGAGAGAGAGAGAGAGAGAGAGAGAGAGAAAAAGAGCTGGCTCGCAGTCAGGCAGAAAGGGAAACGTAGGAGCAGGGTTAAATCATGAAGAAAACATCATCCTCTTATGAGGTCTCCACAGGGAGCACGTCCCAGTGCTAAGGACTGGGTCTGAAATGAGAAGGTACTTCTCTCCCCAAAGCCTTGGATTAGCACTTCACCGCAACGCTGACCTCGCTGTCCCGGCTCTGGTTCTACCCGGAGGAAAGAATACCGCCTGGCAGGGAACGTTTACCAGTAGCAAATTAGCTTTTACGTTAACACGTATAATTTGCTGGGTTTATTACAGTTCCTGTCTGGTCTCGCCGACTTTTCTTGTATAATAAAGTTAACTGAAATGAAAGGTAATTTACTGGTAGGGAAGGCCTACAGTTTGCTCTTTTATTCCTTTCCGGTTTTACATTCAAATCTTGCTTTGGTTCTGTTTTCTGTTGCCTGCGGGCTTTGGGTGTCCAAAGCAGTCTACGTCTGTGTCCGAAAAAGCACAAAGCGTGCCAAAACTTAAAACACTCTGCAGGGAACTACCAACACAGGTCCCTAAATACATTTTTTAAACAATTAATACATGTTAATGGCTAAAAGTATAATAAAGATACCACAGGGACAAAAAAACGCGATGTCATCTAAAGATGCCATATTTCTGCCATATTGTTCTTATTCCACACTAGAATTTCAGCATTTTACATCCGGAAGGATAAGAAGGGAGACAGCACTGTCAGAGTCACCTCCTCCTGTTGAGACTCCGAGTCCAGTTTGAGTGACAGGTACATGACGATATGTGGGACGTGTCCTATGGACATCTGGAGCTCCACGGCGTCCTTGCCCCAGAGCAAACGCACCAGCTGGCTGACCGGGGGAGAGGCCCCTCGCCTGGGGAACGATGGGGGGTCCACACCCTCCTCACATGGAGGACCGGCAGTCTCCAGGGTCAGCTTCACCTGGAAGGGACGCAGACCCAGGGAGAGAACGTGACTGAGGAATAAATACAGAGCAGGATCGTATAGAGGGGGAAAAGCAAAATTAAGAGAGAGAGAGAGAGAGAGAGAGAGAGAGAGAGAGAGAGAGAGAGAGAGAGAAGAATAAGCAGCAGAGGAAATATTAAAGAGAGAAATTAGGATCACAGGCTTAGAAGAACGAGAGGGATGGAAAGAAGAAAAGTTAATGACACTCAAGTAGAACCTCATCAGTACCCTATAAAACTCTCTGCCTGCTCTAGGCCAAGGTTTCCTTTTTAAAAAATGTCAGGGGGCGTTTATGGGTTTTAGCTGCCCAGAAAGAAAAAGCCATTG
This sequence comes from Aplochiton taeniatus, assembly GCA_017639675.1. Classification (NCBI taxonomy): domain Eukaryota; kingdom Metazoa; phylum Chordata; class Actinopteri; order Galaxiiformes; family Galaxiidae; genus Aplochiton; species Aplochiton taeniatus. Next base: position 10,889,374 of record CM030188.1, on the reverse strand, counting down.
GTCATGTTCCAATTGAACAATAGGGATGACCCCTTCCGAGTTTCTGTACAACTCTGTGGGATCATATTTGGGTGGGGACCACAGGACAGCACTGCAGAACCGTGGTCATGTGACCCAGGGCAGCATCTCCTACCGCCCCTTTACTCACGAACTTCCTCACCGTCCTTGGACAGTTTCCACTTAGTGCTGCTGCCCGGAGGAAAGGCCTTGAGCAGCGCTCAGTCCAAAAGAGAAAACTGAATCCTCCCGTGGCTTCGTTTCGGAAAAGGAAAGAGGGCGGATGGGGAGCGTCAGAGAAGGCTGACATCCATCTCCGACCACAGTAATGCCTGTGTGTGTGCGCGCGTGTGCGCCGTTTGTGTGGACAGTGCCGTAAATGTGCCTCCGAATCAAAAACAGACTCTCACTACCAGGAACAGTTGCGTCCCAGCAGTCGGGCTGCAACTTTTTCCACAATGCTCCCCCATTCACACATGCTAAAGAAGGAAGCCCAGCGCCAAGCAGGCACACAAATATGTACAATGGGAACAGTGGTATCACTCCAAAAGTAATTCAAGACATTTTCTTGAATGGTTCAATAATGGGCCGGTTCTACAGCTGCGGCCGTGGATTTGTCCGACAACCGTAAACCTTGCCGTCCACACCCAGTCGGCCTAGCCAGTCACAGATTGCGTTGGCTCCGAGCCGCAGCCTGTTGCCACCACAGATCGACCCCGCTGACCAGCCTTGGCTGATGCAAACACGGGTACAGACAGCCGAGACACCGGACGGAGGAATTGGAGCTCCACTTTGTCTGTGGCTATTTCCACAACCCCGGGCCAGAAACGACAGCAAGATGGAGTGGTTTTGACCAGTGGTTTCTGCTTTTTAGCCCCTTTCCCCGACCGCAGTGACAGTTCCATGGGAGTTGCCAAACGTGAGCGATGCCGTCCCAACCCATCAGTATCAGAAACGGGGATGGGGGAGGGGAGGGTGTTAACCCAATTCGAAGTGCACATCTGGTTACGACCACTCAGTGGGTAACACTAAACCTCGACATCTCGATGCGGTATTCAATCCTGTGCTGCTTCTATGTCTTCTCAAAATACCTTGGAGCATAGCTCTTTGGAATTAGTGCCAGAAAAATAAGAGAAAACAATGGGGACCATGGTTTTGTGGTATTTCACCAACAACTTCTTAATCATGTCTAGCCATAGATCAATATAACTACCTCTCCTGGTATGCCCCGATAATATTCCTTACCTCCACCGTACACTTATTTCAATTTTTTATTTTTTTTAAAGAATCCTATTAATTTCCATTACTCTAATCCACCCTTCAGTCTCCTAACCTCAACGGAGCCGGCCAGCCCCGACCACAAGACATTTTCTGCAAGACTGGGATGGCAGCCTTCGCTGACGAGGAAAGAGCTGTTACAGTAGGTCAAAGCTTTTAGGTTAGTAGTGAATGTGTCTGTCTGTTTTCAAAAATACCGCTTACGGCAAGACATGATAATAAAATGACTAACTCACAATAATAATCTCCTTTTTTTAAACCCTAGGATGTGAGAGAACTCTGTCCCATTATCCTCCCTAGGCATGAAAAAACAAAACAAAAAAGCGATCCTTTCACCCTCTTTGGGTGAAGAGACCCACTGGCCCTGTGCAGGGCCATTTCTAGCTTTTGGGGGCGCTATGCAAAATGTTGTTTGGGGGGAACCTCTATTTGGTAAAACTATTGTAGTGGAATTCCAAACCCTCTAAGGTGGTCCAGGGGCATGCATTTAACATTTAAATGCATCAATCTGGTGCACTTTAAGAGGCTGTGGAAAATAAATTCATATAATTGTTTTCACTCTGGACACAAGGGGAGTTGGTTACCAATACAGGCTGGTCATATTGATTTGTAGAGGGGAAAAAATAGTCAAATGAGGGTGGGGGGGGCTACTTCGGGGGCCCTATGCATAGTCCGCATATAAGAAGAAATGGCTCTGGCCCTGTGCCTGCGCAGAATGGGCTAGCTAGCTAGCTTGAGCTTGAGTTCCTCTCTGCTGAAGTCAGGCAGCTGGAAAGCAGCAGCTTTGTGGAGCGGCAGGGTGGAGATGGTGCTCCTCCAACAGCCTGCACTGCTTCTTCCTGGTGGCACCCAATCCCTTCTGTCTGGGCTCTCTTTTCTCTCTCTTTTCTCTCTCTCTCTCTCTCTCTCTCTCTCTCTCTCTCTCTCTCTCTCTCTCTCTCTCTCTCTCTCTCTCTCTCTCTCTCTCTCTCTCTCTCTCTCTCTCTCTCTCTCTCTCTCTCTCTCTCTCTCTCTCTCTCTCTCTCTCTCTCTCTCTCTCTCTCTCTCTCTCTCTCTCTCTCTCTCTCTCTCTCTCTCCTCCTCCCCCCCCCTCCCTCCCTCCCTCCCTCCTCCGCTCTACGGCCCGCATCTTTCCACTTCGCTGGCGTCCCACTGCCACCGCCAGACGGCCGTCTTCTTGTGGTTCCCCCGAGCGAGTCGTGCCTGCGGCATGGCTCCTCTCCGCCAGCTAACACCATCTCTCTCATCGGCACTCTGTCATTTACAAATTCCTGCTTTCCAAAAGCCCCACTTTTGCTGCAAGGCGGCGAGATTAGGGCATATAGCTTTGGCCTCGGCTTGAAAAGTGTTCAAAGTATCCCTTCTTGGAAACGGAGTGGCTTTCACCGAATGGAAAGGTGCCGGTTGTAACCTTCTATTTAGGGATTTTATGGTTGAGAGAAATCACAGGAATATATAGCTTCATGGCAGCTACCCTCACTGTTGAAGACCTGTGCTTTGCTGATTATCAGTTGTATACAATGACCATGCTGGCAAAGGCCTGATTACAATTATACAGATTTAAGAGACCTAATCCAATATGACCCAACGTGTAGCAGGCTCTAGGTGTAGATAGATACCTGAGGAAACAATATCGATTTGGCAACAATGCTGTGCCTACTTCCAGAGACAGTCAGTTCTAACAGGGACGGTGTAGATATGAGTATACACGAGTATTGAAACACCAACCTGCATGGGGCCTGGAATACAGGATAGAACCCTCTCAATGTTCTCTGAGGTCACGTCCACATCATCTACTGCTGCAAGGACGTCACCTGAGGGACAACTGGACATTAGAATTGTATTGAACTCCCTACATGCATAATTACATCGAAGTGAAATTGTGAATACTTACATTCACAATGGTTTCAGAATCATAACAAAATCGGATACGGACACGGAAAACATTTAGAAGGTCTTAAGATGATTATGGCCAGAAATCAAACCTGCAGACTGCTAGCAGTAGGTTAAACATGATGGAAATGGGGCCTCCGTCCCGCCTCACCGATAAGGATTTGACCACACTTGATGGCAGGGCTGTTGGGGACCAGGCCATGGACAGTCAGTCTCTCCTCCCTCTGGCCTCCTGGGTCGTCTCCCTGTCCCACGGCCATGGACGGCCTGTGCACCACCCCCAGCAGAGCCTCCAGCAGGCCCCCTCTGTCTGGGGCAGGAGGGGAGCCGCCTCCCAGGCGCTTTGGGTTCAGGTAGAGGCCCACCTCCTTCAGTCGCGGCCGCTGCACCACCACCCCCTGCCGCTGGGCAGCCTGGTTCTTCAAGATGGAGGCTGGACGGCGCGATGGAGAGGAGTCTTTCCCGCCGTTCTTTCTCCTCTGGGAGGGCCGCCGGTTCCTCCTTAACATCCTGGCCAGGCGCTTCAGTTTGGGCTCCGTTTCAGTCCGGCGGTCGGCGCTCTGTTTCCGCGATTCCTCCGTGATGACCTCCGCTTCTTTCTCGCTAAAGCGCACGTGATTGGTGGATACGCCCTGATTGGCAGCAGCCTGAGCCAATGCGGCCTCCTCCTCACCCTCGCTCAGCTCCAGGTAAAAGAGCTCGCCATTCTTCTGGACATCGTCCAGCCATTCTGGTTCCAGGTCACTGACAGGAAACAAAGAGAGCAAAGGCAGTGAGACAAAGGCTTATGAAGGAGAGAGATGATTAAGAAAAGTAGCCGATTGGTAGGGAGAGACAGACTAACAGTCGTTGTATGTGAACGGAAAGGTAGGCTTAAAAGATAAGATACTCATGAGAAACAATCGGTGCAGTAGTCATGTATTGCATTTTTTAAAGTTTGAATAAATCACTGCCAAATAAATAACATGCATTTAAAACGTAAATGGTTTTCTAAAAGATGCAGTGATGTGCAGGCCCACATGCCAACCATAAGACAAAAAGAATTTCCATGCTATGCAAAAAAACACACAAAAACAGTAGATCAGGCTTTTTTCTCTCTTCTAAGCCACTGCTATCCTTGTGGTGGGTGGCTTGGAAACCACACCCATACATTTCCTGATAATTAGTAAATTGCATACAATCATTCATGAAAGAAGTTTCCAAATTGGAAGCAGAAAATTCCACAAAATATCAACAGAATCTGATTTAAAAACAAGAGATGGAGGAAATGTGCTGTTCCATTAACACAAACTGATCCATATTAGTTCCAGACATCATTTACTTAATCCAGTCCTCCTTATTTGACCCAAAAAGTATATATAATAATAATAGTATAAAAACAAATGTTATCACAAAAGGTCAAATATATTGCTCAGTGCTACAGCCTTATACTGTGATATAAATGAGTTGATCAACTATAGTAATTTAGGTTCTCATTGTAGTAAACTGGTTGTCAAGTATCATGGGTTTGTGTTTTTGTTTTGTGGGTAGTTTCAGAATACCCTACTACTGGCAGCTACACACGAGTATCCTGAAGCAAGAGCACATCTCTTTCACATACTAAGGGGGCGAAATACATAACTCGTATATCTTTGCAAAACACATATTTCCGATTAACATGAGTGTAAAACATGCCATCCCAGTTCTTACTCTGATGAGTCGGTGTTACTGTAACTTGATGAGGTTGATACACTATCATTCTCGTTGCCCTGCTCGCACTCTTCGTCATCGCCCTCATCGCCTTTTTCCAAAGGCTCATACGTAGCCGCTGTTTCATTACTTGCGTGAATATATCCACTAGAGGCCATTCTATTTGAAACCTTTCACGTGTAAAACATTTCTAATTAAGTTTGACTAAGATGAGGAACGGTCACTTCTCGCCATGTTGTCTGCATACGGGTGTTCTGTCTATAGCACGTGATACGTTTGACTTAGCGTGGTTGGGTCACTGTGGCGTTGCTCCTGACAACACAAAAGCTTTCTGTGCATTCGATTAGAAAACAGAACTAAGGCACTCTCGTTGCCGTCCCAAAACCGATGCCATAATATGGTAACAGTAATTTGAATTATGTATAAGATTACCAAAAGTTGCAACCTTAGCATAACAGCCACAGTGATGTGAAATACTCAGCGCATGCTGAACGCTGCATTGAATGCATAACGTTACATTTTAAATAATGGTCATTAGGGCTACTTGAGAGTATTTAGGCATTTGTTTTTTTCCCCTCCCATACGCACGAGGTCTTTAAATCCCTTCTGGTATTCCATAAGCTTTCTGAATTGACGCGTAAACCATAATAACTTTACAAACGTCAGGTAGGCCTAATTACAGGAGAAAAAAAAACGGAACTATTTTATACATGTTTGTCATACCTGTACAAAAGAACACTGCGAATGGAATCAAAGTCTTCTAAATTCTTAGAGAACGATCCCCCGGCTGTAGAAGTGTTAAACATTGTTTGTATTTCATGTTTTCACAGAATTTAGTTTGTCCAGCCCAGTCATAAACCGTCTTCAAATTTGGTCTTCAATAGTATCTGACAAAAAATAAATAAATAAATTAAAATCCATTCGTCTCGATTTCATCCGACTCCTGATTAAGAGCTATAATGAAATAGAAAAGCTCCAATTACAAGGTGCAACAAAATAAAACGAAATAAAATGTACGCTAATCATCACCATTAAGAGTACGGTATTTGCCACAAATCAATATCACTTTTTGTCTAGGAAAAATAAAGTATAAGATTGCGCACGTCAATCAATGGCACAAGAGTAGGGAGTCTACTCGCAGTTGCTTTCTTTTTGAGTGCCCTCTTTTTGCACACTACTCTGCTGCCTTAGTTGAGCATATTTTGTGGTAGTCAGTTTTACAAGTGGTGGGGGAAACCGAGAGACCGCCTACTAACTCAAACAGCATAGTTGACGCACTGCACACTTTGTAATTATTAGAATTTTAACCAACTTTTTCGGACAGGCAAATCATTTTATGTCAACAGTCGGGCCGAATCATTGTTTCAAGTCACCCCAAGTAAGGCACATTGGGCCTACCTTCTATAACACCAACATACAACACAACGAGCACCATAACGCATGATGTAAATGTATCGGGATAGTAAGTAACCACTTTACCGCAATTCTGCGATTGTTCTGGGCCGCACTAACAGGTATTACTTTGCCATTTCACCTTTTTTAACAGATTATTAAACGCTACCACTCTGAACGTACTCCTCACCTCCATGTCCCTGTTAGGGACCATGAAACGGTCATCAATGACAAAGATCAACTGGGTTAACTCAGTAATCAGTGCCCGCTTCGCGCTCAGAAAGGAGTACCGTGTCTCATCCTCGTGGATAGCGAGACATAACACTTTAGAAACACATTTCTCAAGTCAAAAACTATAGAAATGATCCCTGAAAGTATAGTCTTAAAGTTTTAATACCCTTTCACCCACAACTTGAACTGGGTGCAAGTCATTCAGGGTCCTGGTTGGTGACGCCGCGATTCATTTCTTTTTTCTTTTGCCAAATGGAGACCATAACAAACTTTCATGCCACAACCAAGATTTCAGTAAAAAATCGGGGATTCACTTCTTTTTATTTGCCACACGTGTACATTTATAAAAATAACTATAAAAAGCAATATATTTCTATGACATATCCACATGTTTGCATTTTTGCTTAGAACCCACGGTGTTGTTGTAGCATTTAATATACAAACATTTTTTTAAAGTATATGTAACATTTGATTTTAATATACCACAGTTCAAACACCCACAATGCTTTCGGGCGGTATGCAAAGCTTCGTGTAATCTCATTGGTTACTGCATGACCAACGGGGTTCTCGACTGGGCAGTTTGGAGACTATAGCTGAAGAGAATAGCACCGGAAAAGCTGTGATAATCATTGACTGAATATATAAAAGGTGATAATAAAGGATAGCTAATTATATATACATTAACTTAAACATAAAGAATGTGACATGAAGGAAAGCTTGTTTAAACAAAGGTTTGCAGCATTAGCTACATGTACTCAGTATTAGGCGATGTACGTAGCATACTATAAATTATATTTACGATTAGTCCAAAGTGTATAACTGAGTAGAATAGACCAGAAACACAGAGCCATGGCAATTTAATCTGATTCCCCACAAAAGGAAAACCGGTGGCCTATCTGTTTTTCGAGTACGATGTTCATATAGCCAACGTACTTTCATTGAGTGTCTGTATTTATTTTACATTCGATAATAACGCTACCACTCTGAACGCACTCCTCACCTCCATGCCCCTGTGAGGGGACACGGAACGGTCATCAATGACACAGATCAACTGAGTTCACTCAGTAATCAGTGCCCGCTTCGCGCTCAGAAAGGAGTACCGTGTCTCATCCTCGTGGATAGCGAGACATAACACTTTAGAAACACATTTCTCAAGTCAAAAACTATAGAAATGATCCCTGAAAGTATAGTCTTAAAGTTTTAATAGCCTTTCACCCACTACTTGAACTGGGTACAAGTCATTCAGGGTCCTGGTTGGTGACGTCGCGATTCATTTCTTTTTTCTTTTGCCAAATGGAGACCATAACAAACTTTCATGCCACAACCAAGATTTCAGTAAAAAATCGGGGATTCACTTCTTTTTATTTGCCACACGTGTACATTTATAAAAATAACTATAAAAAGCAATATATTTCTATGACATATGCACATGTTTGCATTTTTGCTTAGAACCCACGGTATTGTTGTAGCATTTAATATACAAACATTTTTTTAAAGTATATGTAACATTTGATTTTAATATACCACAGTTCAAACACCCACAATGCTTTCGGGCGGTATGCAAAGCTTCGTGTAATCTCATTGGTTACTGCATGACCAACGGGGTTCTCGACTGGGCAGTTTGGAGACTATAGTTGAAGAGAATAGCACCGGAAAAGCTGTGATAATCATTGACTGAATATATAAAAGGTGATAATAAAGGATAGCTAATTATATATACATTAACTTAAACATAAAGAATGTGACATGATGGAAAGCTTGTTTAGACAAAGGTTTGCAGCATTAGCTACATGTACGCAGTATTAGGCGATGTACGTAGCATACTATAAATTATATTTACGATTAGTCCAAAGTGTATAACTGAGTAGAATAGACGAGAAACACAGAGCCATGGCAATTTAATCTGATTCCCCACAAAAGGAAAACCGGTTGCCTATCTGTTTTTCGAGTACGATGTTCATATAGCCAACGTACTTTCATTGAGAGTCTGCATTTATTTTACATTCGATAATAACGCTACCACTCTGAACGCACTCCTCACCTCCATGCCCCTGTGAGGGGACACGGAACGGTCATCAATGACAAAGATCAACTGAGTTCACTCAGTAATCAGTGCCCGCTTCGCGCTCAGAAAGGAGTACCGTGTCTCATCCTCGTGGTTAGCGAGACATAACACTTTAGAAACACATTTCTCAAGTTAAGTACTATAGAAATGATCCCTGAAAGTATAGTCTTAAAGTATCATTTCATTTCACCCACTAATTGAACTGGGTACAAGTCATACATGGTCCTGGTTGGTAACGTAATATATTTTAATTTCTTATTCTTTTTTTTTTTGCAAATTGAAATCATAACAATGACCCAATCGAGGCCATTTATACTTCTCAGAGATTTAGATTAAATCTAGGATTACAGAGTGTGCCAGATCGACACACATGTACTACCAAATCGCCACACCTGTAATTTTTATACAGATTTTAATTATAAACAGTATTATATCCCTATAACTTCACCCACATGAACATGTTTACATTCTCGATAGAAACCACAACATTGTTGTATCATTTAGCTAAACGTTCAAACATAAATGAAACATTTGATTTAAATTCATCAACTTTCAAAGACCCACAATGCTTTTGTGTGGAATGCAGGACTTCGTGTAATCTCTCATTGGTTACTGCATAGGCATCGGGCTTCCTGATTTGTTAAGTTTGCACAACTTTGCAGACCATACTTGAAGTTAATACAGCTGCAAACGCTGACCAAACAATTTAGCTGTTTAGCTAGGTGATAATAAAGGAGAAATGGTTTATAAAGCCACAGATTAAAGGAACCTGTCAACATGGCATTAGCTGTATTCTAGGAAGCAGCACGGGCACAGATGAGACTGTGCTGACATCACGTTGCAGTGTCTGCTGAATGGTCAATAACAGCTCAGACTGAGCAGGAGTAACCTATTTTCCAAACGGCTCAGCTTCTTTTAAAAAAACATCATCCCCACTAGCCTAAGTATGTATAATATGTAAACACACCTACACACACACTGATATAACCGAGAAAGGGGGAGGGAGAGCAGGGCAATAATAGCATATAATTTTTATGCCTACCTTAAGGTCTCCAAAAGCAATCTCTCAAAGTTCACTTTCTGGGTCCTCTCTGCCTTGACTGCAATGGCCACCAGATCAGCCATCCTTTCTTGCAAAGATGTGGTCTGCAACAATAATTATGTGTCAAACTAAGTGACACAAAGATCAGTCCTAGCTCTCCCCCTGACATAATTACCTTATATCTCACTGCTTTGACTCTCTTCAAATTTTTGGCGGGACATGGGAACAGCAATCACTTTAACTTCAGTGAAAAACCTTCATTAAGTTCTGTAAATCCTTGCATAATGCAAATTGCTAAAATGTATTTTTGTGACTTTCATTTATCAAGCCACTTCATTTGGTTCCCTTTCCACCAAATAGACCAATTGCCTGCCTCTTACACAGTACTTTGACGTGATTATTACAATTATTATTATTTGATTATTATCATCATAATTTTGTTATTGTGAGGATCATCTTTAGCTATTCATACCTGTGCTTTACAGTTGATCAGCAACTTTAAATGCGTGATCATCCCTTGGTTGGTTTGAAACTGTCGTATAAAAGAGGGGACAAATTCTTTCAATAAATCTGCATGTTTACGTTTCCATGAAGTTAAACTAGCCTTTAAATCTCACCTGACACATAACCTACCTCAAGCACAAACAACCTCATGAGTGAAGACATGATTGTGGGTTTTCTGTAGGTTTTGGCGGGGGAAGAATGAGACTTCCCCCTGCATCTTGACCTGGCGATAACAAATGTAATTCAGTGTTTAGCAAACTATAAACTATTTAAGTGGAGGTATTTCATCAGCTCACAACCACAAGTTTCATCCAGCTCTCCTTTCTCAGTAGTATGATGTTAATCACGACTAGCTAGCGAGCTAAAAGAATAAACGGGGCTGAGAGATAGCTAACTTTAACGTTAGCTGTACTAGCCAACTATCTTGCAAAGCAAACTTTGCCTATATTTCTCAAAAAGGTGAATAACTAATTGCATTTCATTTTCACACATTCGAAAAAGGGATTGATGCTCTACTAACCACTTTAGCAACACACAGTTAAACTGTAGCTTAAATATCCTCCCATAATTTGAGCGCAAACTAACTGGGTGCAGATTGCCTGCACTTACCTAATGGTCAGTGCTGTGTGTACCTGGCTGCTGGTTTGGAATTTGGAACCGATGTCACCCTGCAACTTTTGGAGGAAACCAACACCATAGGGAAACATTTTGAGGAAAGATCTATGACATATTTAGATATGTTTGGCTCAAAAATATAACATGGGCACAGCTATATATTATAGAAAATAATATTAATGAAAAAAAAATAAAAGAAACAGCATTAATCAGACCCCCCCTCCCACACACACACACACACACACACACTTTCATATGTACTAACCATTGACAGCATATTCCATTGACAGTGTATATTAGTAACTATATTAATCATTAAAGTAGTAACACAACTAACACTAACGGTCCCTGGGATTATCAGCATTGCACTGCCATCTTCTGGAGTGTTTACCAAATGGCATGAGGACAAATCATCGCGCAACGTTTTTGAATACGTAATACATGTGCGCCGAACATTTGCTTTCCAGCTTTCGACTGCCGTTTCTATTTTATTTGAATGGAAACGATAAGACGGTAAATACCGTAACTTAAGCCGGTAGTCTTGACCACACTAACGTACACTATTATGATCTTCTACAGCAATATGGGTATGTTGATTGCACATTCATCCAGGGGACAGATGGGGGTTGTATTTTGTGAGAGCGAAAGGGACTTAATTTGCACCTGTGTCTTTTGAGTTCATTCTTTGATGAGAGTTTTGTAGATAGTAGTATAGAGTTTGATAACTGCATCAATGCAATCCAACTCTTTGTTTAAATGATGACTAGACCACAATCCATAACTTATTGTAATATCATGTGCTTCAGTCACTTGATAAAGGGGTCCTAATGCAATGCTGATGTGCTCTAATTTGCTCCTACAGTAATGCATCTGTCTGTTAGCTAACGCTCGCTAATCAACGAAATGGATTCGACTCTTTCCGAAAACAATGTCATCCAATTCAATGGCGATTCTGGAATCACTGAAGCTTTTGATCTGCTTCACATTTATGTTGAGGGAGATGAAACTGACCACAGGAGGTGTAGAGAGGATGTACTGTATTCAGTAAGTCAGATATTTATTAAATTAAATCCCTTAATGCTAAGGATAATTAAGCTAATTTATTTGTCAATGTTGAGTAAGCCTGAAGTGTAGTGATGTGATCAAATGGCCTATCAGTTCTCTGTAGACCCCCTAGCATGACGTTGTTTACCTGCTATGGCATGCCATCGTAGTTTACTCATCATATTAACCAATGAGGTTTGATTTACTAATGTTTTTCTTGTTGTCTACCTGTTTGGATTATTAGAGGAATGCCTTGAGGAAGCAGCGACACTGGGAAAAGAGACAGGCTGCAAAAAAGAGCAAGCGGAAGGAAGAGAAGATTAGGAGAAAGCTGAACCGTGAAAAAGAATCTGGTGACGATTTCAAAAGTAATTTAGTAGCCTTTGTCGTGATGTTACAATATGTATGTTTTACTGACAAGGTTCACTTTAACTGTGCTGTAATTTACATTTACCCATAATGTCTTATTTGCTAATGTTTCCTAATGTTCGATTACCTACATTTCTGTTACAGATCATAATACTAGGTTGGTGTGGTCCAGACTCTTGTATTAGCGTATTTAACGTCAAGGTCTTCTCATTTGTTTTCATAGAACATGAAAACGCCTGCAAAGACAGGCGTAACCATGAACAAGAATCAGGTGAAGTTCATGTGACATAGCACTATTTCTCATGGTGTTTATGTTATAATGACAAGCTTTTTTGTTCCCTAAAGGTTGTCATTACTTTGATTTTTTTTTAAAACAGGCCCTGACAAAGATGTCACTCAGCTCACCAAGCGAGTCATCAACGCGATAACCAAAGAGCGTTTAGCTGAAGCAAAATCCACCGGACCAAAATTATGTGTAGACCTAAGTATGACTGACTGCATGTCGGACAAGGTAGGTGTCCGTCTATTCATTGTACCACAATGCCTCGTTAAAGATTCCCTCTCCTTCAGACTAAGACATAAGACACTAAGACTGAGTCATAAATAAATACCCAAATCTAACTGATAAATTGAATGTAGGTTTAGCAGTCAGGTTTTTCATTTAATATAATTTTTTTTAAACCACCTTTTTTATTTTTCAGGAAGTAAGCCGACTAGCCGGCCAAATAAGGAGGTTGTACGGATCCAATCGCAAGGCCTCCCGGCCGTTCCACCTCCTCCTGACAGACCTAGAAATGGACAGTCGGCTTTATAAGGAGTGTGTCAGAAAGAACGATGGCTTTGTACACTACCAGGTGCTTAGATACAAAAGTCTAAAGCTTTGAACGCCATGAGATAACCAATACTCATGGTTCAGAAAAAATGTACAGAACACCCCAGAAAAGAAAGGTATTCATATTGGACTGAAGCATTTGCGTGTGATAGTATTTTTGTCATCCATCTTCTTTTTGTTTTGTTTTCAGATGGATGTAACAGAGAAAAGCTGCTTGGAACTGTTCCCACGGGATAACATTATCTACCTCACCCCAGATGCTGAAGAAGGTTAGGCTGATTGATTTTGGAAGTGCTTCGGATAATTATATTTTCCCAAATATAACATGTCTGTGGCACTAGATCTGTAATTAGCTTCAATTTACTCTGATTGACCTAGTCTGGCAAATATGTATTGTCCGTGTTTCAGCCTTGGAGAGCGTTGAAACAGACATGGTGTATGTCCTTGGCGGGCTTGTAGATGAAAGCATTCAGAAGGTATTCACTTTGGAATTGTTTGAAGGTGTAACAGCATGACATTTTGGAGCTCTGTTTCAATAGCTGTCACTTCCCATGTGTCTCACCAACAGAAGATTAGCTACCAGAGGGCAAGGGAATGCAACGTACGCACTGCCAGACTGCCCGTGGAGGAGTGCATGATAAAGAAAGACAACCCAAAGAACTTTCATTCAAAAATCCTTGCCATAAACCAAGGTAATAAATGATTTATCTGCATTTTCATGCAGATGTATTATTTTTTTTTAATTTAAGTTATTTGACTTTGTAAAACAAAATCAATTTTTAAATAACTTCCATCCACTTTCTCTGTCTCATTTCGATCAGTGTTTGACATCCTCTTGACGTTTTGTGACACTGGCAGCTGGAGCACAGCCCTTGAAACCTGGTTTCCCCTCGGGAAGGGTTATGTAGTTGCAACGGAGGCGTTGCCTTGTCCTTCTCCAGTATCAGGGACATAGTTCATGAGATCGTCCCAACTCACTGATCCGTCCGTAGGTATCTCATTACAGTAGGCAAGTGTCAGGTAATGAACTCCATTAACTGTCCCAGTGAAAGACCAACAGTTTTGGTCAGCCTCATTGACGTTATATCCTGCCAACTCAAGTTTTGTACAAACTCTGTGAGTTTTTTTTTTTCTGAATGCAAAGAAAGTCTATATTAAGTCCTATATAATTTGTTAAAAGATTTAGTTTGTTTGATAATAAATAAGCGACTATACTTATCGTCTTCTGTGAATTTGTCAATTATATATGATATATTTCCAGTATTTCTTAGATATGATGTATTTCAGTTATTTCTTTGTTATTGCATATTTTAGTTATCTCTTAGTTTTAGATATATGTTCAAAATAATTGTTTGAAAAATATTGTCAATACATTGCCCAGCATGCGAGGAATTGTGTTAATACAAAAGAAAAGTTATATTTTTATGCTTAGTCACAGCAAGTACATTATTTTCAACTCAATTTCTGAAGGTAGCATACCAATAATTAATTAAATACACTTCAAATTTGAAGTAGTTCACTTGTAAATCTGTCCACTAGATGGTAGCCCTTTTTGGTTTCAACAGCTAGAATCGATCTGTTTGGTTTTAAGCACTACGGGTTTCAGAATACTACTGGTGCATGTCTAAGCTACATAGGGATTTGAGATTACCTGAGCATCTTTTTTTATCTTTTTGGCAAGACTGCTATTTAATTAATTACACTTAAAACCAGGATTTGTTTTGCTGAAACCTCTGTAAATAAGACCATGTTCAATCTCTTTTGTTTTGTTGTAAAAAACATACTGTATTACAAATCATTACAGTGTTGGTCACGGTATTATGCACTTGTATCACGTAGACAATTTGTATTGCTCTCAGCTATCTCAGCTTGTTAAACTGCTTTATTGTCGCCATCCTCTCATCCCAGGTGGGATTGTCGCTGTGAGATAAAGTGAGTGAGTTTCTTCACCCAGGATGAGCTGGGGTTCAGGCATACCCTTTCCCCGGTCGCCAGGCCAGCTCTGTATTACAGAACAAATGCACAGTGGTATAAGTTACTTTTACAACAGGCATATGGTTTATTGAAATAATGGCATGTTTTCATATTGTACTCTATTCCAAACGTTATTAGTAATGCATTGAACAGAGGAACTACAGATTCAAAAAAAATTTTAGAGCTGGTTCCATATAGTATTTGGCTGAGGTATACAATGCAATTTGTTGACACACAATTGAGTGGATTTCAAAATCGGATGAGAGTCCAGAGTATCTAACTCACATGACTTCTGTAGACTGGCAGTGAGGGTTCTTGGGTATGATCTCAATGCTCTTCAGGCTATCTGGAGGGATGATTCTGGACTCCAGGTGTAAGCACAGACACCGCCTGTTGTAGTCTCTGCCAATCGGGGGCATCCCTGTGTGCACCATCAATAAAAACACTGGTTGAAGGCAGGTGAACTTGGATCCACAGCATACAGCAACAATTAATTAAGTTGCATTTTTAAGGACTTCAGTGTTGATGAGCAATTTTTGCAGACTCGAGCAAAAGGCCTAATTTAGTATGCAGGGCTGCTCCTAGCATATTAAACAATTTGGTATTTTAATTGTATAATCTATTGTAATGATGTACTATAATGACAGTGCAATTTGCCCCAGACCATTCTTATTATTGTGACAGATTCAGTCTGCATGTTCCTCTTTTTAATAACTAGCAAACTGCCCCGTACTTGAAAAAAATATAAAAAAATATAAATGCTGTTCCTCATAAGATTGAAAAAAAAACTCTAGGGAATTTGAAACCTAAGTATGTTGGTAACCAAAAAATGATTAGCAAAATATATCAAAACATAAAATACATTATTATTATGTGACTACGGTTAAGGTCAACCATAAATGTAATTCTAGAATGATTGAGGCGTCATATTTATTAATGTTTTTTGTAATACAGTATTTTGCGTAAACAAATGACCAGTTACAGTAGTGTAACTTTCCTCAATTTAAAGGAACTGCCTTTTAGTCTAAAATAATTCCCACCCATCAGTCTAACGTGCAGGTTGAGATGAGAGATTAGCGATCTGGTCTTACCATTGGTGTTGACGATGAAGATGGTCACCAGCAGTGACAACAGGAGACAGAACTTCATGTTGATTGCAGGGTGCTGATTTGCAGCGGAGGCTGGTGAGAATGGCATATGGCATGTGGACACATCGGGACTCCACTATTTATGCCAGTAATAATCATGTGCTTATCATAGCAGGGGGAGATTTCCAGTTGTTTGTTTTAGTTCTGTGCGTGTACGACGTACACCCTGCTGGTTTCAGTTCACGTGTTCTGGCAGTCATAAGACCTGAAGGGGAGGAGGTGGGGGGCAGAGGCTTTGTTGAGGCTAGAAGCACTTGAGCATCCCCATGATCCACTGCATCAGTGTTATGACCACAGCAAACACAACGCACATGTTATGCTTTCTAAGTTGTCAACAGCCTAAACCTCAAGTGTACTGATTCCAGATCATCCCAAGGCTTATTTATTGACATTGTGGACCACGCAAGTTTGCAACCCAGCTCATGAACATCTATACAGTACAAAGTATATGTATCTTAATTTTAAGAGATAATCTTATGATCTAATACCCAAGTGAAATACCCTATCTGGTTTAACCCCCTTGCCTCATTACCATATGACTCATGTCCTAAGGGGGAAATCATGTACTTGCTGTGACTAAGCATAAAAAAGATAAAATTCCTAGCATGCTGGGCAATGTTTTGACAATATTTTTCAAACAATTATTTTTAACCTAAGTCTTAAAACTAAGAAATAACTAAAATATACAATAACTAAGAAATAGCTGGAATATATAATAACTATGAAATAACTTAAACATTTAATAACTATGAAATAACGGAAATATATGATACAAATTTAATCACATTCATGTCTTTGTCAAAAGCACCTCCATCCAAAGAAGTCCGAAGAAATCAACAGATTTTTTATGATTTTATTTTTACTTTATAGTCATCGTTTTATTTATGATAATAATTCATAGAGTTCATATAGCACTTTAAGACACCAAAAGCGCATGATGACTCAATATAAACTTTATTTTCACAATTGATGACAATATTGAAATGTAATAATGAACGCATTCTTTTTTGTTTTGTTTTTACATTATCGGCATATTTTTTCGAATTGCTACCACAGATCACAATATCAAGACAAAGAAAAAAACAATAATAAGCAGTTTTTAGCTATTACCATTTGTTTTAGTTAACAGCAAAAATATAAGCAATTCCATTCAGCTTAAAATTCCGTTTCAGTTTCAGAAATGAGTTGGACTATGCATTACTTGGACAGAGAAAGAATGTCAGTCTACATGCTTTTACTTTTGTGTAATTAATCAAAATAAACGTCTGTCACTTAAAAGTAATAAGGTAGTCTGGGTACGCTGCGCTGTCGTTGAACACAACAAACATGTCGGGTCTCTGCATGTTATTCACCACACTGTCATAGCGGTCGTTGGGCTGCTGGGGGGAGCGAGCAGGGGGAACCCTCATGGTGCTGTCCCCCTGAGTGTACGCCCCTGTCAGGACCCTAGCCACGAACATCATCCGAGACCCATACCGGCCAGTTCGGGCGTATGTGATTGAGTAACTGGCCTTTTCCGCAAAGTAACTCCCCTGACCAAATGAAGTTCCTGAGAGGAGAGGCATAGAGGGAAAAGATGGAAGGAGTAAAACCAAGACAAAAATAACTACGAAAGTAGTTTAAAAAGAAGAGCAGAACTTTACATAACACTGGAGATGTTAAAGAAATAGTAAACAAAGAAAGAGTATGAAGCCTATAAAAGTAACTTAAGTTACTTAACATAATGGCACGATAGAGAGTTACTCCGTGAATGTGTTTACCATTGGCCCCAGAAAATCTCCAGTCGAATCCAGTGTTAATAATAGACTTGCAGCTATCATCGGTGGTCCCGTGATAGAGCAGTTTCTCTACTGCTCCGTTCGGACTCCTCTGGTTCCTCTCAGTTACGTACTTCTTACGGACCTCATAGGCCTGTCGGAGGTACAGGTTCTGAACTCGCTCAATCTACCCACAATCATGGGACAAGTAGTAATTGAACAAGCTGTCAAAACGTAGGCCTTTGCATTGGATGAAACCATTTAGATTAAGAATATATATAAAAATTTATAATAAAGATTATTAATAATAACCTTAATAACGTACCTTTTCGATGGTTTCAGAGGTAGCTGTTTTAAAGAATTCAGTCTTTACCTTCCTGTACTCCTCAGAGGTAGGTAACAGGAGGACTATCTTCAGCTGTTCTCCAGCAGCCATATTGTCCCAATATAGAGGGAGTGGAATATCTTAAACAACCAAGGCAATTGGTGAGAAGGAAACATCAGAAATCTGTATTTGTCATGAAAAGGTTCGTGAAAAGGACTGATGTTAGTTGAAAAAAGGCCTTGAAAGGCCATCCACAAATTTCATAGAAGAATTTGCGTGTAATTATTATGTTATGATATCTCATCAGAGCATTTACACATTATGAAAACAATCGGATATGTTTCATTCAGTTTGGTTCTGTTTTTTGGTTGTGCTCACAAACACTAGGCATGGTGAACACTTCTGAGGTGCATGAGTTGGAATGGTACTCTCACCTGATAGGTTCTCCAGTCGTTTCAGCTTGGCCACCTGTCTGGTTACCTGGTCAGTGGCCTCCATTTTACTTAGGTCCACTCTCCATCGAGTCCCCTGTCCATCCACCACCCCTCCCCCCACATCCCCTGTCTCTAGCATATAGTTAGCTGCTTTGGGAAACCTCTCCCAGTCTCTGGTGGTCCTTAAAACACACCAGGACACGAGAGAGTATGTCACCCCCTCCTCCCTCTCCCTGGTCTCTCCCCCTCGCAGAGACCCACACCTGCTGATTAGCTGGACCACCTGGTGGACCCTGTCCTTCAGACCGCTAACTGCCCACCCATCCTGGCCAGCCTGCCCACCTGGACCAGCCAGTTCCTGGTCCTGCATCAGACAGAGGCTGAGAGTCACCACCTGTTTGCCGAGATCATCCACCTCCTTCTGTGTAAGGCCTGCCAAATCCTTCACAGAGAAATGGAACTGGCAACATTCTCTCTGGTAAACCTTTCGCAGTTTCTTTGCTGCCTGAGCAACTGTATGTTTAGACAGGCCCCAGATCAGGAACACAGAGGGGACTGCAGATGAGCTGTTGGACAGGAGGCTGCTCAGACATGTAAAGTTGTTGAATGCAGGGGCTAAGGGCTGGAGACTCACAGGCTGGGGTGTACACAAGGAAATGTTGGTGCTTGATAAGTGATTAACTGAAAATAGAAAATGAAAAACCTAAGTTGAGCACAAAATGTAAATATACAAAATCACATTTGAAAATTGCATATATCCGTTTTAAATATTTGTTTTAAATAACTCAAATATGTTGTTCATTTAAGTTTCAAGTGTTTTTGATGTTTTTTAATAGCCACCCTAAAATAAAATAAAAATAAAAACATGCAAAAACTAGCACTGCGTACGTTTTTTAGAAGACATTCACAGGCTGGTTGAAAACAGTCATTACAGCGTGTTGGATGAAACCTTTTGAAAACTTGACACCAAATGAACTCACCGGATCCCTTCCAGTTCAGCCTGTCTGAGCTGAGAATCGTATGGACTCTCTGCAGAAGCTCAGAGTCATCTTTAATGACAACGCGGATAGTCGACAGAGCCCCAGTAAATCCTGTCTGGCCAAACTGACCGATTTTCTCGGTCAAGATCTCAACCGCCTCTCTTACAGGAAAGTTAAGAACCGCTCCAGGTCCAATGACTGGCAAGGCCACTGAAAACCATCCTTGCTGTCCACAGTGGTCCAGAGCACTGCTCAGACCAGTCTGGAGTGCCTACATTAGAAACACATGCAATGAGTAATCACAATATATATCATAGTGAAAGCAAAAAAGTTTCCCTTCTTAGATCAGGATATATGCCTAGCCCCTGTTTTCTCTCGTATGTTCTTACAATGTACCTTTTTACTCTGTCCGTTTGCACTATCCCACGGCAGACACTCTATGAATAAGACCTTGGACGAACCCAAAGCTGGAGTCCCAGTAACCTGCAGTATCTCTCCTGGGGCAAGTCTACGCCCCCCAGCAGAGAGTTCAAAGTATGTTTTCACTATACTTCCTGCTTTAGCCACCACACAGTTGCCAATCGCAGTGGAGGTAAGCTCGGTGTTAACCATGGGGACCACCAGCACATCCACCTGAGGAGAAGACATTGTAGCATAATGCGGATGGGTTAAAATGTATCTTCAGTGAGACTAATACTTCTGAAAAATACAGTATATAGGAGAGGAGAGGAGAGGAGAGGAGAGGAGAGGAGAGGAGAGGAGAGGAGAGGAGAGGAGAGGAGAGGAGGAGAGGAGAGGAGAGAAGGGGAGGGGGGAGGGGAGAGGAGAGGAGAGGGATCTGGTCTTACTCCACCTGTTGTTCCTCCAAATTGCCTGAAGTAACTTCCAAGCTGATATTTTGGGCCGACTTAAATGCAAACGAATCAAATAGATCTAAGCAGCTTCTCAGACTGCTGTTCCCTCCAGTGTTAACATTTGGTACTGCGGCATCATGAGTGGCACTGGTCCCTGCTGCACTGTTTCTTTGTCCATCCTGCTTTTTCTGTTCCCTGATCATAACCTGACAGGAGCTCTCTAACAGCTGAACTTTGCATTTCCCTTCACCTTGAAAGTAATGGTAAGCCCCAGGCCCGTCCAGAACCAGTTTGTCCCAGGTCAGATAAGCCAGAGCAGAGCGTAAGGCCTGCAGGGCCTCCAGGACCAGACAGCGAGGTCCAGACAGGAGCACAGAGGGAGACGGGGAGTGGGAGGGCGTTAACTTCACACTGGGTGGCGTCATGCCTCCCAAGGCTAAAATCTCATCAAAAGAGTCCACCATTTCTGGAAGCGGTAAACAAAAGCACTCTATTACTTCGGTCTGGTTGAACTTATAATCCACTATCAACCTTTTCAATGTGTCCAAATCTTCACGGTAGCCCACCAGCTGGACTGTCGTCTTTGAGGAGCCGCTCGGTCCTGGGTGGAAGATGACCTCCACTCCAAAGTCCTCCTGGTTGGCCCGGGACTTGGCTTTAGATAGAGCCTCCTTCAGCTCGTCCAGTGTTGGAGATTGAGCCATGGCGCCTTCTAGCTGCAGAATTTCCGCGCCCAGGTCTCGCTGCACAGTGACCGCAGCCTCTTCCAGAGCCTCAGAAGACAGGCTACAGAGAATCAGGTCCGAATGGGCCTCCAGAGTCACTGGGCTGCATAGGTTCTGCTGGAACTGGGCCTGGTACTTTAAGAGTGCCCCGCTGGACTTAAGAAGGCACAACAGAACTTTGGGGAAGGAAATATTCTTTTCTCTGATCATTTCAATCAGTTGGTCCAGTATTTCGGCCCCCTGTTGAACCTTTTTACTGGGGCCCACCAGGACTACGCAATTCGACGCCTTCCTGACCATCCTAACCTCAGGACAGTGTGTGTTCAGCTCCATCTCAAACTCTTCCTCCACCAGACTGTACTGCCTCTGTGGTGCAAGGCACTCCCTCATGATCGTCCGTTTCTCCTCCAGCATCTTGATCCTCTCCGCCACCTCTCCCGCCTCCCCGACGATCACGGCAAAGCCACCTCCCTCTCTGTACACTCTCAGGTCCGGTGTTTCCCAGGAGGGATTGTCCGTCAGGACCCTCAGTCTCTCGGGGTCCTTCTCCTCGTAGCAGCGATAGGTGTTCTGGAGACTTTTGAAGAGCCAGTCCAGCTGTTTGTCCCACATCTCCGGGGCCCCAGAACCACCAGGGGTGTTTCCCGGACCATTGTGAAGCTCCCCCCACACCACTGCCTTCTTGCTCTCAGGTGTGAGCTGGACTGAGCAGCTCATGAAGGAGAGTTTAGTAAGAAAAGCGCTGGATGCCTTGGGACTGTCCCGAAGATAGAGTAGGAAGTAAGTCGGTAGGTCCAACACCTTCGTTTTCCTGTCTCCTGTTCTAAACAACTGTTAAAGGAAACGGACATCGATTTGATTTATTTTAAGCTGCCAACTGTAACGACTAAAGTAAGGCTGTGATGTGAGATGTTTCTGACACTATGCAAAGTCTATGCAAAGGCACTATTCCCTGGAGTAAACATGATCAACATCCTCATACTGACAAATCTTCTGGTCTGTTCTTCATCCTCTGTTAATATCTATTTCCTTACTGTACCTGGTGCACGGATTTGATTAACCCCCACGATGATATATGAAACGTCAGTCTGCGTGATTTCCATGTATTGTAGGACATCCTAGTTTCATACTAAGCATGGCCCATGCATGCGTATTGCAGTAAGCAGCTCTTGTTGTGTGCTTCTAAACAATCGTTACTTTAATGTCTTTTTTTTATGGTTTGGCTCTTAACTTGTCACTTGTACTTGATTCCTTTTCCACAACAATCTAAGCACTCAATAAGCACATGTGTGTCCTAGTTGTTCAGTATGTAAGTCCTTTTGTTGCTATTCCCTGACACTTACACACCTCATAAACAAATAGTTACTGTAATGAAAACCAGTGTAACCAATGTAAGTGTTGGAAGTATTATGATGCATATGAGCGTTTTAAAATCCCATTCACCACTGGAACCAAGCTGCTTATTAAGAAACGTTATTTTCCCGAATGACTATATATACTGTGGATCTGTGGAATTGCCGGGGAGGCTGTCACAACTTACGGACAAAGTCAGGTCACCACGAGGTAAGGAGATGGAGTGACTTGGTCTCCCCAACACTCTCTCCTGGGCTGTAGAGAACCATGCAGTCTTGGTTAGTCACCAGATGTGTAGCTCAATAATGTCATTAGTCGAATTTTTTTCTATTTTGCGATCAACATGCAAAACAGCATGCACGTCTTTTCGATTCCTTTGTATGTCTCGACATGTGAAGAAATTGACAATAAAGCTACTTTGAATGGAAGGGTGGAGGGGATAGGGGAAAAAGTAGATGGAATTAAATTAATTAAAAATGAAGCTTCTTACCATGTTTCTCCAAAAAGCTTATTCTGTAGGTGTCAAGTCCTATGCATTCCACCAGTCCACATTCACCTCCTCCAGAGGTTCTCTTACTCTGAAAATATCTTCGAACTTTGATCTTTTCTTTAACTGTAAGGCCTTTTGCCTCAAAGAACACAGAATACTGATCTTCAACCATGTTTGCAGCTAACCTTCCGCCCTGCCAAGTTCTCAGTGTACTAGACTTGCACACAACTTAGATGCACGAAGTCTGCATAGAGGATTTGGTTATCAACAACAATTTTCATAAGTTTCTGTTTCACTTTCTTTTCTTGATTGTGTCTCCACCCCTATTTTTCTCAATCTCAAGCTTAATGTGGTAATGATAAAGTTTCGAAAGTGTATAAAACTGTATGCGTATGTGCATGCGCGTGTGTGACAGTGCATGTGTGTATGATTGGTTTGTCAGTTTGTCCTGGTATTTCAGAGCTAGAGTTCAAATGTGCATCCTTAATTAGTAGGGGTGTAAAAAGAAAAAATGTGACGGTACGTATCGTAGAAGTTTTAATTGTCATGCTCTAAGTATATTTTTGTATTATTATCATCGCTAAATATATTTTATTTCAAATGTGTAGACATACACGTACATACAAACATCAAATATAACAAACACTAGGCCTACATTACAATTAATTAGCGGTAAATAATATAAACGTATACAATGAAAGTAGTCTGAGCAAAACGTCACCCACATTCCAACCTATTTTGTATTCGTATTTATTTTATTGTATTTATGATTGGTTAGTTGTTGTAATTTGTTAATTCTGCTAATAATAGGCTACTGCTGGAAAAGAGACATATAGTCTCAGTCGGTTATGTTATTATTGGCATTACTTTCTCCTGTTTTACCAGCCACCTTTAAGGTCAAGAAGGACATCTAATAGTCGGTTTTGGTACTTGTATGATATAGTATTTTTGGGCTGTGTGTGTGAGCGAGGAAGAGACAGACTACATGGTATGTAGTTTGTGTGTTGGTTTGCACCTGCACAGATCACCTCACATAGTGGAAAGTGAAAGTGTAATATTCTTCCATTGACGTACTTTAAAGACGACTTGCTTTCGAAAGGTTAGGAGTATTCCCTTTATACACCTGGCCGACTATTCTGAGTAACAATGAGTTCTTTTCAGTACGCTGTGTTTTTTGAGTCCAACCCACTTGATGATAGTGAGAAGGAGAGGATAAAGCGATATTTTCAAAAAAGAAGAGTTTCGGGGGGAGGTGAATGTGGGCCGGTAGAGAAGGAAGAAGATAACATTTACAGAATAAACTTCATGGAGTTAGAGGGTAAGGTCTTCATTTTGACAGCCATGATTGTTGATAACGATTGCTGTTGATTAAATTGGGCTGTAATGGCATTCACATGCCTCTGTTAAATATTTTTTTTATCATATCATGAATAAAATTACGATTGATCCCCCCCCATCCACCCCCCAATGTAGCTCAAGGGAGAGTGTTGGGGAAAAAGCAACACGTTATTCCCTTACCTAATGGTGGTCAAATGTCTGTCTCTGTGAGGCAAGACACTGCGTCTCCGAACCCCACTGAACCACAAGCCTCTGGTCAACAACAACAGGTAGGTGCGGTATCTTTCAGCTACATAAAAAACATAAAAAATATAAACCTTTAATTAACCAGCAGAAGATCACATTGAGATTTTAAAAATCGTTTTCAAGTGAGACCTGGGCATTAGGCAGCAGCACAAATTAACATGAAATAAAACCATAAAATAGTAATAAAAAACAAGAGTTTTCCAACAGACACACTGTCAACAACTTACAGAAAAGCCCATTGCATAACGAGTCTTACAAGCATAGTGTCAGCAAGTAGTTAAATTGTCCACATGATTACAGTAATAGGCAGGATGCAAGAGCAGTCCATAGGAGTCATAATCAGCGTTGGGCGCGAAAGCAAGAACAGCACGTAATAGAGTCTGCCTCCAGATCCTTGATAAGAGCTTTTTACTTGCTTTTTTTTAACTCCTGTATCTTCAGTTCTACTTGAAGGAAGTTCCAATGAAATGGGGAAGATTACACAAAGGCTCTATTTGCCTGTATCACAGTTCGTACCTCCTTGGGAACTTCAGATGAGAGGAAGTCCTCAGAGCATGAGCCAAACGTTGAGTCCCTTATCCGTCAGATGTAAGAGCTCAAGTAAGAAGGGAGCCCAGCAAACCTTTAGTACAGATGCACAGTAAAATTCCCAGGCCTTTATAACAAAAGAGAAGTTCAATTTCTGTGCCTTGGTCAGTCATAATGGATGGGATATTGAGCAGCCCTGTAGAGTAATATTCCAAAACGATCAGTTACTCATAAGAACAAATAATATGAAAACTGTGGAAACTTTTGTGTTTATGGAAGTGAATGCATTTATTTACAGTCAACCCACATAATTTCTGGGAATTCCATCTAACCGGTTTTTCCAGTGGTTTGTCGAGCGAGAGACTGCGATCCCTGATTGTTTTATGTTGCACATGTGTTGCGTAGTCCGTGGAAGTTGGCTTCTTTGTTGTGGCGTCAAGGAAAATAACAATTTGATCACTGAAACACTGATATTTTCATGATGTGCCTGTACAAGCCAATACCAAATATCCCCCATTTGTAGCACAATCATACTGGGTATTTGTAAATCCTGTGACGGCTGTGTGCTCCCTTTTCTTAGATGTCCCAGAGTGAGGACAAGAAAGAGCTGGAGAAAACATTCCCTATGAACCCTTACCTGCTGCGCTACCTGCAGGAAAGTCCCAAGGCAGCCAGAGTCTTAGATAAACAACTCTCCTCCATCTGGTGCTCCGCCCAGCTCCACCCCGAAGAGGAAGTGGCGGTGGTGAGCGGGGAGGTACAGAAGGGACTGGGCGGAGCCTCTCAGGTAGCCGAGAGGTGGGAGCTGCAGGTAGATAAAGTCTTTATCAACCTCACTGAGATCTACAGCTACCATTACGAGTTTGACTTGGCCAAACTGAAGGTCCTGATGGACGATCCCTCGTTTCAAACAGAGGATCTGAGAGTGTACAGAGATGTGGATGGCTATGCCGTGATTGTAGGGCAGGTGGGAGAGGTGAAAGAAAGGATGAAGATGCTGGAGGAGAGACTAGATGGAGGAGAGACTCTACACCACGGAGTGTCCTGCACCACAGGGCCAGTACAACCTGGTGGAGGACGAGTTTACGAAGGAGATGAACACACACTGTCCCAAAGTGAAGATCAGTAGACACAGCTCCAATACCGTACTCCTCGATGGCCCAGATGAAGACGTAGAGCTAGGCTCCACAAAGCTGGGCAATCTAATAAAAACGATCAAGAGCAAGACAGTTCATTTCCCAAAGCCCTTGTTGGACTTTATGAAGTCCAGCGGAGCCGTCGGCAAATTCCAGGCCCGATTCAAGCAAAGCTTACGCAGCCCAGTGGGTCTGGAGGCCCATTCTGACCTGGTTCTGTCCAGCCTGTCTGCTGAGGCTCTGGAAGAGGCTGCAGTCGCAGTGCAGAGAGACCTGGGTGAGGAGACTCTGATGCTAGAGGGCGCCCTAGTTCACTCTCCAGCTCTGGGTAAGCTGAAGGAAGCTCTATCCATGGCCAAGGTCCAGGCCAACAGTAGCAGTCCCAGAGTAGAAGTCCTCTTCCACCCAGGACCTAGAGGCTCCTCAAAGACTACAGTACAACTGGTGGGCTACAGTGATGCTGTAAGCGCACTGAAAGACGTTCTCCTTGACTTCAAAACCAACCAGGCCGAGACACAAGAGCGGTTGATCTTGCCACTCCCTGAAATGGTGGACTCTTTTGATAGGATCTTGGCCTTGATAGGTATGAAGGCACCCAGTGTGAAGATAACGCCCTCCCACTCCCCATCTCCCTCTGTGCTCCTGTCTGGACCTCGCTGTCTGGTCCTGGAGGCCCAGGAGGCCTTACACTCTGCTCTGGCTTGTCTGACCTGGGACAAGCTGGTTCTGGACGGGCCTGGGGCTTGTCAGTACTTCCAGGGTGAAGGGAAGAGAAGCGTGGAGCTGGTAGAGACGTCCTGTCAGGTTCTGATCCGGGAACAACAACAGAGTAGGGCAGGGACCAGCGGGACTCGCAATGCAAAAATCTCAAAGGTTAACACTAGGGGGTGCCAAAGCACCAGGCCCCTTGACACCAGCAGGAGAACAGGCAGCCTTCAGAAAAGGATGCCAAGTCCAAATATGTCGAGTTCGCTCGTCAACCAATCAGCATTGGAGGTTCATTTAGGCATTTTGGAAGCGCAACAGGTGAGTTTTGGATTATACATGCATTATTCAATCTGATTACAAAATTATAACTATATATTTTCTATAGCTTTCTATTCTGCTCTGTTATGCTCTGGAGCCATCCTTGTGGTGCTATGGTTATTTTCTCCTCAGGTGGATGTGCTGGTGGTCCCCATGGTAAACAGCCAGCTGACCTCCACCATGGTCGGCAGTTGTTTGGCGAAGAAAGCTGGGGATAAGTTTAAGACGAACTTTGACGTCTCCACAAGGGGGCAAAGCCTGGCCCCCGGGGAGGTGATAGTGGTGGACCCAACTCCCTCTCTGGGAGGCTGCTCCAAGATCCTGTTTATTCAATGTCTACCATGGGATGGCGCAAATGGAGCAAGCATAATGGTATCAGCATATCTGTTTCTACTATGAAATTTTGCCAATGTTAGTTGGATTTTAGTGATGTCACATTCCTTATGTTTTTGTATAATGATGTGTGCTTGTGGATGTGTTTGTTTGTGTGCACCTACGTGTGTGTAGGCACTCCAGACTGGACTTAGGCGGGCTCTAGAATTTTGTGCACAGCGGGGGTGGGGTTCGGTAGCTTTGCCAGTGATTGGACCCGGATCGGTTCTGAAGTTCCCACTGAGAGCGGCTGTCGAGGCTTTGACAGATGAGATCGGCAACTTTGGACAGACTGGACTCACCGGTTCTGTTTTGATCATACGCGTTGTCATCAAACCTGATTCTCCCGACTCTTCAGAAGTAGGACTAAGAATTATCTATCTATAGAATATCACGCCACGTGGAACTTAACATTGTAATATGCTTGCATAGCAATCAAGTGTTGGGATGGGTAACACATTATGAACACGTTAAATCATTAAAAAAAAAATATATTTGAAGTATATTCTCTTTCGATCCAATTTTGCCGTGGATTTTTGTGTGATTTGTTTTTGATTCTTATTGTGCTGTTCTGTGGCAATGTGTGTTGTCTGTCTATCTAAGGTGTTCCAATATGTCTTCAGTGGGCTCAGCTCAAACATGGTCAACTGGAAAGGACAAGGCAAGTTTGCTAGTCTATAATAGTTCATCATCAAAACAATTCTGCTTTATACATATACCTGTACCTGTAGTAATTTATTTAGAACTTAGACCCTATCCCGAACTTTAACAGTTTTATTTAGTTAGCCGTATCTAATTACAAAATGTTCTCTCTCAAAAACAAAACCAACAACAAAAAAACATCCATCAGTGATGTTCAAATCTTTGACCTCTGACCTGGATGAAATCACTGTGGCTGTTGGAGGAGGAGTTAACCTGCAGTTAGTGTTTGGTGACATCACCAATGAGAACACAGACGCCGTGGTGAACACGACAGACTTCCTGGACTTCCAGAAAGGTAACCTCTAAGAGAGGAGGTTTTGGGTGTTGACATCCAAATTAGATGGTTGCAGTTACTTTTGTGTCGATTAGCTAGTGATTTGCAAGTAATATGCAAATTTCAAATTCAAGTGCAACCAAAAGCAAGTACAGAACACAAAACACTTTTCTACTAGATTTGAATTGAACAAACATTTTTAAATACTGCAGTGTACAATGTGCAAGCTTTTTTTTTAATCTAAAACAACTCTGTTCCCTGCTTAAAGCCGGCGTCTGCAGAGACATCCTGACCCTGGCTGGGCTGCAGGTGGAGACTGAGCTCAGATCAGGTACTGTCCACCTCCCCCTGAATACACACGCGCACACACACACACACACACACACACACACACACACACACACACACACACACACACACACACACACACTCATCTCGTTCATCTTCATTGTTTCTTTAACACTCCTTATTTTTTGAGGACAGTATGGATTCTGTAGCAATTCAAAACAATGGGCCAATCACATCTTGTAACTGTTACCCCTCCTTGTAGCTCGAGTGGCCCAAGGAGAGGTGCTTGTCACTCAGCCTGGCCAGTTCCCATGCCAGGCCATCCTTCACGTCTGTGGACAGAGGGACGCCACCGTCATCCAAGGCCTGGTGGGCGACATCATCAAGAAATGTGAAGTCAAAAGACTCACGTGTGTCGCCATTCCCGCCATCTGTGCAGGTAAGTAGAGTGTCGTGTGGAGCTGAACGCTGTGGTTAGCTGGGTTTGAATATCGTTCAATATCATATGCCTCAGACTTTGAAATGCCAGTAACATCTATTGTGTGTTTTTCATTTAAGCCTACTTTTGCAAATTGGGGATGTTAAAGTCATGTTAATCCAACATTTCAGAACAAACGGCTCTAAGCCCGTTACAAAAGATCGGAGTTCACACGAGAATCAGTTAAATAAGAAAAGGTTTATGGAAACTATAAAATATCAACAAAAGTCATTAAGAAAGTCAGTAAGATCAGCAGTGAGTGAGGGTTGTAGATGCGTGCTAGAATGATGTGTCAAGGTTGTAGTGTGCAATCAAAAATCTAAGAAACCAAAACCCAACGGTGGATGCCAGCCGGTAGGCACGGGGGCCAGAGAGCGAGTGAGGCAGATAAGGCCAACTTAGATAAGCCCTGATGGGCCCTCCTAATCTAAAACAAGACAGCCAGTGGGAGGGGCGTCACAAGACACAGTGCCTTTCAGATTCTGATAAATGTATACTTGTAAGCCCATGCTCTTATGCTTAATGCACCGCACACAAACAGTTAAAAATGGGCCTGCTGTGTATTTAGCTTCAATCGCAATCAACTTTCTGCTTTGGTGGATGTGGTCTCACAGGAGAAGGTGGACTGAAGCCTGATGTAGTGGCAGGGGCCATCCTCCAGGGGGTGAAAGCCATTACCTCCACTCCTCTCCACTGCCTGTCTCTCATCCGCGTCGTCCTCAATAAGATCGAAGTCTTCCAGGCCTTCGAGGTTATGACGCAGAAGTTGTTTCCCTCGGGAGCAGTCAATACAGGTTAGTTAACCTCACATTTTTCATTACGGACCTCATTAAAAACTACAATGCATTTTATTTATTACATGGACGTGTCACATTCCATCAAGTCACAAGTCATCAAAATTAAACCTTTTTTTCTCCCAGCTTCACCACCTGCTTCATTGAACGCAGCCCAGTCTCTGCAGTCCCAGCCTCCATCTCCATCAGCCTCAGCCCTGGACCTCAGCAGCCTCCTGTACACATTCAGCTCCTCCGAGATGCCCTCTGAGTTCCTGATCCTGGGGCTGTCTGATAAAGACGTTGCCCGGGCAGCGGCAGATCTCCTGCGGCTCTACCAGGCCAACTGCAGCCAGCACAGCTTCACACCGGAGGAGCTAGCCAGTCTCAGCCAGGAAGAGGTGGACGAGCTGGGTAAGCTGAGGGAGGATTTGGGCCTGTGCGTGGAGCAGAACCAGGGACATGGTGGCCCCGGCGGGCAGGACACCCAGGGAGGGTGGACCGTGAGGGGGCCCAAGGACAGCGTGAACCAGGTGGTCCAGGTGATTCAGCGCTCCATCCAGGGGTCTCTGCTTAGGAAGGTAAAAGATAAGGAAGAGGATGTGGTGCACGCTCAAGTGGCTTGGTGCATCTTGGGGACAAGGGGAGCCTGGGAGAGGTTTCCCAAGAAGGCCAACTACACGCTGGAGAAAAGGGATACAGCGGCAGGAGTGGTGGACAGCCAGGGGGATCTTTGGAACGTGGATCTAAGTCAAATGGAGGCCACGCGCCATGCAACCAGACAGGTGGCCAAGCTGAAACGACTGGAGAACCTACCAGGTGAGGGCACCGTTTCACAACAACAACAAAAAAAATTGTGTTTGTCGTTCATGCTGGTGGTGGAATTTCCATTGCACAACTTTCGGTGTCTTTCTGGTGCGGCGTCTAGACTTCCTCCTTCCTCTGTACTGGGACAATATGGCCACGGGGGAAAATGTGAAGCTGGTCACCCTGCTGCCAGCCACTGAGGAGTACAGGAGGTTGAAGGCGGACTTTAAACGAACTGCAACTATGACTGTGCTGAAGGTAGGCTGAGAGGACACTATGACTGTGCTGAAGGTAGGCTCAGAGGGACACTATGACTGTGCTGAAGGTAGGCTGAGAGGACACTATGACTGTGCTGAAGGTAGGCTGAGAGGACACTATGACTGTGCTGAAGGTAGGCTCAGAGGGACACTATGACTGTGCTGAAGGTAGACTCAGAGGACAGTATGACTGTGCTGAAGGTAGGCTGAGAGGACACTATGACTGTGCTAAAGGTAGGCTGAGAGGACACTATGACTGTGCTGAAGGTAGGCTCAGAGGACACTATGACTGTGCGGAAGGTAGGCTCAGAGGGACACTATGACTGTGCTGAAGGTAGGCTCAGAGGACACTATGACTGTGCTGAAGGTAGGCTGAGAGGACACTATGACTGTGCTGAAGGTAGGCTGAGAGGACAAGAGGGAAAGACAGCTGGGTCTTAAAACTGACCATCCATTTTGTATGCATCTGTCAAACAAACGTTTAGCAACTTTAAGAGTAGTTGCCCTCTTTTAGAAAGCTGAATGATCCTTGCTTGTATTTAAAAAAATTTTTTATCTATAGATTGAGCGAGTGCAGAATGTGCACCTCAAACGGGCGTATGAAGTGCGTAAAAAGCATGTGGCTGACAAGAGAGGAAATTACCCAGGGCTGGGAGAGAAGGCACTGTATCATGGGACCAGTCATGACAACAGCCAGTCTATTATTGAGACTGGATTTGATTGGCGATTTTCTGGGCAAAATGGTAACCTTTATCCGTGCATACCCACTTTGGTTTCTCATCATATGTAGTGCTGGTTCCAACATCATTTTTTTCCTGCCAGTATTTCTGTTTTCTCCTTTTTGGTGTGCTTGTCTTTTCACTGCTTGATTGTCTTCTGCTCTACGTAATTCCATCTCTCCTTTAGCAACAATGTACGGCATGGGGAATTACTTTGCTGTGAATGCCAGCTACTCGGCCAACCCCACCTATTCCCGACCTGGCCCGGATGGGTCTCGGCTGATGTTCGTGGCTAGGGTCCTGACAGGGGCGTACACTCAGGGGGACAGCACCATGAAGGTTCCCCCTGCTCGCTCCCCCCAGCAGCCCAACGACCGCTATGACAGTGTGGTGAATGACGTGCAGAGCCCCACCATGTTTGTTGTGTTCAACGACAGCGCAGCGTACCCAGACTACCTTATTACCTTTAAGTGAATGAAAAACTCTGCCTATGCCTCCATATTGATTATTTTGATGCTGGTAACAAGTAACCCTGACAACCCTGATAACATTGCCACACACAAAACACAAGGCTATGCACTGTATGCAATGCACCTAACTACAGTGTGTGTTTACCCTCTATCATGTGACTTCGGAGAATAATCTTAACATAGTGGCCACTAAGTAGAGAAGTTATGTAAATTGGGGTTCACTGTAATCTATCATATTTATTACATCAGCCACAGTTTGAATAAAACTTGTATGAGTAGTTTTAATGAGCAGAAACGTTGATTTTAGTTGATTAGGAATTATTTAACAGCTTGACACTGTCTATCACTCAGCACTTTGCTTTATCACTGGGGATCATTTTAGAACACATCATTGCACTCTTTTCAAGCAGTAGGCTGGCCATCATTGGCAGCTAGGAGAATGCCTTCTGCTTATCTAAAGCAATCCTACACAATCCACCGAATGACCTGACATCCCTCATTACATGGCCCTTGTGATGGGAAAAATGTAATTTAGCCTTAACTGTGAAATGTTACTGTGTGTTTTTTCCTATGAGTACAAACAAAGTTCCCTTTGTAGTTAGATTTAACCCTTGGGGTTAATCTCTTCACCTAACAGTTTCCTGTTCCATCATAAAGGGCTTAGCCATTTGTGTATTTCCTGTTTAGGTGTAATAAGATGTTAGACTTTATGACCGGTCAGCCAGATGGCATAGTTTATTGCCCTGTGTAAAAGAACTCTTTGATCTAGGAAGGTCCGAAAGACAGGAGATGATGACTGCAATCGCACTAAATCAACATTCCTAAGGAAACGTGTATATAAAGGACGTTAGGGGGATTGTGATTTTGTGCGCACCAGTCATGCATCCTCATTTTGTATGACTTTAGGCTGCAGCTAGGATTTTCTTTTGTCTGATCAGTTTTATTTTGTTACTTTGCAGTTGATATATTGTATAGCAACTCTGTTACCTTTTTACTCATCTCCATTAAAACCACTAAAAGCAAGCGGACGTTATTTCTCAAAGTATTTAATTATTTCGATCTCACTGGAGTACGGAAACATAGAAATTCCGCAACACCCTCTAGTAATTACAATACTAGGTCTCAGGATTGGCTGGCACTCGACTTCCCTCGGGTCAATACCGAGCTCGGAAATGCTGCGTTTCGTTTTTATGCTAGAGCCTGGAGTGAGTTTCAAGATACTTTCAAATTAAATTTCGTTGTCTCATTGGGATATTTCAAAAACAGGATACAGAAACTTGGAGTTGAGGTCTGTGTATGTTATGAATGATGTTTTCATAACATTGAATCAACTGAATGTGTAAATTGTAGTGAGGTATGACGATATAATATTTTTGTTTAAGATACAGTATGTATTTTATTATGTTTATGATTGATTATGTCAGTGATTATGCTTTGTAACCAGGGCACCATTGAAAACGAGACCTTGGTCTCAGTGGGCTTCCCTGTATAAATAAAGATAGAATAGAAAAATAATTTACATTTTACGGTTGTACATATTGGTCCCATTAGTCCAGTGTAAAATATAAATTAGGTATAAAATGTAAATTATATTGCACCAAATGTTCTTTTTTACACAATCATTGAAGTACTGTATACCAGACAATTGTCTTACTTAATTTCCACACGTTTTAACCAAGTTGGACCTGCATTTTAAGAAATCAAGTGAAGCATTTCTAAAAATAGTAGTGTAGTCACTAAGAATCACCATGCATTATCTCCAGTTTTCTCTGAAGTCCTCGGCTGTCAAGACAATAAAAAAGTATATCTTCTATATACCTGTACTTTCTAATATAGTATATCGAAATAAACAAATGTAGAATCAAAAGATTACATCAACATTACCAAAGATTTCACATTATTTACAAACAGATACTGTATGTAGCGGTACAGCTAAATAAAAGCTGAGTAAACGACACAAAAACAATCTGATATAAAAAGCTTTGTGTGTATTTCCTACCTTTACAGTAAATACATGCCCCTGAAGTTGTTGACAATGATTATAGGAATAACAGGAATACATTTAAATGGATATTTAATAATATTAAATAGGGTACCCTTTGTCCAGTAGATGCCAGAACTCAAACAAGCAGAGTAATATACACCTTGTCACACCTCAGCCTCCATTCCATCTTCCAAGGCCAGACTTATCATGCATGTCTGTGCCCTAAGAAGTTTCCTTATTAACCCGTCTCTCTTGTGCCTCTGTTCTTGGCCTGCCAATTTGAAGATGCCAAACAAAGATGATTATTTCAACGCCAGCAGTCTGTAGAAATGTCTTCCTTTGCCTGTATTTTTCAAACCGAGAGGATCATTCTTGGCCCCTCATAAAAGAATGGTAGAGTGTTCGGGTCTAAACTTTTGTTTTGAGTTCAGACCAACCTTGTGTCTGCACCACGAACATTTTGATCCCGACGTTTAACCTCCTGGTTTACTTAACATTTCCTAAACGTAGTCATGACAGGGCTTTTTTGGGGGGGGGTCAAGTATTATTTTCCCTGCTGCGTTCTTCCTGCACCATAAGCACTGATCAGCACAAAATTCTGAGTATCAAAAAGTTGAAACAATGGTTCCATGGAGAAAACAGAATATACAGGGAAGTGGTGAGAGGACATTAGTAACTATTTAAAAAATAGATGCCTTGCTCTGATTCATAGTAGAAGGGCGGAGGCAGATGGCTTGGTTGAAAAACAAAACCAACAAATAGCTAACCAGTGTATCTGTGACAACTGCAGTTACCATGCAAGCTACATCCAAGGTGTGTTTCAGAATAGAAGCTAACAGAGCAGACCTTTTGTAATAAAAAATAAAAAAGTATTAAATGCATGCATTAAATACATCTTTCTCATATAGTAGTACATGGCCTGGTTTGTATAAAACATAAGCCCAAGTTTGAAACTAAAAAAGCTTTTTCCCTGGATTGGGCCACAACATGATATGTGCATCATTGAGACACATGTTATTTAAATTACATATCATAAATTGGTCAACACTAACACAACTTGTCAGTCAAAAAGGCATGTGTCTGTCGTAGACCCGAAAATAACCATGCACACACGACATGAGAACATGAGGACACAAGACACAGAAATTGATGAGGTTTGAATATATATTGTATTTGTTGCAACAGATACAGACATAAAATAACACACCACCTTAGCTAGTCCGTTCGGGATGGAAACCTTCAACCTCTTCCTAGCTCTCCTCCTCTATACTCTCTGTGCCAGATCATATATATACGCTTTGGCCTGGCGCTAAGACGACTGTCCTGTGCATGTCTTCTGAGGAGGGGCAAATGTGGACTTTGACCCCATGTTGTTTTTGTGACCTTATGTCCTGGAACTTTTGTGGATAACCTATGTCGAAACACATTGCGATAACATGTCCATATCCATGGACTTGCTGTGGCACACATATAAGATTGAGGACTCTGGCCTCCTCTGATTTCAGAGACAAACGATTCAAATTCAATGCTCCTTCTATTTTTGCAATCCCAACAAAGATGCTAGATAATATGTAGGTTTCTGATTGCTATTTAAAAAATTACTGGTAGAGATATTCTATGACGTAACAACCAAGCTGACAATAGGCTGTAAAGTTTAACAGGCAAAATACGTCTTCTATTAAATCAACTGTGATAGTCAACCAATTCATTAAATACTGTGATTAACCTATCTGATTTATGTACTGTATCAGTCTACAATTGCAGAATAAATATAGGCAATGGTATATAGAATATAAACAATTTGAAATAACGTTGGTTAAAATGTCCTTTGCTATGATAAACAAAAAATATGTATCATTATGTATCCCACAATGGCCATACATGGTAAGTGGAACAAAGAATCATCTTAGCTATGTTTTATGTCAATCTAACTTCTGAATGAAGGGCTTCAGCTTCCCTGTAACAATGTCATAACGTGGTATTTTTTCCATCAGGACTTTGGTCTGTTTAATTGACTCCATCTCCCCCCATGTCTTAATCATTAAATCTGCCATTTCTGTGGGGCCTGCTTTTTCCAGCCGCCCTTTATTAATGTCTGGTGTTAAAAATTTTAGCTTTTTAAACTCAGCCTCGTTAAGGTCTTCCAAAATATCACACAAAACCTCCTTCCAGTTCTCTTTGCTTCCTTTTCTTGTGTCAGTCATTTCAGTTCTTTGGACAGAAGTTTTCTCCTGCAACTGCTGCTTTATGTTAAGAGAGGACACTGCACATACATGGTCTTCGTGCACAGGCATATTCATACTGCTAGTGCTAGCTAGAGGATCCTGCCGTTGAGCTAATTTTTCCCTCAGATCTTTTATCTCCAGATCCTTTTCAATGCAGTTTCTACATTTCTGTTCTGCTTCATGGTTTAACAATAGATCTTTGTCTTTTATAATTTCTTTGAGTTTTTTTATTGTTTTATTGAGTTCCCCAATTTTACTCAGGTTTGATGAATTTTCACTTTCACTTTGCCTTAGTCTCCTGACGGTACAGTCTAGATTATACTGAAGCTTTGTTTTTGTTGTGGTAATCTCCAATTTTCTCTCCTCAGAATTTATCTGTCTGTCGTCTCGCAAGCGAAAATGAGCCAAGTCACTTTTAGAAATACATTCATCCAAATAATTAGCAAATTCTTCTCTGTGTCTTTTCTGTTCCTTTCTGTCTTTTTTAAAAACATATAATCTTTTGTCACATTTACCCACCAGGTCATTGATATCATTACTTAGGATGTGATCCTCAATGGACATTTCCTTCAATTTCTCCCCTCCGATGAAAAGCAACATAGTGTGATTCCAGAATTTCTTTGTAAATAGTTTTTCAAATGTCTGAAGTGTCTCCTCCCCAAACATGGAATATTTAGAACCAATGTCAATAACTAAAATAATGACATGTGGCCCTGGATTGATTAAGGTCTGTACACAGTACACTGTATCTTGTTTGAAATTATGTTTTCTTAAAAGCAAATGTTTGTAAGAGCCTGCTGTGTAAACTAGTCTGATGTTTTGATCACATAATACCGTATTAGACTCTTTATGTGTTTTGCAAAACTTTTTTGTCCAAAATGTGAATTTCTTTTGTCCAAGGATGAAGTTTGCGGCTCGGTTTTTTCCATCACCTCCGATCAGCACAATTCCAATGTCTTTGAATACGATATCTACTGAAGGAAGAAGATGATAATAATAATAACAATAATAATAATATTTTTTAATATCCTAAAAGATCAACATGAGGCAGTGTTTACTAAATGATCAAATGGCTAGTATATCCATATATTCACTATGATGTGTGTTTGTGTATGTGTCTCATCTGATTGGAACAAAGCTTCATGAGGTTTTTTCCCAACAGGGGATCTGAACACATACAAATTATTATTATAATATTCAAAACATTTGATCAGAAATAAAAGGCCATTGAAAAATGAATGGG
Organism: Aplochiton taeniatus; assembly: GCA_017639675.1. NCBI lineage: Eukaryota > Metazoa > Chordata > Actinopteri > Galaxiiformes > Galaxiidae > Aplochiton > Aplochiton taeniatus. The sequence continues at coordinate 10,851,517 of CM030188.1, read as the reverse complement.
AGAAAACTGAGTAGGAGAAGGTGAAGAGAGAACAAAGGAACATGTTCCTCCATCAGATGGATAACACCACCACTCCAAGCATGCTAACAGAACAACCATCTACAGCCATCACAAGGCCAAAGAAATCTCAAAACCAACAAAATGCAGTGCACATGCAAAATCACTTACTGGAAATCACGTGTATAAGCTCACCAAAAAACACACCCTGTAATGAGGGCCACGGGCCATACGTTTCGTTAATAAGATAACTGGTATAAATGCTATACATGGAGTTGATAAAAACCTATAATACAATCTCAGCTGATATTACATGTAATATGAGATTCACAAAGAGTTATAATGGCTCTTTCAATTTTGACTGGGAACACAAATGTAGGCAACATTAAAACAAACACAATACCAAGGTTAACCAATGTCATATACAGTACGGCCATTTTAAAATCTGTGCTTGAATTCTATCAAGTTGTAAACAACAATATGTAATATGCCAAATGAAAATAGTCATTAATTGCAGGTGTCATGGATAATGAAAGGGAAATATTTACTTAAAATGAATTAAGGACAGATAAAGAATGCGGTTCTGATTAGCCACTTACCAATACCATCATCTGTGTCGTCCAGTAATTTAGCTTTGTCTGTGGCATAGAAGACAAGACACATTTGAAACTGAGTGTGCTGTTAATGAAGTCCACAGGAATACATAGAATACAGCTTATGTTAAAAGAGAAGGATTGTGTTAGTATTGCATATTATGTTTGTTTTAATTATTTTACTCTCTTACCAAGTTGACTTTTTTTGTTTCCCATTTGCTATAACTCCTTGCAGGAAAAAAAGGTCTTCATGAGCCAAACTGATTAGCCAAATAGACATTTGCATCCATATAGTAAATACATATAATCATTTATACCATTTTGTTTAAAGTCTATTCTTCTGCGTTTTTTGTGCTCTTGAACTGCTCTGTCTCCATCTGTTTTCCGATTTTCTCTGATGGTTATTGTTGTAGAAAGTGACCGCCAAGAAATAGGACCCAAACGCTCGACTCTTGTTTAGAAATAACAGTCTTTACTAGGCAGGCAGGCAGGCAGGCAGGCAGGCAGGCAGGCAGGCAGGCAGGAAGGGACCCCCTCCCAAAAAAGAAAACGGGGGAAACTCACGAGACAGGAATGCTGGAGCAGAGACACAGAGGTACAACGAACTGGCACAGTAAATGTGTGTTGTTTGTAACTTGATAAGTAGTGCCCCTTGCCCTTAGATATTTGCCATCATGAAACCTTTGTACAGATGCAGTAACAGTAAAAACAAAAGCGAACAAACTATTTTAATCAACATGGTTAGAACCTTGAAATGATGTACAAAATAAATTCATAGATACTCGTTAACGATGAAAATATTTTTGAATAAAAAAGCTTTGCATGAATATCCTAATTTTGTAATTGTTACCATTGTAGAAAATAACATGTATACAACTATTAGCAAACCAGTACCTTGTGTATAAAGTTTGCATTCTCTCACGTTTCCCACATTTGTATGTTATTTTTGGGTATTGTGACTTGCCTCTAGCTTGTTTTAAGTATTTACGTTCCTTGTAGAGTAATAAGCATCATCATTGTCATTATTCTGCACTTGTATCTTTACTCCCAATCGTTGAACAACTTGGCTGGCAGAAAATATAAGTCCTCTATTGTTACTCTTAAAAGTTAGACTTGCAGCGGAATATATCCAAGGTGTGCTGTTAGTCTAAGGGCCCCTTAGCTTTGGTGGGAAAGCTTCCTGACTGAATGAAGTATCCGACTGTCACAGTCTTAATGCAATAAAGTCAGTAATTTCAAATGTATTAAGTTAATGTTAAGTCAGAAGTTTCACCATGTTTCTCCAATGTTTTTCAAGAAAGGCATCAGCTCTATTTCCAAATCCATACGTGGTAACTTCTTCAGGATGTCTCTTGTTATTGTTATGGAGAGTTTATACCCGTAATAATTCATTATTAACTTGGATAAATCTGTAGGGTCGGCAGTTTCCAGACGTCCAGAGGGGATCTTTGGATCGTATCTTTCACTGTAAAACTTGAATTGTTTAAGATCATCTGCACTAAGATTTGACAAGATTTTCAGAAGGTTTTCCCTCCAACCGTTTTGACGAGCCTTTTCCTCTTCTAATTCACTGAATTCTGAAAAAGGATACTTCAGGTTCAGTAAGGACATCCATGTCACCATTGACTATTTAATATAACAAGAACAGTACTTGACAAATAAGAACTATGAATATTCAGCTTTGTAAAGAAATGTACCTCTATAGTTATTTTAAAACAAAGCAAATCATTTTAAAGTATTGGCTCAGTGGGATAATATCATTACAAAAATATGAAAGTGAAAGTGCACAAACTTTCTGATATAACTGTGCCTTGCTTCACTTGATAAGACACAAACAGACTAGACTATACCACTGGTATCTTATTGATACAGTTGTAGACTAAACTTGTGTGGGCTTATAACTGAATGTGTAGTGCCTCTTTAGGGCTGTATGGTGAGGAGAGGCTGGCCATACACCTTTCTGAGAGCAGTACGGTCCAGACCGGCTATCAGCCTGGTAGACTGTGCTCTGCCCAAACAAGTTTCAAAATGTTGTGAAACATATTTACAGTAATGCTCCTCTGATTTCCTTTGCATAGAGGCCTGATAAAATCTCTCAAGCAGCCATCATTTGAGCGTTTCTCTTCACTTCTCTCTGTGTTCCCCCTGATCATGTGATTTCACATAACTCCTAGCAAGAGACAGACAGGGACAAGATTATCTCTTAAACGACTCATTTTATGACCATCTTAGTTAAGCATTAATGGACGTTCGGCAATAATCACTGCTGGATCGTGCGAACAGGCATGCAGCATAATAATCATCAAATCATAGGTTTGTTCTCAGCGTATAAAGCAATGCTGTATTTTTTCAGCTGTATAATCATTAAGATGGCTTCCCACAAACAATCAAAAACTATAAAAAAAATATGGCACCTCTTTAAAATATGTATAATTTGGAAATAGAACCATACTTATATATAGTAAAAAGGTCGAGTAAAAGATCTTAGTTCATTAGATCTATGAAACTTGGGTATGATTTCATTATGTGGTGATGGGGCATGGTTCACCAAAACCATTGAACTATTTGGACGTTCTTAGCATTAGCAACTCAGTAACTGCACGTTGTAAAGGACATTTTCAGGTTTATGCAGAAAACAACTTGAACATCCACTAGGATGCCCAAATTTGGCCCTTACAACGTCTGGGGGTGAAAAGCTATATGACCAGGTCAGAGACACACCTGCTTTGATCACACTGGAATATAGAACAACAAATGTGAGTGAAAGTGTTTTACAGTGTAAGAGAAAGGATGCAAACACACAGCTACATTCACAAAAGCACGCACACCGCCGCATGTAAACACCCACAAAAACACGCACACGCACACGCACACGCACACGCACACGCACACGCACACACACACTCACACACACACTCACGCACACACGCACGCACGCACTCACACACACACACACACACACACACACACACACACACACACACACACACACACACACACACAATATTACACCCCTAATCGAAACGTTCTTTGAAAATAGAATTGTGATAGAGAATGAGTCAATATAACTAAATGCAGCATTCCAGTTAAACCAAAACGCAAGACATAAGATTGAGTCATAAAAAAATATAACTTTGAGTAGCTTGTAAGATGGAATTAAAGCAGTTTGCCTCTTTGTTTTTTTTCAGATGATTATATTTTTCCAGGTTCCGTGCAAGAGACGACCCGGGTATAACAGCTAGAATTTAAAATCTAAACAAACATAACATACAGATAACATCTGGTTGTTGAAGATGATGCATGTTTTTTAATTATTTATTTTGATAGCGTGTTGACAGTCTCTAAAAGCTCTCTGTTGTATTTAAGCTTGAACATACCTTGGCTGCTCAAATTCAAACTAACTTAACATTTTATAGATGCATACTTTTTACACGACAAAAGTGGCACACAGTATTTGCAATTCCAGTTGCAATCAGCACAAACTGAACATTAATAATCCCAAAAGGTTATTGATTTTATCAGAGTTTGCAAAAAAATTATAACGATTTAAGATAACATAAGGTTTTTACTGTAATAGCGAATGTGATGATTTTCTGTGAGTGTTTGCAGCATACTGCACCACAGTCACATAAAATGCACTCCTACACACAAAGGTTTGTTTACGGTACAAAATCTGTGAAGACATGCATTTTTCTCGAAATCTTTCTCGGTCTCCTTTGCTTTCCAGAAGCCTGTTGTGTGCAAACAAACTTAAAAGTATGCTGCTCGTTCCTATCTGTTACTTTCTACCCCTCCTTGCTCTGGTTTCTCCTGACAGTTGTTTTTCATTACCCTTTGTAACTGACGTGTTGTTGGACTGTATGTGCGCATATATTACTTTTAGTTTAACACAGAAGAATGACGTTTTTCTAAACCATATTCCACGTTCACATCTATATTTCACATTTTGCACACGCACCAGACACATACAAATAGACACACCCAAATGGATACCTTAATTTAAGGGTTCATTTGTCATATCTTAACCACATATTCAACGCTCCCCTGATTGTCTGATAAAACCTCCCAAGCTGTAAGGTCTCTTCCTTCTTCAATGCTTATGTATTTCCTATTTCAAGTCTTCTATGTATTCCTCTTGATTATGTGATGTATCTTGACCACTTGCAAGATACACAGCCATGCACAAATGCAACTGAATGATAATGAAACTACTTCTTTGTCTACAGAATGTATAAAGCAATGATAGTAACAATGGAAAAAAAAATAACTTTCACAGCTGGGCAATGGCAAAGATGGTGTCACAATAATAATGAAAAACTATCAAAAAATGACGACAAACTCTTTTTAATATCTTTTATAAGATATTTATTACCGAATATAACAGTATGTGAAAAATGGCAAAGAGAACTATGGTAATTTAGCTTTAATTATAAGTAAATGTACTTTATAATGTCATTATAAAAATGTTGAAAGTGCACATAACAATTTGGACATAACTGTGCCACACGTCACTTGATAAGACACAAACAGACTAGACTATAACACTGGTATCTTATTGATACAGTTGTAGACTAAACTTGTGTGGGCTTATAACTGAATGTGTAGTGCCTCTTTAGGGCTGTATGGTGAGGGGAGCCTGGCCATACACCTGTCTGAGGGCAGCACAGTCCAGAGTGGCTATCAGCCTGGTAGGCCCTGCACGTCTGGGGGTGAAATGCTCCGACCAGGTCAGAGACGCCCCCGCTGTGATCACGCTGGAATGCAGAAACAAACACACATGTTAGTGGAAGAGTGTTAACCAACTCTATCAAAAGGATGCACACACACACACGCACACACACACACACACACACACACACACACACACACCACACACACTACACTACAACATTACACTCCTAAACCCCCTTTTTGGCAGGTGATAGCTTGTGATATACGCTTGTTACTGTCTCAGTTCAGTAATAAAAACAGTGAGCAAAGAGTTAGGGAGGAGAAGGAGGGGGAACAGCATAACTAATAAAAGTGGATCAACAGACACACAAGCAATACAAGCCTATGCATTATGTTTCATTCATTAACATTTCACTTCGTGACTCTAACCTATTTAAGTGTTATCATTGCTTACCTGCTCTGTCATAAACCTTTTGAGCTTTTTTTTTTACTGCACCAACCTACTAAAGCTAAATTAAGTGCTTGGATGTCTGAAAAGCGCTATAAAAATTTCATGAATTATTATTATTATTATTAAAGCATGTTTTGCCCTGGAATGCATTGACGTGCTGAGACACTGCACCACTCCTACTAAAGCATCATTTGGTGAAACACTCCACCACTCGCCTGTAGTGTTTGGACACGGGTGGCATGACGCCCGCCCCCTCCATTCGCACGTAGACGTTCTCCAGGTTGTAGCTAAAAGGGTTGGTGAACTCCATTGTCACCATCATCTCCTCGCTCACCTTGGCCAGTCCGGAGACCTACGGGTACACAGAAAATGTAAGTCACCGCGAAAAAAAAACATGGCCATTCGTGGTAGGGGAGGAACTGGTTTGACTCCCTAGCTTGTGTTTATCCGTTCATTTCCTTCACTTTTAAGTTTGAGAGTTGAAAATGATGTACGTGACTTGCAACAGACCTTCATAGAGAGCTTGCGGTAAGTGATTGACCATGTCAAGGTTGAAACTTCAAATCGTTTCAGCACTCTGTCTATTGCTACCACAAACCTTGAGAGAGAGTTTGGGCATGTGCAGGATGACCTCTCTCATGGCGGTGACGATCTGTCCGGTCTCCTTGACCTTCCCAGTGACGATGAAGTGGAGGTTGGCCTGCTCCACCAGCTGTCTCATGTAGTCCTTGGATCGTACCTCCACCACCTCCTTCTTACCTGGGGAGCACAACAGACAAACAGTATCGTTTTTATTTACGGTTGATAATAACATTGGAATGTGTACGCCGAGTTATGAGTAAGTAGAGGAGTATGGGAGTTGAACTGCTTTTTGTTGGCTGTGTCTCTTTAGGTTTACATTATGTGAATCACACAACACACAACACACACGCACACACACACACACACACACACCCTTATTCGGTTCCAAGGTCACCCTGGGAGTCTTGAACAGGAACTCCGAGCTGTTGACTCCGGTGTAGTACACCACACTGCCGCTAACATACAAATCCGTCACGCGACGCTGGCTGCTCTTGTTGCTGAACTCCAGGCTCAGCTCAAAGTCCTCGCCCACCGACACCTCCAAGGCAGATATGACCAGGTCCACGTCCGCCTCGGGCGGGCTCGACTTCTCTCGCTGGCAGCCGTATTCCTCCGCCTTCTCCAGGACCGTACGCTCCTCACTGCTGCCTGAGGTGAGACAGGACGGGGACAAAAATACTTTAATCAGACAGACAGTCACCATTTAGGCATCACCTCTACGGAGACAAGACAGCAAACGTTGTTCTTCAAAAACAAAACAAAAATATTGAAGACTTTAATCAGACAGTCACCATTTAGGCATCACCTCTACAGAGACAAGACAGCAAACGTTGTTCTTCAAAAACAAAACAAAAATATTGATTATTAGTTGAATATATATACATATCTCTCATCCATTTTCATTACGTTTAGCGTGTAGGAAACAGGACATCAAGCAGTTAGCCTTGAACAATAAATGCACTTTTTCATTTATTTATCCCGGTGGCGACTTAAGAAGAATATTAAAAGAAATGTAAAGCTTTAACTGGTAAGTGAAAATATTCCCTGTTACCAATTTGATAGAAATCCTATCTCACTAACATGTATAGTGAGGATTTATCAGCGTTATCTATACAAACAATGTAAGGGTGTTTCTTCACAGGCTAAAACAAAGTACTTATCATTTTGGTAGTTAGAATATTTTGTGCAGTCATCAAAAAGTGTCATTTCTTTAAACTTTATATAACTTTTTTTTTGAAACTCAATCACTCAAAGTCCAATAATACAATCAAACATATGTATAAACCATGTATAAACTTTTAGAGTGATGTGGTGGATGTGACAAGATTTCTTTTAAAGAGGAGCTCCTGTGTGTGTCCTTCCTGTTCCCTTCTTTCATCAGCTCACCCTCAGGGAACTTGTACTGGTCTGTGATGTTGCGGCGAGTGTCCTGGCCCGGGGATTTGGTGAGAACCATGCGGCCCACGTGGGCGGTGTTCACCTTGACGGGCACCGTGGTTCCATCTCTGCTCCGCGAGTAGAACACCACGTCACTGTTCACCTGGAAACAAAACCATCATGAGGCAACAACGTTGGCCAACTTGTGTAGTACTGTTTCATAAAGCCATTTGTTCTTGTAAACTCAAAGATTTGATCCACACATAGCTTCCTGTTGATGTTTACCTCAGCAAATACAAAGGCGGCGTCAAAGGGGAAGCAAATCTGTCCATGCTTGATGGCCTGGACTGACGCTGGGCCACACCTGAACATACCTGAAGGAATCATATCACGATCGTTACCTTCTTGTTTCTGTGTGTGCACTTGTGAGTGTTCATGTGAATGTGAGTGTTTATGTGTGTGTGTGTTTTGGAAATAGTGTACTTGTGGAGGGAGCCAGTGTGAGCTCACCATCGCTGGTCTCCTGAGGTGTGGAGTCCACAACCTGCCAGCCACCAAAGCCTGTGGGGAGATCTGGTCTGCTCATGAAGCACTCATTCCAGCAATGGTAGTTCCTGATGCCCAACAAACAGAAAACTCAAGTACCACAGCGTAATATTGATATACATCGCATAAGATGTGCACCACATGTGATAATAAAAACAGCAATGTCAACCCTTTTTGTTTAAGTGTGCCAGCTAGAGGGTTCCGTGTACCAGATGGAGTCCCTGGTGCGCTTGCGGTCCACCCTCCCGTTCTCGTCCAGGATGATGTCCGTCTTCAGGTTGCCGTCGTTGTCGTGGGCGGAGAAGAAGTTGGTCACCACCCTGGACGGAATGCCGAGGCAGCGCAGGACTGCGAGGAGAGACAGTAAAAAAAAAAAAAACTTTTCACGTGACAACTAGATGACGCAGGTTAGCACTGGAGCACTTGAAAAACATCTTAACACCGTGTCCGAGCCAGTTTCCCAGAAACCGTGTGCGAGCCAGGATCCCCCACACTGGGTCTCACCCACTAATCCCCAAACTTGTTCTGACCCAACAATCCCCAAACTGTCTGACCAGATATTCCCAAAGCTGTGTCTGAGCAGACATTCCGAATGCTGTGTGTGTGTGTGTGTGTGTGTGTGTGTGTGTGTGTGTGTGTGTGTGTGTGTGTGTGATCTCACAGGTGTTGAAGACGGCGGCGTAGACCCAGCACTGGGCGTAGCACACGGGCGTCTTGCTGCTGCTGTAGTTGAGCAGGATCTCGGTGCTGCCGGTCCAGGAGGTGGGGGCCACTCCATAGGTGTAGTCGCCGCTCCAGTTCCCCACCAGCACGCCGTTGTCGTCACGAGAGTTCAGCTGCTCGGGGGCAAGGGGGCAGAATGGCGTTTAATGACAGTGCTAATGTGAGACGGATCGGGTGGAGGTTCGATGACAAGGGAGGTGAAATCATGCCTGGGATTTGTTGGGAAATGTTACTTTTTGTGATTGTATTGGAAAGATTTAGTCTTTTATGTGTTGTTATTGTATCCTACTTTTTCTATTCTGATATCTAATTTACCATTAGCACTATTTAAGTAAGAAAATTACTGAATGTACTTTTCTTCCGCTGAATGGTATTTTGATATAGTCTGTAATATGTAAATGTATCATTATTTTTGCCTTCCCATATATTAGTTTAGTGTGTGCCCACTACCCACCATAGCCGAGGCAATCCTGGCCACCTTGATAACATCTCCTCTATTGGTGATGGGCATCTCAGCCTTGTCCATGATGAACAGACAGGCATCCAGGACACCGTAGTCAAACTGAAAAAAAACACATAATAATAAAAAAAAAGATAAAGTGGCAAACTTCTTACCAAGGAAACCCCAGTAGAAAAAAAGAGAAAGGATGAATTTAAAAGCAGTGCTTATTATTTGGAAAAATAGTGCAGTGACATAATGGGCATGGTTAGCGTTGTTTTCTGTCCTGTCGTACCTGTCCGTAGTTCCAGTGTCTCTCGGCCACGTCGTCAAAGGAACCGTGGTATATAATTCCGCTCTCGTTCAGAACACACTCCGCCTTCTCCTCTTCATCGTCCAGGAACACTGCATCAGCTGGTGGGGAAGTGGAGGAGGGCACGGTGGACATTAAACCAAGTTATTAAGATATGAAATAACAAATGGTTTTCTTACATTTATTAAATCAACGAAAAGCAGGGAATAAAGCGTTGAATCAATCAAACAAAAAGGGCAATGAGTATTAAAGACCGGAAAAAAAAGCACGTTTTGTATGCAGACTCTCTTTTGAGTGAAAGGTCAAAAGACACCCAGATTGTTTTTTAGCCAGACAAACCTTCAGCCCAGGGGTTGAAGAGGACGTACACATCCTGACTAGCATCCCTCCTGGTCCTGCGGATGCCGTAAGGCGTCACCACGGCGATGAACATCCTGTACCTTCCCACGATGCAGTCCGGTGCAGGGGTGATCCCCATGGTAACCACGTTGTCAGAGGTCTCCAGGACCCGGCCGACCCAGGGGCTCTGGCGCTCCCTGGTGGGGAACACCGGCATGTAGGTGCCCTTGCTGTATTCGGGGCTGGAGCCTTTCATAAGGAAGAGAGAGAGAGAGAGAGAGAGAGATACAGAGGGAGAGAGAGAGAGAGAGAGAGAAATACAGAGGGAGAGAGAGAGAGAGAGAGAGAGAGAGAGAGAGAGAGAGAGAGAGAGGGGTCAAACAAGAGTAGTAAAAAGAACCCTTGTCTCACTATAGCCAACCAGCCAAAGTGGCAGCAGAGAAATAACTCCCTTTTAAAGGACTAAAAGGTTAGAAGTTTCAATTTAAACGTTTCTTATCACATGGGAGGATTTGCGTGGTCCTGTGTATGTTATGTGCATGACTATTCGCTAAAATGGAGGCCCTATTGTATGCTGTAGCTTATTGGTCTTATGTGAAGCTTTTCAAAAACAGGCAAGCTCAGCTGCTCACCGATGACAAACTCCACTGCGAACTTGTCCTGGTCGGGTTTGTAGGTCCGGTCGAAGGTGATCTTCACCTGGAACTCCTGAGCCCTGCGTACGATGAGGAAGTCGCTGGCATACAGGCCCGTGTGGTGATGCTGCTTGTTGACCTCCTCTGGCCTCTTCAGCATGTTCACGTCCCAAATGTCCAGATACTCTGACAGGGCCGGGAGAAGAGAGAGAGAGAGAAAGAGAGAGAGAGAGAGAGAGAGAGAGAGAGAGAGAGAGAGAGAGAGAGAGAGAGAGAGAGAGAGAGAGAGAGAGAGAGAGAGAGAGAGAGAGAGAGAGAGAGACGGGGGGTGTTATCTTTGGTTTCATTGTTTGGGCTTCGGTAATGCTTTTTTCTATTGAATTCCATTGCAATACATTGCATTGCTTCGCTTTGCATTGCGTTGCGTTTAATGGCAACCGAAAGAGCAAGGGAGAATGTCGGTGGTGTCAGAGACACAAAGAGTTATCTTGATAGAAAGAGAGGAAGGAGGTGGAGTCAGAGACACAAAGAGTGATGGATGCATTTCCAGCCATTCAACCCATGTCATGATGTCTGCATGGTGCTCTATGCTGATAGTGGTGTGTCAAGGCTGGGCCTAGGAAGTGTCTGGCTTCATGCGGTTATCCTTTTTAGCCGTTCATGCTTCAATCTCTTGTCCAGTGAAAACTCTGTCCATGTGGTGACTGATGGCGTGTTATCTTCACCTACCAGTACGTTATGCTACCATATTGGTTTTGCTCTGTTGCTCTGTTTGTCTTTTTTCCTGCTCTCTCTTTCCCTCTGTTTCTTTTTTTTCAGTTTCTGTCATGAACTTTGTATTGCTCTCTGTCTCTCATTTTATTACACACACACACACACACACACACACACACACACACACACACACACACAGACAGAAACAGACACACGCACACACACACACACAAACACACACCCTCTCACCCGTCAGTGGTGGAGGACCTCTTGGCAGTAGGCCAAAGGGCTCAAATTCTGGTATGTCTTCACCGTCCTCGTTGGAGCTGGAGATGGGGGTGACCGTGCGGCCGCGGTGGGACACCGGGGGAGGGGGTCCGGCGGGGGCCTGAGCAGGTGTGGCCTCTGGATCAGACATGGTGATGGTAGTGGAAGGGGCTTGATGTCTCCTTACAGAACATGGCAATGAGAGACAACCCAACAGGAAAGTAAGACTCACTCTTGCCATACTGTGAAATTAGTGAAAAATAAAAAATACAAAGAGAAAACGGCAATTCAAAGCATTTGATTTGTCATGATGTGTCAAGATATCACAGGAGACTCTCCAAGATTTTTTGCGGCGCAGAGTGAATTCTTCTCTCATCCAAAACAGCTGTTCAGAGGATCCGCAGGATCAACCGTAACCATAAAAACGGTCTTAGGGTAGTGTGTTCCTGTGTGTGCATGTCTCTCTGTATGTGTGTTTCTGTGTCTGTCTCTGTGTGTGTTTGTGTGTGTGTGTGTGTGTGTGTGTGTGTGTGTGTGTGTGTGTGTGTGTGTGTGTGTGTGTGTGTGTGTGTGTCTGTGTCTGTGTCTGTGTCTGTGTGTCTGTGGGTGTTCTTATGTGTGTATGTGTGTTTGTCTGCGTGTGCGTGTGCTTGATTGCTTGTGTGTTTGCGTGAGTGTGTGTGGCTACTGCCTAGATAGATGCATTCAATTAAAAGATGATGACAGAAACTATGACAAAAAGCACATGAAACAGCTTTCCAATTAATCTTTGAAGGTTTAGCATAAAGGATTTTGCTGAATGAATGTAATGTATTAGGACATCTACAAAACTGTAAACTAGGGAACAAACTAATAAAGTTGGGGTTCTGTTAACAAAAAACAGATCAAAATGTAATTGTAGGAACTGCCGCCATAGCCATGTGGTTTGCCAAATTGAATCCACCCCCTGTCTTTTCATCCATATTGTAAGTCGTTAATCCTAACCTAAACCAGCCATCAAACCTCCCCTACCAAGCATCCCATGGGGTTCTGCATAACGTAGAACACGGAGCAGAGGCCTTTTATAGCTGTAGCAGTTATGTAAGAGTGTGCTAGGGGGGATTTAACCATTACATGTACAATAGTGTTTTTCATCAAATCTAAGTGCCATGTAATACGTCAGCTTTGGGGTACAAACACCTTTTTTAAGCAAAGGGGTGTTGCCTGGTTTGGGTGTGCGCTGGTCAGGGAGACAGGTCTGGGACAGTCTTTGGCCCATGTTGGATAGGTGAGTCATATTTTTGAGCACAGTGGAAGAACTGTTTGCATGTCAGGTCTGCACACGCGCGCGCACGTGCACCGGGGGCGGACGGACAAGTGTCCACACGCCAAACAGACACACACTCCAAACAGATACACACTCCAAACAGACACACACTCCAAACAGATACACACTCCAAACAGACACACACTCCAAACAAATACACACTCCAAACAGACACACACTCCAAACACATAAACACTCCAAACAGACACACACGTAGACAGACACAAACAAGAGTCCTTTCTAAAAACACAAGTTTGGCAAATGCTGACACAGGAAGAATTTCCGGAGCAGACCGCACGTTTTTATAGTTGCTTTTTGGGGGAGTGCCCAAGAGTTTTCTGCACGGTGGTTGTGTTGATGCCATGTTAAAAAAAAAAAAATCTACAATGAATTAGTGGGAATTAATATTCCCCGCTGGCAAAAACATAATACGTCACTGCTTTGATAGTACTGCACAAACACACAAATGAGCATATACATTTAATTATTTTAAAAAGACAAATACATTTATGTATTTACACACTGATGCTTTGTCGAACTTTGAAAAGGGATTAGCCACTAAATATGGATTACACAATAGAACGGATGGTATCATGAAAGGAAAGGGAGTCAGGAAATTTCACCATATGACAAAATAAGAATGCAATGCCATTTCAGATGATAACTTCTTGTGTTGTAAGAAACTTCAAACTTCCCATTATGGACCTGTGAGGTTTTCTCTCAGATTACAGCCCTACTTGATTAGAGTTTTATATAAACAGTCATCCTCTGAAAATATCCTTCCATGCAATTGGCTGTTCATATGAGAAATCTAGTGATCGTGTTCACGTTTAGATTTTAAAAGAATATTCCATGTGATCAACACACTATTCACCCAAACCCTCCCAAACGTTAATCCATTGCAGAGTATTGTTAGTGGAAAAACAACAAACAGTTTGCTTAAGGTACAACTATATGTGTCTCTGGGGGGCGTCATAAAACCCATCACTGCTCCCTCGGAGAAGACACTGAGAGAGCTCTAACTTGGTGCTTACCTGCTGTGGAAGTGGAAGGGAGAGAAGCTGCAGTGTGCTGGCTGGAAAGGGCTCTGTCTCTCTGGCAGGCTGGCTGCTGCTGCTCGGCCCAAGACAGACCCTGCCGCCGCTTATATACAGCTGCAAGGAAGTGCAATCCAGGGGGAGCATGTGTGTGTGTGTGTGTGTGTGTGTGTGTGTGTGCGTGCGTGCGTGCATGTGTGTGTGTGTGCGGGTGTGGGTGTGTGTGACGATGCACATGTGCGACGATGTGTGTGTGTAAGAGTGATGGTGGGGGGGATGACAGAGTCTGTTTTAGCTGAGTCTTTTGAGAGTCTGTTAGAGTATATGTGTGTTGGTGTGCAAGTGTGAGAGTGTGTTTGTGTGCATTGAGGCATCGTTTGTTTATTTTGTCTGTCTGTGTGTGTATACATGCGCACGCGCCTGTGTGAATGTGTATGTGTTTGTGCACTTGCAAGTATGTGTGTGTTCGTTTACAAGTTTGAGTGACCGGCTGGGTACAGACGTCTGTTTGAGCTTAGTAGCAGCGTGAGGATTCTGGCGTCTCTGTTTGACAGATAGTCGAGGCGAGCCAGCAGCTCAAGTTCCCTCATAATAAAGTGTGATTCTCACTGCTGCTGCAGAAGCTGAACTGTCAAATATAACATAGTATGACATCAACATCGTAGTATGTTGGCACTACTTTTCACATGAAAGTGGACATTACACTGTTCCTGGGGAGATTAGAACTTACTTAGAGTCATATGTGGGATATATTTTTGAAGTTGAAACAAAACAGTTGCTAGAAATTTGAAAAGAAAAATTAAGTTTCAATGTTGCAAATGAAATATGTCAATTCGGGGGAGTCCACAAACAAGGGCTTGGTTGTGTTACCCTCTCTTCAAATGAACAGGAAAGGGTGAATCATAGGGGGTGAGCTAATTCATGTACGTATATGTGTGTCAGTGTGCTTTTATGGGTGTGGTATTGCGTGTGTGTGTGTGTGTGTGTGTGTGTGTGTGTGTGTGTGTGTGTGTGTGTGTGTGTGTGTGTGTGTGTGTGTTTGTGCCCGTGGGTGTAAGTGTGTGTGTAAGTGTAAGTGTGTGTGTAGCGTTGTACAGGAGTACACACTGAACCATGTGTGCAGCAGTAAGGGCCGCCAGAAAGACACGATGTAGAAAGAGAGTAATTGCTCACGTTAGCAGTGTGGCTAGATGGCTGATCTCTGCCAATGCCACTTACATAAGCTGTCGTGAAATGCACACTGACTCCAAGTCATATAAGTTTATCCTCTTGTGATTAACCTTAACTTTCCTTAGAAGGTTTCCTTAGTTTGTATGGACTTTTGTGAATTTGATGAATAAATAAATGTCTAGATGCATAATTCTCAATCTTCATTTATTGAGAGTGAATGTAACGTATAGTTTGAGTGGTACAGAGGTGAAAGAAATATAACCAGACATCTTAATACCATACAATGACTACTTTGAGTCACAGAAAGAAAGTACCATCCATAACCACAGGGCCTCAGACTCACTGCAGCACCAACCACAAAGTTTTTCCTCATTGCCAACATCTGTATGTGCATTTGTGTGTGTTTTTATGAACAATTGGATAATCCCACAGTACATGTGTGTGTGTGTGTTTGTGTGTGTGTGTGTGTGGGGGGGGGGGGCACTGCCCAAGCATGCCTACAGTCTTTGTGTGTGTGTATGTATGTGTGCTTGTACTACCTGTTTGTGCACACACATGCATGCAGGCGCACAGGTTGATGCGAATGTGCTTTCTGAACGCACATGGCACCCGGGTCTCTTTCCTGTGCTACAAAATGAGGATGTTACCGAAAACCACAGGTTGGTCACATGACACTTTCTGTGTTCCGCTGCGCTGTGTGTTCCGATTCGAGTACTCTTCAGTAGGATGCCTCGATCGACACGCGTACCGTTGTGCAAGACAACGTCAGGAAAGCTTCTCTAAACTATAACAGGAACCAAAAAGAGGAAGAGGAAGAGGAAGGGAAGAGAAGTTGACGGAGGGCAGATGGAGTCAAAGGGTGAAAGTTGCCGTCCTAACGCCGTCGTCTCAAACGGTGGTGAGTTCAACGTACATTTTCTGTTCTAATAATGTTAGCTTTCCGAATCACTATTTAGTTTTATCCTTGTGGTAGACTCATGTTGCAGGTAGCAATGAGAAACTATTGATCAGGTTTGGATAACTACCTAAATGAATAGATGAATAACTTGTATTTGACTCACTACGTACTCCACGAATCTCACACCTTTTTGGGTGACACATAGTGTTAAAGAAAGCTTCCAATGTAAATGGCCCAAATGACTCCTTTCAAGACCTTTCAAGACTTTTAAGAAAAACACATTCATTTGGTAGTAAACTATTTCATTTCTTATCTTTCTTATATCTTTCACTCTTTGTGTCATTCAGCTTTTGAAGTGCGGTGCACTGAGGAAGTACTCGTCCCTTTCTTCACAGATGACAGTGTGCAGGCCGTGATGGATAAAGAAGAGTTGCCGTGCCCACACAGCGCTCCCCTTCTCCCAGAACTTGGACTGGTCCTGCTTGGCAGGAAAGGAGCAGGGAAGAGCGCCGCAGGCAATACCATTCTGGGAGGATTAGGGGGGTTCGAGAGCGGCAAGCCCACCGAGGAGTGTGTGAAGAGGCGAGGGGATGTATTGGGCAGGCGAGTCACTGTGGTAGACACCCCCGGCTGGGAGTGGTACTATCCGCTCAACAGCAGTCCCGATTGGGTGCGGCGAGAAACCTTACGCAGCGTGACCCTCTGCACTCCCGGCCCCCACGCTGTGCTCCTAGTGGTACGCTCCTGTGCTTCGGTGACGGAGGCCTATACAAGCCAAATCGAGGAGCACCTGCAGCCACTGGGGGAGAGAGTGTGGGACCATACCATGGTGCTGTTCACCAAGGGGGACGAACTGGGCTTGGCCGCCATGGAACAAAGGATCCAATCGGGTGGTCCAGCCTTCCAGAACCTTCTTGGGAGGTGTGGGCAACGATACCATGTCATAGACAACCGGGACAAAGGGGAAGGCTCCCAGGTCAGTGACCTGCTGCGTAAGATGGAGGACATGGCACAGAGGAACGAGGGAGGAGGACATTTTAGGGCCGACATGGTGCTTCTGGGCCTGGAAGAGGACGGGAAGAGGAGAGCGAGAGAGCGGAGGAAGAAGCAACGACAGATGGAGGCGCAGACACAGAGAGGGGCCATAAGAGCTGCCCTCATGAGTGAGTTCCTTCAAAAAGTTATTTGGTAGTTTCCTCTTTCTGTAATTTTTGACTAGAACTTTGCAGAATATATATCGTACATATAGCTTCAACAAAGGAGTCAAGTAATTAGAAATGAAGAAAAATGCATTTACACTATTTGGTGATCACTTGACAAAATGTTAGAAAGAAGGGAATTCTAAGAAAATATCAGTAATAGTTGAGGAAAGTTTTTACATAAAGCAAAAAACGTTGTTAGAATGACATGAAGACAGTATCTACACCGACAACAAATTGCCACAGTGAAGCATAGCACATCAGACGGCGAGAACAGACACAGTACAGTTTGAGACTACAGCGTGGCCAGTCCAGATACAGCGTATGAAGCGTGTCCTTTCCTCCCTCCAGACGACGGCTCCCCCTCCTCCGAGCTGGCCGGCCGCCAGTCGTTCTCCAAGGGCTCCCGCCGGCTGCCCGAGCTGAGGCTCCTCCTCCTCGGGGAGCGCGAGACGGGCAAGAGCTCGGCGGGGAACACCATCCTGGGCGGCGGCGGACTCTTCCGGACGGCAGTCGTGACGGAGGCGTGCGTGCGGCAGCAGAGGGAGGTGGCCATGAGGCTGGTGACGGTGGTGGACGCCCCGGGCTGGGAGCGAGGCGTGGCGGGGCCCACCCCGGAGAGGGTGAAGCGGGAGCTGGTGGGCAGCGTGGCCATGTGCCCGCCGGGGCCCCACGCTGTGTTGCTGGCCCTCAGGGTGGACACTCTGGTCAGCGCCGGCCCGGTGAGGGAGCACGCCGAGCTCTTGGGCGAGGGGGTGTGGCGGCATGCCGTCCTGCTGTTCACCCACGGAGACCAGCTGAGGGAGGGGGTGGGCATCGAGCAACACATCCAGGCCGGAGGCAGGGACCTGCAGTGGCTGGTGGAGAAGTGTGGGGGCAGGTATCACGTACTCAGCAACGTGGACGCTGGAGGGAGGGTAGGAGGTGGGGCAAAAGGTGGAGGCACGCAGGTGACGGACCTACTGGAGAAGGTGGAGAAGATGGTGGCAGGAAACAGGTGTGAGGCCTTCTCAGGGCTGGTGCAGGAGGTCAGAGAGCTCAGCAGTCAGAGGAACCAAAGGTTCAACCAGCGCCTTAAGGAGCTGGGGGACAAGGTGCTCCGACAGGAGACGGACCTGAAGAGAATCTGGGAGAGAGAGGCGAAGAACATGAGGTGGTTCTTCGACAGGAAGAAGAAGGGCAAGTCGCCCGGGAAGACGGAGGTCGAGAGAGAGGAGGGGGACGACGGGGAGAGACGGAGCGGCGAGCGGAAGAACGAGATGAGCGAGCTGGAGGAGAGGATGACCTGGCTGACGGAGGACAAGGAGAGAGAGATCCAGGATCTGAGCGCGGAGAACGACAGAGTCATCGCCGCCCTCCACCAGAAAAGCAGAGAACGAGAGGAGGGGGCGATGAAACTGGAAGACAAGGAGAGAGAGATCGACGAGCTCAAAGAGAGGATCGACGAGCTGCACCTGAAGCTGCTCGACCTTGAGAGTGTCGGCGTGGAGAAAGAACGAGACAGAGGAGAGAGGGAGGAGGAAATGAAAAGAATGCTGCAGGCACAGAGAGGGGAGTCAGAGCAGTTACAGAAAAGGATGGAGCGGGAGGAGAAAGAAAAGGGGGAGTTGATTGAGGCGGTCAAAGCCTTACACGGAGAACTGTGTGTGTCCAAGGAAGAGTCTGAAAAGACACGTACACACCAGGAGCGAGAAGAGACCAGAAAACTGCAGCAGAAGGAGAGGGAGACAGCAGAGATGAAAGAGCGCCATGGCGAAGAGATGGAGAGACAGGTGCGCCAAATAGAAAGGGAGATGCAAGACATGAAACTTTCCTTTGAAAAAGAAACGGAGAGAAATGTACTTGAGAGGGCCAAAGCAATGGAACGCACGACCCTGCACCGTAACATGGAGATGGAGTCGCTTCTGTGCGAGAAGGAGGCCATGAAACGGCAGCACGCGGCGGACATGGAGAGACGCACGCAGGAGAGAATAAAAGAGGTCGAGCTCATCAAACTGCAGACAGAGAGCGAGAAGGATAGAGTAGTTAACGCAATGAAGAGAGATATCGAAGGGATGAAAGGTCAACACCAACAAGAAATGGAAAATGTCCGGCAAGCAAAGGAGAGGGATATGGAGGAGGTGCAACGAGGGCATGAGACAGAAAGGGACAGAATATTACAGGCAAAAGAGGAAGAAAAGAGAGGGATGATCTTTCATCACAAAGAAGAGATGGAGCGAAAAATTAAAGAAAAAGAAGAACAGATAGAAGGACTGAAAGAGTATCAATACAAAGAATTAAGGGGGCAAAGTCAGACCGCAGAGACAGAGATAGAAAGAATGAAGTTGCAGATTGAGTCCATTGAAACAAAATGGAGGGATGAACTGAGACAAAGGGACGATAGGGATGCAATCGAAATCAACAAGCTGCTAGCAATAATTGACATGAAAACTCAAGAAATATCACAGGCATGTGAATTACGTTTAGAAAGAGAAAGAGAGATTGAGGAAGTGAAGAAAAGAGGCACAAACTATGTGAAAGAAATTGAACAGCTTAGAGAAAATTCACGCCGTGAGATGCTGCAATTACAGCTGCAACATACAGAGCATGAAAAGGAGAGAGACTCCAAAACATTGGAAAAACTACACGAGAGAGAAGCAGAGATCGAGGATTTAAAACGGAAGACCAGAGAAAACGACAACGAGATTAGTTCACTTAGGCAAATTATCGAGCAGACAAAAAATGAGCTGAAAAACCTGACAACAAAGATGGAGAAGGAAATGACAAACATGATTCAGGTTTATGAAGGAGAACTTCAAAAACAAGAGGAGAAAATGGAGTCTGTTGTTCGAGAGATGGACGGCGCTATAAGCCAACGGCAGATGGCAGAAGAGAAACTTAAGGGGGTCCTTTTAGACGTGACAGAGCGCTATCAAGATAGCCAGAGGGGAGTTGAGGAGCTGCAGGAACAAAAGCAGAAGATGAGGAAGGAGATGGACAACCTTGAGCAGGCGCTTGAGGAGCGACAGGGATGTTGTGAGACACAAAGAACCAAGATGGCGAGCAAAGACACTGAGATTACTGCATTGAAACAGAAGATTGAATCCCAAGAGAGAGAACTGGAGTACACAATAACAGAAAAGGATCAAGAGAAAGAGAAAAATCTTAAGGAAATTAAAGAACAATATGAGAAAAAGGTGAGGGAGAAAGAGTTGGAGCTGGAAACAAGGGATTCCGAGACAGAGAATGCAATTGTGAAAAAGGAAAGAGAGATGAAAGAAAAGGAAAGTGATCTAGAATTGAGTAAAGATGAACTTAATACGAGAGAATGTGAACTTTTAACAAAACAGGAAGAGCTGGTTAAGAGAGAGGGACGTTTGGAGAACGAGAAACACAATTTAACGCATCGGGAAGCTGATTTGAAAAAAGAACTTGAACGCTGTGAGAAAAAAGAGCAGGATTTGAAACTCAGGGGACAAAATATTGAGAAAAGGGAAAGGGACCTGGAAAACATATGTCAGGAGTTGGCTGGTCAACAACAGAATAAAAACGAAGAGCTCAACACTAGCATGCAAGACTTGGAACATAGAGAGAAAACACTTCAAACCCGGCATCAAGACTTGGAAAACATGGAGCTCCACTTGAAGAGTGGAGAAAAAGAGCTGCTCAGGTGGAAAAACGGTTTGGAGGTCCAAGGGAAACATCTGGAAGCCAAGCTGCAACGCGCGAATGAAAAGGAGGAAGAGATGGAAATGCAACTAAGACAAGTGAACAAAAAAGAGAAAGACTTGGAGGACAAAATCGAGGAGATGAGGGAATGGGAAACGTGTTTGCAAAAACAAGAAACAGAACTAGGCAAAAAAGCAAACCAAAATCATAATAAAACTGCATCAGAATTGATCTCTCCTGGTGGACACATACGTAATGGAAGTTGCAATAAAGACATAAATCAATATAGCAATCACACCCCAAACAGCGGAATACATGATATGGATGACTGTGACTTGACAGCTGCAGGCCTTTGTGAGGTCATTCCAGAGGCGGCCCCGGATTTGCAAGTGATGTACCAGGAGGTCAGTGTGATGGACGAGCCAGGATGTGTATCACAGAGAGAGAGAGGGACAGACAGTGGAGATAGCAAAGATCTGAGGGGAGAAACAGCGGCGTCAGCCACTTTGAACAACAACTGTCAGTTTGAAACATTGGTGAAGAGAGATGAGAGAGAGGGGGATGGACGGAGGGCAAATGCTAAGGAGCAGGTACAAAGGGAGAAAGCCAAGAGGGAAACAGAACAAAGGAAAACGGAAGACTCAAAGGTTATCAGTGACCTCCGGGGCTTATCTCCAGGTCTAGGTCACGGCTTAACAAACAACAAGGACCTCCAGGGTTCTGAGTTGAGGCTGCTGCTGTTAGGGGAGTCGTGGTCCTCACGTGCCCCAGCGGGACTCACCATTCTGGGGGGCGAGGAATCACTTCCTAGTGGGCCAACAGCCAGGCCCTGGAGGGGTGAAATAGCTGGAAGGCAGGTGAGCATTGCAGAACCACAAGGCCTCAGTTGGCGGAATGGACCGGACCCCAGCAATGCAGCCCAACGGCAGAAGCTCAAAGACAGTCTGTCCCAGTTCAACCAAAGACCTCACAGTGTCCTCCTCATTATACCAGCCTACCTAACCTTCACACGGAAGTACAGGGGAGCCGTGGAACACCACATGAGTTTTCTGGGGGAAGACATTTGGCATCGCACCATGGTGCTGTTTACGTGGGGGGACGTTTTAGGAGAGACAGCTCAACAGCACATACTGAGGAACAGTGATCTTATGTGGCTCATTGAGAAATGTGAAAGCAGGTATCATGTGCTGTACAACGAGAACAACAAGAGTTCCCAAGTAAAAAGATTGTTTGAAAGGATAGAGGAAACTATAGTAAGAAACAATTGAAATAAATTATTTTCTTCCTAGTGATTCTATTTCAAATGTTGGTATTTGCATTTCCTTTCAAATGATATTGAAAATGGTTTTTGGATGTCCTTACAAAATAAATGGTACTGTACTTTTTAAACACCAGATGGAGACGTTGTACCAGCTTGTAAGTTTCTGCCCAAAGCTCATTGACGATTTGTTGTCCCTGCAGACTGTAGTAATAGTTTACCCATTTTAAATTTTGTAATTTTTTGTTGGTGATGGTTGGGCTGGGCTCTATATTTTGATACAAAGCACAAATATTAGCAAAGGCCTGCATTACAACCAGTACAGAAAAGATGTGCATCTTCTCTGGTGACGCAGAACCCAACCGTCTCGCAATTATCACTCCAGGGAGTCACCCCATTCTGGGAGAAGAGCAATGAAAGGTACTTTACTATCCTCCCTACTTTGGCTTATGGCTCTCTCTCTCAAAAAAAAGCTAGCTTTTATGCTAAGGTGAAAACATTAGAAATAACACTGCTGTTCTTCTCCTTAAACTGAGATTCAAAACCCCCAAACACTCACATGCAATCAATAATAATTATGGGGTGTCGCCAGCCCTCGTCTACCGTTGCAGCCATGTTTTCCTCCAGGTACACAAAGCTATTCAATGTAAACTGTCCACCGAGGCAGACGAGTGTGCTCGGGAAGATCTCTCGAGAATTATTTTCTGCTTCCTTGATTATCTCTGCAGGGAGCCAGGGTTTTCATTGGGAAGAATGATCCCTGTAAAAGGCATTCAATTGCCATTAATTTGAAATTGCGCTGAAATTGTCACTGCAGGCATGTGTAAAGTGCAAAAGAGGCCAATGCCTATTCCTGGAAACTGCTTATGTGAATGTGACAATTCATGTACATTTTCTCATTCTCGTTCACTCGCTCTCCTTCGGCCCCCTCTCTCTGCTTTCTTTCTTTCTTTCTTTCTTTCTTTCTTTCTTTCTTTCTTTCTTTCTTTCTTTCTTTCTTTCTTTCTTTCTTTCTTTCTTTCTTTCTGTCTGTCTGTCTGTCTGTCTGTCTGTCTGTCTGTCTGTCTGTCTTTATCTATTCATCTATTTGTTTGTTTAATTCTCTTTCAGTTTCTTTTAATATTTCTTTCCTTATTTCATAATTCATGTGTAATACATCCTCAAAAAGCAAAGGTCATCCTTTCAGTGGTGTCCCATTGACGCTGGGATATTTTATAGATGTATTGGATTTAGAAACCTTTTTTGGGCAATTTTATGTTTGGTTTTTGGTCTGCATTAGCTCAGATTAGATGGAGCACAACCCTTTTTGGGTTAGTCTGCAAAAGTATGAGGCTTTTCAAAGCCTGTGTGGAGGGTACAATTTACATAGAGTAGAGCAGAGATGAGCGGTTGATTCAACCCCCAAACATCCACAAGTGGTACTGATGTAGAAAAAAAAAAAGCTTGGCTCTGTTAAAACAGAGGTTAATGGTTTGGTTGATTTCTATTAGGTGTCTGCACTCTCATTTGAATAATGGCTTTTCTGACAATGGGCTTTTTCCTACACTTGACCCGGAACAAGAAAAAAAATTATTTGGATATAACACTTTCATTAATATTCAAGTGGTCTTAATGGGCTTATTCCAACCACCACAAATTTGCATAGATTTACGGAGAGTAATATATTCAGATTTATGAATAAAAACAGTAGGCATAAAATGTCTGTTGTGGGTTTTTAATAAATTGCATTTTGATTAGTTATTAGGAGGAAAATTGGTAGAAATTATTCCGTAATCATGTCATTTTATTGTCTGATTGGTCTCCTTCAATTTCTTTTCCCTTTTTCTTTCTTTCTTTCTTACTTCTTCTTCTTCCTCTTCTTCTTCTCCTTCAGGAAAAAGATTCCTTCTTTGTTCATTCAGAGAGAGTTCTCCCAACCCTGTTTACTACAGTTTTTTTTACTGTACCTGTAAAAAGTTAAGTTTGATGAAAAGTTTGTTCATCTTCCACCAGTTCGTTTTTCTGCATGGGGCTTGTTTAAAGATATGCCGGGGGTAAGATTTCAGCCGGGTGCTTTGGAGGATATGGAGGGTGTTTCCAAATTCCAAAGGTCAGCCAGGGCTCTCCAAGGAGCGTACAGATATGAAACCTGACAGATCATGAGGATGTTGGCTCTTCTTTGCCCCCCCCCCCCCCCCACCTCGACTCACCTCCCGACTCACCTCCTCCCCCCTCTCCTCCCCAACCTAGGCTCCACCACGCCCTAGGGGCCTCTCTGATTCAAGCACCAGCCCTATGTGGTATATGTCTACGTTGCCATTTCACTGTTCCCAGGTGTCTACTCACTGTAAAATAAACACACAGCATGAAACTGATAGCCTATTTTGAATATGAACTAAGGTGGCGTCTAAATTTGCAGAGCCTGTGGTGCCTTGCGGTGTATCATTACCTTTGAGGTGTGCTTAGTGATTACGTGTGTGCATGTATCCATCAAAGCTTTCAGTATATGATGGTCAGCCCTCAGCAGGGAATGGCTGGGAAAGAGAGAGGTAAGGTTTAATTTTCTATTTTGCTCTCTTTCTGTCCATGTCTTTCATCCCTCTCTGATCTCCACTGTTATGCGGTCGTTTTTTCCTCAGACGAGAGAGATAGGGGGATGGGGGGGGGGGGGGGGTGCAGATGATTCCAGCCCCTCTGGACCACATCTCTTCCGACTGAGTGCGTGCAGTGGGCCAAAGCCAGGTCCTGGAATATAGCTAATGAGACCCACCCCCTGAGGGTCCTCCATGCCTTCATTGGCCGAGAGGCTGAGGAGGGTGGAGGCGATTGGTGGACTCTGCGTTGTGCAAGCAGCTGTCAGACTGTGTTCCAAATCAAACAGGCTGTGTTCATCTCCAGTGCAGCAAACTGTAACGCATCTAAATGAGGATGATATACTGCATTGTATACTGTACAAGACCAAATATGAATTTGGCACGGATTCCATTCCTTTTTTCATACAATTCAAAACAAATAGACAGGTTCAATGTATGGACTGGTGGTTAATATTCTGTCTGGAATATTTGTCAAAATATTTGTCTATTTGGTGAATTTAAGTTTAGATTTCAAAAAGTAAAATGAAATTAGAATAAATTCTAATGAAATTAGCTTTCTTAAGAGCAGATTAAAAGAAAATGACCTGAAAAGAATGTGCATTCAATGCCTATCGTGGTCCAAAGCGCAGTGGCAAAAGTTGTCCTGTAGATGGAGAAACAGGAAAACCTCACATCCTCGCCACCTCCCTCCACTACAAATCCAAAGCAAAGCAAAATAAAAGGCGTGATTTCCAAAATGAATGTAATCTTCTTGATCTGAAATTCCTTTCTCTGAGTGAAAAAGGGGTAACCTCGGGCCTATTTTTGAGAGTTTGTTTTGTCTTTCCGCGGGCTTTAGTCGAATCCCCGCCCACGGCCTCCTCCCCCGCTCTGCCCAATCCTCCGGCAGAGAGTTCAGGGGAAGTTCACTGGGTGGGGACGGGCGGGGCCACTTACGCAACGTGACCAGAGTGACATTTCTGATCCCAGGTGAGCCCAGCGTCCCTGGATGATGTCATCACCGCAAACCCCCCCCCCCCCTTTATCCCCCTACCCCCTGGTGGGGAAAGTCCAGTCAGATTGCTTTGGGGCTTGGGTAGGAAAGTCAGGGAACGAGGGGTAAAGGGGAAATAAAAGGGAGGTGAATGGAAAGGCAAAGAGTGGTGAACCGAGCTCACATGTCCCGTCACATATTCGCCTGAGGAGGAGTCACGGCCCCGGACGAGTGGGGAGGAAGGGGAAATAGAGAGGGATAGAGAGCGGGGGAGAGAGGGAGAGGGGGAAAGAAAGAAAGAGAGAGAGGGGGTGGATGGAGGATGGATAATCATGATGTCTGACACAAAGGGTCAGGTCAGAGATTGGGCTTCCAACGTGATCCACAGCTTTAGGTCACATCGCCCTGGCTCTGATTGTCAGACTCCATGAGCTGACAAACACTTTGCCGTTGATGACGGCTTGCGTAAATCCACGTCTGTTTGCGTTTGCGTGTTTAAGTGCACGGTGGTGGTGGGGTGAGAAAGAGTTTGTGTGCTCAGCTCTGTTGCTTTCTCGCTCTATCTCTTGCTGTCGCTCTATATCCCACCCTCTCTCGCTCTTTCTCTCTTTCTCTTGCTCTCTCGCTCTCTCTCTCTCTCTCTGTGTCTCTTTCTCTTGCTCTCTCGCTCTCTCTCTCTCTCTCTGTGTCTCTTTCTCTCGCTCTCTCGCTCTCTCTCTCTCTCTCTCTCTCTCTGTGTCTCTTTCTCTTGCTCTCTCGCTCTCTCTCTCTCTCTCTGTGTCTCTTTCTCTTGCTCTCTCTCTCTCTCTCTCTCTCTCTCTCTCTCTGTCTCTTTCTCTTGCTCTCTCGCTCTCTCTCTCTCTCTCTGTGTCTCTTTCTCTTGCTCTCTCTCTCTCTCTCTCTCTCTCTCTCTCTCTCTCTCTCTCTGTGTCTCTTTCTCTTGCTCTCTCACTCTCTCTCTCTCTCTCTGTGTCTCTTTCTCTTGCTCTCTCGCTCTCTCTCTCTCTCTCTCTGTCTCTTTCTCTTGCTCTCTCGCTCTCTCTCTCCCTCTCTGTCTCTTTCTCTTGCTCTCTCGCTCTCTCTCTCTCTCTCTCTGTGTCTCTCTGTCCCTCTCTCTCTTTCACTTTCTTTCTTTCTCTCTCTCTTTTTCTTTCCCTCTCTCTCTTTCTTTCTTTCTTTCTTTCTCTCTCTCTTTCTTTCTTTCTTTCTCTCTCTCTCTTTCTTTCTTTCTTTCTTTCTTTCTTTCTTTCTTTCTTTCTCTCTCTCTCTCTCTCTGTGTCTCTTTCTCTTGCTCTCTCGCTCTCTCTCTCTCTCTCTCTCTCTCTCTCTGTGTCTCTTTCTCTTGCTCTCTCGCTCTCTCTCTCTCTCTCTCTCGCTCTGTGTCTCTTTCTCTTGCTCTCTCGCTCTCTCTCTCTCTCTCTGTGTCTCTTTCTCTTGCTCTCTCTCTCTCTCTCTCTCTCTCTCTCTCTCTCTCTCTCTCTGTGTCTCTTTCTCTTGCTCTCTCGCTCTCTCTCTCTCTCTCTCTCTCTCTCTCTGTGTCTCTTTCTCTTGCGCTCTCTCTCTCTCTCTCTCTCTCTCTCTCTCTCTCTCTCTCTCTCTCTCTCTCTCTCTCTCTCTTCTAAAATGTACTTTCCCATAATTTATCTTTTATGTTAACCCTTTTTAGCAGCACATACTATGTCCCCATTGGATGTCAGCAGTGTTTGTGTGTGTGATCGAATCTGCATAATAAATCGAAAGGAATCATCTAAAGGAGGTCACCCGAGGGCCTAAGGCGGAGGTCAATAGTTCACTCCCCATCAGCGCCCTCCACAGGTCAACTTTAGTATGACCAGTCTTTTTTACACTGCACACGCACACGCGCACATTTCTTGATGCATCTTTGCAAAAGATGACAAACGCAAAAACATGAACACATGGCCGCTTCAGGCAGAATTCGTTTTTAGCGGATTAAGCTTATTATTGCTTCCTTCTCCTCTTACATTTTTACTTCTCTTTTTCCTCTCTATCTGTAAAACACGAGGTCATGTCTAGAATCCTTGTCTGACCCTTTCCTAGCTAAGCTTTCTTTAAATGAAGACTAATGCAGCTCCACAAAGCAGCGGCAAAACAAACTGGATGTGACAGCCTGCATGGAAAGAGATATATATACTCACAAAACTTGAACTCATGTCTCAATGCCTGTGACCTGAGCAAGGGTCAAAACCTGGGTCCAACTG
Source organism: Aplochiton taeniatus (assembly GCA_017639675.1). NCBI lineage: Eukaryota > Metazoa > Chordata > Actinopteri > Galaxiiformes > Galaxiidae > Aplochiton > Aplochiton taeniatus. Next base: position 10,823,589 of record CM030188.1, on the reverse strand, counting down.
CCACTCGAAATTCTAACTCATTATCACATGTAGTTAATCAGATTTTCAGTTCATGGTAAAACAGAGCTAATCCCAGGAAGTTCATTGCGTATTGGACTGTAAATCCCCATGGAGAGAGAGACACAGTTCAAGAAATAGAAACCACACAATTGTTTATTTGTCTGCAAGCATACACACACACACACGGGCACACAAACCCACACGCTCAACTTAATCATGTGGAAGGGTTCTAGTCAGCCTTCTTAGAATATTCTAGCGTTTCCATGGGCTTCCATCCATCCACTCGTGATCCCTGCATCAGGCCACTTACAAACAGAGACGCTAATTCTGAGAGCTGTCTGGCACCTAGTGTTACACCTCTGAAAGTTTTCACTGCTCTTTGTCTGTGTGTGTGTGTGTGTGTGTGTGTGTGTGTGTCTCTCTCTCTCGAGGTCTCTCTCTCTATCTGTGTGTGTGAGTGTGTGTGTGTGTGTGTGTGTGCTTGCGCGTGCGCGTGCGCATGCGTGTGTGTGTGTGTGTAAGAAAGAGATATAGTGTATTATGGAAAAGGCAAGTCTTTCCATTTTCGTTTTTATCTCCATTACCCTTATGAAAGTTTGATGAGGCTGCAGAGAGTGTGAGGTGGAGTTGCCAGTTGGAAGAAAAAGAGATTAAAGATTGATTGTGTATGTATAATGAAGTCTCGCCTGAAAGGACTGTGTTGCTCTCCTCAGAATGGATGAGGGCAGTGGAATTGTGGTATGTGTGTGTGTGTGTGTGTGTGTGTGTTTCTGCCAGTGTCTGAACGTGTGTTTGTATGCATGCGAGTGTGATTAAGTGTGTTTGTGCATCTGTCTGTCTGAGAGACAGAGAGAGAGCGCGATGCATGCATCCATGTTTTTCCCCACTTTTACTGGAAAGTGTCAACAAGCTGCAAGCATAACTGCATAATGTAAAGCTATATTCTGAACGTATTATATCCTATAATATCATATATTTTGGAGTTGAGCTCTCTTCTGCTTTGGGAATCAATGAGCTCCGTCATGTCAACACTTCCCATTCTCCTGCAAGGGGCCGTTGGAATCCCTATCAGTGACATTGTCAACCAGGGTCCAATGTTAGCCCCAATAAGGATTTTTCTATTTTTATTTTAGCCAGGCTTAGACCAGACGATGTACACCGAGCCCCAGAGGAAAGCTGTGCAGGTGCAGAACGGAAAGTAATTGAGGTTTCCAAGAGAGTGCATGGTGAACTGTGTGAAAGTCTTTGCTTTAATACAAGATGTAGCAAGGAACTGTGGGACTAGATTAGTGGCATTTAAGGACAGGGTGAGGTGGGTGGAAGGGAAAGACTTTGAGGGAAACAGTCAGGATGGTTCGCTAAAGAAAGGGGAAAAGGGAAAAAAATTAGAAAGTAAGCAAAATGCAGTCATAACAGTGTGCATGCTGGGAGGGATAAGTGGAACGATCTTATTTGGCTGGATGGTCGGGCTGGGACAGGCGGGGGATGGGAGGGAGTCTGCTCTTGTACGGCTTGTTTAGATATATCAGTGTTCAGGGCTGCAGAGAGCCCTGCCGTCATGGACTTCATCATTTAGGCAATGCAGGCTTAATATGGCTTCTAGCTCAGTTTATTTACCCTCATTGATTTTTTTAAACCCTTTTAAGAGAGACAGTCTCTGAGAATATGAACTAATTAATAGAGTGGATGGGCGAGAAAAGTTAGTTCCCAAGCTCAGACTTCAGCTTGGGAAATGGAGTATGGAGTGTAGCAAAGGATAGCCAACTTAACATCGATGAATCCAATATTGTCATTTTATTAGTGTTTTCTTTTTTCTTTCTTTTCATCAGACAATACAGTTTTATTATAGAGAACAAAACTTATCAAAATGTTCGGGGTAAAGTAGTTCCCTCTACGCGGTGACTTTGTGGAAGAAAAGTAGATTTTACTGACATTTTTGCTGTCCGTGGAAATGTTTGTTCATGCCGAGACTGCTAGGCTTACTACATGGCTTTTCTCCATGCAACATATTGTCCTTATAATAGTCCAAACTGTTATATGTCAAAAGGAGACAAACCATTATCCTTTGACCAACCAGGGGTATTTTTGTACACAATAACGCTGCCATGAATTTGATTTAGATTTAGATTTTAAAAAATGGTGTAACTGTAGTAGGCCTACATACAATAAACTTTTCTCAAAGTAGGCCTATAGGCTTTAGACCAAAAGTCTTTTTAGTTATCAAACCTGGATAGGAATCCAGCTTACTCATGAACAATTTACACAGTGGCATATGGTGTGCCAGTCCGTGTTGAAAGGCAATGTAGCCCATATACTCATAGAACCATATCCATTACTGCGATTTTTAAGAGGGAGGGCAATAGTTCACATCGCATCACACGCAGCCCCTCAACATCTGCTGTTGTTGCCATGGCAACTGCCCAGTGGGCTGCAGAGGCAGCTAGGGAGAGAGAGAGAGAGAGAGAGAGAGAGAGAGAGAGAGAGAGAGAGAGAGAGAGAGAGAGAGAGAGAGAGAGAGAGAGAGAGAGAGCGAGCGAGAGAGAGAGAGAGAGAGAGAGAGAGAGAGAGAGAGAGAGAGAGAGAGAGAGAGAGAGAGAGAGAATTGTTCACCCCCTGGTGCAAAAAATGCATTCTGACAGGAACGTGGACACAAGGCGCAGGCCTGTATTGCAACGTCCTCAACACAACTCCATCATGCACCTGGCCTATTAAGGATGTTCTCCCAACATTTTGAAACAAGTTTAATTAACACATCAATCAAAAATAAAATGCGTGTCCGAACCTATAGCCTGCTATCATCCATATAACCGCAATGCCTCAATTCGAACACGTATTTTTTCCACGTATTTTACTATTAGTAGGACAATGAAGTGTGTTTCGATATCTGTTGGGGGCGGGGCTATGCGGGACGATTGAGGGTGTACGGGGCTGCATTTCTCCATCTACTATTTTCAATAAATCTTGATCAAAATAATTGTTACTGAACATCGAAATTTGTTTAATTAGTGGACACTGCACACTTTCGCCCACTGCCTTAATACTTTACATTGAAAAAAGGGATTATAAATTAATATCATCATCATCATGAACTCAAGATGACCTAATTATGTTTGTTCTGCAACAATACGTGTTGGCCCCGTTTAACCTTTTTAGGACATGAAATTGCTCTGGGCTGTTTGGGAGGATGGAAAAAAATAAGAGGCTGCCAGCGAATTTACGAGTCATTTGCAGGCAGAACAGAGTTCAAGAGTTGAGAAATAATAGAATGCATAAAGAATTAAAATACTGACCTTTTAAAGTATTGTAAATTATATAAAGGTAATTAGAAAATGTAATTTATATGGTATTTGTTGAGGTCTATATAATAGCCAATGCATTCCATTAGCAGGATAATTGAAAACTGTAGGCTTTAGGTTATAGCACCATCATCTTTTGACATTTTAGGCCAAATCATTTTTTGTTACATTATAATTAAAATGACATTTATGTCGTCTAATTTGGCCGTGCTACATCTTTCCGCAAATACTGCTAAAAGAGAATTGTTTATAAAAACCATGGTTTATCAAAAACTGTCATGAATACATTATTATTAGCGTTTTTTGAATCAAAATAAATGTACAGGAGGAATATGATTTAATTCATTCATATATGAATTAAATTAGTTGGTCTGTTTGTGTATTTAATAAAATGCCCATATTCTACGCTGAACGCTTTTACCAAGCTCAGTGCTCTCCATCGAAAGTGGACAGTAGCCAAGGCTGAAGTCACATTAGTTGGCACATTTGAAAACCTGACTACATGTTGAATTATTCATGAGATCAGAGTAAAGAGAGAGAATCAAATGATCAACCAGAATACTGCTCAAGGAAAAATGCTCGAGACGACCAGACTGCACTTCATCCGTCCGAGAATACGAACAGTCAGTGCATGACATTGAGGGCGCGCGGGATGAGCAGATGTCCCGTTGCAGAGCAAAGGGCAGGTAGGCTGGGGATTTTTTTTATTTTTTTATTATTATATTACTTTTAACTAATAATAATTTAACAATTATTATGGCACAATTACTAAACAACTTGCTTATTTTTTTCGTTATTTGTAGGCATTTGTTTATTGCTTTTTATTCATACAACGCGCGAGTAATATTATTTGACCATTTTACAATGTTTACTAAAATTCTTATTTTTCCTTCTTGACAAAAAAAAAGTTGATCAAATAATTCACTTTTATTCCAGGTTGCATCTATTTATTTCCTTTTTGAGGGAAACTTAATTCGATGTAGGCAAATCATATGAAATATAGGCGGTTATTGAGAATGTACGTTTTATTTTACAACACAAATAAAATTAAGCAATGCAAGGGAGTTGAAAAATATAAACAAAAATAAAAAGTGGAAACGCATTTACTATAACCCAACGGAGCCCAGGACCCAGCGCGCTTAGCCACCTTTGCTCTAGCAAGTCCCTGCGCTCGGTGCATTCACAGTTCACGGATTTCTCGACCTAAATGCAATGTGACGGGAGAACCTTTACTGAAACAAACGGGAATATAGTATCAGGGAAGGCTGACCGAACTGTGAACCGAGGCCTTAACACGGAGCAAATTAACATCAACGAAAATAGCACGTTTTTTTTCAGATCGCTTATGTGAGAGGCAGCAAATGTGTCCAACGGTGTCAACTCTTCTTAGCGTTAATATGCATAGCAAATAGCCCGCTGCCAGGGGTACCATGTCCGGGCCTTCTCTTGAATCGGAGTCCGCGAACCGATGGTGGACTGGTACGGGAAATGCTGAACAGCTATAATAAAGCCCATAGATAGCCTAAGATCTATCATAATAGCGTCACCTGCAACATGATGTTATCGACTCAAATAATGCAATGATGTTAAAACCTTTTATTCTTGTTCAAACAAGGATAATAAACTATATATTGCAATGATCCTTTTCTTGATGTGCTTGAAGACCAAGTACACTCTAATGTATGCGTTGTTATATATGTGTCTCCCATCTGTGCCTTACATCAGTGCTCGCAGTGGCTTAATGAAGGATGATAACGTAAACTGGTCATGAATGCGATCCGACTGAGTTACAAGTCATCAGTGAAGTCAAGTCTTATTTTTGAAAGGCCCGGATCAGGCCGGACCGGACCGGACCAGCTTGAATCATACATACATACATCATGATGTCTGTGTTGCAGCTGAGCCACTAAGAGCTCTGCTGTGCCACTTAATACTGTATGCAGCGTCCTCTCTCTTTAGCATCCATCAATGTGACAACAATAGTGACAGTACTACACGGTGAACTCCTGACCTCTCCATGACACTGTTCAATGTTTTTTTCAGAGCAGAGGATTAGAGCCATGCAGTCCTCCATTGACCCAACATGTCCCGGAGCGTTGTCTTATGACTTATGTTTTCTATATGTAAGAGCAAAAAGCATCCCATTAGTGGCAATCTGGGACAGAGACATGCAGCCACATGCTGGGGCGGATGGGGGCAGCGGCATAAGCACATTGAATTACAAATGAGCAGTGGTGAATTCTGATAAGGGCGCTCTTTCATATTTCTCTTTCCTTCTCTCCATCATTGTCTCTCTTTCTCTCTTTCTCTCTGTCTCTCTTTCTCATTCTCTCTCTCTCTCTCTCTCTCTCTCTCTCTCTCTCTCTCTCTCTCTCTCATTCTCATTCTCATTCTCTCTCTCTCTCTCTCTCTCTCTCTCTCTCTCTCTCTCTCTCTCTCTCTCTCTCTCTCTCTCTCTCTCTCTCCTGCCTGAGGGTACATATGCTTTCCCGTCTGATCTGACTGCAGGATGCCTGCACATCCAAGTATGACTGGTACATTAAGCACGTGGCACAACAAAACAGAAAATTCAGCCCCTGCCTGCATATTTTACGTTTTTTCTTTTTTTGCTATACCAACACATCGTCAATTGTTCAATTACTTTGGAACGATCTCTCAGTTGTACCAAAAGAAATGTAAGAACACCTTTGCAGTTCATTTAGAATGTAATCAGTTTTCTCAGTTCAAGACAGAGACTTGAATGAAAAAACAGGGAGAGGAGTTGATGACAGGGAAGAGGAGAAGAAGACAGGACAGCGGGGAGGATTAAAGGAAACGAAAGAGCAGGGAAGATGAGTTGAGTGGAGGACAGGAGAGAGCAGGACAGATGAGTTGAGTGGAGGACAGCAGAGCAGGACAGATGAGTTGAGTGGAGGACAGGAGAGAGCAGGAAAGATGAGTTGAGTGGAGGACAGGAGAGAGCAGGACAGATGAGTTGAGTGGAGGACAGCAGAGCAGGACAGATGAGTTGAGTGGAGGACAGCAGAGCAGGACAGATGAGTTGAGTGGAGGACAGGAGAGAGCAGGGAAGATGAGTTGAGTGGAGGACAGGAGAGAGCAGGACAGATGAGTTGAGTGGAGGACAGCAGAGCAGGACAGATGAGTTGAGTGGAGGACAGCAGAGCAGGACAGATGAGTTGAGTGGAGGACAGGAGAGCAGGACAGATGAGTTGAGTGGAGGACAGGAGAGAGGAGAGGTGTAAAGACGAGGACATGGCAAAGAAGTTGAGGACAAGTCAGGGGAGAAGAGTTGGGGACTGGTCAGGGCCGAGGGGTAGGGAGGCTTTTAAAAGCCTGTGTCGGCGGCTGGGGAGAAGATGCTCTGTCAGTTGCACTTAGAGCACCAGAACATCGCCATGGTAATGTAAACGCGGCCTCCTCTGCTGCTGCTTACGGGGACATCGGCAACGGGAGGGGCGAGGTTATCAGGGGGGCAGCCTTCACGGGTCCCTATTGGAGCAGACATCATCGGCGGTAATGGGGCACGAAAAGCGGCACCCTCACGGGGATGCACACACGTTCACATACCCACGCAGGTTAGCGGTGGAGGATGAGATGAGTTTCACGTTGCGTTCAATTTGTGTTTTACCGCTGAGGTGGGGCGGAGCTTCAGGGGCTTCTCTCCACGGCGCTCCTTCTCCCACAGAACATGAGCATCTGTTATTGGTTCGGAGTGAGGGCGCGAGATTTCTGCCCGGAGATCAGGAGGAATCTCTTAAAAATTCTTGTCAGTTCTACTCAAAGGAAATAGCTTTATATTGATAAGTTATGATTGTGTGTGTATGTGTGTGTGTGTGTGTGTGTGTGTGTGTGTGTGTGTGTGTGTGTGTGTGTGCGTGTTAAGACAGTGTGTATATTGGCACTTCAACTTCAATGTTCCACCTCAAGGTCGCCCAAAGTGGGGATGAAGGGACAGCGACGTAGGTGGAGCACTTTACACCGTCTCTTCAAGCCTTCTTTTTAAAGACATTGTCCTTGTGAACTCCAGACAACATTTTCAACCCCCTAGGCATGTTCATCAGATTAGCACTTCTCAAAGGATATACATGGTGTGTGTGGGTACGTGTGTGTGTGTGTGTGTTGGTGTGAGTGTGCACGTGTGTGTGTGTGTGTGTGTGTGTGTGTGTGTGTGTGTGTGTGTGTGTGTGTGTGTGTGTGTGTGTGTATGTGTGTGTGTGTGTTAGTATAGGGAGAGGGCTGGGCGGTAGAAACTCATCTACTGGAGATAACTATTCGGTGCGGTCTCTGAACATGCACATTCAGTTTTTTAAGTTTATACTGATACTATACATTTTCTTTTATTTATATAGCGCTTTTCTAAAATTCAAAGACTTGCACATCACATTGTAAACAGCAATGACAGCAATGACACACAACAGCGAGAACAACAGACAAAAAATAAATAACTACAGAATGCCAGCTGAGAGATTGAACAGGTTACTTAACACAGTTATTAAGCTTAGGCCAGAGAGACAAGATGGGTTTGAGGCAGGACCCTAACCCTAACCCTAACCCTGTCCATTTACAGTTTGATAGTGAATTAGAATTGTAAATTAGCGGGGGGAGAGAGCTCCGTAATTTGGGCACTGCCCTAGAGAATGCTCGATCCCCAAAGTTATGAAGTTTGGATTTGGGGATGACCAATTGACCAGCTGTGGAGGATCTGAGTAACTGGGAGGGGTGATAGGGTTGGAGGAGGTCAGAAAGGTAGGGAGGGGTCAGGTTATGTGTGGAGCAAAGGTCGAAAGAGTAGTGTTGGGATGTGCAGCTCTGGCGAGATACTGAGTCTTTCTCTGAGGGCATACACGCACATGCTTAGTTTATACGCATGTGGACAGGCCGACACACTCATGTACAGCATGCGTGTGGTCTTTGGCTACAGTTCAAAGACTTGCAGACACATTCACACATTTGGATGCATACGCACACTCTAAAGCGGTTGTGACGCGTTTGAAAAGAATCCCATGCTAAGAGCGCCCACAGGGGCATATATATGGTGGATGGGCCGTGTGTGTCATAAGGTGTGTTTCACACAGCGCTGCACTGGAAGTCACAAAGTGAATAGGACCATGACTCTAACACGTTCATCATGTTTGAGGGGACAACATCTGGCAAACCTACGTGCTTGAGTTGGAATGCACACACACACACACACACACACACACACACACACACACACACACACACACACACACACACACACACACACACACACACACACACACATACACACACAGACACCGTATACAGTATGCATATAGCCACGCCTGCACAATTACAGTTCTAAATGCTGGAAGGGACCCCTGTGTGCGACATCCAATCACACACTCACATGTCTCCAACGTCAGCTCCCACCTGACTTTGGTTTTGGACCAATCAGATTCTTGTAGCCTTCATGGATAGACCAATGGCTGTCAAGTGAACCCCCCACCCCCACCCCCAACACACACATACGTACACACACAATCACACATGCCACACCCGAAAACACCCACCCACAAGACAAGGGGCTTAAGATGCGACTTTGCATGACTTACAGATCCCCCGTGACCTTTAACAGGCCTGACATTTGCCTAGAGAGAGATTCAAACTGTGAAGGGTCTACACCACCGTCTACGAACAATGCACACAGACACATGGCAGACGTGCCTTCAGCCCCGCGTGACCATATCAATTCAAATGGTGGGTTTTGTAGTTCAAATCTCTTTCAGTTGACAAAGCAGGAAGATGCAGTGGGCGAGGTATAGATCTGAAAGTGCTCACACGACCATTTGCTTGGAAGAGTCAGACGGATGAAACCTAGTGCACCAATCCTGTTCACAAGCATCCAAATGATGCTCCTTGGAGCTCACACCATTATTATATGACCATTCAAGCCTTCTGCTAATTATTCACAATACGACACAAGGACACGTTCAGGTCTTTTACAAACCAGCCTCCTACATCCTTTTCGATGTGTCGTTACAAATGATCTTCTATGTTTTCAGGAAGAGTGAAAATGCTGAATTATTAAAGGAGGCAATTAGCTAAATGTGGCCTTTTGGGGCTTGGGAGATTCAGTCTTGTCTGACAAAATAGGGCCATTGAATAAGATGAGATCATCGCCTCATCTGTCCGTCTGAAAGAATAAAATCCACATTTAGTAAGCACAGGCATTGTGTGTGTGTGTGTGTGTGTGTGTGTGTGTGTGTGTGTGTGTGTGTGTGTGTGTGTGTGTGTGTGTATGTGTGTGTGTGTGTGTGTGGTTGTGTGTGTGCGTGCGCGTGTGTGCGCGCGTGTGCAATAACTTGAAATCAGAACTGTATGTTACCCCAACACTAACCAGTACAACAAAGCACAAGGTCCCGTAACATCCACAATGACTGGACAAAGTAGAACACGAAAGATGAGCCTTCAATACCTGAACTAAAACACAGGAGCAGCAACCAACACCAGAGAAATCAGGGGGAAACCATGTCATCACTGAAGACAGGTGAAAGCAATGAACACAAAAAAGGACAGCCGACGTGGAGCGACGTGAAGGGTGCTTTTCTATTTGAAAAGAAATGACTGTACGTAACAGCAGCTATGAGCAGGTGCAGCACACCATCAATTATTCACAACCTGTCTTTACCAGTTAAGCAAAATGGCCATAATGTCTTCGAATCGTAAATGCTTGAAGACAGGAAACACTATCCATCTTTGATGTTTTTTTTTACCGTCAGGGAAAGTACACACAGAGTAAAAGAAACGTACCATGTTGTTGTGATTCAAACTGACTCCAGGGTGGACTAATTGTCCTGGAGCTGTTGCAGTGTCTCTGCTCCATTACCATTCACATATGCAGGTCATACTGTCTTTGTCAATGTCATATTTAGCATTGCATGAAAATGGGAATCATTTGAACAATGGGGTTTGGCTTGTTGTTGAACAGCCAGAGACAAATGCTTTTTGACCTGAGTAAAGACGAGTTGTGATGTCTGTGTTATTTACTTGCACACACACACCTACACACACATGAACAAACACTCACACACACGCACAGAGTGCTTCTGTAGTACAATAGCAGACACATAGAAATCCATATTTGACTGTATATGTACGCACACTAAAGCATACACACACCAAATATAAACTGTTGGTATGATTTAAGAGTGTGTGTCATTCTTTAAAAAAAAAATACAGAGGGAGCTTTGAGACAGCTTTAGAAGAATCTACCTCAAGACTATTGGTCTTGAAGTTTTAACGATCATATATCCATTTCTTGTCACAAAGAGGCCAACCAGTGGTGGAATGCCTTTGGGAATGGCATCAAACAGATGGCCAGAACTATTGTTTCCAAGTTCATGTTCATGAAAGCTGACACTCTATCACAATACCCTGTGAGAGAAGAAAAAGAGCTCACTTCCCCCCTCAGCATAATGATGACCTGAACATAGATGGTAGGAGACAGTTTTGCCATGAGCTAGTTAGAGCTCTTTCGCTTGTTGACGTCCTTACGACCTGGCAACAAATACACTCTAGACACACACACACACACACACACACACACACACACACACACACGCAACACAAAATGCACCTGTAAAATGTTGTGACAACGCCAGTGTGCATACAGAGGAACAAATGCCAGCGATGAAATTGGGCATGCTTGGTGACACACAGCCAGAATCAGATTGAGAGTCAGGCAGCAAACGCTGATGTATTTAGCGCCGGGTTGGTATGATTCAAGAGTGTGGGCCTCCCTCTCCCTCTTCCCCAGACCCTGTGTTGACCATCGACCTGTTTTAAACGACCGTTGGACCAGAATCCCAGCACCTTCTGTAAGCCTCAGCTGAAGCATTGGGCTCAATATGTCATGGTCACCTGTCAAGTCGAAGAAGTCGTCTTCTAATATCTGGTTCCCCAATCTGCCTTGTCCAAATGAATCGCAAGTATTCACTTGAAGTGTATAGCTCTGCTGTTGTAGTAGTGGAAAAACATAGGAGAAAAGAGACATAACTTTAGTAATGATGGAGAGATTTTATCATTAGTAGTTCAACCCCTTAATCATTTTGAAATCAAAACTTGATGCCAAACCATTTCCATAACTGTCTTCCCCTCTTCATTACCTTTGCTTTCCGATCCCCCCCCCCCCCCCCTCTCTCTATCTCTCTCTCTCTTTCTGTCTCTCTCTCCTACTATTTATTTCTCTCTCTTGCTGTCTATAATAATAATACAATCATAATAATACACCGTATTTGTAGTGTGCTTTTCTTTGTAAAACAATCTCAAAGCAGGTCAAACTGTATATTTGTATATACTCTCTATGTGTGTATCCTAAATAAATATATAGATTCTTACTATCTTAAGATTAATTACTATCTCACTTCTCTCCCTATTTTACTTTCCCCTTCTTTTTCTCTATTCTCTCAATCAGTCACACCACTCACTCTCTTCTCTCTCTTTTCTCACACTATTTCTTGATGGCGCCTTTGCCGTATCGCCTCTTTCACGGGGCGACTGAGCAAAAGTCGAGGTAAAGGAGGAGGAGAAGGAGAGCGTGATGGTAGCATCTCCGGGGGGTGGGTGTGTGTGTGTGTGTGTGTGTGTGGGGGGGGGGGGGGGGGGGGGGGGGGGAGGGGGTTCACGGATGAGGGAGCCCGGTCAAACAGATGGGATGCCTGTCCTGCGTCGGGTGTCGGGCACCACTAGGAAAGGGAGAGAGGCCGAGTGGAGGCTAAAGCCGTGGCAGCATCAAACATGCACGCTTTAAAACCTATGGCAGCAGCAGGGGTCTGCCTGAATCCTTCTGCATCCGATTCCGTCTGACATTGCACCAGGGCATGGCGAACATGAGAACATTATGCCCAGGAGACAAGGAATCAAACGGATCAAACAGCATAGTTGAATTTACTCCAATGGCCACTGTTCATAAAGGCTGAGCTGGGATTTTAAATCTTGCCTATTGTTTGGGTGTTATGATTTATCGATCATATGAAACAGAATATGGACCCAAAATAAATGTTGTCAGACAAGCTTCTATCGTGTGTGTGACATTTCCTCCTGCCTCCTGCCTCCACACACACAGTAACCACGTTGAATCCTCTACTCCATGAAACACTTAACTCAATGTCCCACAATAGTGCAGCGCTAAGCGCACGCTCCCTGTCCTGTCCTGCTGCTTCATCTGTCTCCCTGCCAGTGGATCTTAATAGTAACCGTGGGTGATTCTGGCAATGACGGCGGCGCCCTTCTCCCTCCCCTCTGCTCCTCCACGTCCTCCCTGCCATCTTCCACTCCCTCTGTCCCTCCCTCCTTCCTTCCGTCGCTCCGTCCGTGGCCTTCTCGCCCCACCCTGTCCTATCCAGAGCCGGAGTCTGCGTGCTGGCGAGGCTGGGGGAGGTCGTCGTGCGGTCACTGCGCAGAGCCCGGTCGCGTTGTGACTCGGAGCTGCAGAATGTGCCAGGATGAATTAGTGCACTACCGCCCGACTGAGCATGAAGAGATGGGGATGAGAGAGAGAGAGAGAGAGAGAGAGAGAGAGAGAGAGAGAGAGAGAGAGAGAGAGAGAGAGAGAGAGAGAGAGAAAGAGAGACAATGATGGGGAGAAGGAAAGAGCAGAAGATAGAATGATAGAGAGAGAGAAGATTAAAGTGATGGGGTAATACTAAGATAAAGGCAAGGAGAAGAGGAGGCTAAAAGATCTAAAGGGAAAGGCCAAGGAGAAGAGATGGAGGAGGAGGTGGATGGATAGAGGGAGAGAAAGGAGGAGGAGGTGGATGGATAGAGGGAGAGAGAGGAGGAGGAGGTGGATGGATAGAGGGAGAGAGAGGAGGAGGTGAATGGATAGAGGGAGAGAAAGGAGGAGGAGGTGGATGGACAGAGAGAGAGAAAATAGGAGGTGGATGGATAGAGAGAGAGAGGGGAGGAGGAGGTGGATGGATAGAGGGAGAGAGAGGAGGAGGAGGTGGATGGATAGAGGGAGAGAGAGGAGGAGGTGAATAGATAGAGAGAGAGAAAATAGGAGGTGGATGAATAGAGGGAGAGAAAGGAGGAGGAGGTGGATGGATAGAGAGAGAGAAAATAGGAGGTGGATGGATAGAGAGAGAGAGGAGGAGGAGGTGGATAGAGGGAGAGAGAGGAGGAGGATGAGCAGCAGGGAGAGGGCATCAGCGCACTTACACTAACACGGCTCAAAGCCCCCAGGACCCGGGGTCCTCGCGAGGTGGCTCATAAAATATAGAAAGGAGCTGGGAGGCCTGTGCGGCTCATTTGGCCTCCACTCTATCCCTCTCTCTCTCTCTCTCTCTCTCTCTCTCTCTCTCCGTGTCTATCTCTCTCTCTCTTTCAGTGTCTCCCTCTCTTCTCTGTCTTTCCGTATCTCTCTCTCTCTCTCCTCCCTCTCTCTCTCTCTCCTTCTCTCTCTCCATCCCTCCTCTTTCAGAATCTTTTTTATTTCCCCTTAGTGTCATCTGTCTATTACGACATTGTTCTCTCTGTTATTTCCCCCCTCCCTTAAGGGCATGGGCCCGTGCTGTTCTCTAAAGGGAGCTGTACTGATATCAGAGGACGCTTTCCCCCGCAGACTCTCTTCTCCTTATACTGGCTTTGTGTTTCTTAAATGGAGCTGTGAGGATGTGTAAGCGGTGGCCTGCCGTATGTGTCTGTGGCCGGGCGAACTACGCCGTCTGTGTGTTCCCGTTTGGTGTATTTGGGCACGCAGGACACGTCTGCATTCAGATTATGTGCCGAGGCACAGAAGGTAAGTGACAAATCCTCTCCCAGCGCCCGCCAAGACCAGACTGGATGGGATTGGACGGAGCAAGGGCCAATCAAAGTCAACCACATGTAAAGCAGCTTCTCGGACATGAGCTCATTTTCACTCCGGCCTTAAGCACGGCTTTGGCAGCCCTGATCAGCTTGTCGCTAATCTGTCAACAGACCAACTGTATTTTCTATAGCTAATGCATATTACAGTGTTTGAATGGGGAACACATTTACACACCAACACATACACTGTACGTAAGAAATCCACACATGAGCAATCCACTCTGCAAGAAGTACTTGAAAGATATAAGGCTAAAAGACACACAGAGCTCCACACACACACACACACACACACACACACACACACACACACACAGACACTTCATCAGAAATAAATGTGGCTGTCAATAAGGAGTCAGGAGGTATGTCTGTGTCCAGGGACCTGCTCTGAGAGCTAACATAAGACCAAACTGCCGTGCCAAGGGCTCTATTCAACCTCCCCAACATGTGACCAAGGACAGCAGGCAAATGATAAGAGACTTGGTTATGGTCCACACACACACACACACACACACACACACACACACACACACACACACACACACACACACACACACACACATAAACAAAACACACTTAGTCACTCACCCTTTGACTCTAGGGGCCAAAGAGCTGAAAGCAGAGCGTCAGTGGCCCACAACCCTGCCCCTTTGAACTCCCACGGAACATCCTTACTTGAGAGAGAGAGAGAGAGAGAGAGAGAGAGAAATTGAGAGAGAAAGTGAAGACACAGACATTGCATTTACACTGCATGTCTCCCTGAGGATGATTAGAGTTAGTGTCCCATTTTCAGAAGATAAGCATCTAGTTTCAACAATCCCAGAAAAACACATATTCTGTTAATTAAACAGTTGTTGAAAAATTGTTGTTTAAAGTATTTCACAATCTAAAGTGATTCCAACAGCTTATACATTTAAAGTATCTAAAGATGTTAGTTTGATGTATCCATGGCCTGACACTCTTGATCAGCTAGAGTTCAAGCAATAACTGCATAAGTGCAAAAGGTGGGGTGCGGGGGCAGAGAGATCTATGAAAGGGGGCTAGATCTATAATAATTATTGATTGTGGAGTGTCTGACTCCCAATGTCACCTTTTAGCCTTTCAAAGAAAGTTGCACTGTTGAGTTTTAGATGAAGTATGCTAAACTACATTGTGACACTTTTATTTTTCAAAGTATGTCTTCGTACAACAAAAGCCAAATACTGTGAAAATTCATGCACTAATTGAGTTCCTATCGTAAGGGCGGAATGCTCATCCCACCCAGAAACATAAAAGCCACGCCCCCCGATAAAAATGTCTCTTCTGTTCAATAGCTCAGTAAAAAAAAAAAATCTATTTTATAATGTATATGCATAACTATATACGATCTTCGCATTGCACCGCGGGAAACCGCATTGATATAGAAATAAACTGCTTAAAATGTATTTTTAACTTATCTTTCTAGACAATGCGTATCTGCTCGTGTAAATTGCGTATAAGAAAAGAACCTTGGGGAGAATTTCCATGGTTACAATAGAACAACAATGATAACTTCAAGGTCGAAATGGGTTATTACCTAGTGCGAGAAAAAGTTGAGTGCTGTATTGGTTTCGCTATTTGGATATATTACTCAGCCGTATAACTTTTCCAATGTATGTATTTATGTTGACACGACCAAAAAGCGTTGTTTACTAACACTGTTCTTTTTTTCTACATTGTTCCCAGAGGCTACCGTAAACAAGGATGTTGGATCAACTTAAGACATCAGAAATTTCATCGAAAAAGTAGGAATATTATTGGTATAGGTTTCAGCAATTAGTCTCAATTTCTGTCATACTCCGCCGAACCTTTTATTGATGAACTATATCGCCTGCAGAACATTCCTGGGTATGAGGGTACAGAAGTGTGCGAGAGTCCCTCCGGACAGTGACATGTTCCAGGCAGCTGCTTCTGGGGACCGACACTGGCTGCATCTAAGCGTCAAGCGAATGGTGCCTCCCTTGCCGCTAGACAAACAGGTACAATCACTTTTATTTGTATTTATGTTGGTAAGCAAGGCTTAGTCATTGTACTGCTTGAGGGAAATAGAGGTGTGTGTGTGTGTGTTTGTGTGTAGGGCATGTGTTTTGTGTGCTTGATTTCAGTCAGTGACTTTGGCAGAATATTGTCTGAGGTGTGTCTTGGTTTGTGTCCTACAGGGTATGACAGTGCTCCATGTGGCTGCCCTCTACGGTCACCTGAACTGCATCAAGTTGATTGTGGAGTTGCAGCTCATAGATGTAAACAGTACCTGTCCCCAGGGGCGTCAGCCTATACACATGCTACTGATGGGTCAAAGCCGGCTGCAACCCCACACCTGCCTCACATACCTCTTGGAAAAAGGCGCTGACCCCAAAGTGTAGGTCCATTATCCATAGGATTTCCTTTCATTTATCTCATCTTCAAGTCGCGGTTGGAGAGGCTATCAAGAATTGTCTTACAATAAAAAAAAAAAAAAGAGTTAATATACAATGACGTACAGCTGTGATTATTGATCTATGAAGACTTTTAAACAAGTGTGTGTGTGTGCGTGCTTGCCCCAGTGCTACAAACACAGGTCTGACCCCCCTCCACCTGGCGGCTACCGAGGGTCTGTGGGAGTGCACGCAGACACTAGTCCTGGCCGGGGCGGACATGAGCGCCACAGACAACAGGGGACACACTCCTTTGGACCTAGCCCGAATTTGGTGCCACAGGAAGGTCGCTCGGTAGGAGCGCGTGATTGCTATTGTTTGTTTTTTTGTGTCACTCACACACACACACAATCACACACACACACACTGATTGACTGACCTGTGTGAGAAGGTATCTGAGAGACATGATGTGGCAGAGGGATAAGAAGAGAGAGATGGAGAGTCGCAAGGCCTTACAGATCCTTCACCATGATCTTGTGGAGATGGTCGTAAGAAACAACCACAGAGAAAAGGTCAGTTGAAATCCTGTAATTATTTTACTGCTTGTATGGTAAGTTACCATATAACTTCCCCTCCTTTTCCCCCTGTGCGGTTTGCAGCTGGTGAAACAGAAGCTGATCATGGAAAAGGTCACAGACTGGGCTGACAAGAAAGGCCTTCCCCTCCTCTGGGCTCCCCAACGTATCACCTGGAGGCAGCCCAACCACACCCAGTGCCTTTCCTCCGACACAGGGACCAAGGCCGAGCGGCACCGCAGGCTCATCCCAGGGGCCCCTCCACGAGAGGCCTGGAACGTCTCCACAAACCCCAAACGTCCTCCTCCCGCCACCGTGTCCAGACATCAAGGGGTTTGCATGGGCAGCCAGCCTGAGAAACCACCTCCCGAGCCAGACCTGAGGCAAAGTGTCACCCTGCATAGGACCAGCCACGGGCCTAAGTACTCCACCAAATGGGACAGCACGTCCCAGCTTGTCCCTTGCCTGCCATGGGATGCACTTCAAAGGGGGCTGTTCCCGGCTGTCTACCCCGCAAGGCTGGCTTCACCCTGCCAACTCCAGACCCAGAGCGTTCTGGACTTGCCACGCCTTGGTGGATGCCCCCACGAACAGAGCGACTCTCCCTGGACCGAGGTGGCCATGCACCTGGCCGAGGTGCTGGAGCCTGGCCACTTCTAAAGAGGGACTGATCCATGAACAACCATCAACATCTTTGGTCACACTCAATGAAGATACCATGGGTCAGATAGGTTTAAGGAATTTGGCGATACTGTAGCTTCATTGGGTGAGGAGCTTGGAAATATTTTACTGGTATTTTATCCTCACAATTAGATTTAAGGTACTTGGACTAGTCTGTATCATGACAACAAATTATATTGACCAGCCTTAATTATTTTTTATCAGAATATAGCATTTTATAAACATTACCATATGCCATTCAAATATTTTTACAACAAATGATGTGCTTCAGAAATCCATATACCACATATTTTTCATTGTTAGACCACAGTGCCTTGACAATGTGATACAACTTAAATCAATAGTTTTGAATCAGGAAAGTAAGAAAGTATTGAATTAACAGCTAATCAATTCTCTCTAAATTAAAAGTTAACATTATTTCCTTGTACTGCTTGTTATTGATGTGGATTAATGTAACATTAAAAACATTTCCTGCCGGTTCATTGAATTTGACATGTGAAGTCTCTGAAAAGTACTTGAGTTTGATGTTAAATACAATCTGACAACCCCGAATACAGGAGAGATTGTTACTCATGTCACACTATCTATGCACAACAGTGACTGTTTCTGTCAGTTTTTGAGTGGTTTAGGCTCTCTGGAGTGAGGTGAGAGGAAGTTGACAAGATGGTGAAGCGACCACAATGACTCTTAAGTCACCTGTCACAGCTGTGGCCTTGCACCCTCTGTGAACCTCACCAAGGGACCTGACTCATGCCAGGTCAGAGCTTCTGAGCAGGAGTTTGGAGTTGTGGCCTGGTTTTCTGTATAGTATGTTACAAACAGGTTTATGGGAAAGTCTTGCAAAGATTTGTCATGTGTTGGCAGACTGTAGTGTTGGGTAGCAAAATTATATAAGGTGTGTCATACAGATACTTCCTATAGAGGTTCCCTTCCCAAGTTGCACTACAGCCATACTTCACGCGTAACCCTGGGAAATGTAATCAGACAACCACATGGAAGGGGCAGATATATAGACATTGTCGTGGGAACACAACCAACAAAAGAACACAAACATTTTTTATTTAAATGATTAAGCATTCTACTTCCAAGTTCAAAGTTGGGGATAGCCAATAATATTCTCTCTTAGGAACTAGCAACGAGGAGACACCAGATGAAAGACGGTCCCGTCATGTCAGTACTTTGTAAATGCCTTTTTAATAGCATCTTGTCACATTAGTTATGCGGCTGTTCCCTCAACAATCTCTCATAGCTTACTTATCATTGCACAGGTAATCATTTTAGAACAGATTCATATATGTTGATGTGTTTTGCTTTCAAATGATTTAGAAAAATTGTATCTTTATTGTTCAGACTTCATCGTGAGAGCGAGCTGGTTGAGACATTGAAGATGAATTAGCTATTTTGAATGGGTATAATGGGCAGAACTTGCAACTGCACTGTGACAACATGCTGATCTGGGACTCCACATATCTGTAACTCCAGCTGGGAATTCCTCTTCTTGTCACATTTTAATTTGATCAAGATTGATTATGATACACTTAAGAATTAACGTGGAGATTGCAATACCTTGACGACCCAAACACAGCCTGGGGTTCTTTTGCTGGGAAGAGTTGTCGGACAAAACAGAGGTCACATCCATTTGGCGACTTCATGGAACCTTTGGGATGCCAGGCAGCATCAGTTTCTCAAGAAATGTACACTTCCAGTGGTTTCAAATGACGTAGAACTAAAATATTTTCGGCTGTAGGTGTTTTGATACTTCAGAGCGAGCCAGCGAACGTTTAGATCAGGTTCCCTAATAGCTCGTTCCAACCCCGTCTTCTTGTTTTCATCCTTGGCTCAACCCCCCCCCCCTCCCCAGATGAAGACACACACAAACACAATTTGATAGTGAACCATAGAAAAAAAGAGAGGAGTCCCAAGCAGACAATGAGTAGTCGTTGCTCTACATATCAGAACCCAGAGAAGCCAAGCTATTGTCAGTCTGTATTACAAACATATAGAAACAGAGAGAAACATGTTCTATAAAATGCACTGCTAAATCCCACAGCAGCCACATGGCTCAGTCCATCCAGTCTCTCCTCTTTGTGCCCCCTCTTTACCAGAAGCCGCTTGGTTTTCCTTCCGTCCCAAATCAAAAATCCACAGTTCGTGTTGCGGTACCCCGACTTCGAACCCCACCCATCCCCCCCAAATTAGACCTCAGTACATTTTCTGCCGGCTGGGTAGAACTGCCTCCTTCAGGAAAGAGAAAATCAACAGGATCCCAGACCGCTTTCCCCTCTTGCCCTTGGTGAAGTAATTTGATACCACATCATCTGGCGGCAAAGAAAAAGCAAGGAAATAAGTCGTTGATCAGCGTATTTTCTGTTGTAAATGCAGGGATAATGAATGCACAAATTACATTTGGTTTTACTTCAAGACAACTATAATCTAAGGTACATGCAAAAAATAAGACTATTCTGTTACTCTTTGCTAAACATAAAATAACAGGTGAGTGCTCTTTAGAGGTATGGGTCTTGGAAACCTTTGAGAAAAAGTAAGTTTTGTAAAAGGCAGCCATTTGAATCCCTTTTCATGTATAAAAAAGTAGGGCTGTCAATTGAACGTGTTTAGAACAATTAATTAGACAAACAATAACTCTTTTAAAAAATGACGCAATTAATCAATGTCACTCCGTGAACACACATTGCACAATCAGAATGGCAATTCGCTCGTCATACATCATTACCTAGCTGTTAAATTGATGGAACGGGGTGGTCAGACTCTGCGTGGCCCTCTGAACAGGAAGTTTATGTACAAAAAACGCTCAGATGGAACCATTGTAAAGGAATTGGTCATATGCATTCTTTGCAAGAAGGAATCTACTTATGATTCGATATTGAAGTATCATCTCAATGCAAAGCATGTTTTTGCTGGTTCTTGTGTCAACAATATCGGCTTAGCTAAAGCCACCTTTTGTAATGTCTATGGCTGCGTCTCAACACCCATACCAGCATCCTATTTAGTATGCCAAAAAAAGATTTTGTAGGTCCCAATTGTCTTTCTGCATGCAATAGTATGTCATTTGTAAGGGCAGCGCAGTACAAACCATAAAAGTAAAAAGTATAGTATGTAGTTTGGGACGCAGCATATGTCTTTACTCTTCTGCCATAGTAATGTCATGTCTTGGAATATTAATACCATCCTTTGTGTGCTTTTCCCAGCAAATGTTCATGCAGGGGAATATGTGCGATTAATTGGATTCATTAATTTGGGCATCATGTTATGAATTTGATTAAAAAGTTTAATGGACTGACAGCCCTAAAATAAGTAAAGTATTTATAATATAATATTAACAATGTGCCCAACACATTTTGGTGAAAATGCATTCAGGGTAAACAACACTATCAGGAAATTGGTATTATCCATAGAGATAGCACACTGTGTTTCTGGTATTATCATTGGAGACCAGGTCCTCTATCTGGCTCATAGGATTGGGCTCACCTCCTTGCTGCACGGTGGATGGAAGCACGTTCTCCCCAGCTGATAGCGACACAAAGAAGGAAAAGGGGATCACCCAGAGGCAGATGGTGAAGTATGCCAGGACCTTTGCAGAGCGATAAGATGTACACAGGCTTGTCAGACAGGCTAGAGCGGATGTATTGATTTACCATGGAAACAGCGGGAATGCGGCCATGTGGGATTATCCTCCGTTTAATAATTCATTACAGACCTATTGAACAATCAAACCACTAGGCTAGGTAGGTTTATTGAAATATGATTTGAAAGTTAGGCTCAAATGATGAATTGTGTTAGTAAAGTGGATTAGACTTACTTCTGAGAAAGGGTAATACTCTTCTGCAAAATACTGGAAGGCCATGTAGTGATTCAGCACCACCAACACTGCAGGGGAGGGGCGGAAAGTGGAGAAGGAGGGACAGGGAGAGAGAAAGCAATACAAGTAAACATAAAACCGTATGTGATGATGATGATGATGATATGTGATGATGACAAAACATATTACCTACACCAAATAATATAGTAAAGTCTATAAATAAGTGAAACAAACGCATTACATAATAAATTAACAACTTTGCGTGACTATGCTGAGGTAAATGCTTCTTGTGATGCGCTCCTTGCTTTCTGCAGTAGAAAAACTACAGGGCATTTACAGAGGCATTGTTACCAAACCACCAAAGCCACACCTACCACAGGACAGGATGAAGTTGGGCGAGCTGAGCAGTATGTAGGGAAAGGTCTGCAGGAGGCCAAAGTACACCAGGTTGGTAAACAGGCCCGTGCCCACCATCAACACAGGGAAGCCATCAAACAGGTACAGCCCTGCCAGGACACCTGTAGAAAACTGTCAACAGAAACACAAAGTCAGTTATCCAAATGTAAGGGAAATAATCTATAATAATAATAATCATATGATGTTCTGACCTCTATGACAAAAATGCCGTTTTTGCATTTCTCAAAAAGGGTATACTGCTTGTATCTCGTATGCAAAAACACTCACCAGTATCATGTACTTTATTATGCGACTAGTGGCAACTGTGTATTCTTCTATAAGTTCTGCCAAGTAGTACAGGCCCGCAGCTGTGGGAGTAAAGGCAGATGCAGATGAACAATATCATCAAAAATAAAATAGAACAACAATAAACAAGGTGCATTGTCATATTGTGAATGATGGCGACATGAAAAAAAGATTGGTAAATGGGTAAACACAGATTAAAAGAAAATCAAGAGATACATACAAGTTGTATTAACACTCAAACTACAGCATGATGGAAGCCATTTCAAGGGACAACCTGCATCCCCTCAAAATATGCTACTTCAGGCAACAGTGAGTTTCAAGAACAAGTAAACACATTTCCGTCAGGGCGAGGAAACGTGACAGCACACAGTGCCCTGTAAGGGAAACTTTACGAGGGAGGCTTAACGCTTTGTCACGCAAAGGCTATCCCTGTTCACTATTTAAGCAACAGAGAAAGATGAGACAGAGCACGTGAAGAGAGATAAGGAAGAGGAAAGAGAGAGGATAGAGTACATGGGAGGGGGGCTAGCTTAAGGGAGAGAACTTTTAAACCCTTACGTTACCCTGCTGCTTGTGATGCCAATAATAGGCTGAAGCCTGAAAGGATTGAATACTTTCCCCCCTAAGTTATAATTTATTTCTTTTTCAACAATGGACAGCAGGCCTACCCCGAGGTAAACTACCTATATACTGGGGCTTAATTTAGATTAACATAAACCACATGCACATATTTAGTCACCAACAATCTGAACAAAGAAATACAACAGTGAATGGGGGGGAAATAAATTGGTACACAGTATAATTGTTTTGCTGTCAGCCAAAGATATTGCGGACCTAAACATATCAGTCCTGTTGAATATGAATACACCTCACTTCCAGCAGAAAATATCATAAGTGGGTCTGCAGATTTTAAGGAGAGTCAACGTGATTTTGCTGGGCAGCAGCTGAATGTTTTGGTAGCCAAATTAAAAGACATATGTTAAAATACATTTTTTTAAAGAAATCTTCATAATTGCATTGTATCTAAGTAAAGGCAAACGCTACAGGTGCGCACTTAATTGGTTTCGGGGATTAGAGGTGGCCAGGTGACTTGGCATAACAGGTGCCAACGTGGACACTAGTAGTAGTGGTGCTGTTCCATCAAGTTTTCTTGGTAGCTTAGCTGACCTGTTAGCTAAACAACCCACCTGATTTACTTATTTTGGCTGCGTAAACAAGAAGTTTTGTGGTGACGTCGTAACGTTTATAGCTACCTTAATGGAAGCAAATCAAAAGGACAGCTAATGCTCAAACGTTAACTTTTGTCTAGTGCGTTGAATGGATTATATAATTTAACTAAGGAATGGATAGCTAACTAGTAGATAGATAGCTAAAATTTTAGCAAGCAAAAGCAGGTACTATGTGTGTAACGTTAGCTAGCTAGCTAACGCTGACATCGTTTGTCGTTTGCAGATAGAGGTGAAATGGGTATTGAACGTTTGACGTTAGTTATCAATCTGCCAAACGAAAGTATAACGTAAACCGGATAGACCCTTGCAAATGCAACTGAAATGATAGATACGCCGAATGTGAACAGGCTTCTCTGGTGATGTTAGCACAGCTCCAAATATAGCTAACCACTGCAACAAAGATTGCAACTTACCAATCGCTAAAGTGACGAAACATATTTGTATCACCAACGATAGCCAACTAAGTAAATAAATAAACCACATTGCTTTTATGTAAAATGACACATAAAAACAGAAAGTATACAAAATACAAGACCAAGTGTTATTGGTCAAAGTTCATCCACTCAATCTTCTCCAGACGCAGAGGACAACGCAACAAGAACAACCGTCTCAAGAAGAAGTAACTCGTTTCCAAAATAGCGCCAGCTCTGTTCGAACGAAGATTGCATCAAATGCACGGATGTCCGTAGGCCATTGCAATTAGGAAAACAATTATGTATCATCGCTAGAAGATGTATGTATGTTAAGTTCTAAATAGATATTTTGTATTGCCTTCCTAAACCCATGCGCGCGCACACACACACACGAAAATGCTAACTCACTCATATAGGCCTACAGTAAAATCATATCAGGAGACAAAGAAAGATTGTGAGATTCCTTCAACTGTGAACACCTTAAAACTCTACCGAGGAATTCATAAAAATATAACCCTGAGAAGAAAATGTTTACCTTCTTGCAAGGAACCTAAATTAAATAAATCTATGATGAGATATGGTGTGAAGACACTAAAACGGTGTCAATGCCCAAAGTGAGAGTAATTCCATCCCGTTCTCACATGCTTTTAACAAAGAGCCATGCCAGTGAAGAGGTGTGAAAGCAAAAGGCCCCTTCTGCATTTTCAGACACTCAGAGGAAACCATATATCACCTGAGAGCTTTTAACATGCAGCACTGACTTTTGAATGAATCAAAGTGCCTAAATGACAGCTTCCCTTCCTCTATTCTGTGAGCTACAAGATAAATGCCTAAAGAGTGACGAGTGGCAGAAAGAGAGAAAGAAATAGAGACATGCTACTCATTACAGGTTTAATTCATCTTTTAGAGAAATCTACAGAGAAGTTAAGTGCAATAGACTATTCAAAACATTTCTTAACATTAATGTGCACACTATGTATTTCAGACCAGGAGCACCATTACATATCCAATGAAAATGTATGGGACCTTCTTCAATATGTGAGTGTTACCAGCACCATCGAAATACATTGTCTGAAAAATTATATCATGTAGCATTCACTGTATTTTCTAATTCTGTGTTTAATTCAACTTCCTCCATGGTGTCAGTTCTCCTGAACCTGGTCCATAATAAGTGATGATGTTCTGATTCTGGAGTCCCTCTTCTCCCTGTTTTTCTGGAGCCTCCGGAGCACAGGGGTGCTGCCACTCGTTTCTGCCCAGGGATGGGTCCCTGATGCAAGAATGCCTGGATGTGGATCTGTCCAAGAGATGTACATTACAAAAAGGGACATATTTAAATGAGAATGGAACCTACAATGTGGTTATTTATTTAAGTTGTATAATTACTTATCTGTAGCACTAACGTAAGTTAAAGTTAACAATTCAACATTGTTTCCCCATGATTTCTTTTGCCAGTATAGAGCAATTTAAACGGATGATGCTGCAATAAATACCTTGTATTTTGGGAGGGGTTTGCTGGTTTGAAGGGTCTCCTATGGCCCTCCTCCTTCTCTGCAGCACCATCAGTAGCTCCGCCTCCCCAACATTTCGGCTCATCCTCTTCCGAGAAGCGGCCCTCCGGTGGTCCTGGAGCTTTATGGTCTCCTGAAGTAAGGAGGGATTAAAAAAAAAAACGGCCACATACACACATAGAACAAGGGACGAAACAAACTTTTTCTGCTGCAAATGACAGTCATTGGCAATAATTCAGTTTCAGTTCGTTTCATTTTACCAGCATTCCTTTTAGCTCCATCACTGCAGATTTCCTCTTCTCGATCCGTGAGTCCTAACGGGTTGCCAGAACAAAAGCTATAATACGTGTGTTATGGTACAATATGTAATGCAGTAAATACAAATAACAATACTTCTGTTTCCTCACTGACAAGACATTTAGTCATTGCAAGAATATTTTTTAAACAAACTGACTGGCTGAAAGTGGCTAGAGTGGTGGGACCTGATTAGATGATTAAACCCAGCCCCTCAAATTCAAAAGATAAGTGGATGCCATTCAAATAGGAAATTTCATTAAACTGATGTAGTCCTGGTTGATTGAAGAAGGAACTAATTATATAATCAGATTCCCTGTTCCTCATTTCAAACACGGGAAAAAAGACAAATGGAGAAAATAAACTCCCACTAAATTTCCACCTGTCCACAAATACGTTGTGTTTTCACAGTAGAATAATGGCAAAGCTTTAAAATGGGCTTACCCTCCAGGAGTCATCTTCAATGGGTACAGTCTGAGAAAGAGAGGCAAAGAGAGGAAATGTTACCAGAGGGTAGCACTTTTTCTGTTGTATGGCTGTGCCTTGTTAAACAACGTCTTGGTGTGATTGCATTACTATGACAGGTAGCTAAATTAACTACTGAAATTTAGATGGCTGATGAGACTTCACCAGAGTACAGGTTAAGAAAGTAAAAACCGCAGAGGGCCAAGCCAAATGGATCCAAAATTCCAATACTTTCATATAATTTGCCTGTACCTGTGGCTTGTTAGCCGGCCTGAGGACAATTCCTCTCCGTATCCTCTCCATCATCTCATCCACTGCTCTGGCCTTTATGTCCACTGATGGCACTGAGTCTTGAGGAACAGATATATTTAAGAACACAACATTTTGGGGGGTTTAATGCCAATTTCGACCGGAGTAAAGTGTAAGTAACATACTCCTGGCCACTCACCGTTTGGGTCTTTGCCACTGGCACTACCTTTCCTCCTCATGCGCACCACATCAAGTGGACTTGGAGAAAAGTTAGAAAAGAGTTTAAAGGATTTGAGTATGATATTGATTCAAATTGTGCTAAGGCCTTATGAGCATTCATGTTAAATAGAACCTATATATATATATATATATATATATATAGAGAGAGAGAGAGAGAGAGAGAGAGAGAGATAGAGAGAGAGAGATAGATAGATAGATAGATAGATAGATAGATAGATAGATAGATAGATAGATAGATAGATAGATAGATAGATAGATAGATAGATAGATAGATAGATAGATAGATAGATAGATAGATAGATAGATAGATAGATAGATAGATAGATAGATAGATAGATAGATAGATAGAGAGATAGACATAGCTATAGATATAGATATATAATATGTTATAAAACATATACCTTCCAATGTGAGTAAAACATTCATAAATGGAACATACTTGACAACAGGGGATGAAAGAGCTGGAGGGGGAGGAGGAGGTGGAGGAGGTGGAGGAGGTGGTGTTGGTGGAGGAGGCAGGGCCAGAATGGAGTTCTCTGCTTCTGATTGGACAGTACTTTCTTTATTGTCTCTTTCCAGCCTATCCTGTAATTCTTTTGCTGAAAGGGTCAGGCATTGATCTTCATTTTATGCACGGTATTGTATTGTGGAACAATTAAAAAGGAAAACAGTATGCCTTCCTATATTAAGGTGAAAAGAACATTAGTTTAATTTAAAACTGAAATAATATAACATAAAGTATCTACTTTATTACGAAAACCACTGACACTAAATTAAAACTCCTTGGAGTAATACAGTGAATTTTGTGAAAATATCAACAATTCTAAGTAATTTGGTTATACAATCATATATAGAAATATAAATTAGTAAAGATATTTTAAACTTAAATAAGTTTTAATCTCTCTCTCTCTCTCTCTCTCTCTCTCTCTCTCTCTCTCTCTCTCTCTCTCTCTCTCTCTATATATATATATATATATATATATATATATATATATATATATATATATATATATATATATGTATGTATGTATGTATATATATATATATATATATATATATATATTACCTTTCATGAAATAAACTTTAACTTTAAATATACAGTAAAGTGGGACACATACTTTCATTTTTGAGCTGTGTCACTGTATTGTTAGCCTCCAGCAGCTGAGTCTCCAGGGCCCTTCCGTGGTCCTCACTCTTCCCCAGCTGCATTCTTAAACTCTGCAGTTCGGAGAGTGCAATGCACTCTTCCATGGCACTCTGTGTCTTTCTCACCTGCAATTATCACAGGCACAGAGGAAGGGTCGATGAGGAGGAAACAACACGGAGCACAATGGCGATAGGCAGAGCCGTTTCTTGCTGTATGCGGACTATGCGGTTGCATAGGGCCCCCGAAGCAACCAGGGGCCCCCCAAGCAGTCTTTTTTTTCCTCTTGAAATTAATATGACCGGTCTGTATTGGTAACCAACCACCCTTATACGCTGAATGGAAACAATTATACGCATATATTTTCCACGGATCTCTTAAAGTGCACCAGATTAATGCATTTAAATATTAAATGCATGCCCCTGGACCACCTTTAGAGGGTTTGGAATTTCACTACTATAGTTTCACAAATAGGGGCCCCGAAACAAAATTTCGTATAGGGCCCCTCAAAAGCTAGAAAAGGCCCTGGCGATAGGCTGAAACAAAATTTCAAGTATCTCAAACATATACTTTTCTCTGTCCTTCTGTTTTCCTCAGTCACACACACACACACACACACACACACACACACACACACACACACACCTGGCTTTGGAAGTAGAGTTGTACGTCCTTGAGAGCGCTGTTGATTTGGCCCACTTGCTCCAGAGCCTGGTGTAACTGCTGACTGATGTCTGAGCTCTGCATCAGAACCATGCTCTGTCTTTGGGACTCCTTCTGGTTCACGAGCATCTGCCAGACAATTCAAACAATTCAAATATTAAAAAAATCTAAGTGTAAACTCTAGATCGGTCGTTTTTTTATTTGCCTCAGAAATATTTGTTTAAAAAAAAATATCCGTTCACCATCTGAATTTTTGTTTTGAATCAGTTGGCCAATTAATCATTAAGTTAATTTGTTAGTCCAACAAGTCATCACAAAATAAACAAATAACTCAAATAAATTAGTGGGGAAAAATTGATGGTTTAATTTGTAATATGAGTATATTTCAACAAACTGTCCTTTTGAAAAGGGCCCCAACAATGAGGGGCTTGTCAGAGAAACCAGGAAGTGAAAATGTTTACACTTTGTGCCATTTACTGGAGTCATGCACATCTACAACAGTGCGTGCACTGCACATATGTGGGGCCACTGTATCATTCAGCAGTATTGTGTACACACATCAAATTACTCATAAAAGCACCCTTAAACTCCCCTCAGCACACTGCAATTTCACAAGACATCACTTAATGGCCTCGCACAGACATACACATAAGTGTTTCCTGCTCCAAGGCAAACCATCATTACTATACCACACAAACAAAC